>CAWUFW010011213.1:0-631933 GCA_963921515.1 Calotriton arnoldi | reverse complement strand
AGAGGTGGGAGAAAGGGGGGCAGGATTGGGGATTCAAGGCGGAAAGAGACTGAACAGCAAGTATGGGCATAGAATGATTATGGACCCCAATATTTGTTGAGCAGGTGCAATTTAAGGTCTTTTTTTAAACTGACGTATGAAGGATTCAGTCGTAGGTCTTTGGGGAGGGCATTCCAGATGCTGGGGGCCTTACCAGAGAAGGAGCGAGATTGTGCGGCTTTCTTTTTTAACAAAGGGGGGACGAGGAGGAGAGAGTGAGTGCTTCTCATCGAACGGGTACTGCCCGCTTTTTTGAGTTTGTTTGAAAGGTAGATCGGGGTTTTTTGATGGAGGGCTTTGTGAGTGATGCAGGCTAATTTAAAGGAGGATCTGCCTTCAATAGGAAGCCATTTAAGGGACTTTAGGGTCGGCGAGATGTGGTCAGAGCATTTGCAACCAGTTGTAATCCTGGCCGCTAGGTTTAGCACAGATTTAAGTGGGGCCAAGTGAGTTTTGGGAGAGCCGATGAGAAGGGCGTTACCATAGTCAATTTTCGAGAGGACTAGGGATTGTACAACTGATTTGAAATCTTCCGCTGGAATTAAAGGTTTGATTTTTTTGAGATGTTGGAGCGTAAAAAGTGCGCCTTTGGCCGAGTTTTTTACATGGGAGTTGAGCGTAAACTTACTGTCGAGGGTGATGCCGAGGGATTTAACCGATTCGGAGAGGGAGAGTGTACAGTTAAGGGCAGTAAGGTCAGTGATCCATGTATGGATGGGGAGAGGGTTGTTTTTAGGAGAGAATAGAATGATTTCAGTTTTGTTAGGGTTGAGTTTGAGATGATTGGAATGGAACCAGTTTTGCATGTTAGTAAGGGCGGTGTTAAGGTGCAGAACATCAGAGTGGGATTTAATTTTATAGTAGAGTTGGGTGTCGTCAGCATATAGGTGATAGTTAATGCCTGCTTGTTTGAGAATGAGGGTAAGGGGTTCCATGAAAAGGTTGAAGAGGGCAGGAAAGAGGATGGATCCTTGGGGGACACCAAGGGAGACTGGAGTGGGGCTAGATAGGCAGTGGTGGATTTTTACTTGTTGGGTTCTGTGTTGGAAATAGGATTTGAACCAATTGAGGACGGTGCCATTAAGACCAAATCTAGATTTAAGTGTGGAGAGTAATGTTGAATGGTTAACTGTGTCGAATGCCGCTGAGAGGTCAAGGAGAATGAGTAGGCAGGCCTCGCCATTGTCCAGGGCAAGGTGGATGTCATCAACTATATTAAGCAATGCAAATTCAGTGCTGCAGCCTTTACGGAAGCCGGATTGTAGGGGGTCAAGTAGGTTGTAGGTGTCAATGTGTTTATCCAGTTGCTGAAGGGCACATTTTTCAAGGGCTTTAGAGAGAAAAGGGAGGTTAGAGATGGGGCGGAGGTTGTTCGAGTCATTAGGGTCGGCCTTAGGGTTTTTTGGAATGGGTGTGATTTGTCCGAGTTGGAGGGGGACTGGGACACACCCCGATGAAAGGGAGGAGTTGATGATATTGGTCCAGTACGGGACAATGACGTGCTTTATGTTTTGGACGAGGGAAGATGGGAGAGGGTCTTTAGTGTGGGAGGATGGTTTAAGTTTGGACAGGATGTTACAGACTTCAAGTTCAGAGACGGAGTGGAAATTCAGCCAGGAGACGTTGTTTTTGAGTTGAGTTTTGTCGGGGGGAAGTTCAGACGGGGTTAAAGAAGGAGGGGGTGGGGAGGATAAGGGGGGTGTGAGCAGAGGGGAAGGTGCTGAAGTGGTGTCAGGGGAACCGAGAGGGTTGGGGGGGATTTGGGTTAGGGTGAAAGATTGGTCGATTTTGGCAATTTTTTCAGAAAAAAAGTTAGCTATTTCTTCGCATTTGCTAGTGGTGGCCGTAATGCTGGGTGGGGCTGGGGAGGTTTGATTTCTAATAATGCTGAACAGTTCTCTGGGTCTGTTTTTTGCTCGGGAAAGCTGTGCTCGGAAGAAGGAAGCCTTTTCGGCGAAGATGTGTTTCTTATACACGGATCTAGCGGTTCGAAGGAGGATCAGATTGGGGGGAAGGGTGTTGTCTCCAGGTTCTTTCTGCCAGTCTAAGTGCCCGTCTTTCATTATTTAGGTCTGGATTATACCAAGATTTGGAAGGGATGTTTTTAAGGGTTTTAGGTTTGGGTGGTGCAAGTTGATCTAGAACCTCAGAGATAGTTTTATTGTAGTGCTCAGTGAGATCGTTTGTATTGAGAGAAGGGGGAGTGCGACTGAGTTGATCTTGGAGTTTAGCCTCCATTAAACCTGAGGGGATACGTTTAAGGTTTCTGGATAATATTGTGGTTTTGTTGAATTTAGAGGGGGCGGGTTGGGCTATGGGTGAGATCGAGAACAGTATGAGGTGGTGGTCAGACCAGTCAATAGGGATAATGTTGGAAAGAGATGCCAGATTACTGTTAGTAATGATGGCGTCAAGGGTAGCCCCTTTAGAATGGGTTGGGGTAAGGCAGAGTTGCTTGAGGTCATTTATCTCAAGGAGGTTATTGAGGAGTTTGATGGTTGGGTCGTCTGGCAAGTTCCAGTGAAGGTTAAAGTCTCCTAGAAAGAGGCTTTTAGAGTTCGAAAGGGACGATTGTGAAAGAAGTTCAGATATTTCCTCGGCGAAGGGAAGAGGGTCACCTGGAGGGTGATAGATGTTGTGTAGTCGTATTGGGGGGGTGCCTTGCATTTTAAGTTCTGCTCCAAGGTATTCAAAAGTTTCGAAGTCAGAGTTTTTGGCTAGGGATAGCTGGAGTTCATTTTTAAAGATTATTGCTAGACCTCCTCCTATTCTTTTAGGTCTGTCTTTTCTAAGGATAGAATAACCGGGGGGAGAGAGTAAGTCTAGGATGGGTGTGGAGTGATCGTTGAGCCAAGTTTCAGTGAGGAAGGCCAGGTCTATATCTTCACCAAGGATGGTTTCGGAAATTTCTGAGGCATGACGAACAGCTGAGCGGCAGTTCACTAGCATGCATGTCAGGGGCTTGGGGTTAGTTATGGTGGGGGGCAGGAGGGGATAGCGGTGAGTTGCGGGGGGGGTCTGGGCGAGCAAGGAGAGGAGAGAGTTCTGATGGTTCTGATAATGTTAGGGATGGAGGAATGAGGAGGGGCCACATCCTTGCATGTCAGGGGCTTGGGGTTAGTTATGGTGGGGGGGCAGGAGTGGATAGCGGTGAGTTGCGGGGGGGGTCTGGGGGAGCAAGGAGAGGAGAGAGTTCTGCTGGTCCCGATA
The DNA here is from genome assembly GCA_963921515.1 of Calotriton arnoldi. Classification (NCBI taxonomy): domain Eukaryota; kingdom Metazoa; phylum Chordata; class Amphibia; order Caudata; family Salamandridae; genus Calotriton; species Calotriton arnoldi. The sequence continues at coordinate 628,684 of CAWUFW010011213.1, read as the reverse complement.
ATGACAGGGATGGAGGAATGAGGAAAGGCCGCATCCTTGCGGGGGGCCTTAGGAGAGTAGGAGTTGCAGAGGTCGGAGAGGTTGGAGGTGGAGTAGTCATTCAAGGCGCGACAAGGTCTCTGAGGGTTATTTTGAAGTGGTGTTGTTTTACTGAGTTTGGGATTAATGAGTTTTGGGGGGCCAGTGTGAGGCGAAGTGGGCCAAGAGGGGTGGGTTATCGGTATGGAGGATTTGGAGTTAGTGAAATCCTCTCTAAGACGGACTAATTCGGATAGGAGGGAGGCAATGTTGCGATCAATACTGTAAAGTGTCTGAGTTAAAAGAGAGAGTTGGGGCGTATTGGGTGAGGCGGGTGGGGGTGAGGTATGTGCTAAGTTGGTTGGAGAAGGAGGTCTAGCGTTCGTAGAGGGTGGTGAGTCTGGAGGGGGGTGAGTGAAGTCTTGTAGCAGTGGGCGAGAGGGAGGACTGTGGGGGGAGGAAGTGGGGCTCCGGTCGCCAGAGGGAGATGGGGAGTGGGGAGGACTGGGTCGTACTGGAGGTAGTGTGGGCAGGGGGAGGGTGGGAGGTTTCGGAGTTGATCGGGGTGGAGGTCTGTTGTTCTGGGAGGGATATAAGCCTGTGAGATGGCAGGTTCTGGCAGACGCTGGGGGAGGGGAGTGTGGGTGGATTGGATATTAGTGGAGGTAGTTGGAGCAGGGGGGTGGGTGGGCTAGATCGGGGTTGGTTCGGGTGGGGGTTAGTTGTTCGGGGAGTGTGAGAGATCTAGGGGGTGACAAGTGAGGCATAGCGGTGGTGGGAGTGAGGTGCTCCTGGCGGGTGGAGAGAGCGGAGATATGGCCGTGTGTGGGAGGGATGGGCATGGAGAGAGATGGGCTAGTTAAAGGGGTAGAGGACGTGATAAGGGGAGTAAAGTGGGTGAACGTGGTTAGCGGAGAGGTAGCATTGGTATTAGGGTCATGGGGTGAGTTCAGGTAGGGGGGGTAGGGTCAGAAAGGGGAGTGATGGGACGGGCTGGTGGGGAAATTTGGGGGAAGGAGAAGGGTTAGGAGTGGTTTGGGGGAGAGGGGAGAGGAGTAGGTAGGGACATTTGGTGGGACAGAGTGCTAAAATGCTGTTCAAAGATATTAAGGTGGTGTTCAGAGGCTTGGATGAGGATATTTCCAGTTTTGAAGATGGAGATGTCAATTTCACCGTGAAAGGTGGAGGATGGAGTAGTAGAGAGTTTGAAACCGTAGGGAATATTGTTAGAAGTAGCAATTGGGAGATGGCGAAGGAAAGTGCTCTTCCATTTGGAGGGGCGTTTAGAGTAGTAAATGTAGTTAGTTTTTATGGGGGACGTGAGGCTGAGGTAGTTGTCAACAATTAGGGTTTCAGGATGTCGGATAAGTACTTTATGTTTAAAGTTTTTCTTGGCGTTTTTTGAGAGATTGGAAGGGTAGGGAATGGACCATGAGTTAGGTCCATGCCTGGTGAGGGGGGTGTTAAGGGGTGATGTAGTGGGGCTGGTTGGGAACGCGGGTGAGGGACTAAGAGGGGACATGATCGACACACTGGTTGGTGGGGGGGAAGAGAAAAAGGGGGGGAAGGAGCGGGATGGGGGTATTAAGGGGAAAAAGAAACAGGGAGAGAGGAGGAGGAGGTTGAGGAGAGAAGGGGGAGAAAAATGTAGGAGGGGGGTGGAGAGATTTCGTGATGAGGGTGGAAAAAGGGAGAGAAAGGGGGGGTGATAAATGTCAGAGGAGTGCAGGGGGGGGTGAGGTTAGTTAGGAAGAGGCTTCTTAATAACAGCGAGGAAGGGTTAGGTAGCAGGGTGGACAGACAACATTTTGTGATACCCAAGAGAGGGGTGGGACAAACTCTGGGGACCCACCTATGGGAGGGTCAGGACAGAGGGGTGGCTACACCCATGTCCTTTGTCCAGTTTCATGCCAGAGCAGGGGCTGAGTGCCCCTGCAACCGGTTTGAGCTGGATTATGCACAGGGACACCAAATGTGCCCCCAGTGCAGACATCAAAGCACTCTGGGAGTGCACCCACCCAGCCCCAATATACTAAAGCCTGTCTGGGAGGTGGTCACACCTCCCTGTGACAGGAAACCTATTGTCAAGCCTTCCCCTGCCCGAGTTTCGTCCAGCAGCAGGAGGACAGACTCGTGTCTGTGGCTGGTAGCATCCATTTTGTGATGCCAGGGCTCTGTGAAGCTGGTACCGGGTGTACCGGTGCTGTCATATTTCTCCCTCTAGGAGGGAGGAATCATACCTCCCACACCAGTTACTGGTGTGGAGGTATGATTCCAAGGTGTTTGACACCAAACACGACATAATTCCTTGCAGCCATTTTAAAGTTAGCATTTACCGCGAGGTTATAATGCACTTAAGAGTATATGGTTGGCTGCATCACAGACAACCCCAGAATATTGGTTCGGAAGGCTGCAGAGGGGCTCTGCTATGCATGGGCACCCTCTCACATAAAACCCAGCACCCTGCCTTCAGGATTGATAAGGCCTGCCATAGGGGTGACTGATAGGCTTATATGTGCAGTGATCAGGATAGATATAGTGAACCTATATCTAAGTAAGGGGTGCATGCACCACCTTACACAGGCTGCAGTAGCAGACCTGTTGTGTCATTTTGGATGGCCTCTCAGGGGTGGCATAATACATGCTGCAGCCCCTGGGAGGCCTCTGGGGTACCTATGCCCTGGGTACATAGTATACCATATACTAGGGACTCATAAGGGTACCCCAGAATCCAATCTTGAGTGTACCTAAAGTACATGCAATTAATTTAAAGGGGAAGCAGATAGGCTGGGGTCCTGAATAGCAGGATCCCAGCCAAACTAAGTCGAAAACCAGCAAAACACCAGGAAAAAAGTGGGGGCAACCATGCAGTCAGATTCCACCTTCCTACAACCGCAATAGGAAAATATAGCGAAATACATGTGAAAACACAAAATATTACCGCAAAAACCATTTTGCGTGCAGAAAATAATCGCAAACTCTAAAAATGGGCCGCAAACACACAGGAAGTGATGTCAGCATGCATCCTGTTGTCTGGAGGAGTACTGTGCACTTTCACTTTCACTTTTGAGCACACTTTTTGTGATTGTGGAGAGTGTTGGAGGTTTTTGGTGCTCTGTGCTGCTGAATTTGGTTTTGAGAGTGTGGTTGTGTCCTGTGAACTGTCCCTAGTGTCCCTAGTGTCCCTGTGAAGTCTTGTGTAGTTGTCCTTACTTGTTTTTTGTGTCTAGTACTATATTTTGTCGGGTGTTTGGCCAAGGGGTATTTTAAATTAATAATCGTTGTTGGGGTATATATTTGGGTTTTAATTTTTTAGGAGTGGGTTTAGGTGTGTGCTGGGAGATGGTGGGTGAGGGTAGGGAGGGCAGGATGTCGGAGGGGGCATTGGGGGGCTTCCTCTGGCTGGTGAAGCACTATCTGCCCTTGATGATAGAAAGTGGGGGTCGGATCCTGCAGGGCTATGCAGTACGTGTGAGGAAGGTGAGGTGGGAGAATGTGAGGAGCCAGATGCTGCGGGTCTTCGGTGTGGACAGGACTGTCCGACAGTGGAAACATCGATGGCAGGATTGTGTTGGCCGTGAGGGTGACAAGTTGGACCACCTTAGAGTCCTCATTGGCCAACAAGGTGGTAAGCACAACCTCAAAATTGTTGTATGAACACTTTTGTTACTAATAAAACATTCTGTCTGTAACACAATGGGGTATATGTACAGGTATTTTGAGGAGTGAGGCGTTCTACATCATGCCTTCAGGCCTCACTTTCCCACTGCAGAGACACAATGCTGCACCATGTTTACAAGCATATGGTGCAGGCTTGCGTCTCCACCAGCGCTGGTGCAAAAACGTTGCTGTGTAGTGCCAACCCAGGCACCCTTGCACCATAGTGCAAGTGTGTCTGCGTGCAGGGAAAACATTGTTCATGTACGTGAAGTGTGACCTTGCATGACATAAACAAGCCAATGCATTATGAGCATTCCATGTGTGCTGCACAAGGCAGCACACATGTAAAGATAATTAAAAATGAGGATTAATGCTTTTCTCTGAGTTTTGCTGAGATAGGAACAGCTAATCACCAACATCCCATGTTGGCACAGACTAGTATGTGTGCTGACCTTGTACCTCTGGCTAGAGTACCATTGGCTGAGATATGAAAGTTGAAATATTTAACATATGATTTCTCAAGAGTGACAGACACCATCAATAGTTTTGACACACCCTTGTGCATGCTCCATCGATGTTATTGTCAAAAGAGAATGTAGGACATGGTTATGTTTGGCCAAACAGGGCCTTGGGAATGTGTCAAACAAGTCGCCTGTGCAAAATGTGTGAATGTGCAAGCATGATTGGTTTGTTTGCCCTCACTCGGCATTATCATGTCTTGCTGGAATAACAGGCAAACTCAACACAATCATGTATGCCACATGAACTGCAAAAGTACAGTTACAGAGCATTTACATTGAAGGCGATCAATTGGATGATGACTAGGACACATGTGTGAATTATTTTTTCTTACCAACACACATTTTGTTTTATGTCTCACAGCCGGAAGACCACTCATCACACAAGGGGACACCTACGCCTTCAGGGACCCATACCCCACTGGTGAGTACACCCATTAACTGTTGTCGATGTGAGATGTGATGAATGTCAGGACCAAATCATGTCCTTAGTACCAGGCAGTATGTGTGGGTATCACATGTACCTTGACTCCAGTGTGATGGGCTTTGGTGGAAGTGTGAAGTGTCTACAAATTAGTAAGTGAGTATGGAGGAATGCATATGTCTTCCTGATGTATGCTTGCATATCCCCAGGCAGTGATACCCATGCAAGAAATATCAAGGTGTTCTGTCTATACAGCACATGCATGCTGATTCCAGAGCGTACAGACAGGAGAGGGGACATGTGAGTGGTGTTGGTGATGAGTATGACCAGACATGGAATGCGTGTACATCCTTGGCTGAGATGACTGTACAAGTGTGCCAGATTGTGCACAAGTAGGTAGTGTTTTCCTGGATGTGCGGTGTCAGATACAGGTCTGCACAGTACTACCATATGTATGCTGCATAACAGCTTTAAAAGTTTTCCATGGCGTAGCTTAAAGCCAAGTCTTCCAATGGCACGTTCACCCACCAACTAGCAAAGACGGGCCTATGTATGTAATTGGCATGTTTTGTCACTGCAATGGTGTTGTAAAGCTGTCTCCTTGGACTAATTCCCCTCATTTGACTCAAGGTCAAATGTACAAGCCACTCTCGCAGAATCTGTGACGTTACCCCACATGCATTTTCCAGGCATGCTTTTAATCCACATGTTTTAACACACAATACCTTTTACAACGCTTGGCTTTACAACGCAATTCTTTACAACACATTCCCCATTAAATCTCAATGACTATTCTGACTACAGGGGGGTGTTACTTTTGGGAATGTCTTGTAACATTTAGCGGTCTACAGTCCTGTGTTTTGAAAATTCAGCACAGTCAAAGATGTGGATTAAACCACGTTGCTCCCGATCACCACCACTACGTCACCTATTGTGAGGTAGTGGTGGCAAGAGGGGCTGCGCCTCATGTACAAGTCAGTGTACATACACCAAATGTTGTTTTGCCATGTGTGATGCTTGATGCAGCACCGGTGAAAGTGACAGTAGGGCTTCTCCAGGATTGTTCATGTGCATGGAGGGACACCTTCCTACCCATGAACAATCGTCACATGCATACTGACACCCTTGGACTCTGGTGAAAGGGTGCCAGCATTGGCCCAAAGTAGTTTAACCTAGCATCATCGCAGGATGAAAGGCAAGGCTGCACCATATTCATGAGAATACCGAGTAGCCTTGCGTTTCAAAAGTGGCGGAGAGTGTCGTTGAGCCAAGGAGGCTAACGACACGCTCCGCCACTTCCTACTACATATTCCCCGTTGTTCATGTACAGGAAGGCACACCTTCATGTACATATGCAAAACATGGATTTTTGCATAGTGCATGTGTGCTGCACATGGCAGCACACATTGAAGAATCAACTACGATGAGAAATGCATTGGTTATCCTCCTTTTGACTAATTTGGACCTGGATTCTCAAGGTCTTATTTCTGGTGCTGCCTCATATGTAGGCCACCCTTGTACATAGGGGGCAGCATCAAATACAATGGGTGTTGTGCTGGAACGACCCACACAACACCCACTGGACGCACCTTTCACACTAACCATAGTGTGAAAGGGTGCCTGATGTACAAGGCAGCGTTAAGCCACGTTACGTGTTTTAATGCTGCCTTGTACATAAGGTGCAGCCCCTTTCTCCACAATAATGTCACTGAAGGTGAGGTTATGTTGGCGATAGTGGCTTGTACACATGCCCCTGACAGGGTCATGGGGTTGTGACACTACCAGTCACATGTCATGCACTGTCATGTCAGTGTTGCCAGCATGTTGTAACTGATCATTGATTCTACATTGCATTGTACATGTTATTTTCAAACTTCACAATCTTTTGTTAGAGTGTAGGCTCCCATGTTCCACTGACCCAGTGTTTCTGTGTTCAATGGAGAGAATTTACATAGTCTTCATGACTCACATTTGCTCATTGCTCTTCTTTGACAGACAACATGTCACCAGAGGAGGCCCATGCATTCAAGGTCATGAAGGACCGGTATCTACACATCCGCAAGGTGGCGAAGGGATACCGCAACATGTCAAGGAGGAATCAGGCTGACCGAGCAGCTGGTAGGTGGAAATCAGTGCCCAATGTAGGCCAAGGACACAGCCAGAGTGTGACACAGGCCAGACTGGGCACTTCTGGTGACAGGCGTGGGTCCACTCCCAACATGGGCAGGGATCTGCACATCCCCCTGGAAAAACACAGAGACAAGCTGCAACCTCGGTCTCCGGAACACATTCTGGTGCCCCCTCACAGACCCAAGGACAAGCTACATTGGCAGCAGCAGGATCTGATCAGGTGATCACGTTTACCATGCGGGACCGCCGTGCTATAATGGACATTAATGTCAGGTTGGCACGTTTAGAACGTGAGATGGCTGAGCAGACCACACACATGCAGGAATTAAAGGCTGCCCTGGGTCTCCCATTTTGAACTGGCCAATGGAGACCCATCCCCCTTTCCTATGTTCCTCCAATGTAATTTAAATAACCCTGGGCATAGTGGGCATAGCGGGGCTACGCGGAGGTCCACGGAGTTGCAAACAAACTCTGTGGAACTCCGTGGAGCTCCGCTACGCCGCCCGCTTCCACCCCCTATTAATAAATAAGTTAACAGTCATTAAAAATAAACTTAAAACCACTTACCTCTTTACTACGGCGTCCCCGGGCTGCCCTCCTCCTCTTCCTCGCCGTACCAGTAATGCTTAAGAAAACTGCTGATGTTGTTTTGTGTTTAGTATTAGTATAGTTAGATATTTTTTTTTGTGTGTGTTCCAATAACTTTATTGTTATTTAAAAAGAGTTAATACATTCATAATATAATGCAACAACCACATAACCTTATGAGACAGATAATAATTTAAGTACGAATAAATACACGAGTGAAAATAGAGTTCATATGAGAGACTATTACATTTTCAGGAAAGTAGAATATACAAATATATTATATGAAAAGAGTACATTTTGAAATACATTACAAAGCACAGGTAAAAGGGTCATGAAATATCAATGTCTCATAATATTTGAAGACAAAGCGAAGTCGTATTGCTCGAACAAAAATAAGAATACATAGAGAAAAGAAAGAAAAGATAGAGAGATAGTAAAGCAAGAGGAAGGATAGAAGAATGAAGGAAGAAAGAAAGAAAGAAAGAAAGAAAGAAAGAAAGAAAGAAAGAAAGAAAGAAAGAACTGGGGACAATTGCTTCAATAATGGAAATAAATTAAGTAATAGACTCAAAGGGATACTGAGCTACTAACCCTTTAGAAGACAAATTCATATACTCATCGAATGACCTCCAAACACCACTAGAAATGGAAGGAGTGTAATGCTTCTCTTCAACATAAGTATGGGCCCCACGAAGATATGATACCCAAGCCCACCAAGTATGATAAGATAATAGATTAAAAGATTTCCATTCTGCTAATATAACTTTAACAGCAATGGAAATAAGTAGATCCAATAACTGCATATCTGTAGTATCAAGGGGTAAAGGAGTTGTTGCAGCCCATGGTCCCAAAAGAATCATAGGTATAGATAACTCCAATGAAATATTAAAGATTAGTGATAAATGCTTCCGTACCAACTCCCAAAAGGGTTGCAGTAAGGTACATTCGAAAAACATATGCTGGTAAGTGCCTGGAGCCAAATTGCAATTCCAACAAAGATCATTATCGCTAAGCTTAAATTTATGTAAGCGAGCAGGGGTCCAATGCAAGAGATTCAATGCAAAAAATTTGGATTGGATAAGGGATGGAGCAATTTTATTGCGTAAAGAAAGCTTCCCAATGAACTGCCAAGTTTCTTGTGAAATATGCTCAAAAGTGTCCTTATGGAAATGATGAGACCATTTATCTTGTGTAATTGTAGACTGTAAAGGAAGTGGAGCAGATAAAAATTTATATATTCTCGAAGCAGTATGACCTGAGCGATACCACATAGAAAGGAGTGAGACAGTAACCGACTCTGTAGAAAGAGATATTTTGGAAAGAGCAACCTTCAATTTCAAAAAAGCATAGAAATCCATATTATTAAGGTTAAAATCTCCAGCCAAAGAAGAAAAGGGAAGAGGGTCAAATTAGAGTCATAAAGATCTTTAACCAATGAAAGACCTTTAATAGCCCAGGAAGAGACTGTCGTAGAGTGAATCTCAGCAACAATTTTAGAGTTATACCATAGTGAGGACCATCTCGATTTATTGATGGGTTTGGATACTTTTTTATCAATATATTTTAGTGCAGTAACCGTGTCCGAGATAATACGTTGAGAATGAGCCAGGACAAATTTAGACGCAGTGAGAAAGGAAGGAGTAGATAGAGGAGCGCATAAATCACGTTCAATATAAATCAACGGAGGAGTATGCTGGGAATCCGGCAAGAACCAGAGAGCGCCCTGAGAAGCTAAAAAGGAAATCTTATAAGTTCCAGTCTGGAAGATTGCATCCACCTAGAACAGAGGGTTTCCTAAGATGTTTACATGCAATTCTAGCACGTTTATCACTCCACAAAAAGTTTGAAGTGAGAAGGTCAATCTCATGAAAAAAAGACGAAGAGAGCTTTGTAGGTAGCATGGAACATAAAAAATTAATAATCGGGGTTATCATCATCTTAAGAGTTTGAAGTCTTCCCCACCAGGAGATATATTTTGGAGACCAGGAGGCCAAAAGGTCTTTAACTTTAGTTATGATATGAGACTCATTGTAAGCAATAGTATCAACAAGGTCTTTACAAAACCATACTCCTAAGTATTTAAGACGAGTCGATTGCCACTTAAATCCCGAATCGCCCATATGAGAAGGAAAGCACAACTAATTAAGAGGGAACTTTCTGTCTTCTCTTTATTTAAAGTATATCCTGAAACACGTGAGAACTCTTTAATCGTAGTGGAGATAGCCGGGAGTGCAGCAACAATATCTTCTGAAAAAATAAGGACGTCATCCGCATATGCAGCAGTTTTAAGCGTATGTGAACCAAACCTAAAACCTTTAATAGCCTGATTTAAATTAAGTAAACGGAGAAGTGGGTCTATAGACAATAAAAAGAGAAGGGGAGTCAACGGGCACCCTTGTCTAGTACCCTGACATAGATTAAAAAAAGAAGACGTAGCCCCATTGACTCTGATATTAGCTTTAGGTTGCGCATAGAGAGACATCACCATATTGATAAAGGAATCCCCTAAATTATGTGATTGAAGCACTGCTTGTAAAAAAGGCCAAGAGACTTTGTCAAAAGCCTTCTCGGCGTCAAGGGCAATCGCCGCCGAAGGAGAAATAGAGAGTTTAGCTTTCTCCAGGATATGACTAAAGGTTCAGATATTATCTCTAGCAAGTCTCCCTTTTACAAAACCAGTCTGGGAAGCATGAATAAGACTAGGGATATGACCTTCTAAACGTTTAGCCAAAATTTTGGCAAACATTTTTGTTTCCATATTTAATAATGAAATTGGACGAAAATTCTTAGGATCATAATGATCCTTGCCCTCTTTCGGAATTACTACAATAGTAGCCTCAGCAGCCGAACCCGAGACCTTACCATTAAGGAGAAAATTATCAAAGACTTCCTTAAGATACTTTATTATTGAGGTCGCAAAAGTTTTATAAAAAGCAATGGGGAACCCATCAGGACCTGGAGCTTTCCCCGACCGAGTGGCCTTAATAGCTTGAATTATCTCTTCAGATGCAATCGGCTTCCCCAGATCAATCATATCAGAATAAGAAATAGTATTCGTAGGAATCGACTTCAAAAACTGCTGAGACTCAGATATGTTGCATTGATCTTTGGGAGTGTATAATTTCTCATAAAAATCCCGAAAGACTTCAAGAAAATCCTGAGTAAGAAACTTCCTAGCACCACTGCTATCATTAATATAAGAAATCTGGACCGCCTTGACATTAGTATTTTGGTATTTCAAAGTGGCAGCCAACAACTTGCCAGCTCTATTTCGTAACAACAGATGGCGAGATTTTTGAGCATGTACACCAATATAAGCCCTTTTAGTAACTATAGAATTAAAAGAGTATTTCAGATTTTTGATGTCTTGTAGGAGAGTTTTATCATTAGAACGTCTATAGAGCACTTCTTTACGCTTGATGTCATCTCCTAAAGTTTTCAGCGATTTTCTAATATCACTATTCCTCTTGGACATTTTTTTGATAACATGACCCCTAATGGTACATTTAAAGGCATCCCATAAAACTATTGGGGAGTTAACCGAAGACACATTATCATTGAAGAAATTGACAATCTCCCTATTAAACTCTTCGACTTTGTCCTCATCGTCCAAATTTCCGTATTAAGACGCCAAGAACAAGGGCCTCTCTTATCAGTAATATTATGAATCATCAAAGAAACCGCTGCATGATCAGACACAACGATTGGATGAATCATGACATTACTGGTATGTTTTAAAACAGCAGCATCAACTAGAAGATAGTCGATATGAGAAAAACTAGAATGTGGAGAGGAGAAAAATGTGAAATCACTACCCTTAGGATTATGCACCCTCCATGTGTCAACAAGCTGATGAGAAGAGCACATGTTAAGCAAATGCTTATGTGACCTAGGGGACGAAACTTGAAAGCAGACTGTCTATCTAAAATAGGATCTAAAGGCAGATTGAAATCCCCACCAACGACAGTTCTAGCATTTTGAGGAATATCAGAGAGTTTTTATTTATGGAGTCCCAGAAAAGAGGGTCATCAATATTCGGGGCATATATATTCATGACATATAAATCATCAGAACCATTGGACAAGCGAGAAAGTAACCATCTACCATTAGTGTCATGTTCAGCAGTAACAAAAGATAGGCCGGAATTTTTGGAAATGAAAGTCACGACCCCATTCTTTTTACCAGAGGCTTCAGAACAAGCGACATCAAGAACCCACTCTTTTCACAAAAGCAAAGCTTCTTTAAAAGCTATCTTAGTCTCCTGAAGTAGAATAACATCGCCAGACAAACTTTTACAATAATCAAGAATCTTGGTCCTCTTAACAGGATGGTTCAACCCGCGAACATTGAGAGAGAGAACATTAAAACCATTCATAAAGATACAGAAAATAAGATAGATAAAGACAACAGATACAGAAACAAAATGCAGAAAATCAATAAATCCTCAAATATGAAGGAAGAAGAGCAAAAAAATTGTAAGCCAAACACTAAAGCAAGAGTCCCCAGAGAAGTAGGAGGAGGAAGAAGAGAAGGAAAGACTAGCAAGAAGAAAAGAAAGAACAAAGGAACTCCAAAGAAGAAAGGAGCATAAAAAAAGAAGTACCCCACCAGGGGATGTCTATAATAGACATTTTGCATGGGGGAAATAACTAGGAGGAGCAACCACAAAGGCCAGCAAACACAATGCAAACCGCTCAACACTGATAATTTCATTAGTAATAACTTCTTTAAACGGCGGAACAAATATATGGAAGTTTATACCTGCTCTACTATTAAAAACTAATCAATCAGAATAAATAAAACAAAATCCAGGCAAAAATACATCTCAAATTTGTAAAGCGAACAACCTACATTCCTGACTTGAGTAGAGGCAAGAGAAAATAACATTAGATAAATATAAAATTGAAGTATTATAAATAGCAATATTAGGAAATATACATATCCATGTAAGATATAAACGTATGCAAGTCAATAACAATTGGAATAGTATAAATACTAAAATGAACCATATAAATATACCATATTTGATGGATAAACCAAAAACATCATCATATCCTAATATAAAATTGTATATAAATATCTACTTAAGGAACAATACATATAAGTCAATATAAATATATAAATAACAGTTTAAGGCATTATGGGAACTAAAAGGAGGTGCAATTGATGACAATTTAAGCTAATATAAAAAACAGTATATACCATCTTAAGACTCAATCTAAAAACGTACTCAACATTACAAACTATATATTATCTAGGAGTGAATACTAGAGTATAAATATAATAGGATAAAAAATGAATTTATATCTGAAGTCCATAAAGAATAAAAAAACAAAGAATCAAGAAAATGAATAAGTTCATATTAAAAAAAAAAAAAGTAACCATGCAGAGTGACAATATAAATATACATAAAAATTAACAGCAATATAAGACTATAACCTAAAATTAGAGGAAGAGCAAGTCAGACCAAAAGTAGGAAAAGCAAACAAATAGTATGAATACAGAAGAGCAGGTCAGAGAGAAAGAGTATAGAAAATAGAAGGAAAGGTATTCATCTGAAGTGAATATCAAGGGAGATTCATCATCATATAAGAAGAAAAAGAGATTCCATAAAAAGGAGAAATCGCAAGTAAAAACAGGAGCAATGTAAGCAGAGGTCAAAAATCGAAGCGATACGAAAAGAGAGAGATGGATAGAGACAACAAGGACATGCAATAGATAATAAGATAACACATAAAAAATACTAACATATTGAAAATAACGACAAGAGGAGCATTCATACAAATAAGATAAGCCATACAACCTGTGAGGAAAAAATTAGTTAAGAAATATTAAACAATACATATTACCAACTTCAATAGTGTGTAATTATGTTATCAAAAAGGAGCACAGATGCGTAGTAATAGTCCTATACTTGTGGCAAGGCGCACAAACCATGGAGCAAACTTTACTGACATTGAAAGACGTCAGGGATGAGACGTGCCAGAAAGAGACTCAGATTCCATCTGTGATTCAGACTGATTATCCAAAAAAGTGGAAAGGTCTGAAGGTTCATAAAAGATTTGGGTGCGATCTCTGTGAGTTATTCTGAACCGTGAGGGACCTGCAAAGGAGAATGGAATGTTCATCTCTATAAGCCTTCTGCGCAGATTCAGAAACCCTTTCCGACGAATAACAGTGTCTCTGGCAAAATCTTGTGATATAGCTATTCTATGGCCTTCCCAGTGCAAAGTTTTAATTTTCCTCATCTGAGCTAAAATTTGTTCAGTATGTTGATGACGCAGGGGTTTGAAAATCACTGGTCGCGGAGAAGCCAAGGATTTAGTTTTAAAGGTGGGCACTCTATGAGCACGTACTATTTCAAAGTCTTTTTGAAATGAGATATTCAGCACATTAGGAATCCAAGTAAGCAAGAAATCTAACATAGATGGAGCAGCTTTTTCACAGTCTTCCGGTAATCCAAAAATACGTAGGTTACTCCTACGATTCCTGTCTTCCTGTTCCGTGAGGTCTCTCCGTAGTGAAACCAAAGAGCGCTCCATACTTTGTACACGCTTAGCTTGCTTATTCGTAGAATCCTCAACAGAGCTTATTCGAATTTCTGCATTGGAGACATGTAGCGAGAGTTTTTTAAGATCATTCCGAATTGCCGCTACCTCAACTTGAAGTAAGTCTGTGTTCGTTTTGGTACTCTGTGCAATATCATGGACTGAATTAAGTCTGAGAAGGATAGTGTCCAAGGTTACAGCGGAATCTTGGTTGCCCTTAGCTGGTATCTCCGGCGTGGGAGAAGTTTGTTTGGACCGCTTCAAATTCCCCTTAGAATCTCTGTCTTTGGAGGTAATGCCCATGCCTTCTGCCATTGGGACAGACACCGTTGATGAACCAGTTCACAAAAGTAGTGTAACTCTGCACAGCCAACCTCAGACCGAAACAGACAGCAGCGCTACTCCGCTCCTTGCAATACAGCCAGTTAGATCCGAAGCACTAGTTAGGTATTATGGGTCTAAAAGATTCCTGTCAGCGAACACCACAATGTACTTAGATCGATATTAGCAGTAGCATTCCAATACACGACATCACTCTTTCAATGAGATGTATAACATGCACCTGGCAATACTACCAACAGCGTCATGAAAATACCTTGCAGCAGCCCATACAGGAAAGGGAGATTATATGTATGCCAACAAGCTCCAAGAAGATGAGGGCTCCGTGGCGGCCGCCATTTTGTCAGAGAAATCCCTGGTGAATAAGCGCTGTGCTGACAGACATGCCAACAAGCTCTAAGATTGTGCACACCAACAATTATACCTGAACCAGTGCACACACGTTGAGGTAGAGCCAAGTAACAATTAGGCCACAGGTTAAATCTTATATTTGCCGAAAGAGTTCAGACAGAGAGCACCTCTCCTTATGTCCAAGACGCGCAGAAACTACATTCCCAGCGAGAGAATCGCACTGCAGAGGAAGATATGCATAGCGTGGCCACAATACCTCGTGTAGAGTAGATAATATGCAAGGAACCAGGGTACACAGACCGAAATTATCAAGCAGTCGCTCCAAGTGTCGACAAATCTTCTGTAATGGCCGCCATTTTGAGTAGTCAGCTTGAGGAGAAAATCGTCACGACACTTGAAGTGGCAGGAATCAGGCAAAATCGTCCGAAAATCACACCAGAGGCTCCTGAGACGTTCCGCCGCTCATTACAGCAGCGTGGTGAGCAAAAAGTCACCTGAATAACATATTAATTGAACGACTGCGTCGGCGGTCTGCCGGAGCTCAAAACGGCGTGGCCATCTTGGATGCGCGCTAAGCCACGCCCCGTATAGTTAGATAGTTAAGGTTATTATTCACTTTGTCATAGTTAGTTTAGATTAGGTTACTTTTAGTAGTGCTTAGTGTCAGTTTAGGGTAGTTTATTTGATTAAAAGTTAATAAATTCATACTGTTTTGGAATTCAGTTAGCACTTATGTCTGAAGTGGTTGGGTGGTGTGTTGCTTTTTACCTTGTTTTCAACTTATTCAATCTCAGGGCAATCATTGGAAGGTGTATATGTGGTCATGACATGTTACTTAGCTGGACGGATAGTGTCAGGATCCTTTTGATTTGAGCACAGTGAACTTGCATGCATTACAGTGTGGCAAGTTGGAGTCATGGCCTAGGCTAGGGACACTCTTTAGTACAGTTGAACATCTTATGTGTGACTCACAGAGTTGGAATGCACATTTGCTACACAATGTTGGAACATGGCATTGACATTGCAACTCTTGTCCATCATGATGATGGATGTCTGCATTGTGTACCACAGATTACGTCCACACCCTTCTTATCCTAAGAGCCTGGCGCTGAGTCCATCTAACATGCACAGACATAGGCACACTTGCTGCGTAGTGCAAGGGTGTCTGAGTTGATTTTCAGATTGTCTATGTGCATGAAGAGGGGCCTTACTGCACATACACATTCTTGCACACAACTCAGATAGACGTGCACAATGGTGCATGTGTGCTGACATCGGTGGGGGCATGCTCACTTGTGCACATCATCTGTCGCATTCACAGTGCATCTTCATTTTGTCGTCAAAGAGATGCAGCCCTGTGCAGACAGTTGTATGTGCATGGTGTTGAGGCAAGGGGGACATTTTGCCAGCCTTCTGCATCTCCAGGCTATGTACCACTTAGCTCTTTCCTGTTGCCCTTATATTGTGACAAATGCAAAAACAACAATTGATGGACAGAATGCAGAACAATGTCATACATTCACCCCAGTACAGAGATCTGGGCCTAAATCCATCGTTTTTTTGCTCACCATGCCATTCCAGTTTGAACCCAGCCAAATGCAAATCAGTCTTGACCCTGTGCCCAATGGGAACAGTCCAGCCCGAACTGCCAAGCCAGGTCCTCCGTGGACTGGAAACAAGCATCCTAGGACCGGTTTCGGGGTTTCACCCCTCTTCAGCCAGGATAGCTTGATTCCAGTGGCATGGAGAGCACAGGACCCACGTCTGGGCATACCCGTCCCACTCGGGGTGACAAATGCAAAAACAACAATTGATGGACAGAATGCAGAACAATGTCATACATTCACCCCAGTACAGAGATCTGGGCCTAAATCCATCGTTTTGCTCACCATGCCATTCCAGTTTGAACACAGCCATATGCAAATCAGTCTTGACCCTGTGCCCAATGGGAACAGTCCAGCCCGAACTGCCAGGCCAGGTCCTCCCTGGACTGGAAACAAGCATCCTAGGACCGGTTTCGGGGTTTCACCCCTCTTCAGCCAGGATAGCTTGATTCCAGTGGCATGGAGAGCACGGGACCCACGTCTGGGCATACCCGTCCCACTCGGGGTGACAAATGCAAAAACAACAATTGATGGACAGAATGCAGAACAATGTCATACATTCACCCCAGTACAGAGATCTGGGCCTAAATCCATAGTTTTTTTGCTCACCATGCCATTCCAGTTTGAACCCAGCCATATGCAAATCAGTCTTGACGCTGTGCCCAATGGGAACAGTCCAGCCCGAACTGTCAGGCCAGGTCCTCCCTGGACTGGAAACAAGCATCCTAGGACCGGTTTCGGGGTTTCACCACTCTTCAGCCAGGATAGCTTGATTCCAGTGGCATGGAGAGCACGGGACCCACGTCTGGGCATACCCGTCCCACTCGGGGTGACAAATGCAAAAACAAAAATTGATGGACAGAATGCAGAACAATGTCATACATTCACCCCAGTTCAGAGATCTGGGCCTAAATCCATCATTTGTTTGCTCACCATGCCACCCAGTTTGAACCCAGCCATATGCAAATCAGTCTTGACCCTGTGCCCAATGGGAACAGTCCAGCCCGAACTGCCAGGCCAGGTCCTCCCTGGACTGGAAACAAGCATCCTAGGACTGGTTTCGGGGTTTCACCCCTTTTCAGCCAGGATAGCTTGATTCCAGTGGCATGGAGAGCACGGGACCCAAGTCTGGGCATACCCGTCCCACTCGGGATGACAAATGCAAAAATAACAATTGATGGACAGAATGCAGAACAATGTCATACATTCACCCCAGTACAGAGATCTGGGCCTAAATCCATCGTTTTTTTGCTCACCATGCCATTCCAGTTTGAACCCAGCCATATGCAAATCAGTCTTGACCCTGTGCCCAATGGGAACAGTCCAGCCCGAACTGCCAGGCCAGGTCCTCCGTGGACTGGAAACAAGCATCCTAGGACCGGGTTTCAGGGTTTCACCCCTCTTCAGCCAGGATAGCTTGATTCCAGTGGCATGGAGAGCACGGGACCCACGTCTGGGCATACCCGCCCCACTCGGGGTGACAAATGCAAAAACAACAATTGATGGACAGAATGCAGAACATTGTCATACATTCACCCCAGTACAGAGATCTGGGCCTAAATCCATTGTTTTTTTGCTCACCATGCCATTCCAGTTTGAACCCAGCCATATGCAAATCAGTCTTGACCCTGTGCCCAATGGGAACAGTCCAGCCCGAACTGCCAGGCCAGGTCCTCCGTGGACTGGAAACAAGCATCCTAGGACCGGTTTCAGGGTTTCACCCCTCTTCAGCCAGGATAGCTTGATTCCAGTGGCATGGAGAGCACGGGACCCACGTCTGGGCATACCCGTCCCACTCGGGGTGACAAATGCAAAAACAACAATTGATGGACAGAATGCAGAACAATGTCATACATTCACCCCTGTACAGAGATCTGGGCCTAAATCCATCGTTTTTTTGCTCACCATGCCATTCCAGTTTGAACCCAGCCATATGCAAATCAGTCTTGACCCTGTGCCCAATGGGAACAGTCCAGCCCGAACTGCCAGGCCAGGTCCTCCCTGGACTGGAAACAAGCATCCTAGGACCCGTTTCGGGTTTCACCCTCTTCAGCCAGGATAGCTTGATTCCAGTGGCATGGAGAGCACGGGACCCACGTCTGGGCATACCCGTCCCACTCGGGGTGACAAATGCAAAAACAACAATTGATGGACAGAATGCAGAACAATGTCATACATTCACCCCAGTACAGAGATCTGGGCCTAAATCCATCGTTTTTTGCTCACCATGCCATTCCAGTTTGAACCCAGCCATATGCAAATCAGTCTTGACCCTGTGCCCAATGGGAACAGTCCAGCCCGAACTGCCAGGCCAGGTCCTCCCTGGACTGGAAACAAGCATCCTAGGACCGGTTTCGGGTGTCACCCCTCTTCAGCCAGGATAGCTTGATTCCAGTGGCATGGAGAGCACGGGACCCACGTCTGGGCATACCCGTCCCACTCGGGGTGACAAATGCAAAAACAACAATTGATGGACAGAATGCAGAACAACGTCATACATTCACCCCAGTACAGAGATCTGGGCCTAAATCCAACGTTTTTGCTCACCATGCCATTCCAGTTTGAACCCAGCCATATGCAAATCAGTCTTGACCCTGTGCCCAATGGGAACAGTCCAGCCCGAACTGCCAGGCCAGATCCTCCCTGGACTGGAAACAAGCATCCTAGGACCGGTTTTGGGGTTTCACCCCTCTTCAGCCAGGATAGCTTGATTCCAGTGGCATGGAGAGCACGGGACCCACGTCTGGGCATACCCGTCCCACTCGGGGTGACAAATGCAAAAACCACAATTGATGGACAGAATGCAGAACAATGTCATACATTCACCCCAGTACAGAGAACTGGGCCTAAATCCATCGTTTTTTTGCTCACCATGCCATTCCAGTTTGAACCCAGCCATATGCAAATCAGTCTTGACCCTGTGCCCAATGGGAACAGTCCAGCCCGAACTGTTAGGCCAGGTCCTCCGTGGATTGGAAACAAGCATCTTAGGACAGGTTTCGGGTTTCACCCTCTTCAGCCAGGATAGCTTGATTCCAGTGGCATGGAGAGCACGGGACCCACGTCTGGGCATACCCGTCCCACTCGGGGTGACAAATGCAAAACAACAATTGATGGACAGAATGCAGAACAATGTCATACATTCACCCCAGTACAGAGATCTGGGCCTAAATCCATCGCTTTTTTGCTCACCATGCCATTCCAGTTTGAACCCAGCCATATGCAATTCAGTCTTGACCCTGTGCCCAATGGGAACAGTCCAGCCCGAACTGTTAGGCCAGGTCCTCCCTGGACTGGAAAAAGCATCCTAGGACCGGTTTCGGAGTTTCACCCTCTTCAGCCAGGATAGCTTGATTCCACTGGCATGGAGAGCACGGGACCCACGTCTGGGCATACCCGTCCCACTCGGGGTGACAAATGCAAAAACAACAATTGATGGACAGAATGCAGAACAATGTCATACATTCACCCCAGTACAGAGATCTGGGCCTAAATCCTTCGTTTTTTTGCTCACCGTGCCATTCCAGTTTGAACCCAGCCATATGCAAATCAGTCTTGACCCTTTAACCCAGATCTTTTGACTGGGGGAGAATGTTTGCATTGTCAGCATTCCGTCCATCATTTGTTTGCTGTAACACTTTTCGCCCTAAGTGGGATGGGTATGCCCAGACGTGGGTCCCTTGCTCACTGTGCCACTGGATTCAAGCTAGCCTGGCTGAAGGAGGGTGACATACCCTGAAACCGGTCCCAGGATGCTTGTTTCGGGTCCAGGGAGGACCTGGCCTGGCAGTTCGGTCTGGACTGTTCCCATGGGGCACAGGGTCAAGACTGATTTGCATATGGCTGGGTCCAAACTGGGGTGGCATAGTGGGCAAAAGAACGATGGATTTAACCCAGATCTTTTGACTGGGGGAGAATGTTTGCATTGTCAGCATTCCGTCCATCATTTGTTTGCTGTAACACTTTTCGCCCTAAGTGGGATGGGTATGCCCAGATGTAGGTCCCTTGCTCACTGTGCCACTGGATTCAAGCTAGCCTGGCTGAAGAAGGGTGACATACCCTGAAACCGGTCCCAGGATGCTTGTTTCGGGTCCAGGGAGGTCCTGGCCTGGCAGTTCGGTCTGGACTGTTCCCATGGGGCACAGGGTCAAGACTGATTTGCATATGGCTGGGTCCAAACTGGGGTGGCGTAGTGGGCAAAAGAACGATGGATTTAACCCAGATCTTTTGACTGGGGGAGAATGTTTGTATTGTCAGCATTCCGTCCATCATTTGTTTGCTGTAACACTTTTCACCCTAAGTGGGATGGGTATGCCCAGACGTGGGTCCCTTGCTCACTGTGCCACTGGATTCAAGCTAGCCTGGCTGAAGAAGGGTGACATACCCTGAAACCGGTCCCAGGATGCTTGTTTCCGGTCCAGGGAGGACCTGGCCTGGCAGTTCGGTCTGGACTGTTCCCATGGGGCACAGGGTCAAGACTGATTTGCATATGGCTGGGTCCAAACTGGGGTGGCGTAGTGGGCAAAAGAACGATGGATTTAACCCAGATCTTTTGACTGGGGGAGAATGTTTGCATTGTCAGCATTCCGTCCATCATTTGTTTGCTGTAACACTTTTCGCCCTAAGTGGGTTGGGTATGCCGAGACGTGGGTCCCTTGCTCAATGTGCCACTGGATTCAAGCTAGCCTGGCTGAAGAAGGGTGACATACCCTGAAACCGGTCCCAGGATGCTTGTTTCCGGTCCAGGGAGGACCTGGCCTGGCAGTTCGGTCTGGACTGATCCCATGGGGCACAGGGTCAAGACTGATTTGCATATGGCTGGGTCCAAACTGGGGTGGCGTAGTGGGCAAAAGAACGATGGATTTAACCCAGATCTTTTGACTGGGGAGAATGTTTGCATTGTCAGCATTCCGTCCATCATTTGTTTGCTGTAACACTTTTCGCCCTAAGTGGGATGGGTATGCCCAGACGTGGGTCCCTTGCTCACTGTGCCACTGGATTCAAGCTAGCCTGGCTGAAGAAGGGTGACATACCCTGAAACCGGTCCCAGGATGCTTGTTTCGGGTCCAGGGAGGACCTGGCCTGGCAGTTCGGTCTGGACTGTTCCCATGGGGCACAGGGTCAAGACTGATTTGCATATGGCTAGGTCCTAACTGGGGTGGCGTAGTGGGCAAAAGAACGATGGATTTAACCCAGATCTTTTGACCAGGGGAGAATGTTTGCATTGTCAGCATTCCGTCCATCATTTGTTTGCTGTAACGCCCTTATATTGTGGTCTGATATGGATCTTTGGCTATGTTTAGAATTACTTTTCTGTGCATATTGCCAAGTGTATGAGCCCACCAATATGTGTCTTGCAATATATTTGTTGACTAGGGTGATATGTGTCTCTACACCCAGGGACAAGAGTATCTGTGACAAGATCTACAGTCATTGTGGATGTGCACTGGTAGATATTTAATTGTGCATGAGTGACCTTGGGCCCATCCACCCCGTCCACCCAGTCCCTGGTTGTTACTCACCGTGTTGCTGATGTTGCTGGTCCTGTTCAGTAGTGTCCTGTCCCTGGACTCCAACCACCGACTCCTCGCAGATGACTGCGGACACCTGTTCCTCCAACGCATCCAGCTCCTCCTGTGGCACTGGACTCCCACCTCCGGTCTGTAGTGCTGCATTGCGATTGGCCGCCAGTTTCTCCTTGGTCTTGCGCTTAGAATCATGCCAGCGCTTCTTGCAGTCATTCACTATCCTCCTCACCTCTCTGACAGCATTCACCTTGGCTGCGATGGACTGCCATATTGCATTCTTTGTCCCCAAAGACACAGCGGAGATGACAAACAGCTGCTGTTGTTATTCTGTCACCTCCGCAATCAGGACTGGGTTTTCCTGCTGGCTGAACCTGGTTTTCCTCTTCCTCTTCCCTTTGCCCTTCTCATGGCTCTCTGGCTGGTCCTACTGGCTGTTTGGGGGTTGTTTTCTCCTGCAGTACTGGGTCCAGCTTCATCCATGGTTTTTTTTTTTTCTCCACAATTTGTGACACTTTGTGGGCGTTTTGTAGTCGCTTTTCCGGCCTAATGTGAAAAAAAGTGGTGTCATGCTAATTTGCATGCAGTTTCTGGCCGCTGACTGGCCTGCCGCCACTTTTTTCACGTTAGCGGCAAGATTTTTATCGCCGTGACGCTGTTTTTAACGTGGACATTTTTCGCTTAGATCAGAAACTATCGCCACGTAGCGTCGGCTTGTACATACGTCGCTAACGTGGCGATAGTTTGCGGCGGTGCACAGCGATAAAAATTTTGCTGCTAACTGACGTTAGCGATATTTTTCGCTGGTTCTTGTACATATGCCCCTGAGTGAGAAGGGTAGCCCACTGGGGAGATATGGGTCGCTTGTGCATGTGTCAGACCCCTTCATAATGGAGGGCATCTTCCTCTGCGCAGCATAAACTCCTGATGAAGGGTTTTAACCAAAATGAATTGAAAATTTATGATCCCTTTTACTTTGTTGGAATTATATTGCTGAATAAACATGAGACTAGATAGGGTAATTAATAAATGTATTGAGGATTCATGAAGAAATGACATTATATTTGCCAGGCAGAATCTTTGCTGAACTCTCTGTTGTGAATTTTGATGAAAACCCTTGCAAGATCTATTGTTGTTTAAAAAGGATTTTCCACACCATTATGGAGTGTGAGTCCTACTGGAAGAAACGCCCCAGATAAACCTTTTAGGGGCAGATTTACAAGCCCCTTGCGCCACTTTTGCGTCACTTTTCCCATGTTAAAAGTGACGCAAAAGTGGCGAAAGGAGCTTGTAAATCTGCCCCTTAGTGTTTACTGAAATATGCCAAGAAGGAGAGGGAATTTAGGAGCAGCACCCAATTAAACTGCTCAAATTCATTAACATTTCAAGGTATGCTAGGTCAGGATTTGCAATGATTTAAAATTATATAAGCAAAAAGAACAGTGGTCCAAAGACCATGTATATCACCATCAATGTACAAATACGTAACATTATCAGTTTATTCAATTGTATGTAAAAAACATTAAAACCAATGTAACGGTGCAGTGGGTGTGCAGTGAAAAATGTGCTCGGTGCTCTCATACAAGTGATACACACGTGAGACAATACATGATCAAGAGTGAGTACCAAGTAAGACCAACAGACCCATTTTATTCTTATGTACAATCAAATTGGGTCCATAGAACTAGTTGACTGAACGTGTAAATACTTTAGACAGATAGAAGGATCATCAGCAGGACTCTAAAAATACACGAGCCAGAGACATATGGAGGACTGAAAGAGAGCACAAAAAAATAGTGTTAGAGAAGAGAAGGCCATAGCATTGGATTCCAATGGATACAACTCACTGGGTCTCTATTCAAACATTGCTGAAGTCATCAATGGGCTCAATTCAGATACACCTATAGATTAAAAATACACAAGACAAAAGCCAAATAGGCAGGTGAAAAATGGTGGGGGGCATAGTGAATGGGATTAGAGTAGATCTCAAGAGTCTCAAGATTCCCTGGGCAACGATTGTATAGACTCCCAAAGCCATCAAAAATGCCATTGTAGTTCAGATGGGGCCTATGGGATCTAAAATGAGGTGTCAAATAGAAATATTAGTCCCAAAATTGGTCGGTAAAGAAATTATGAAGGAATAAAAAAAGTATTTAGGGGCACCCGTAATTCCAGCTTTTTCCTGCCAGTTCAGCTTTATTAAGGAACATATTTCAACTATGAGTCAACCCTCACCATATTAGTGAACATATTTCAGGCTGTGTCACATTAATATTATGTTGTACCATACACTGTTATGTATTTAATGGTCATATGAGCCAATGGTCCATTTTCTGGAGGTTCTTCTGGTGTAGAGATCACCATGATAGCCTACAATAGATCACAGTGAGATTCTGACACTTTCAACTGAAAATCCTTCTGTGGATATTTCCATTCTTCTTTGACAAGCCACAGCCTTGTTGTAAGGCCTATGATCCTTCTACGCTCATATTACAGTAATGGTCTATTTCTGCGACTGCCAAAAAACCCTGCTGCGCCTGTTGCAACATCTCTTAAATTAGTGACTAGATTGATTACCAAATGTCATAACATTCATCATATGTTCCCATTGCTTACTCAACTTCATCGGCTTTCAGTGGAACAACATGTGGATTTTAAGGCCTTTTCTATGGTACACAAGGCCTACCTAGGACTTGTGCCTTACTCCTTGTCATCTAGATTTCTTTGCTACATCCAGTTTGGAATTTCCATTCCTCAGCCATTCCGTTTTGCAGCTGCTCCCCTTACAAACGTTTTGTTCAAGTGGCAAGCCATCTGGTATTCAAGCAGCCACACTGTGGAATTCTCTACCCATTGATCTTTGTTTGCAGACCTTGCAGACCATCCACTCTGCATTTCACGAGAAAATGAAAATAATGATATTCTTGCTCAAGTAATTTTACTCCATTGACTGCCAGTGGGGTTGTCATTTTCTGACAGTTTGGTTTTGTGTTTTTTAGCAACAAAAACCCATAAGATAATGGCAAATAATAAAGAAAAGATAAATGTCATATCATGTTAGGTTTTGTTGTGTATACTATGTTGTGATGTAGCTTTCGGCATACTGTCTACACTCCCCTTGAGGCTATTTTCTAGCATTGACGAGCATCTTTCACAATGAAGATATGCGCGTGATGCGTCTTAGTTGTTATATATGGGAAAGTGTGAGGCCCATTTATATGGTGGTTAGCAGAGTTCTAAGGGGAAAGATTCATGAGCCAGTGTTTTACAAAGAAGTTGGCTACATTATGTAACTTGTATATTATTTGTATCATATCTGTGTGCTATACCGGCCTGAGGTTGCTTTTGTACTTGAGTTGAGGACCTAGTTTGTTAGTTCAGGTTGGACTGTTCCCATTGGAGCAGGACCATGGCTAATTTGCATATGGATTGTTTTTGTCTGAGGTGGCATGAGGGTACAATACAAAGGATTGAATTGCAGGCAAAAGTTATTACCATTGATAGAGAATAATTGACCCAGCACTTTTTTTAATTAATCAGTGTGACGTCCTAAGTGGTATGTGTATGCCCAGATGAGGGCTCCGTGCTCACTGTGCCCAGGGACTAAATCTAAACCCTACTAATAAGACTGAAAAAGGCTGAAACAAGTCTGGGGTTACTTGTGTCCCTGCTGAGATAAAACTTGGCCTTGCAGTTCAGCCTGGACTTTTCATGTTGAATCAGGACCCTTGCTGATTTGCATATGGCTAGTTCCCAACTGAGGTAGCATGTTGGCCAAACAAAAGCACAGGATTGGATGGCAGCCCAGAGTAATTAACAGTGGCTGAGATTAATTCAAGCAATTCACCAGAACATTTTTTGTATTCCTCAGTTCAACGTCCTAAGTGTTATGCCCATATGCCCAGAGGTGGGCTCCATGCTCACTGTGCCATAAGATGCACTTCTTACCTTACTGATGAGGCTGAAATGCGCCTAACCTGGTCTGGGGTTTCCTGCGTTGCTGCTCAGAGGAGACCTGGCCTGGCAGTTGACACTGGACTGTTCCTATTGCTGGAGGACCATGCATATGACTAGTTCCTGTCTGAAGTGGCATGATGGATGAAAAAATGATGGATTTGGGTGCGACCCAGAGTAATTAATAGTGACTGTGATTAACTCAAGAAATCCGCCAATTACTTTCTGGTCTTCCACAGCGTGAAGTATCTTTGCTGATATACTAATTTATGTTCAGTTAGTACCATGCAATCATATTACTGAAATGCCAGCATTGGCTAAAACAGAGAAACAACATTGGAAGAGGAGAAGGTGGGGAGTGGACATGACGCTATGTAAGGGGTGTTTAAAATCCTGCATAACAGTGCACGGTCTACAAGCCAGTTAAATAATCACGAGACAACAAGTTCCTCTAAAAAGACACATTGAAATGCTAAACTGCTCAGTAATCGTTGTTCAATATCGAAGTTACTTTTTATGACTAAATAAATGTAATTGAGGTAAGAAACCAGATATAAAATAATGGTGAATCAAATTATACACTACAGAGCCTTGCAAGCCAGTCAGTGCTCAATTTGTAAACTATTAAGTGCCAGGACTCTGACCACGAGGCGACTGCAGCTTGTACCACCCATCGCCCTTGTCATCGCTGCCAAAACAACTACTAACCATCTCTCTTGCATGTAAATGCGACAGTTCAGATTATTCCAGGTCCCCAAAGCTAAAGGAATGGCTGGGGAGGCAGGTATTAGCAATTTTAATGTACATTGTATTCCTAAACAACCGTTCTTCTGCTCATCTCTAAATTAGATGAGCAGCGCCACCATGTGGTAGACTGTTCTATGTATGGTGTTCACAATTAGGTGCCGGTGCCGAGCACCGGAAACCAATTAAGTGCCGGTGCTTAGCACCGGAAAGCACTGGCTGAAATTAAGCACTGAAGCCAGTTAAACATAAGAATGGGAGGTAAAGAATGTGGTTTTGCTGTCTGTCCCCTGCCCACTCAGTGTACAGTTACACACTGTAGTATAACTGTTAAAAGACCAGTTGCATTGGTAGCCACAAATAAGCGAGAGTGATGTGTAAAACGAATAATACATGACTATAGACAATTAATCCACGATCACGTGCCCTTTTTTACCAATTACTGGTGCAAAGGTGTTTCCAGTATTTTCTTGTCTGCTTGCTAGAGGCATACATTTGGAAGTATCTATTAGTAATTATACTTGTTTTTCTCTTCTGGGTCATCAAGTGGCCCAAAAGAGAGTGGCAGAAATTGTAAATGATAGATCATCACCACAGTATGCAGCCTCAGAATAGGAGCAAATACTCTTTTTAGTAAATAAATTATAGTACCACCGTCTTTTGGTATTATGATTAAGGCTCCCAGGGGCATATTAGCAAGAAGAGGCGATAATCATCGCTAACCCTGCTTAGCGTGATTTTTTTTATCGCCGGCTATCGCTGGAATATATCGCCACGCTAACGCTGTATTAGCAACGATTAGCGCTATGGCGATGAATATTCCAGCGATAGTGGGGGAAATGGGCCAACATCGCTGAAAAACCAGCGATGTTGCATGGAGAAGGGAGAACACCTTGCTGATACGACCCTGTGGTCGTATCACCATAATCCACCATCCATGTTAGGTAAGCACAAGTCGTGTTGTTTGCAGGTGTTAAAATTCCTGCGATGACCACGGTTAACGCGACTTTTGTCATCGCTAACCGGGTCCGGGGCCTCATTGGTAATAGGGGTTAGGGCTGTTAGCGGCCGTTTTTGTGGTTGTTTGGTCGGGAACGCCTACTTTGCATGTCATTAGCGATAAATATCGCTGACATGCAAAGCGCCACCCAAAACGGTCGCTACTCCAGGAAGCTGTCGCTAACAGCTGTTAGCGACAGCTTGCTGATAGGGCGATAAAAATATCGCCGCTTTAGCGGCAAAAAGTGCCGCTAAAGCGGCGATAACGCCCTTGCTAATATGCCCCCCAGTTTTATGTTTTTTGGTTTTTTTTTACATTTCCGTCTGTATTCATCCCTATTTACGTTTTGCTTATTTTATTTGTATTTATCTGTATTTATTTTGTAGACATTAATCTTTGATATTTATTGTTGCTGATTTTGTGTTTGCAAGATTAATGTTGATATGGAATTTTGAGATCTGTACCCTTAATAAATTTCATTCTTTGAATACAATTATACTTTTTCTAAACCTTTTTCTAGTATGTGCTTGTTTTCATGTCGTTAATTGTTTTTTGTCTTGAGATATTATATCAATGTATGTTTGATTCTTTACTGTGACCTGTTGGGATAGATAGTTGATTAGTATATCATAAAGAATATTTTCATAATTGAATCCCTTGCCAGCTTGTTACTTTCCGAAACAGTTATACTTATGCTTGCAAGAGTTCATTGGGTTGCCATTTGTTTAAAGTAATTTGCTAACAAAGTCTTCATTGAATTTCTAAAGGGAGCCCAGTCAACATCCTTCTCACCTCAGTGTCTGGATCTCCATTCTAAAGCCACAGAAAAGCAGACAATACACTTCCACTGTCCGGGTGAAGGGAGCTGTCCTTGCCCTCTATCTTGTCCCATTCTAAATTACGGGTGTAAAATATTGATCCAACTTTGCTTTGTAAATGATACTATGAGCGAAACTTGAGAATTAACATTAGAAGGCATCATTTCCAGTACTTGCAGAATCTCCAGCTCACTGTTTGCTCTATTCCCCATATTTTCCCACATTGCTATAACCTTGAGATTGTTTCCTTTGAGTATAGCCTTAAATTCTTATTTCCCTCAATATGCATCCAGCCGTTACTTTACACTTACATCGCTAGAGCTGGTTATCAGTCCTTGCTGAAGCAGTGGACTAGCATGAGACTAAGAGTGGACAGACTGCTCACCTCAGTCTAGTACCCAGGGGCCTAGCCCGGTCAGTGAGATAGGGGGGGGGATTCAGATTTTCCATTAATCACGCTGGCTTATAATGTTAAAATGCATTGTACAACAATCAGGGTGCATGAGAGGGGCTTAAGGGGCAGTGGAAATGGAAAGGAATGAGAGAAAATGCAATATTTTGTAAAATATTTTTTTTTAAAGCCTATTAAAACAGAGAGAGGTAGAGATGTGTACGTTTCTGTCTGTGTGTATGTAAAACTCCGACAGCCACCTCACCATACCTGACTGAAATCACCTGCACTCAACTATTTACCAGAAAATACATTTATTAGGGGAGTAATACCCCAGCACTCCCCCTGAAACTACACCCCTGCTAGTACCATTAAAA
Source organism: Calotriton arnoldi (assembly GCA_963921515.1). Taxonomy (NCBI): domain Eukaryota; kingdom Metazoa; phylum Chordata; class Amphibia; order Caudata; family Salamandridae; genus Calotriton; species Calotriton arnoldi. The sequence continues at coordinate 599,695 of CAWUFW010011213.1, read as the reverse complement.
GTGCCTAATATAGCCCTTTCCTCAAATGAATATGATGTGTGTTTATTTCTACATCCTGCCATCCTCATATTGCATGCCATCTTCAAAGGCATCCTCTAGTTTCTTAAATCCAGAATGAAAAGCTGTCCAGTACTGAAAACCATTCGATTGCCACTTTTGTAAAGACAGGGCACAGTACTTGAGATATAAAGAAGGTTTCTTCATCTCCGTATGACGACCCCTGGCATGTCCCTGATGCTCAGCAACTGTCTGCTTGCATTGATTCTAGGAATCCACAATCCATATTCCAGAAGTGGAAGCATCCCAGTTGCTGGGAAACAGTATACAGAATACAACAGTCACCTCTTCCTTTTCTTTTAAATGACTTTCTCCTCCCTTCCATCCTCTGCATGGCTTCTCTCTGAGCACAAGCTTCTCTAAGTCACATACATGTTTGCCTTAATCTTTGTTAAGGTATTTCTGTAAACTGCCCACAGTTCATTTCAAACATAACAACCTCCCCTTTAAAAATCATATACCTACAGGGACATGAGTCTTCAATTTGTTTGGCTTGTGTTATTTGTTTTATATTCAATAAACAGACTTTACATTAAAAAATCATATCCCAGAAACTAAAAAATACCTAATCTTCTCTAGGTCATCTTTAACGCCACCTATCTTTCTGGGTGAACTCACACAACTTCCCATCCCCAAACTAAAGCTCTCACTAATTAATGTCTTTTAATTTAATTCACCACAATGAAACTGGAATAACTGTATGGAACGGTTTGCATTAGCGCACAAATCTAACCCCAATAACCAACAAGACCACTAACTTTGGGTGCTGGAGCAGCGTGCTGCCCGGCATAAGGCACTTCAATGCCTCGTCAGGGGTAGTAAGCACTATATAAATGCAATTCAATTATAATTGCAACCATTAACTTTTTGTTGTTATAACAGCTTTCACTTTCACAGAGCCTGTGGCAGGAAAGGGGTACTTAGAGGTAGATGGATCCAAATTCTGGAACTTCCTCCCATTAAACCTGGAAGCCATGCAAGGCAGTGAATACTTCTGACTTTTGTGACTGACCATAGACGTGAATTTATTGGGTCAACTGAGTCTGTTTTTGATTCCAATGAGGCCTAGGTGTGTACTACCAGTGGTGTGCTTTAGGAATATCTTCAGTCAGTCTAAAACAGGAAAAACTAACAAAATATATTTTATTGTCGAACTTTCCGAAAGAGGGTAACAATTCAAGTTTGTAAATACTTCGCTTTCCAATTTACCTAATAATTTGGAGGGTTCTTCATACTTGCACTTCAACATCCTTTTAGTATTCCAACACGTTAGTTTTTTTGCCAGATTCAACTAAAACGTGAAAAAGGATACATTTCACCTGTTCATCAAAATGTGCGCCCAAATTTACCAGAAACGATCTGTTTCCCATTGTACTGCATTGTATTACAGTTGCATACAGTGGTGCTTCATACATCTGGTGATGAGGAGCCAAAGCGACGTAGGAGATTCGTAGAGCTCTCCGCCATGTGGGAGCGTTTGGCTGAAAGAGTCTTGTAAAGTGCAATGCTGTACCGGAAGTCTTTTGGTGTCATGTGTGAATGACCAGAGCGATGCTCTTATTAGATCCTATGCCACTATGCTTAGGCCTGTAACTGGAGGAAGAAGTGTGACGTTATAGGTTTTTTACATGTTGATCCTGCATGACTATGGAGGTCTTACCTATGAGCAGGGCTGTCCTAACAGCCTTATAGGCCCAAGGGCAAAGCAGTGCACTGGGCCCTGCCCACACAACAGGAATAAAAATGTTTAACGGAAAATTAGTGTTAAATTCTGATCTGCATGGGGCCCCTATGCTCGTGGGGCCCCTGGGCAATTGCCCAACGTGCCCATGCGTTAAGACAGCAATTCCTATGAGTGAGACAGCAGCGGTCTACGATAAGCGTAAGACACAGGGAGTCAGGTTAGTGGATCTGTTCAATCTTACAGGGGTTATGAGATCGTCCCACAGGCGTGGGAAGATACAGCCAATCATAGTAGATAAGTTAAGTAGTCCATGGTCGTGAACTCGATATAGGCATCCATGTTGGGAAAGGAGGACAGTGACCCACAGGCTGAATACGTTTCTATAGCCCTCCACCCCATGAAGATGACTGATTTGAATTGTAGCACTTTAGACCTACCTACAGTCAAGAACATGAATACAATTTATGTGGTTATTAGGAACATCTGTTGTTATCACCCAGAGACAATGTCGTTAGCAGTTCTTTTCGCATGGATGTCTAATATAATAATTGCAGGCCTGCCCCCATTCAGGTCGCCATTCGATTTGCTTTCCTTTGCAGACCAATCTGCAGCTCTATTGAAGGTGACATTAGGTGACACGCGATGAATTTGTTACATGTGGAAAAAGACCGGACTAATGCAGAAAAAAAATGGGATGAAGCCGCAAACGAGCTCCCATGACACCAATGCCAATCCACAAAGTTACAAAAAAACCTAGCTGTCACTGGAAAATAGATAGCATGTTTAAAAAAAAAAAAAAAAGATTTGAGAAAGCCAGCTGAGTTCGCAACATGCTGCTTTAAGCACTGGCAGAAGGACTTTCTGAAGGTGACTGTAAACAGCGATGATGCATTATGGGTCCTGTCTGTTTGTGTCTGCTACTGCGGGCAGCGCTCCCTGGGTGACCGATCATAATGGGATTCGCCTGTATTAAAATTGTAAATGAATAAATAAATATATAATGAGAAACACAGAGTGCTCTCTTCGACCCTTTAATAAAATCCGATAATTAGAAAAAGGGGAAAAATAGCAAATTGAAACTGACCCGGATCCTTTATACATTTTGTGCACCTGGCCATGCGTTCTTCAGTAAGTGGTGTAAAGTATATTTATTGGACGTGGCCTAACACAAAACAAAGAATGAACCATGGCGCAGTCAATCAACCAGTTAGGAAGCATCGAGAAACAGAAAACACTTTCCAGTTTCCATTTTTTCCATTAAAGACGGGCATAAATTATTATTATTGTTTGCATTTTTGTGAGTGATTGATTTAAAATGCAGTTGCTAAGCTAAGGAGCCACTGTTTATTTCTTTTGCTATTATGACACAAGAGATGGGTGGGTGGTACGAGGGGGATTGCCTGATCCATGACTCTAAGCTTGAAAATCCCAAACAAATAAAAGCAATAATGGGATCAAGTGTGTGTGTGTGTGGGGGGCGGAGGGGGGGGGATGTAACAAGATATTTGAACACACACTCAAGTTGAGCTTTACACAAGTTGGCTGTGTGGCAGTGCCTGTGCGCCAAGCTGCCAAGGGGCAGGGGTTTCTTCCACAAACCCTAGATGGCAGGACTGCTCTATAAACTCGAATAGGTTCATTTCTAGCTCCTGCAGGATATTGTGAAATCCCTAGTTTCATCCTCTGGGGTGTCTCTGATTCCCTCAAATTTCAAAAGAACGAATTAACAAAGAAGCTCAAAGTCAGACCACTTCTGCTATAAGGGTTTCCTGTTTTCATTGGTCTGGAAGAAATTCACATTTTCACCATGCTCTTCACCGCAGAGCTGAATAAGAGGCTCTTTAGGGCCCTTAGCATATATAGAACTCCCTGCTGATAAGACTGGGGTTTTGCACAAGCTCTTATATAATAATATTATTATTATGATTAGTTATATAATCTTTCAATAGCTCTCTATTAGTTTCTATTTGCTGTTCATGGCTGATTTGAGACAACTGGATTTGCCTCTCGGAAACATGGAACTAAACCAAACAAACATTGACAAAGGTAATAGGTCTGGGATTTATGTGCTCTGCATTCTGTGTAAGAACTTTGAAGCCAGACACAGAAATTAAGGATTGCCTGCTTTAAAAGCTACTTTGCCATTGATGTAGTCCTCTTTTTTTCTATATAAAACAAATGTTGGATGGCAAGGGATCATCACCATACACCTTCTTTCATTTCCATAAAATACAATGGAAGCAATTACTGTAATAAAAACACCCTTGCTATCCCTCCTACTTTTGATATAGAAACAAAAAGAGGATTATATGGAAGTCAATGAAGCCTTCCTTTTAGGCTGCCTTTTGTTTCTATGAAATGAAAAAAGCCTAGTTCCAGCAGTTCTTATGAGAATCCGCTAGGAGGGAAAGGAAGGCAGGATCAACGAGAGGGCTGGATGGCAGGGGGTTCAAGGTGTGCACAGAAGAAGGAGGGAGGAACAGTAAGGAGACACTTAAGGGTGGTGTGCAGGTTGATTAAGCAACAGAAAGGGAAAGAGGGTCGAGCAATGGGGTCAAGGAGCACACTGAGGAAAGTGGAAGGGCCTGGAGGGAAGAACAAGAGAGACAAGAGTCCATGTGTTGGGACTAATTGCAGAACATGATCACCAAACGTTAGCAAGTCATACTATTGTTTTTTTGTTTTTGTTTTTACTTTGTAAACTACACATATACATTAATTGTGAAATATAAAACTGTAATTTTCGATTAGGCCTGAGTGAAGAAGAATTAAATGAACAATGTTTCAGATCTTCCACAGAGGTGAGGCATGCAACCAATGTTGTGGTTCTCAAGTAAAAGAGAGAACACTACACTATCAAACACACTGCGACAGAGACCAAGCCTGAAATCTACAAAGGCAAACTAGTAGGGCACTGAGCTATGGTTTTTGTCTACATGGAACTTTGTGCAGGCCACATTTTGATGACAATGAACACAGAGTGGTAGTGGATACACAGACAGCTTTGTGTATAACTTTTGAAATTCACAGATCACCCATTAATCTGGGGTATACAACCAGGAGACACAAAACAATATTTCCTAGGTCTTCCACAGAGTGGGGTAGAAACATTTTTTCAGAACACTACAATAACATCCCCACTACCTAGAGCAGTTCCACGTGTACCTGCACCATTGTTGGAATGTTCCACTTCCTATGGCAGGAGTGAAGTCATGTTGGAAACCACCCCACTGACAATAAGCAACATCTGCTGCAAGGATTTTTGAGGCCAGAAGAAAAATTACATTTTGACATCCAATATATGACAATGGGGCCAAATATGTTGCTTGTCATGGACACCGTAGGTGGCTAGCTTCCTAGTATTGCCTGCTCTAACAAGTACCCATCCCTGAGCTCAATATAGTAACTTCTACTCCTGCAAGAGAAGGACAACGAAAGGGTACAAAAAGATCCAGCACCTCACTCAAATGTTTCCTCTGATCTTTTACAGAGTTGTAAATAACAACCAATAATTATGGCTATGACACAAAGGGTTGGGGCTTTGCCATATTTGTTCTTCAACTTATCAACAGAGCTGAACATCAAAACCATCTCATGAGTTAAGTGTACCAGTGAAAGACACACAATATAAATGAGTATAACAGCAAACTGACTGTCACTGTTGTATGGCTTGTACTTTCTCAAGTTAAACTGTGTGTTTGTTGGACATAATAAATGTTGGACTGGTGTGAGACTGATTCTGAGCACCCCTCAGGATATGTTGACCTATAGTCCAGCTAGCTCACACTGCACCATCTGCACCCATAACCTTGTAGGGTAACAATGTGTGTGCAACCTCAGAACATGACAACGCTGATCCCCAAAGAAAATTGTGGAAACAGATCTAGAACTCTTTCGCTCACCCACTTATGCATCCCCAAAGAGATACACAAGAAATACACAACATGCGGTTTCAATATTTATTGAAGCATTGTGAATCTTGAGTAAAATGTGTGTGCTGCAATGATTAATAGAAGTAAACAGAATAATGTTATTAGCATTACGAGAATGGTGAAAAAGATGAACAATCCAACCATTTTGCAGAGTACAGAAAACTATATGCTTGCATACAAGTACTGTAATATAGTGTACTCCTACCTAGTGCATTCGAACCTATCATGTCTAAGGTGAGTGGATCTGCCAGATCCCTGTCAGGATTGTCTAACTCCACATTACCTGCGGGTAAGTGTCACCAAGCTGCCCGTCTTGGCGTAGAGCAGGACAGCATCCCTCGCATGAGGTGACAGGAATCAGCTGAGCTGGCATTCCGGCATGGGCCGACCTCTCATTGCCAGCGAAATTCTCCTCGGAATAAACAAAGGTTGATGTCATATATATAATAACATCCTCCATGTTACCATGCCGAAATCCCAGTCAGGCCGCTATTGTTTATTCTATTGTGATAGCTCAGTCGCCGAGCACACAAAAACAAATAACATCTTGCGTGCTGAACTTAGCCCTTGTACAGAATGTTCAAGGTGTCTTGATAGAGTGTCTACAAAATGGTATTGTAAGCAAACTGAATTTGAAGAATGTTATCCCATATGTGCATGCAAATGAATGTGTGTCAAATGTCATTGTGTTTAGGGAGAGAAGGCAACTTAAGAACGTGTGCATGTAAAATGGAGATTTCTCGACCGGACCTAATACCACCACATGACATCACATACTACAATTGTCAAGTTTACTTACAGTTCTGCAGGAGTGAAATGATAGATGATAGGTCCCTACATCCCACCAGTCGCTCACCACACCCAACTACGTCAAAGCACCAGTGGCTGTCTCGGGGAAGAAAACAAAAAGGGAAGTGTTGACCAGCGTTCTCAGTTCAAGCACAGGACACAGCTGTTTGGAAATACTCTAAAAAGGAAAGGAAAAAGTAACGTAAGTATTTGACAAACAGGGGCGGAGTATGTAATAATAAAGGGTTATGTTTTACTAAACTACCTCAGACTTTCCCTTCTTCCATTTGGTCCTTGCTCAACTAGGTGCTGGATGTATCAAACATCTTCTGTGAAGAAGGAGAAGTAGTGTGATATTGTTTAGAGGCTGAGAACTAATCAACAACAAAAGGAAAAGTAAACTATGTAATGAAAGAAACCCACCTACATCAGTCTTGAGAATAGTCTCTGGAAGAGTCTTCAAGTAAGAGGTAAAGCAGTTCTTATTATATTCACGCTAACTGATTAGGACAAAAAACTAAAACCAAAAAATATAATGACGTCCCCTTTTTTATTTGCAGGGGTAAAAATAGAAGGCAACAAAAGGAAGCTGGTCTTCACAGAAGAGGGCAACTCTGCAGATAAGGGCAGCTCTGCAGATAAGTATAGTGCTCTTTATATGTATTGATTTATTTGAGTCCTATATGCAGTGGGGAACTAATGTATTTTCTTTTGTTTAAATTTTCATTTATTCTAGGGAATAGCAATTAAGGTTGTCCCAGGCACCACCGCGACCCAGGATCTACATGGAGGAAACTGGAACTCACCGCCGCAGCCAGAGTTGCGAGTAATTGCTGCTACCGACGGGATCAAGAAAATTCACCGCTGCTGCCCAAGATTAATTCAGGAGCAACTGGAACTCACCGCCGCAGCCAGAGTTGCGAGAAATTGCTGCCGACGCCGGGACCGCGAGAGAGATCACCGCCGCAATTGGAGTTGCCAGGAGACGCTGCTGCTGCTGGATTGGCCAGGGGAGATCACCGCCATGACCGGAGTAGAGGGTTTCAACACACCACCGGGGTCGGACGATGTCACTGCTGCAGCCACCAAGACGATCAGGTAAGTATTGAGAAAAGAAAAAGAAGCAGAAGGACGCCAGAGAAGCGGCAGGATCCTGTCGTCCAAAAACTGGAAGCTCGCCAATCAACGCTGCCTTCCGCCAGAAACAGTAGAACGCGAAGCGTTCTGTGTTTAGGAGCGAGGACTTTTATACCTCGCTGCCATGCTTGCTGCTGAATGCAAAGCAGCAGGCACGACAACAATCCCAAGACTAAGTACACATTTGTTCTTGATATTCATTTCCAAAGAACCCTGTGCATGGACTTTAATGGCAACTTCCACAATGACCTGCACAAAGGGAACAGAACAATGTTTCACAGGGCTCTCCCATATGGCAAGCACACACCATGCAGCTACTCTGTCAATTCTGAACTTAGTCACTTCAAGTGGTTAGATTTACATCATGAATACATTATAGCTAGATTTATTGTTGTTAGTCATTTCCACTTGTATATGGGTTAGTATACAGTCTGTTCTAGTTGTAAAATTATTATGGGTTTTCCTTAAGTTTTATGTGGAGGGTTAATGGTTGGTTTTCCCAAACTGGATTTGAGCACTGTGTTTGGTGAATAGGAGAAATTATTTAGCAGTGTGATAACAAAACTGTCAGAGGGAAAACACATTTATGGCCATGCATGTTGATAATAGGGAACACAGGTAGGTTTCAGTAGTGGGGCCCTTTCTAATTGTGAGGAGAAACACATGTTTTGAGCCAACTCAACACTTCCAACAGATTCTAGGCACACACTTGCAGTTGTGCCAGCGGCACCATCTTAAACTCTATTACTAAGTAGAAAATGCCTAAGTTTGGGACCCCAGATTTTGCATGAGTGCACACAGCTATTTTCCCAAATGATAAAACTAGAAAATGTGTATGGGATTGTGAAGATTGTTTTCCTGAATGGGGCTGGTGGACCTTTTTGTTAAGCAGTGAAAGTCATTTTGGCAAAGGTGCAGTTGCCTTTTTGGGGCTACAACACACAATGTCCATGATATTAAACCTACCACTTTTTGTTTGTGAAAGTATAAAAATATGGGCCCTGGTAACCCTGCAAATAAATGAGTTGGAGAAGTGCTGTGAAGGTGCGAGTAGTAAGATGACTCAAATCAAAACATGACCACTAGTGTTGCTAAGTGTTTTAGTCTTTAGGGACTTCTAAATCCCCACACACTGACTTGAAGTTGCTTAAATCTTTACAAAGGATTAGAGCCATCTGCTCAAATGGTCGAGTCTCGACAAAAGGTTTCAGCTGATAAGCTATGCCTTGAAGGTTCCTATCTGACCAACAGTGGGCCTAGTTAATTGTGATACATGCAATTACTCCTGCTACTGCATATATTGCAATTATTAGTTTTGTGATAAAACCAAACCTGTAAATTTGGATCCTTTTTTAGTGGGACATGTGGATTTTGATGCAGTAGGCACTAAAGTCCACGGTATTCTCCAAAAACTCATATTTGAATGGTATTTATTACACTCGAATTCAAACTCAGCAGAAATATCACACCAAATAGCAAGCCACTTGTAGTGAGGACCTTAGAAGGGAAAATGAAAATAATTGTCCAAGGACTAGATTTTACATTTATTCTAAATACTTACAGAAGCCCGATGGCCTAGGATGATCATTAGGTAACCCCTTCAGGTGACCTACATAATTTTGTCTAGGAGACCCTTAACAGACTATTGACACAGGGCATATTCAGGAGTTTGTCCACTCGCTCTGCCTGGAAGTGAACTCTGCCTTTGATCTAGCAGAGCAAAGAAATGAGAGAGCAATGTTTCTTGGTTGAGCAGTTTCTTCATTGACTTTGTGTTTGGTTGAACGTCATGGGAGCGAGTACAGATACGTGTGGTTTTGAGCAAGAGACAGGAATTGGTGTTGCTCTGAAGGTTCTATCTACACACACTATTTGCTGCCAGTGAGGTATGAGGTGAAACAATTGTAGAATGTTAGTGATGCCCACGCATGAAAGGAGAGTGTCAAGTAAGACATGGTGGTCAATGGCATCAAAGCTAGCTGACAGGTCAACCAGGATAAAGAGACATAGTTCACCATTATAAGCGATTGATTGCATTCTGTTGACTATCTGGATGACAGTAGTCTCTGCACTACATAACATAACCCAGTCTAACTGTGTCACAACCCTTCAGGCCTTTTGAAGGCATGTTTGTATCCTGAAATCCCCCATTTCTTTAGTACTTGTTGGGCTTTTGACCACTTCTCCTGGGTTTTCAGAAACCCATGTTTATGTAAATCTCTCCTGTCACCTACTGACTTTCCATACTGTGTTTCGTAGTCTGCCTCTATCCCTCACCTCTAGATAGCCTTTCTAAGGATGTATATGCTCAAGCACAGGGTTCATCTGGTCACTTGCTCCTCACCAAGAACCTTGCATGTCCCCTTTGGCAACACTGGTGGAGTCGTACGGAGTAAAGATAATTTCATACGCCAACGACACGCAGCTGGTTTTCTCCTGCAACAGAGGTAACGAGTTTGATGGGGACATGATTAGATCTTGCCTCACCGACGTTTTTGGGTGGCTGGAGGAAAACCAGCTGAAGTGTAATTCTGATAAGTCAGAAATAGTCCTCTTTGGCCAGCCCACAGTGCAGGATTGGAGTCAATGGTGGCCAGAGGAATTTTCTCCTCCCAGTGTGGCCCAGCCTATAGTTAGAAACTTGGGAATTCGGATTGATGCCGCTCTTTCTATGCGTGCCCAAGTTCAGGCCTTAGTTGGGACCTGTATTGGATTACTTAGGATGGTGAGGAAGTTTCTTCCACTCCTTCTACTGGATTGTAGGAGGACCGTGGTCCAGGCACTGATTACATCGAGACTGGACTACAGGAACATCCTCTATCTAGGATTGTCGGAGTGTCTCCTACAACGCCTCCAGGTGGCGCAAAACGCCGCAGCCAGGGCCATTCTTCGCCTTAAACCGAGGTCCCATATGGCACCTCATCTCAAAGCCCTCCACTGGCTTCCTATCAGGGAGAGGATACAGTTTAAGGCATTAGTAATGTCCTTCAAAGCCCTTCATGGTAAGGGGCCTCGTTACCTTAGAAGACGGGTTGGCTGGTACACTCCGACAAGGGCACTTAGATCAAGCTCGGGGGCGTATGCACGTGTCCCTAAGGTGCGTTTGGCACGCAGGGGAGGTAAATCCTTCAGCCTACTGGGGGCACAGGCATGGAACAAACTCCCGGTGCCCCTCAGACTCTCTCAGGACCTGACGAGTTTCAAGAAACTGTTGAAAACATGGCTTTTTGGAAGGTAATCCATCTTTAGGTCAACAGTCACGTGATTCTGCAGCGCCGGGACACTCCTTTTGGAGTAGCTGAGCGCTATAAAAACTTTCTCATTCATTCATTCAAACTTTCTCATTCATTCATACCTATTCTAAGCTAAGTCAAGATAAATGCCAAAAAGGTTAAAGGTGTCAGTTCAGAAACCCATGAGGAGTTCTGATGAGAGAATCAAGCATGAGCATAAAGCTTTAGCAGAATAAGCTGGAAAGTATTCTCAGCTTTAGTAACAGCAGATCAAGAAATAAACAAAGACTTCTCATAAAGAGAAACTCACTATATAGTCTTCGCTCAGAGAATCAGGAAAGGGGACACATCTAATGTGCTCTGAGGAAAAGAAGTCGTGACTCTAAGCTAGGAACATGCACTAATATAAACATACGTTTATCAACATATATGTTGTCTACCGCTATACCTGTATTCTGCACAGGCCAGTGCTACTTACTAAGATTTAAGCAAGGTCATCCCTTCACACGGTGACCTGTTATAGCATTTTATTCTAGCAAAAGAGAACAGACTAAATTAAACCCACCAGGCTAAAAAAATCTATCTGCTTCTCCTTTTGTTCTACGTCCCTCAGCCCTGTATGACTTCTTGGAACTCTGTGTTTGTGTCCTGGTTCTCCAGCGACTAACAGAATAACATGTACATCCTTAGAAAGGCTATCAAGGAGTGAGAGATGGAGGCAGACTAAGAAGCACGCTATCTCGAAAGGCCAAAATAAACAGCATGCTAGAATACTGAAAGGCCAGTAAGTGCTGAAAGCTGGTCCATTATGAGGCTCAGCCAACAAGACATGGAATTAGGCATGAGGCAATGCCCTAGCACCAGGTAACAGAGACTCGGGGTGAAAGAGATGATTGGGCTTGGGGGCTCTAGTTGCACAGCATTGTGTGCATTTGCATATGTTTTGTGGGTACATTGCTGACATATGTACATTAAATGAGGCTAGCATAGTATGGCCATGCTTTGGCAAGAATAGTCTTATCAAACCAAAAAGTAGTCTAAATTGTAGTGTGTTGCTCAATTGCTCAATTGACCTTCGTGGTAGTCAAACATGGCCCATATTCTGCAAATGGGTCCTTTTTCTGTCTCTACAGAGTTTCTGAAGCAAAATAGTGTGGGGTTTTTAGCCTGTGTCCTCCACATATACTGGGGGGTGAGTTTCAGCCATCTTCATACCTGGCGGCGGACGGATGTCTCCTAGGGGCCTCTAGTACAGTCAGAGTTTACCCTGAGCCCTTCCAGGGTCCCTGAGTTGAGGCACGACACCCAATAATTGCGGGCTGATTGACAGTGGATCCTCTCTGAATTTTGCAGTGGACCACTGATTGGTTTTGTATCTTCTCTGTATCAGTATGCTTTTCTGAGCAAGAGCGATTTTAACAGGTCCTGACGAATGCCAATACACCTCTTCCAAGGGTACAAATGGCAGAAACATGTTGACCTACTTCAGTGACACACCTAAGCAGGGTTAATCATCCGCTGCAGTGTCCTTTCTTCTTTTTAACCCTGACCTGGGCACACATGAATAAAGTTTGACAATCGCCCTGGAGTTACTTTTAAATCGTATTATAATTATTGCACACTATGCATACCTCACCACCCTCTAGTTCACCATAGGGTTTCTACCAACAGCTCTAAACCTCCGAAGAGCCTCTCCTTCTCAGTGAAGGGGTTGCAGCCCACACCATGATCAACTGTCAAGATGCGAGGAGATTCCCAATGATGAAGCATGCCACCTCTGGTGGGTGAGGGAAATTGTCCTTAAAAAGGAATTTCCCCTTCTCAGCTAGGTTATTCTTTTTAAGACCCAGGTTTTTTTTAATCTGTGCAAGTTGTTTTTGGGGAACCAACACCTACAGGTCTATAGATCTCCCCTGGTCTTCTTTGGTGTGTTAGGTTTCAGCCATTGTCAGACTCCTTCCTTTGTTGAACAACAAAACGAGGCCTCACCAGAGTCGTCAGTTAAGCAAAGTGAGGATGGGCCCAATCCAATTTACACACTGCTAGGAGAGTTGTAGGGCAAAACCTGTACCACTCCTTGTACTTTTCCTCCTCGAGCCATATTGCATCTGTACTCCCAGAAGCCTCAACATCTAGAGAAATCAGTAATCTCCCCTATGAATCCATTTCCTCAACTCCCTATTCAGGTGTGGGTTCAGAGTAAGATACATGTGGTAAGGAGAGTCTGCATGGGAGATCTGAATTTGGACACTGCGGTGAGAGGTGTAGAAAACAGTCTTCTGCCTGCAAAGATTGTATAAAATAAAAACTTGTATGCAGAAATATATTATCGTAAATGTTATTCAAATGACGTCATAGCATGCAGTTCAATTAGTAATACAAAAACGTTGTATTTCTAAATGTATCTGATTAAATATAATTTTCATATGTTTCTGCACATTACTTTTCACTAAGTGACTTTTTTCCCATACAATAATATGCTTGTCTCAACTTTTGGGATTTTTGTTCTTACTTTGTTAATGGGGAGAGCCTCTTTAACCCTTATTGCTTACTCTTAGTTCTTGCTCCCACTTGTCACGGACTCACTCTTCTCTTCTTTTTAAGGTCCGGTTTGACATTACATCTGTCTGCAAGACACATGGGGGTCGATTCCGATTCGGGCCGCAAATCTCTCCGACCGAGCCGGACCCGGAGAGATTTCCGACCGAATCGGACCCGTGCAGTCCGACCGAACGAGTACGATGCGTCCGTATGTTATCGGACACGAGTCGGTCGGACTCCCATTGAACTCAATGGGAGCCGGTCGTACTAACGCGTACGCGGGCTCCCATTGCCTCAATGGGTGCGAGGCGGACAAGGGCGCTCCCTACAGCGAGTACGCCGCGAGCGCCGCGGGCGTACACGCACAGGTAGGGGGACCCATGGGTCCCCCTGTGTGCGCCTCGCACGGGTGCACGCGTACAGGGGGTCCGACACGGACCCCCAAAGTACGGCTCCGACAGCGAGTTCGAGTCGGACGGCGCGAGTCGGTCGGAGCGGTCGAGGTGCGCATCGTACTCACCCGGCCGGAAAACGTCTCCATTGCGCGGTGCGAATCGGGTCCGACCGAGTCGGTCGGAGCGGTACGATCCGGGTACGAGTCGGTCGGAGCGGTCGGGTCGCCCGGACGAGTCGGTCGGCGACTCGCATCGTACTCGCTCGGCCGGACCAGCGTACGGTTCGGTCGGGAAACAGGCTTTCGCATGGCTTTTTTCCCGACCGAATGGTATTGGGTGCGCCTCCGACCGAGATTGGAATCGGCCCCATGGTTGTTTTTTTTATTTTATTTTAAATAGACATAGCAATAGGATGTGCTTTAGTTCTGCCCAGAGGAGTATCACTCTCCCACTGCATACTATTGGATGTTTATTGTCTCCTTCCACCGTCTCTAGAGTGCTTGCACTGCAATGCACATTTTTTACATCTGAAAAATACACTCAATCATCATACATTAAATTATTTATCTCTTGAATTCATTGTATTCAGAAAACAATCATTTTTTGTACTGTTTTTGTTTTTTACCACTGTAGGCGATTTTAAATGTCAATGCTCAAAGGCAAGCTATTACCACCAACAGTTTTCTTGCCCACATCAATACCACCACCATTACCATCACCACAGCTTTTATGCACGCTTGAGTTTGTCTGCTTTACTGCAAGAGCACCAGGCCTGTTTGGTTTTGCCAATGTTTGTTTTTTTCTTCCAGGGATGAGGTAGGCAGAATAATTATCACAATCCTATCGCTATCCAGTTCCCCTCAAGCTTTTGTCCTCTCATGGTGCTACGGGAAATACCATGTCAAGAGTACCTTTTAAGACCAGCACTTTTTTTCTTTGTTGCCTAATTGGCTTCACTCTTTTGCTTTTCAGGGGAGTAGCTTCAGGGGGGGTGTTTGGGGTGTGACATCCATCAAATGCATTCTTGGTTTGCTAGTTGGGGCCGTGGGCCCTGATCTGTGTCTGCTATGTTTTCTTGTCAGTCTTATTTCATCAATACGTTTTAACTTGTTCATTTTTTAGACTGGGATCTTAACTATATATAGTGACCGGTTTACCAAAAAGTAAACTTCCAGCCATAGAGGTACTCCTTGAATGGGTACAAATTTACTACTTTTTGAAATTCACCAACATTGGCAGTAGTAGGGTTGGAAAACAGCACCAGTCTCAAGTTTCCTTGTATACTAATGGCAACCCAACACCCAGACGGTGATGGGAAGAATGCCTGCAAAGAGTCTAACCAGTGGCAATTGCTCGTGGTAGTATTGCATGCTATTGTTTCTCGCTCACTGTACCACTCTAGACAGAGACCTGCCTAATGCAAATCTGTACCAACCCTGCTCCTCATGAAAACAGTCTATCCCCAAACTTGTTCATCTCACCCCTCCACCTTGCAGCCCACTGCCTTTATAGTTGGGAAATTTGAGATTCACACCATCCCGAATCTCACTGACTAAGCTACGCCCCTGCTGCCTCGCTTTTTTTTCACCCCTGCAATCTTCATTATTTACCCTCGCTGAGCCGTTACAAGGCTTTACTGCACACCTCTAATGTTGCAGCTATCTGGAGTATAAAGACAGAGGGCCCGATTCACAAAAGTAATCTGAGACAAAATCCTAACTTTACGACTTTTGGTATTCACAAAAGGCATTTAGGAGTAGTAAAGTTAGGATTTTGTCTTAAGTTTGTCTTAAATTTTGGTCTTAAGACAAAATCCTAACTTAAGTTAAACTTAAGTTGAACTTAAGTTAGGATTTTGTCTTAAGTTTGTCTTAAGTTTTGGTCTAAAGACAAAATCCTAACTTAAGTTTAACTTACGTTTAACTTAAGTTTAACTTAAGTTAGGATTTTGTCTTAAGACCAAAACTTAAGACAAAATCCTAACTTAAGTTTAACTTAAGACAAACTTAAGACAAAATCCTAACTTTACTACTCCTAAATGCCTTTTGTGAATACAGAAATTGTAAAGTTAGGATTTTGTCTCAGATTACTTTTGTGAATCGGGCCCTATATCTTTTCATTCTTTACACCAACCTTTTTAAAATGTTGTAAAGTATTTAAGTCATATATTTTTCCCATTAATGTTTCGGTTTCGGCATTTGTCGTTTTGACTTTTTTCTTCACAAAATTCTTTATTTCTACTCTTTACTGCAAACCCCTCAAAAGAACTATCTCTCTGGGCTGCCATGTTACCTCTCGAAGAGTGTATCTTAGTATCTAACTATGTGTTGGGCCCTGAATCGGCATTCTTTCTGCTTGTCCACTCCACAGAATTAATGTAATCCCCTTCACCACGACCTAGTTGCATTGTTCAACTCTTTCGAGTTACAAAATGCCAGAACATTACCCTTCAACTCCAGGGTTGTTGAAAGCAAGAAGATGTCCACACATCACACGAAGACACGTAGAAAAAAGGTGAGGTGATAAAATCCCAACTTTCAGAAGAAGCAAAGCCTGACAATTAAGCCAAATAAGCCAACATGTCCCCTTAAAGACTCTCCCATAAAGACCTGAATGAAGTTCGACCTTTGGCATGGTTGCATGCCTCAAATCTTGTTGGATACCTGAGTGTGAGCAGGTATTTTTTTTATCAAAAGAAACAGCAAACATCAAAATGGCGTCCATTTAATAGTATTGCGGGTATCGTGGCAGTGTCACGTGAGCTGAGAAGAAACTAGTAAAGAGGAATCCTCTTGAGAGTCTTCTCTTCTCATGGCTCTCAATTCTGCAGCTCAATTTACTTCAAGTTGGAGAATTTCTGGGTGTGTGTCAGTCCACATCCCCCATTTGACTTGTACACAATAAATACCATTAAGCAGGAGGCAGACGTTTTCTCTAATTTATCAGGTTGGCACACGTAACCTGTTAAAATTGATTTATGGGCTGAGTGGCTCTTGTATGATCAGAGTCTGAGTATTAATCTGAACTGGGCCTTGGTTTCTTCTAGAAAAATAAAAAAAAATGTTCTCAAGGATTTTGAATGGCGAGATGACATTAGATCATTTGCAAAACGCTGTCGATTTAATGAAGCATCAAGCCTCTTATTTTCTTTTAAAAAAGGGCTTTTGTGAACAAAACGTTTTATCACAATGGCAAGGCAGTTATCGTGCCTGGAGTAACAAAGCATGACAGCTGCGAAGGATTGGAAAGGCACACAGACACGAGTCTACATAGTCACATCATTAAATCTTTGTAATCCAGTTAGCAGCGATTAGTCTCCTCACAATGAGGTGCTTTGCATTACAAATACTGCTTGCCTTTTGTCACATTTCCATCAAGATGTCTCGGCAGCTAAGCTGCCCCCTCCCCCGAGACAGAGTGCAATGTGGATACGAGAAATCTCTCACAGGGGAGCAGGTTTAATGTCACGAAGCTTTTGGAAAAATGGGGCTATTGGACTGATGGGAAGGTCTTCTGTTATAAATGAATAATGTTCTTTTGAATGTTCCAAAATCAGGGTTTTAGCACACACATGCTGGAGTGCGTCCAGTGAATCGCTTTTCAGGTCAGATCAACTCTCCCTACTTTGAGTTCTGTGACCCCCCCATCCACCTGCTCTTTCAGCGGATTTTACAAGGAGTACCCCACTAATGTTTCCTTCCCTTACAGTTCTTTAAAGCATTCCCCTTCCCTTCTGCCGTTCCTCTATGCTTTGTCTGCTTCTTGATTTTTTTTCAAACCTCCATTTTGAATTCTGCCCTTGACGTCTCTTACTTTCAATGTCCAGCTACAGAGAGAAACTGAAAAAGAAGTCACCACGCCTTCGCCATCTGTGCACCCAGGACCAGGAACAATATCACTGAATCCATCAGGGCCACACTAACTCTTCTCCATTTGAGGAAAAGGCTAAAGACATACCCATTTAAGGACAGGACATCACGATGCAGTAAAAGTCCTCTTCCACCCTCAGAAGGCTGTTATCCCTCCTGTATCTTGTTGACTATATCAACTAATTCACCCCAACCTAGTGCTCCACTGCCTCTCAACCATGTTTTCAATATACAAATACCTCATATATGCAAAGTTACATACACGCAACAAAAGCACTCCACAATGTTGTGTGGCATGTCCTCTGCCTCTGAAGCGAGTTCCTCAAAACCAAGAGCACCATTTACCATCTCATCACTGCTGCCTTCTGCTTCCAAAACTTACTCAGTTCATAGTTATTCTCTGCTCTATTAAGAGTGATACATCCATTCTCTTCAAACCTTTTTTTTCTAATATGTGTTCTTCAAAAGTCTAGTTGGAACTCATGAGTTCCTTGGAATGTGCTGGGGATAACGTAGTTGTCTACTTGCCCGAGTATGGCCTGGTTGGACGAGGCTTTCATGTTTGATTTTGACACAAGTACAAATGCTTTCCTGTGCTGGGGTAGGTCTAGGAGTGAGACACAACCACAAATGACCCAATAGGACTTGAAGTCAGGAACTGTAATCAGAATAACACCTGAGTCTATGGACAATGCTGTCCCCTAGGAAGGAAATTACGAGTTTGCTGCAATCTCTGTAAATGTTTGATTCTCAGTTATTTGCTACCAACCTTGCTTCTAGTGGAGGTGAGTGACTTTTGTCAGATTGAGCTGTCTGTGTGAGGCAAAGAAAATTATTTTCTGTATTGAAAAGGGCTTATTAATTAATGTATTTAAGTATTTGTTTAATTATGGATCACTGACAGAATATCGAGGAGCAAAATATCGACCTGGCAAAATATCGAGGAAAAAATATAGAATGCCAGAATATCGAATTCCTATCTACAAACAGGTAAGTACAAAAATATCGAATCCAAAATATCGTTGTAAAAAATATAGTTAGTCAAAATATCGAATTTTTTAAATGTCTTAAAAGTAATGTAAAATTAATAAAATAATACATATAATTAACTAAAACATACTTAAAAATACTTAAATAACCTTAATATTAATAAATATTTAATGTAAGTTAAAAAAAATAAACATGCATTTTTATTTTTTAATACATATATATATATTAACGTAATATTAATAACAAATATTCAATATTTTTAGCGTAGGATAGCGGGAGGGTAAAATTTACTATTCCCACTCCAGTGAGTGCAACAGTAGGGAAAGCTTTGGATAGTGTAGGGGTAAAAATTACTATTCCCACTCCAGAGAGTGCAACAGTAGGGAAAGCGTTGGATAGCGTAGCGATAAAAATTACTATTCCCACTCCAGAGAGTGCAACAGTAGGGAAAGTGTTGGATAGCGTAGGGGTAAAAATTACTATTCCCACTCCAGTGAGTGCAACAGTAGGGAAAGCGTTGGATAGCGGGAGGGTAAAATTACTATTCCCACTCCAGAGAGTGCAACAGTAGGGAAAGCGTTGGATAGCGTAGGGGTAAAAATTACTATTCCCACTCCAGTGAGTGCAACAGTAGGGAAAGCGTTGGATAGCGGGATGGTAAAAATTACTATTCCCACTCCAGAGAGTGCAACAGTAGCGAAAGCGTTGGATAGCGTAGGGGTAAAAATTACTATTCCCACTCCAGAGAGTGCAACAGTAGGGAAAGCGTTGGATAGCGTAGGGGTAAAAATTACTATTCCCACTCCAGAGAGTGCAACAGTAGGGAAAGCGTTGGATAGCAAGAGGGTAAACATTACTATTCCCACTCCAGAGAGTGCAACAGTAGGGAAAGCGTTGGATAGCGTAGGGGTAAAAATTACTATTCCCACTCCAGAGAGTGCAACAGTAGGGAAAGCGTTGGATAGCAGGAGGGTAAAAATTACTATTCCCAATCCAGTGAGTGCAACAGTAGGGAAAGCGTTGGATAGCATAGGGTAAAAATTACTATTCCCACTCCAGTGAGTGCAACAGTAGGGAAAGTAATGATTTAATATTTAAATTAAAAAAAAATACCAATAAAAAATTTATTAAAATTAATTACCAATTACAACATATTTAATAATTAATTAATTATAAATACCAATAAATATTATTTATTAAAAATTAATTACCTATTAATAATTAATTAACAACCAATTAATTTTCAATACCAAAAATTAATAAGTAATACAAAATGTTTAGCAATTAATAATTAATTAACAGTAAATTAATTATCAATACACAAAAATATTTTCAATAATTATTTAATTACAATTAAATTACTTCCCACCCTATTCCCCTATAAACCCACAACCCGCTCCGAATAAATTAATACAATTAATATAATTATCAATTAATCAATTAATAAAAATTAATTACCAATTAATACAAATTAATTACCAATTAATACAAATTAAGTACCAAATAAAAATTAATTAACAATAAATTAATAATCAATACCAATAAATAAAAATAAATAATTACTGAATTACAATTAAATTACTTCCCACCCTATTCCCCTATAAACCCACAACCCGCTCTGAATAATAAATTAATACAATTAATATAATTATCAATTAAAAATTAATAAAATTTAATTTCCAATTAATAAAAATTAATTACCAATTAATAAAAATTAATTACCAATTAATAATTAATTAACAATGAATTATTTATCAATACCAATAAATAAAATTAAATAATTACTTAATTACAATTAAATTACTTCCCACCCTATTCCCCTATAAACCCACAACCCGCTACAGAACTAAAACGCAAAATTAAATTAAAAATTATTAATAATTCCTAAAAATTAATATTTAATTTACTATAATTAAATTACATCCCACCCTATTCCCCTATAAACCCACAACCCGCTACGGAATTAAATTACGCAAAAATTAAATAACATAACATTTATTACTTTAAAAAAATTAAAACACACATTACAAAAATAATACATACTTTTAACACATATACTAACACTTAAAACACTATAAAAAAAATCGATATTTTTAACAACTATATTATGACTGTCGATATTATGACAATCGATATTTCTTACCTGAATTTCGATATTCTGCACCACTATATTTTGGCAATTCGATATTCTGTCCATTCTATATAAAAAACTCAATATTTTGGCAATTCGATATTAAAAATTCGATATTATGTCTGTTCACCTTTAATTATATGACTTATAAAGCACCACATATCACCAAGACAGATTCACAGAGCAATAGAGAAGGGCAAGGAAGAGAACACCATCTTGTGAATAGGAGGAAGAGCCCTGTCCCAAAGAAGAGGAGTTCCAAGGCAGGTAACAAAAACTCAAAAGCTTCTTTGAAGGGTTTTGTTTTCTGCATTTATTTGAGGGCTGGTAGGTTTGGCATTGTTCTAGTGTGCCAGTAAAAAGTAGTTCATAGTGGAATTCCCTATCCTGTTACCGTTTTTCATTTCTGTTTCTTTTTTTCACATTCAGCACTTAGATTCGATTAGTATTGTTTGATATGAGCAGTTGATAATGAACATAATTCAGGGTTAAAATCTAAAGGTAGATAGGGGTAATTCCCCAATATGATTTCTATATTGTTCAAAGTACTTTGATGTTGATCCTTTGTTGCACAAGGTGCCAGTGTATTTGTTTTATGCAGGGGTGATGTGTTCCTGTCATGATAATTTAGATACATTAATGCTGTATGGTTCTGAACCAGATTTATTTCTTTGGATTTCTTCCTTTGGGGCACCCAAATATATTTTATCAAAGTAAGCGTAGAGGAGTAGGTTTAGAGTTGTTGTCAATTCTATTCTGTAGCTCTGTCATAGCAATATGAGGACTTCTCTAAGGGCCTGATTACGAGTCTGGCGGTCCGAGGACTCTTGGTGGTGCGGCGGTGGTCGGACCGCACTAGGACCGTCGACTCCACCAGGAAACCACCATTCCCTGGCGTTGGTGAGGCGGTCAAAGGCTGCAATATGCTTGGCGGGACCAACGTGGGCCCGCCAAGCATATTATGAGTTTCCTCTCCTCCAGGGTTTACATGGAGGTTATTCCTCCATGTAAACCTTAGAGGCGAAGAAACATAGGGGGCCCTACAGGGCCCCCATTGCCTCAGCCGCATGTGGATGCACACAGGGGGGTATAACATGTGCCCCCCTGTGTGCATGCACATAGGTTCTTGCACGGCATGGACTTTCGAGTCCATGCTGTGCAGGAACCAGGTAGTGCGGTCCCATCGCGGTGCCTTTTTCAAAGGAACCACGGCCTTTAAGAGAGGCAGCACCATGGGACTGCCGTGCCGCCCGCCTGCCAGACTACTAAAAAGTAGTAATCTGGTAGGTGGGCGGTGGCGACCTTTGGCAGAGCGGTGGCGCATCGTTTTGCACCGCCGCGCCCCCGCTCTGAAATAAGTCGTAATCGGGGCCTAAGTGTCTTCAACAGACGACTTGTGTACTTCACTGTGGTGGATATTTGGACTTTAAAGGAAAGGTCTCATATGCCCACGTTCTTAACTTTTGTATACTTTGTTTTATCTAGTACTGGTGCAATGACCAGCTCAGCAGGCCAGCTGAAGCTAATTTCCTGGATGTCGTGGTTGCTCACAATCATTATTTCAATTTGCAATCCATTAAGGCATAGAAAAAGCTGTCTTTCATCCAGTAGTTAAGGAGTCCTGGGCCTTAAGTGATATTGTTTGGAATGCCAGTGATAGTTCAAACAATCACTAATGATAGGAGATTTAATTAATCAAAATGGCAAAAGCAAAACCTGTACTGTCAAGTGTTTGTTTCATGGCAATTGAAATGACTAAAGAAATACATTTGTTTAGGTTTATCAAAGAAGAACTTACGATCGCAGATGCATCAAAGAAGGATTTAGGGCCTGATTTTGAGTTTAGCAGATGGGTACTCCATTACAAACATGACATAAATCCCATCCACCATATTACAAGTTAATTAGATTATAATGCTCTTGTAATAAGACAGATGGGATATCTGTCATGTTTGTAACGGGGTAACCGTCCACCAGTGGAGGCTGGTGGATTTTGAAAGTGGTGGGGCGAAAAATGTTGTACTCTAATGTAATAAGCGAGCGAGCGAGCCCAAACTGCAAAAGGAGGCTGCGGGGGGTTCTCTCCCCGCAAGAAAATTTGGAAAAAAATGGATTAAAATGGTGGGTTTTACACCACATATTTACTGCAAATTGTTGAAAAAAGGGGGGTCCAAATATAGCATTTTGAAGCACAAGTGTGAAGAAAACATTAGAATTAAATCAAAAATGTGCCAAATCCTCAAACTGGTCTGCTTGTAAAATGACCCCCAAGCCAAGCACATACAACCAACGGAAACAGGCCCTCTAAGTGTTTCCCACCTGTAACACATCTCTGAACCACCTATGTTTTCATTGTATATAATAATGAAAATGCTGCAGTTTGTTCTTATTTATCTTATGCAACTTACAACCATTAACAAAGCCTATAGTCCTGGCTGGTTGTAGGTTTAATGTCACTCGTATTATATATCTGGAGGCAATGACAGAAGAAGCACAATACCAGTGGGGCAGCACACTTTGCTAAGTACAGATTTTTAGCTTAACAGTCCATGCACCAGTGAAACACACAAGTGCAGATATAAACCCTCTACCCCATAGAACTTAAAATAACTTAGGGACAATAAGTAAACCGTTTGTAAACTAGAATGAAAATGAAAGAAAAGCAGATCACCAAGGACGTCACACTAAAATCTCTTTGCTCAAAACGCAGACAATTCATCACATCAGCCCAAGCCAGATACTACACTAATGAAATCAATGTAACCCCTGGGCCGGCGGTGATCTCTAAATTTGGCAGACAGCTGTCCGTCATGGTGGCAGATATACAGTCCTTGGCACCCTCACTGTCAGACTCCAGCCTGCCAAACCCTAAATCAGGCCCAAGGTGAAAAAAATCCAGGAAACAGGCCTTATCAGGAAACAGTCCTTTACCATCCACATCCCTATGACCAACAGAATTGCCAAACTCCTTCTTTAATTCAGAAAATAGCTAAAGATTTATCTTTTTAAAGAACACTACATCACAACACTTTAGAAGATCCACCTTCTTAATCTGAACACAGCAGCTCTTCACCCCTCCATCCTAATAGTGCTCACTAACTTTACTAGTTGTACAGTGCTCCGTTGAGCCTGGTTAGGTTTGTGCTTTATAAATACCCACATACATACATACAAAAATAATAAATGTGTTAATAAAATAGTGTTGCTGGGCTTCCATGTAATACAGGGCTATTATTTTTCAGTGAATGACAGTTTGGATAGGGTCTGTTGAATATGTACAGGTATTTAAACAAACTTTATCATTTCATGTCACTGGACTGGATTTTGCATCAGTTTGTTCAGATGTCACAACAGCTAGACAGCCGTGCCACATATGCATTGCATAATTTCCCTTTAAACTCATAATGAGCAATATCATTTTCAGTTTCTTGCCTCATAATTTGGGATTAGCTGGTTTTTATAGTGCACATACCATCTTCTATAAACAACTGGTTGGCGAGAACGCAGATCAATAAAATCCTGGAGCTACTAATTCCCCATTCCACTTGTCCCAACATTACAAGGTGTATGGTCAGATGATAACCTGAAGAACAGATCAAGACCAAATTCAAGACCAAACTTTATTTGCAACTATTTCCAAAGTTCACAACAAGGATGAGAATGACCATGTGATTAAGGGGGTCATCTGGTCGCGAGAAGCTAGGACAGTTCTGAGGAGATGATGACTGGCACTCAGAGGCAGCAGGGGCACATGATCTTCCTTAACTCTCTCTCTGGAGAGAGAGGAGGAAAGACAGAAGGGGCTACCAATTGGCTCCAAATCCCTTAAGTTTGTCTTCTAATGAGTATATAATCTTTTCCATTGCTAAAACATCCCAGAGCCAAAACATCCAGTGCTTTAATTCCAGCATGCACTGTTTCCCCAGAGGGCTAGCATGGTTTGAGTTTGAGTTCCTAACACCGCAGCCATAATTAAGTGATTGCCCCTTTGCAAGTTAGGGGAGTGTTTCTCTTGAAAATACAGGAAAGTAACGAGCACTCCCAGGTCATATCGGGCATGGGTTTCGAACATTGTGTTTTCTTCCTGTAAAACATTATATCTACGCAGCTTTGAGCAAGGCCTGAGTACATTTTAGAGGATTCTCGTCACCCCAAATGCCCCCAGCTTGTATTCGTCCTTGTCTTGTCCCAAGCCTAAAATCTTTCTGGGATTTGATAACAACAGATGAGAAGTTTATGTTGGGTTCCCTTCGCTCTCACACATTGTGTACAGCTGTTCATGTTTCCTCATAAACGTTTCAACCATCCCTCCCGAATTAGCTTGTAAAGCTCAATGTTGCAGCATGCCTATCATGGCTCCCATCTCTCAGCAAACTCTCAGACTCGATGATACCACGATATGTCCCCTCTGTATGCCCCCTGCTGCACCACTGCATGCCGTATACTCATAAATTCCATGGACTCCTATTCATATTTTTACCAGAGATATATTTTGCCCACATACGCATGACTTGTGGCGTAGACGCACGCCTCGTCGCTTCGCTTCAATCACAGCGCGCGCATGAGCGCAAGGCAACAGTGGTGTTTGGAAAAGTGTAAAAGCAGTAAAAGATGGTGTGAAAAGAAGTATTTATTCAAGCAACAAACTGCCAAAAAGAGCAATAAATTCGTCACACGTTCTCAGACTTTGTTGAAATTAAAAGGTGCACATTACTTATTTTAGCGAAAAGCTGAGAAGGGAACAGACACTGCAGACCTTTCGATGGGAATCTTCGTGGTGCCGCTGTGAAAGACAAACGTATCTGCATAGACATTTTGTTGTGGGGAATGGCAGTCGCGGCTCGCAATACACGGAGGGGTGGGGGGTAAAACAAAAAATAAATAACTTACCTGATCGGGTCCCGCGCCACCTCTGCTCCTGGGCCGGGTCCCACGCCGCCTCTGCTCCTGGACAGGAACAGGCATGCTCCCTCCCCTCCTGTAAGCCAATGTCAACGATGCAATGGCAGCGTTGTGATTGGTGCGGAGTCCCGGACGGCGCCCAGCCTGGCGCCTGTAGGGAGGCCATTTTCTCTATTAGGCTGCATGCAGCCTACATAGAGAAAATGTAGAGTGCGCATGACTGCTTTAGTCGGCCCCAGGGCCGACCAAACAGTCAGGGCTCTCAGAGTGGTGCAAGCCACTCCTCCCCGACCCGCCCACCCGCGTGCCCCAACCAGGCATACCCTCCCACCTGCCCCCAACCAGGCATACCCCTGCCTTCTGCTTTCTCGCAGCGCGAGAAGCAGAAAATAAAATGGTATTTTAAATACCATTTTATTTTCTGCTTCTCGCACTGCGACAAAGCAGTGGGGTGGCGCTCCGACGCCCTAATGGAGCGGCCGCCACTTCCGTCCACCAAAGTCTATATAATGCACTTAAAGCCTAATATACAATTTGGCAGATGGGTCACTATGCATTCAAGGAACATTGGGCACCCCTTTTGGGTATGTAATGGTTTATTCTGTTTTTTGAACTAGCAGCACATCATTCAAGAGCCAAAAAGTTAAGAACCTACAACCTTCCGAATACACTGTGTCTCCTCCACCCCTCCCCCCCAACAGAACAACTTTCAAAAGAGACAGTGATAGCTTCATAATCATATGAAAACATGTGCTCTGCCAGTTTTTGAGAATTACAGTATCTCAGCAGAAATAAAATAGAAAGTTGAAATCAGTGACGGCTGATAACCCTACTTAAATTGTTAACTGCAACGATTAATTTGATCAAAGGAACCAACACAAATATCTTAGGGTAAACATTTACACCAACTTGTAGGCCAAAAAGCAATTGTAAATGTTAATCTACAATCCATTAACAGCCCACTACACCCTACTTAAAAGCGATCTTTTAACGACATGCTAAAATGCTTAAAAGCTCACATATTACAATAGGTAGAAACTGTAATGCAATATTAACCACTAGATTGCAAATGATTTTTGTGGGGATTTAGACATGATAATGTGTGTTCCAAATTTGGCAAATCTGAAACTGGGGAGTGACAAAAGACAGAATATTTAGTTTTGCTTAGCTAGATGTGTCTTAACGCAATTTAATAGTAGGTTCTTAGCTGTTCAGTCTAAAAGGCAACTTTCTCAGAAAGTTCTCATTCCTCTTTAATAGACAACTTCTTCTTGGAAATTAACACTATGAGACCTGAATTACTAGGACTATAAGTAATCATAAGCACCTTACCTTAAAGATAAAAGACTCTGGGGGATATTCTCAAGAACGTGTGATAATCATCGCCAAAATAGGTTAACGCAATTTTTCATATCGCCGTCTATTGTGGGAAAATAACTCTGTGTTAACGTCGTATTCTCAACACGGCGGTAACATGCGATAGTTTCCCGATAACGCATCAAATGTCCGCGATAAAATTACCGGGACGGCGATAAAAATCTAAACCCGAACGTGAAAAAAATTGCGATGGGCCCAACTGCGATAAAAAATTCAGCGATAAGCAGCGCCAGGCCTGCAAGTCCCACAAGACAGGCGGGAAAAACCACTATAAAAGCGGCAACAAAAAACACAAACAACTGCGAAGCACCATGGAGGTAGCCGGAGCAAGTACAGAGGACAACCAGAACCCCACAAGCCCCACGGAGGACCAGCCTGGGACCTCGGGGTCAGGGAAGGGCAAGGAGAAGAAGAAGAGGAACCCGCGTTTCAGTACGCAGGAAAACCAGATCCTCATTACGGAGGTGATAGAACACCACCACCAACTGTTCATCACCTCCACTGGGTGATGAACAAATACAATATGGCAGTCCATCTTGGCCAAGGTGAATGCAGTCGGAGTGAAGAGAAGGTAAGTGGACGACTACAAGGAGCGCTGGACTGATTTGAAGCGTAAAACCAAGCTGAAACTCACAGTCAACCTGAAAGCAGCAATGCAGACTGGAGGTGGGAGTCCAGCGACACACCAGGAGCTGGATGAGATGGAGGAAATGGTGACCCGAGTCATCATTGGGGAGACAGTGGCAGGAGTTGGGGGACCGGACACTGCACAACATGACCTGAGCCAACATCAACAGGGTGAGTAACGACCAGGGACTGGGGGACGGGGGAGATGGGCACAATGGAACACATGCACAATTAAGTATAGCACATCTGCGGACAAACCATGCCCAAGAGTCACAACTCCGACCAAGAGCCCAATTTACCCAAGTCTGCAATATCTCAGCACTGTATAAGCACAGAAGTGAAAGGCACACCGCCTGAAAGGGATAAGGGCCAGCCAAATCAGAGCTGAAGAGGCAACACACCCACAATTCAGCACACACACATAAGAATCAGAGCACCTCAACATTGACAACAATGTGGTACAAACTGCAACACTAACACAACAGAACAGAGGACACAACTGCTGCCGCTTGTGTATAGAAAATGGCCATTCGCATTTGGCATAGCAGGAAACTGTGAGATGATAATGTACAAGTACAACCTCACATCCCTGATGGTGTAGAAATGTCAGCTGTCCCGCATCAAATAGGTATCTCCTCACAGTCACAATGTACATTGTCATGCAGTCTGTTAGTAAACTTGTACAATGCGTGAACATACATGTGAACACAATGTCAATCTGCATCTCCCCTTCACATTGCAGAGGGAGAATCAACACCTCCTGCAGAGCAGACCCAACAACTCAGCACTGATGATGAAGAGGACCTCCCCAACATCGACACCGACGCCCTCCAACAGCTCATGGACAGCTTCAGCACCCCACCTCCAGGAGCAGGGCAGCCCGGCTGCATCGAGGAGACCCCACCCCCTGCACAGACCACACAGCAGGAAGTACCCACCACCACGGCTGTCTCCCAGGACCCCCACGACCAACACATGGCATTCCAACGCCGTGTGTTAGGGTGCCAGGAGAAGATGGCTGATCAGCTGCGGGTGGGGTTCGGCCTCATGGCAGCCAAACTAGATGCCATACGTGGGTGTCTAAGTCCCATCAGGGACGACTTCCAGTCCCTAACGGACACCCACTGTACGCTCCATGGTCTCCAACAATCCATGGCTGACATCGCTGGAGTCATGACTCTGAGCCAAGAACAACTGTCTAGTCAGAGTGGCTCCAGCGATGTCAGCCGGGAGTTGGGACACATAAGGAGAATGATGGAGAGCTTGGAGCGGATGCAGGCAGAAAGAATGTTTGCCACGGCTGCACACCAGTGAGATGTAGCTGTGATCTTCCATGCCCTGCAGATCCTCGTCATGGCATTGCCGCCACAAGGCCTGGCGCGGATGAATGCTCCTGCTACTACTCCATCCACATCTCCGCCCCCTGAAGTGTCAGTGCCACACAGTGCGGCAGACATTCCACCTCCGGCCCCTGATGTGCAAGTGCCACACAGTGATGCAGACTAAACACCACCACCCACATGTGAGGCACCTGACACATCAGAGGACGAAGTTGATGATGAATCTGGCTTTGTGGTAAGAATGAAGTGGTAGCATTCATCTCCGCCATATGGCCTGTTTCAGCTTGGTTCTGCCCTCTGCATCATGCCCTGGAATAACACCTTCCACTGTCCCCCGATACACTCAGCAACACTCACCTTGGACCTCGACATGGACTGCCATATTTTGTTTGGTTACCAATGACACAGCAATCACACTGCGGACTGAAGTCTTCCTCTTCCGATGAACTTGTCAATCCCTAAAGGACTCTGGCTGGCCCTCCATGGGGCAACAATGTAAAGTGGGGTTTGCATGGCCCTGTACTGGTCCAGCTTCAACACTACACTGAATGCAAATAAAACATTCTAATTCACACAGATGTGTCATGGCTATGAACAATCAAGTATGAAAGTATGGATGAATGTAGGGACAGTGATTCCACAAAAAGGTACTCCCTTGGTAATGCTATCAATGCGCATGTATGGCCGTGACCCAGATAGGCAGTGAGACACACATTGTCATTCAAATCAACACTCATCACAGTTGAATACAAGTGAAGGTGCGTAGACTTTATTAGCATATGCGTGTCAGTACGGGTAAGATAAGTGCCACAACATACAGACCAATGCAGCAGTATGTCAGAATGAGGAACGTTGCCAAGCGCCGCTGTCCACTCCGGGGGAGTGCCTCACCTTTCACAGGTGTGTGTTAACCCACGTTGTTGTCCGCTCATGTATTCGGAGTCCAGGCGAATGCAGCCCTGTCCACTGTTGTCGTGGGATATGTGACCAGATCTCCAAGATGCAACAAGGTGTTGGGACATGTGCAATGGGTTCCAATCTGTTGTGACTGCAGGTACGTAGTTACTCGTCCATGAAAGCGATTGCAGCTTCGTAGGCTATCATTTCCAACATGAGGTCGTTGTCGACTTCATCAAACAGGACGGCGAGGCAATCCATTAGCAGGTCCGGCCAGATGTGCTGGGCCACCCCCTTTCATCAATTAGCACTACAGCCCAATAGGGGAGCGGTTCAATGTGGTCACTGCACACGAGGAGTTGTGCAATCTCCCAGGTCCAGCTGCCAGCATGTATGCCAAGTATCAAGGCATCCCATAAACGGGTATCACGGTGACACTCCTGGTCGTGGGCCAACAGGGGGCGCACACACATGTCAAAATCCAGTTCAGCTACCGTTCTGTTGGATAGGCAGACATCCATGGACCACTCGAATATGCACGATCGACAATGCAACACAGGCTGAACGCAGGTGACGTTGGCAAGGCGGAAGCTTAGCCGGTAACTGATCCGCAGCACTGCCAATGGCAGTGCCCCCAGTAAATGCAGCATACGTGCACGGTACAGTTCCACGTGACAGGGGTTGTGCATGTGTCCGGGATGTTCTGCCATTGCGTTAGTGGCTCTGGTTGAAGCTGCACTGTTCTGACCTGCGCCAGTTCTGTGGATGAAATGCCATAGCTCGGATCAATGAGTTGTTTTAGTGTGCAACGGTTGTACGCCTGGGATGGTGTGGGAGTAAGTGTGAAGGCCATTCCATGCAAGATAACTTCGAGCAAGGACTTCTGTGTGTGGGGTGTGTATACTTTGGTCTTTCGTCGGGCTGTGCATAGTGTGGGAGTCGTCATCAGCTGCTATAGTATCTGTCCGGGGGTGCCGGGCACATGCAATTCCGAGGTCCGAGGTGCAGATGTGCTTCCGCCTGATAGTTCAGACAAAGGAGCTTTCATCCCTAATGTTATTTTGTCATCTACTTGCATTCAGGAAATGTGATGTGGCTTGTTGGGGGTGGGGCGGGATGTGTGCGACTTTGGGATTCATGTTTGACATGTCTTGCATGTGGCAAATGAGCGGCATCACTGTGTGTTACGTTGCCTCACAACTGCTCCTCCCTCCCCGAGCCTATTTACTTGTGTGCGCTGCGCGGTTGCATCACTTGCACTCCTACGGCACACCATTGTCATGCCTGTCTGCGCATGCCCACAAGCCTGACAGCGACACTGTGATGTTGGCCGTTGATGGTGGGCGGCCACGTGAGTGTAGGCCTATGGTAAGGATAGGGCGGACACAGATGTAGAGTTCATGCCTGGCTGAACTCGCGCTGCGATTAAGGCTAGGCATTTGGCTCATGCTGCGGCAATACAGATACACACAACACTTGGCATGTATGAGCCAAGACCCCGAGCGGTCTTGCGCTCCTTCATTTCTCCGTTCGTGCGAACCCGCCCTCCGGGTGCATGCTACATTGCAACATTGTCGATTGCGGGCCGGGTGGCGCCGACACTACAACAGAGACAAACGCATTAGTCAATCAATCAATCAATCATGTCACTTATAAAGCGCACTACATACCCGCGAGGGTCTCAAGGCGCTGGGGGAAGAGGGGGGTGGTGCTGCTACTGATCGAAGAGCCAGGTCTTGAGGAGTCTTCTGAAGGCCAGTAGGTCTTGGGTCTGTCGGAGGTTGGTGGGGAGGGTGTTCCAGGTCTTGGCGGCGGCGACTTCCTTGTCCAGGCCAGAACTGAACCACGCCCAGAGCCCCGGGAAAATTCTTCACACCCCTACGCTGGACTGGCGTACGCCGGCCCAGCTCACTCCGCTTACGCTTACAGGGGGGGGCGACAAAGCTACATGTCCAAGGTCTTACCCACTGCCTGAGGTGACATGGTTGCGTCCGCTGTCCACAGCACAATGTAATGTGGTAGGGCCCGGGCCATCATGCATAGATAATGACCACACGGACACACTTAGATAGATAGTGGAACTGGCTACGGGCACGTGCGCCCGGTCCCTTTTTATTACCAGGGTCACATGTCCAGTGACGCCTGTGCTGGATGGGTGTGGGTGAGTGTAAGCCAGCCCTCAGGGAGTGATTGGTGCTGGCAACAACTAGAACAGTGATCATCGGATCACACACACAGATTCAATCATAAAGGGTCCATGACTTGCAGTGCACTGAGGTAGGGGCACCACATCTGACATCACACACACAAGATTCAATCATAAAGTGTCCATGACTTGTGGTGCACTGAGTTAGTGGCACCTGAAGAGTTGAGCAGGGTATCAAGCTGATGATGGCATCCAAGACAGGTGTGAGTAACTTTGATAGGCTGACTGTAAGACTCCTCCGACTCTGGCAGTTGTTGGTTGGAGGTGGTCCTGGTGGTGGTGGCGGGTGTACAGCCAGCGATGATGGCGTGTCCTTGCAGGTCAGGATTGGATTTGATATGTGTGAGCCCTGCTGACCGCAGTGAAGGCCGGAGGCAGCGGTCAGCAAGGGCCCACAGCCACGTGGCGTTGACTTGAGCTGCCCAGAGTTAGTGGTACCTGAAGCGCTCAGCGGGTGCGCAGCCTGCGATGATGCGTCGTCCGGGCAGGCCGCACTGGAAGCAATGTCTGTTGCCTACTGGACTGCGCCATCAATAAATCAAGACTTGATTTGAATTGGGGGACCTGCTGACCGCAGTGTAGGCCGAAGGCAGTAGTCAGCACACACAAAACTCCGTGGTGCTGTGCCGCTGGGGGCCTGTGTCGCAGAAGCCAGCGATCGGCTGAGGAGGCTGGTGGTCACTGCGGCGGACTCGTGGCAGGGTGAGGGGCGCCGCCCTGGCAGACGCGTTGGCCATCCCGGAAGTTAACCACGCCCAGAGCCCCGGCCTATTTATTCACACTCCTACGCTGGACTGGCGTACGCCGGACAAGCCCACTCCGCTTACGCTTACAGGGGGGGACGACACAGCTACATGACCGAGGTCTTCCCCACTGCCTGAGGTAACATGGTTGCATCCACTGTCCACAACACTACAAACACCAGCAGTATATGTCCACATGGACATGTCTGTGCTCTGCATACTGAAGTCTGTCCAGCACATCACCGCCACACTTGGCATTGTGTACATTCTTATTCATGGATGACTTGCCTCCTTCACACATACTTGGTTCCCACCTCTCCCCACATTCTGCAATTGTGTGGCTGAGGGGCCATGCCGTTTTCGGAAGGTCAGCTGTCTTGTTCTGCGCTGCCTCGGTGGTAGTCCGGGGGAGGGGGCCTGGAGGTGGTGGCGGTGGGTGTTGTGGACCTCTTGGGTCTCCGAGCTGCATGATCAGTAGCTCCATGACATGTGTTGGTCTTCAGATGTGGCTCTAGGCTGGGCTCCCTTTCATACTGCAGGTTGTCATCCTGCTTAACACCAGTAAAAGGCAGGTGTTAAGATCTGGCTGGTCGTTGAGAATATCGCGAAGTGGTGTTTTCGTCTGTTTTTGCACGGGAACGCCTACTCTGCATATCATTAGCGTTAGTTGTCGCTCTCATCCGTGGCGATGTTTTTTGCAGACGCTATCGCTGGAAAACTGGCGATATCGGCAGTTTGCACCAGCTTGGGAATTGGGCGATAAATCTATCGCCACTTTTGCGGCGCTAAAGTGCCGATAAATCGGCGATGAGTCCTTGAGAATATGCCCCTCTGTGTGTAGCCCAGCTAGCCTTCACCACAGATCATCACGGGTCGTCACCTCGTAGCGAGGTGACGACCCGTGCAGACATAGGTGCAAGGAGCGGAAACGCAGTAGTTACACTGGTGACCTCTTTGGGTCTACCGTCCACGGCCTCCTATGGGGCTAGTAGATCCCCCCACAAGGGTTTGAGAACAATTATTTTTACCTCCTGAAGGTTGAGGGTGACATTTTTTCACCCCACCAAGTGGATTCCCTTTTTCCATAAAATTGGTAAGGGCGGAGCCTTTAGTTTTTTGCAACTCCTGATGAATGCCATGGACCCCAATGGGCCGAAGGGCAGAAACATGTTGACTTTATACATGACAGTGGGAGGACAATAATTTCCTCATATACACCGCAATGCTGTTTTTAATGACCATACAGATGCTATCCACATAAAATTACATTTTGATTTGTCATTTGTAATGGTTTTTTAGTACACTTTATTTTTGCAAGGGCCCCCACTTAGTTTTAGAAGTGCATCCCTGTCGTCAGGTGTATGCCCGCCCCTTATCAAACCAGGTTTTTAAGGGGCGAGGACTGGTCAATGATGAAGCATGACACCAGGTGGTGTGTGAGACCAGTCCTTCACTTTTTGTG
The DNA here is from genome assembly GCA_963921515.1 of Calotriton arnoldi. Classification (NCBI taxonomy): domain Eukaryota; kingdom Metazoa; phylum Chordata; class Amphibia; order Caudata; family Salamandridae; genus Calotriton; species Calotriton arnoldi. The sequence continues at coordinate 565,383 of CAWUFW010011213.1, read as the reverse complement.
AGATGCCAATTTGCACATCACAAACTTAGAGACATTTAGGTCATCACACTAGGAGTGGCTTTTTCTGTGGTAAACCGTTCATGTTGGAGGCTGCCTCCTCCTAGTACCCCAGGCCTCTTGTTCCCTCCCCGGGGCCTTCTCTGGGACTTTTTGTGGTTAGAAAGTGCACCCACTTGCCAGGCCCTAACCTTCCCTTTTCTTACTTGTAAGTCACCCCTAAACTAGGCCCAAGGTAGCCCCATGGGCAGGGTGCAGTGTATGTGAAGGTAGGACATGGGCTGGTGTTTTACATGTCCTGATAGTCAAATACTTTGCATTTCGTTTTTCTCTATTGAAAGGCTGTCTTTCCCATAGGTGATCATTGGAGCTTCCTTGTAACATTTTACAAGTGTAACTTTCAATTGGGAAAAGATTGAGAAATGGAGTTTAGGTTCCCTGAGCTCAGATTTTAATAGCACATTTTTCAGTAAAGGTGTTTTTTAAATTGTGTTTCAAAATGCCACTTTTAGAAAGTGGTTGCAGAGATGGTAGCATGCACTCCTAGTTTGTCAAGTTTATTTATATAGCTCACAGGCTCAAAGCTGTCGCGTGCAACACTGAAACACGCGCTCCGTCTATGCGTGCAATACGTAATCCGAAAACATTTTAAAACATCACTTAGTCCCAAATCAGGATGCACTGCGGTGAAGTGAAAAACATTCACAGAAAATTAAGTTCCGACAATTTCTTCCATTAGTACTCCATATTTATTTCTTGCATTGTAGACCAAATTCCATCATGGTACAACTGTTTTCAGACTCCAAATAATGTCCAATTTTTAACATGTGCCTACATATGCCTAATATGGAGTACTAATGGAAGAAGTTGTCGGAACTTCATTTTCTTTGAATGTTTTTCACTTCACCGCAGTGCATCCTGATTTGGGACTAAGTGATGCTTCAAAATGTTTTCAAATTACTTTTAGAAAGTGGGCATTTTCTTGTTTAAAGCAAACACAAGGAGATGATGGACGGAGTGCTGAAACTTTTCAAACACTCACCCCCAGTCACAGATCTGGGTTGAATCCATCAACATTCTTTAGCTCACTTTGCCACCCCAGTTCAGACACAGCTATATGCAAATCAGTCTTGACCCTGTGCCTCATGGGAACAGTCCAGACCAAACTGCCAAGCCATGTCTTCCCTGAAACGGAATCAAGCATCCTGGGACCGGTTTCGGGCTAACAGCCCTCATCAGCCAGGCTAGCATGAATCCAGTGGCAAAGTGAGCAAGGGACCCACGTCTGGGCATACCCTGCCAACTTAGGGCGAACAAAGCAAACACAAGGAGATGATGGACGGAGTGCTGAAACTTTTCAAACACTCACACCCAGTCACAGATCTGGGTTGAATCCATCATCATTCTTTAGCTCACTTTGCCACCCCAGTTCAGACACAGCTATATGCAAATCAGTCTTGACCCTGTGCCTCATGGGAACAGTCCGGACAAAACTGCCAAGCCATGTCTTCCCTGGACCGGAATCAAACATCCTGGGGCCGGTTTCGGGCTAACAGCCCTCATCAGCCAGGCTAGCTTGAATCCAGTGGCAAAGTGAGCAAGGGACGCACGTCTGGGCATACCCTGCCAACTTAGGGCGAACAAAGCAAACACAAGGAGATGATGGACGGAGTGCTGAAACTTTTCAAACACTCACCCCCAAGTTTCAGCACTCCGTCCATCATCTCCTTGTGTTTGCCTCATTTTCTTGTTTAACCATCCTGTGCCTCTGCCTGCCTGTGGAATCAACGTCTGGTTTTAGATTGACAGGTGCTGGTTTGTGCATTCACTCCAGACACTCACACAAAGGGACCTGAGGTGCTCCCTGTATATGCTGATGAGCCATCCTGGGATAGAGTGGTGGGAGGAGTTGTCACTAGCACTTGAATAGGCTATGGCTGCTCTGCACAATGCTGTCTCCACCCCCTGTAGTGTGGCTGAACCAGGGAGGACAGAACTGGTTTTGCTGAGCTAGAGAGACTTTCTGAACAGAGGCATCAAAGGGAAAAATGGGTATAAGTATTTGACCTAAATCCCCAGAACTTTAGAACTCTTTTGGACTAAGCACCTGCCAAGAAGAAGAGCTGCCAGGAGGAGTACTGTCCCTTTGCTGTGTGTTGCTTTGTTGAGGTGGCCAGCAGTTTCTGCTTCTGTCTTGGGCAGTGAAAGGACTGGACTGAACTTACAGCAACTGATTGCCTGAGTTTCTCCAAGGGCTTGAAGTAGAGCTTGCCTCCTGTTCGAAGTCTCAGGAACATCAAAGACTTCCGGTTAATCTGCCAACAGCACGGGGAACTGTGTGTTTTGTGCAGCAAGGGAAGAAAAACTGGTATGATGCCGTTAATGCCACCACTGCTGACTCCATGACCTGAAGGTACCTCAGAGAGCACATCACCACCCCTCTTTGCACCGCAACCCTGGTCCCACCGATGACATCACCCGATGCCACCACTGAGCCGCTGATTGCACCGTGACCTGAGGCCACCACACTTTGCACCACCTCACTTCACATCACCACTCTGTTCGCCCGACGCTACCGATCCACGCCGACATTGACTCCGCTTCCTGCACCCTGGCCAAGGGCACCACTCGTAAGTTACCTTATGCACCACCCTTTCCACACTGCAGCCTTGGCCCACCAATGCTGGTGCCAACAACTCAAGGTCGTCAGCTGACGCCACTGCTTGCACCATGACCTGTGGGCCCCGCACACTGCATTGCCCCGTCTTGCACTTCAGCCTTGGGTCTACAGATGACAGCCTGGTCTCACCAATGCCACTCAATGCCGTCACCAAGCCTCTGCCTGCGCTGTGACCTGAAGGCACCGCACGCCACACCGATCCACTTCGCCGCAGCCCCGCCACCGCCGACACCAGCGTTCCTGACTTCAGCCTCATGGAGTTCGATCTGCACATGTGTGACTTCATGGGCCCGATGACTCTTGCACCGAACTCTGGGTCCGACACCTGCTGACGCCTACCGATGACGCCGCCTCTTTGGAGCTCATCGCAAGGTCCACAATGCCCTGCATTTCCAAGGTACTTTTTGCGGGTCTTCCCGACACCGTAGCTGGCTTGGAACTTCGCGTCAGCCTGAACTGTTGGATTTGTTTGTTCACGACACCGTGATAGCCCGGGATGGAGCTATCAACTTCAAGGAACTGTATTTTAGGTCTATTTTTGCAATGTTCGTATTTTTGATTACTGTATGTTGGATCTTTATCGTTTTAGTTTTGTTTTACACAGATAAATATTGGCTATTTTTCTAAAGCTGGTGTGGTGTCTTTTTGTAGTGTTTTTACTGTATTATTATGTGAAAATGCTTTACACATTGCCTCTGAGATAAGCCTGACTGCTCATGCCAAGCTACCAAGGGGGTGAGCAGGGGTTATTTTGGAAGTGTAACTCACTTATCCTGACTAGAAGGAAGGGTCACTACTTGGACAGGATACAAACTTGCCAACTAGAGACCCCCATTTCTAACAGATCATCAAAAATGGCTAGAGTAATGGTATTGAAGAGTAACGATTGAGTTGAAATCCATAACACTATTTTTCCAATTATGCTTTTGGATTTGTCAGGAAATGAGTTAACAAAATGGCCACTGAGCAGGAAACACCATTAGCTCTCAAATCTATCTTTTAGGATTTTAACTCAGCCATTCCAACATTGATAACTGCATGACATTTAACATCATATTTAAGAAATGAAAACACATCACGTAAGACCACCCACTTGATGTCTCTCTGTCTCAGACTGTGTCAATGGAACTACTTTTGATACAACTTCATGCACTTGAACTAAATAAAGGGCTGTCGGCAGTGGTGCAAGCAGCACTCAAATTATTGCATTTGTAAGATGTGACAGAAGAGGGTGGTATAGTGCTCCTTACCAATGAACTGAGGTGTTAAGAAAGGTTGAACTCTGGCACTGATGTTATTCATAGTTTTCTTGTCGCATGAAGACAGCTGACTGGTCAAAGTCAGTAATGATTCCTGTGAGGAAATGTAGTGTATTTGGTTGTGCAACCTCACTGTGAAATACACTCACAAAAACCAATTTGGGTCCAGTCAGGCTTGTTTGCTAAACCTTAGCTCACCCCTGGGTAACTGTGGCTTCGAGCAGTCATGCAGGAACAAGTAAAGAATAATAATCAATCATATTTTAATGAAATTTTAGACACCAAAACAAACAAAATCCACCAGAAGGTTCTGGAGATATGTATTTTTAGGTGTAAATCGAAGTCGTAAATCTCAGCTTTTGACTAGAAAACACAAACAAGCATAGGTAACCGTAAAGTTTGAAAACTTTGTAAAACTTTTAAAGAGTTGTGTTTGGCTACTTCAGCCTACATTGGGTGACCAACTCCAACAGGAGGAAGGTCATGGGAGGCAATAAGGAGTAGTGGGACAGTTACCTTGTCTCCAAATCAATTCAGTTCCAGGCGCTTTGGGTGAACCGCCATACACTTTAATGGAGTGATTCTGATGCAAGGGCTATAAGATAGTTAAGATGCTTTAAGATGCTGAAGATGCTATGTGTCAACGGTTCCCTCTCAATTGCACTCCAACGTTGCTTTCTGGGGAGAAGTCACCTACTGATAAAGGCATCTGATTTATCCTGGCCCAAACTATTCACTTGTTACAACACTGCCCTAATCCCATGCACATAAGCATCTGTCTGGACAATACATTCCTTGCTGAAATCAGGTGCTTTTAGGACAGCTGCTGTGCACAAAGCTTCCTTGAGGGTGTAAAAGGCCTTTTGACAAGTCTTAGTCCAGATAAACATTTTGGGTTGTTTCTGGGAATTACGTTCTGTGAGTGGTGCCACTATGATACCATAACCTTTAACAAATCTACTATAGTACCCAGTCAGCCCAAGACAGGCTCTGACTTCAGTTTGGGTCTTAGGAGCCTCCCAGACCAGAATTGTCTGAATTTGGGGTTGGAGAGATTGTAAGTGGACTCTACCTACATGGAGGTCCAAGTATGCCCCAGAACCTTGCCCTATCTGGCACTTGCTTGTCTTGAAAGTCTGGCCTACCTATTGCAGGGCCTGGAGTGCTTCCCTGAGGTGGGCCAGGTCATTCTCCCAGGTGGAACAGCAATACCATCCAAATATGCTGCACTGAAATTTGCCAAGCCAGAAAGTATTCTATTCACCAACCTCTGGAAGTTGGTAGAACATATTTCAACCCAAAGGACATCACATTAAACTGAATGTGGCCTTCAGGTGTAGAAAAACAGACCTTTCCTTGGCTCCTTGGGTGAGATCTATTTGCCCATAACCTGAAGTCAGGTCAAAAGTGCTCAGACACTTTGCAGCCCCCAACTTATCAATGAGCTCTTCAGCTCTGGGTATGGTTGGGCATCAGTCTTGGGGACTGCATTTAGGCCTTTGTAGTCCACACAGAGCCTCATCTTAGATTTCCCTCTTTTGGGATTGAGTTTAAGCATGAGTACCACCGGGCTGGCCCAGGTAGTACTAGATGGCTCTATCACCCTCAACTCTAGCATCTTGCAACCTCAGTCTTGATTCTAGCTTTGTTCTGGTTCGACATCCGGTAAATGTTACTTTTGACAGGCAGACTGTCACTTCTATCCTTATCATGGGAAAACCAAGTTGTCAGGCTTGGGGCTAATAAAAACAAAGCAGCAAACTGCCTTAATACCTTGTAACAGCCCCTCTGTTGTTTGTCTGTTAGAGTGGAAGCAATAACTACTTTCTCCACTAATTCATCTTTAACATTTTGTGACAGCAAATCAAGGAGAGCCTCACTCGCCTCTTTTTCTCCTCCATCTGTCACCATGAGCATTATATCTGCTCTGTCATGGTGGAGTTTCAGCCTATTTACATGGATAACCCTGTGATGGTTTATTGGGGCTCCTAGGTCTACCAGAGAGGTGACTTCCCCTTTCTTCTCCAGAATATGGTAGGACCCAGTCCACTTGTCCTGAAGTGTCCTGGGTGCTACAGGCTCCATAGGCCACACTAACGGTCCTGTTTGGTATGCCACCTTTGGGAACTTTAGGTCAGATCAGTGCTTAACAAGTTGCTGGCTGCCCTCCAAATTTGTGTTTGCCTTCTTCATGTATTCTGCCATTCTGAAGTGAAGGCCTAATCCACAATATCCTGCTTGGGCTCTTTGAGGGGCCTCTCCCAACCTTCTGTTACAATACTTAGTGGACCTCTCAAAGACTATCCAAAGAGGAGCTCAAAGGGAATGAAGCCTACTCGTTTTTGAGGAACCTCCCTGTAGGCAAACAACAGACATGGCACGAGAACATCCCATCTCCTTCTGATTTTTTCATTAAAGTTATGTTCATGCTTGAACCTTTCCAAAGTACCTTTTCCTTGGGGATGTTAGAGGGTGGTGACCTTATAAGTCATGCCACAATCATCCCACATGACTTTCAGACAGGCTGACATAAAGTTAGTACCCCTATCTGAGATGTACTCCTTAGGGAACCCAACACTAGTGGAGATTCCAAGGAGGTCTTGTGCCACTGCAGGAGCAATGACTGTCCTAAGTGGGATATCTTCTGGATATCTTGTGGCATGGTCTACTACCACCAAGATGAATCTGTTTCCAGAGTCTGTTTGTGAGTCTAGGGGACGAACAATGTGAATCCCCACCCTCTCAACGGGAAACCCCACCAAAGTAGTGGAATTAGGGGAGCTTTTAATTTGCCCTTTGTCTTTCCACTAGCTTGACAGGCAAAACAGGTATGACAGAGCTCCTTCATCTTTTCAGACATCTGAGACCAATAGAAACTGTTAACCAACCTTTCCCATGTCTTGGTATGCCCCAGATGTCCAGCTAAGGGGATGTCCTGAGCCATGTTAAGGAAGAATTCTCTGTATTGTTGGGAGACCACCAGTCTCCTGGTTGTCCCTGATTTGGGGTCCCTTGCCTCACTATACAGGAGTCCCTCTTCCCAGTATATCTTATGGGTACTTATGGGTACCCCTGACATCTCCTTGTTTTTGCCTGATAGCCAGCTGTCTCAGGGCTTTAGGAGTGGGACAACTCTTTTGTCCCTGGTCCACGTCCTCTCTGGAGGGAGCTCATGCTCCTTGGAGTTCTGCCAACTCTTTCAAATTTCCTAAGGAAGCAGCCTCCTCGTCAGGCACCAGGCCTTCCCCCATAAAACATTTGGAAGTTGGTTCCCCAGCATTCCTGCCCTTTCTCTTGACACAAGGGCCCTGGGCCATTATTCCAGGCTCTAGGAACCCTTGACTTTACCTCAAGACCTTTTGTGCTCTAATGGAGGCACTCAACCATTCAGGAAGACTGAGTTTTTTGCATGAGTCATTCTCTTCACATGCCCAGGCAGAAGTCTTAAGGTCATTTACTAGCAGAGACTCTGCTGCGATGGCAGGGGACACAGCTACTTTCTTTGAGCAAGGAAACCCCTCCCCACTCAAAGTCTACCACAGCTAAGGGATGTGCCTTTGTAACATTGTCAGAGTTGAAAATCTTCTGCAATTTATAAACCAGCTTGGCCATCACCATGGTTATGCTGGCACCTGTATCCCCCAGAGCCTGTACTTCAACCCATTGATTCTTACCCACTGCTTGTATTTCTCCATACTTGGAGATCAGTGGGCCAAGGGATCAACTTCCTACCCACCCAGGGAAACTAATGTAGCCTCTTTGTACCCTTTGCATTTCCCAAGGACAACTTTCACCCCCAACCATACACTAGTAATGCTTTTGGGATGGTCACTAATGGGTTTCTTTTTGGTGCACATAGCTTCTCCCCTCTTGTGCTCTGGCTGCTTACAGTCACAGCACACCCCAGGCTTTGAAGGGGCAAAATTGTTTCCCAGGTACCCCCTCCCCTTGGAATGGGATGTGGATCTGGGCTACCCCCTTGGGCATATTTTAGTGAGTCTTTGGGAGACTCTTTTTTTATCCTTGCCCCCTCTTTCCCATGAATGGGGAGACTGACCACCTGTCTTGTGATCACTTCCATGGGACTTTTGGGACAGCCTAGGGCGTACCCACGTATCAGTCATCTTGCCCAGCTCTCTGGGACTAGATAGCTTGTAATCCATCAGATGTTGGTGTAACTTCGGTAAGGAACAGTTAGTGAGTATGTGCTCCTTGGCCATTAGATAATAGAGTCATTCATAGGTGTTCACTCTGTTACCCTTTATCAAGCTCTCCAGTGACTTTCCAGAAGCATCCACAAAGTCCACACATGTCTGTGTTGCCCCCTTGTGAGTGTTTCTGAAATGTTGTCTGTTTTCTTCAGGAAGAAAACCAAACAGCTCAAAGAGTGCATCCTTCATGTGTGGATAAGACTCAGCTACCTCATACTCAAGAGTCAGGAGCGGTATTTCGACAAAATATCGAATACAAAATATTGTATTACAAAAATATTGTGTCAAGAATATCAGTATGTACAAAATATCGTCGACAGGAATATCAAAGGTAAAAATATCGTTTTGTCTTATTTTTAAAATCGTTGTAAAAATATCGAATTAGAAAATATCGTTCTATGTAACATAATTTGTAAGTGATATTTTGTATGTAATTTATTGTAGTGTGTTTTATTCTATAGGTGGTTTATACAGTTTTTGTAATTTATGCTTTTAGTAAAAAAATTATTAATCATGAAATTGTTGAAATTTGTGCTTTTAGTTGTAATAATGTATGAAAAATAATGGATTTATAATTTTATTTAGCAGCAGGTCTTGATGTTTTTAGGGGATAAGGGTGGGGAGATGTTTTAAAAGTGGAGAATTTAAAGTACATTAATGTTAATTATTTTAATGCTAAGCAAATTTGTTACAATAATACTTTTTATAAATAATACTTTATATTTAATTAAAATATACATTAATTATAATAAAATGAAAACAAATATTTTATAGTAAATATTAGAATAAATATTCAGATTATTTTTACATTAAAAAATATATATAAATGCATTGTAATAAAGTATAATACTTTTTAAAGTCAAAGAAAAAAATGTATACATTTATTAGAAAAACATTATTGTAATTAAAATATCAAATTGTTTTATGTTGACAATTATAATGTCATTGTAAAAATATTTTTTTACATTTATATTTTTAAAATATGTGTTATATATTTTTCTAATTTTCTGCTAATTTTGTATTATGATTTTCCTTTTAATTTATGGTTCTAAGTTTAGGAATGGTAGTAAGTTAATTTAAAAATACATTATTTATTAGTAGTGTTGAAAAATCTATAACATTTTAATGTTTAAATATGAATACATAGGTTTGTAGTTTGTGTTACTGTGTTTTTAAATACATTTTATTTTATATATTCTAAATTTTGTGTGAGTATGGAGTAATGATAGTGTATATAAAATCTTTAGGTTGTATAATCTTGCATAAAATGTTTTACATTGTAGAGGAAATAATAAATGTAACTCTTTAGTGTCTAACAACTTCCCCAAATTAGCTGAGATTGGAGTGGTAATAGTAAATGTCACCCTTTTAGCTTCCTGCATCTTCCCCTATTGGGTTAGATGGGAGTGGGAATAGTAAATGTCATCCATTTAGTGTTCAACACCTTCCCCCAATGGGGTTAGATTAGAGTGAGGGTAGTAAATGCAACCCCTTTAGTGCCCAACACCTTCCCCAAATTGGTATAGATTGGAGTGGGAATAGTAAATGTACCCCTTTAGTGGCCAACACTTTCCCCAAATAGTTTTAAATTGGAGTTGAAATAGAAAATTTTAACCCTTAAGTGTCCAACACTTTTCCCAAATTGTTTTAGATTGGAGTGGAAAGAGTAAACATCACCCCTTTAGTGTCCAACACTTTCCCCAAATTGTTTTAGATTGGAGTGGGAAGAGTAAATGTCACCCCTTTATTGTCCAACACTTTCCCCAAATTGGTTTAAAGTGAAGTGGGAATAGTAAATGTCACTCTTATAGTATCTAACATCTTCCCCAGACTGGTACAGATTGGAGTTGGTATAGTAAATGTAACCCCTTTAGTGTCTAACACCTTTCTCAAATTGTTATATATTGGAGTGCAAATAGTAAATGTCACTCCCAACACTTTCTTCAAATAGTTTTAAATTGGAGTTGGACTAGTACATTTTAACCCTTAAGGGCCCAATTACGAGTTTGGCTGTGCGGCACTGGGTCCATCGCACCGCCAAGCCCGTGGTGAGGCCACCCGCCAGATTATGAGTGTAACTCATGTCTGGCAGGCTTTTTTTGGCCTTCCCACGGTGGTGCCTTTAAAAACAGGCACTGAAATGGGAACGCCAAAAACAGTTCATGCACGGCATGGACTGAAAAGTCCATGCCATGTAGGAACTGGTGTGCATGCACACAGGGGGCACATGTTGTGCCCCCTGTGTGCATCCACAGGGAGCAGATGCACAGGGTACCTGTAGGGCTCACTTTTTTTCCTCTCCGCCAGGGTTTTCATGAAGGAGGAACTGCCATGAAAACCCTGGCGGGCGGAAGCTCATAATATGCTTGGTGGGACTGCAGCCGTCCCGCCAAGCATATTGATACTTCTATACCGCTGCAAAAGGACCAGGGAGTGGCAGTCGCCTGGCAGCTGTGGCGGGGCTGTGGGGGGGCTCACTGCCCAACTCATAATAGGGTGTTGGGCAAACCACCACTGCTGTGCCCGCAAGTCTGGCGGTCCTCAGACCGCCAGACTCGTACTCAGCCCCTTAGTGTCCAACACTTTTCCAAATTTGTTTTAGATTGGAGTGGAAAGAGTAAATGTCACCCCTTTAGTGTCCAACACTTTCCTCAAATTAGTTTAAAGCGGAGTGGGAATAGTAAATGTCACCCTTTAAGTGTCTAACATCTTCCCCAGATTGGTAAGATTGGAATGAGTATAGTAAATGTTACCCTTTTAGTATCTAGCATCTTTCCCAGATTGGTATAGATTGGAGTTGGAATAGAAAACGTCACCCCTTTAGTGTCCAACACTTTCCCCAAATTAGTATATATTGGAATGGGAATTGCAAATGACACCCGTTTAATGTCCACCATGTTCCCCAAATTGCTCTAGATTGTAGTGAGAATAGTAAATGTCACCCCTTTAGTGTCCAGCACTTTCCTCAAATTGGTTTAAATTGGAGGGGGATTAGTACATTTTAGTGTGAAATAATTTGTTTAAATTGTTTATTTTTGTGGCATAAATTGTTTGTGTTATTTAATTAGTATCGTTGGTGTTTAGAAATATAATTAAAAAATAGTTAGCTGTATGTTTGTAATACATAATATTATTAATTGCATATTTTATATAATAAAGACATGTAACGCATTTTTCAAAATGAGTTTATGTTTTCAAAGTTTCTTTTATTTATATTTTACAAATTTTAGACATATGTATTTCAAATTAAAAATGCACGTTTATATATAGATGAATAAATAAAACATTTTAATATATTTTTATTATTAAATAAAAAATGTAAGTCAAATTTATACTGTACATTTCCCACTTTTTTTCTATTGTTTGACATTTTGTTTAACTTTTCCTGCATTATTTTATATACATTTTCTGTAGCATTTATACATGTTTTTTACATGTTTTGCATGTTTATTATTTTTTTACATTTTCAAATAAATGTTTTAAACTTTTATTTGGCTGACTTTTTTTAATGTTGCCTCCTATTTTGTAGTCTATTTGTGTCAAATTTAGCCTATTTTCCAGGTGCGGTAAGGGGCTGCTGTGTGCCAGGAGAGGTAAGTCTTTTTTAAAGGTTCTTTTTAAGAGTTTTGAGGATAGCGAGGGTGCAGGGGGGAGGTCTTGAGGTTACTTTTAGTGTTGTTTGTGGGTTTGTGGTACATTTAGCTGTATTAACAGTAGTATTTTTCACACATCCACTCACACATCCACTCATACTCATGCACCTACTCACAGACCCACTTAGACACTCACACACTCCCTCACAGACCCACTCGGACACTCATGCACCCACTCAGAGACTCATGCTCCCACTCACAAACCTACTCAGACACTCATGTACCTACTCACTGACCCACTCAGAAACTCATATTCCCATTCACTGACCCACTCAGAGAATCATGCACCCACAAAGAGACTGACATACCCATTCACTACCCCACTCAGACACTCACTCACCCGCTCACAGACCCACTCAGAGACTCACACACTCACTCACAGACCCACACAGACACTCATGCATCCACTCACTCAGACACTCTTGTGCCCACTCACAGACCTGCACAGAGACTTAAGCTCCTACTCACACACCTACTCAGAGACTCATGCATCCACTCACTGACCTAATCACACACTCACATACCCACTCACAGACCAACACAGAGACTTAAGCTACCATTCACAGACCCACTCAGAGACTCATGTACCCACTCACAGACCCACTCAGGCACCCACTCCCAGACTCACTCACACACTGACACACCCACTCACAGACCCACTCAGACACTCATGCACCCACTCACAGATCCACTTAGGCACTCATGCACCCACTGACAGACCCACTCAATGATTCATACACTCACTCAGACACTCTAACACCCACTCACAGACCCAGTCAAACACTCATGTACCCACTCACACACCCACTCAGAGACTCATGTACCCACTCACAGACCCACAGGCACTCACACACCCACTCACAGACACACTCTCACACCAACTCACAGACCCACACACTTATGTATCCACTCACAGACCCACTCGGAGACTTACGCACCCAGTTATAAACCCACTCAGAGACTCATGCGTCCATTCACAGACCCACACTGAAGGAAGTGACCTGAAAAGGGCAACTCGGGTCACTCACGACCACCTTCTCTGCCTTCCTACAAATGAAGAGTAGGTCAGACAGTAGCGAATACAAACCAGATATTTATTGGAATTACACTGCAGCGGAGCCCAGTCTGACCAGGCTCTTGGGATGGCTGTCAAGGGACTGAACCCCGTAAGCATACAATTACATTATGTACGTTTGCAAAGTCCACAAAGGCCCGCCTACTATGGAAAAACACTAGCAGGTGTCATAATACAATGGGGGTACAGAGCATAAGTTTCGATTCTGCAGCTGGGCACAGACTATCTACTGCCCAAGGTCGTCTGGCCTATCCGCCCTACCAGACGGGTGGGAGAAAGGCTCCATCTAACAAGAAAGGCATGCACTAACAAGGATACTTGCAATTAAAAAGGAACAAAGCTCAACCTTGGGAAACGAAACTTACCAAGGACCGTTTCTCGAAAATAACTAAGCAGCAGTTTAGATTATCATACAAAATGGCGGCCAGATTGCAAGATGGTTTCGCGAATGCTAAGATATACAGACAGAAGGGCTCCTAAATATTAACAATTCAGAGACTCACACACTCACTCACAGATACACTCACTCACACACCCTTTCATAGACCCACTCAGAGACTCACGCAACCACTCATAAACCCAATCAGACACTCATGTACCCACTCAGAGACCCACACAAGCATTCACACACCCACTCACACAGCCATACAGGACTTACACACCCAGTCACCAACCAATACAGGCACTCACACACCCATTCACAGACCCATACAGTCACTCATACACCCACTCACAGACCCATCTACCCACTCACACTCACTAAACCACTAACACACCCACTCACAGACCCACACAGCCACTCGCACACCCACTCTCTGACTTATACAGCCACTCACACGGCACATAAAAAATGTGATTGCTTTTTTCCAAAGGTGATATTCGCGAATTTGTCGTGATTCTCAGTGCGTCCCGCGTGGAACATCGTTACAAATTCACGAATATCACTGAAATTTAAAAAAAAAAAGAAATACATTCACATACTCATTCAGCCACTAATGTACTCATTCAGAGACCTACACACACTGTTACACCCACTCACACACCTACTAGAGACTCATGCACTCACTAACAGATGCACTCAGACCCTGATGCACCCACTCTTAGATCTACTCAGACACTCATGCAGCCATTCACAGATCTACTCAGACACTCACGCAGCTGCTCACAGAGAACCACTCAGAGACTCTCGCACCCACTCACAGACCCACTCAGAGACTCAATCCCCCCACTCACTGACCCACTCAAACATTCATGAACCCACTCTCCGACCCACTCAGACACTCATGCATCCACTAACAGACCCACTAACGGACTCACGCACCCACTCAAAGAGCCACTCAGAGACTCAATCCCCCCACTCACTGACCCACTCAAACATTCATGAACCCACTCTCCGACCCACTCAGAGACTCATGCACCCACTCACAGAGCTACTCAGACACTCATGGACCCACTCACAGATCCACTCAGGCCCTCCTGCACTCATGTACCCACTCATAGACCCACTGAGACTCACATACTCACAGACCCACTCATATACTCCCACACCCACTCACAGACCCACTAAGACACTCACACATCCACTCAGAGACCCACTCAGAGGCTAAAACAGCCACTCACAGACCCACTCAGAGACTCATGCACCCACTCACAGACCCACTCAGATACTCACACACCCACCCCCACATGGACCCACTTGGAGATTCACACACTCACTCACAGACCCACTCAGACACTCATGCACCCACTCACAGACCTACTCAGAGACTAACGCATCCAAAAACAGACCCACTCAGACACTCATGCACCCACTCACAGACTGACTCAGACACTCAGGCACCCACACACAGGCCCACTCAGGCACTCAAGCACCCACTCACAGACCCACTCAGAGACTCACACATGCACTCACAGACCCACTCAGACACTCCCACACTCACTCACAGACCCACTAAGTCACTCACACATCCACTCACAGACCCACTCAGAGACTCACACAGCTACTCACAGACCCACTCAGAGACTCACACACCCACTCGCAGACCCACTGAGACACTTACACACCTACCCATACACAGACCCAACCAGAGACTCACACATCCACTCACAGCCCACTCAGACACTCATACACCCATTCAAAGACCCACTCAGAGACTCATGCAATCACTTACAGACCCACTCAGACACTCAGGCACCTATACACATACCCACTCAGAAAATCATACACCCACTCACAGACCTTCTCAGATACCCACTCACAGACCCACTCAGGCATCCACTCACTGACCAATTCAGGCACTCACTCACCCACTTACAGACCCACTCAGAGACACCCACTCCCAGACCCACTCAGAGACACACACCCACTCACAGACCCACTCAGGCACTCATGCACCCACTCATAGACCCACTCAAAGACTCACGTACCCATTCACACACCCACTCAGACACTCACACACCCACTCAGACACCTATATATATATATATATATATATATATATATATATATATATATATATATATATATTATATATATACATATATAAATACACACACATAGATAGATAGATAGATAGATAGATAGATAGATGGATAGATAGATAGATAGATGGATGATAGATAAATAGATAGTTAGATAGTTAGATAGTTAGATAGATATAGATATGCTCCCACACAGCGTACTCCACCAGTCGTGGCTCCTGGAGGGAGTGCTGAGGGGTGGTGGGTCGAGGTGGGGGAGGGGCAGGGTGGGGGGTAGTAAACTCCAGCATACGGCCGAACGGAGGTAAGTACATAAATAAATTTAAAAAACGAATTGCATTGCGTGCGCTGCATCGCCATTTGGCGTTGCAGTGCGCGCAATGTAATTCATTTTATTTATTTATTTATGTACTTACCTCCGTTCGGCCGTATGCTGGAGTTTACTACCCCCCACCCTGCCCCTCCCCCGCCCCATCGCCCCTCAGCACTCCCTCCAGGAGCCGTGACTGTACTCCACACAGCGTACTTCTCATCGACACTGGCACGGCGGCACAATGGAAGATCCTTCACAGTCAGGTTGGTGATGAATGTTGTAGTTTAATATGTGAATGCTTGACATTCAAAGAAGTGCAAAACAATAAAAAAGGACCTGGCCGACGCATTTCAGCTGTACGCTTTCAACTAGGCCTCATACACAATCGCAATGGACACCATTTTATCATCTAGTCCTTTCTTAATTACATTGGCCCCCGAACACTAGAACCATAACCTGCAGTGCTTCTGTGGCCAAAAACATCCACCATTTTCTAATATCAGCTTACTCATGTTCTCAATTCAAACGGGTTCATATGTGTCTTACTTTTTCTGTTCCCATATATTCTGTGTCACAGATTATTTAATGCACATCCATAAACATTTTCAATATACACTTCCCTTCATTGCGCAGTCTTTAAATATATCCAATAACAATACTCCAAACGATACCGTTCACATATGACAAGTCACTCTTGAACAAATAATATCACAGATCTAAAATGCATAATGCTATGTGCAAAGTAACGCATGTTGAAGGGCGCCGTATGTGCAATATTTCTATATATCAAATTGAAAGAAAAAAGAAGGAGAAAATAGATGGATAAAGTGTTATATGCAGTACTACTGTATGTTTCGAACAATTCATAATATACCACATACTTTAAAACCCATGTATTCTTACTGAGAGAGGGATCGAGCATATCCAATAGCTATCATCATGTACAACTCTTCAAACCACTACATTCATATTGTAGAAGAGGTAAAACAACAGAGGGGCATCCAACAAAGAGAAATGTTCAATCATAAGTGAATATACAGTTCGGCATCTGTATTTTGACCCCAAGGGGTTTCTGTACACAATGTTACAAAGAGCCATGATTCTTGTCTCAGCAGTTCTTTCTCTTTGTCACCACCTCTTACATGAGCTTTGATATACCTAATTCCATAATATCAGAAAGTTGCCAGTGGATTGCTCATGATGTTGGTGAAAGTGACAAGCCATGGGGTAGTTCTTATCACCATTCGTGTTTGCCCTCATGTGTTGTAAAATTCTTATCTTCAACTTGTAAATCATGCTCTCCACATATAGCTTGTCACATCCACATTTCAGAAAATATACTACATGTTCCGTGTTGCAGGTGATTCTATCGTTGATTGTGATCACTTGACCCTCAAAAGTATGATAGCTTTTACAATTTAGTCCATAGTGACAAGCTTTACAGGATCTACATTTAGTGAAGCCTTTCAGGTAGTTAGATAGCCAATCCGTATCATTTTTGCCAGAATCAAAGTGACTAGATGTCAGCAGATCTCCCAATGATTTGTTTTTTCTCGATGTTATCTGATGTTATCGGGCCAGTCTGCACAACATCCTTCAGATGTTCATCCTTATTTAACACATGCCAATTTTGTTGCTGTATCTTTTTGATGCTAAGCTGTGCCATATTGTGTTCCAAAAATAACCTTTTAACTTTATTGTCCTTTTTATTCATTTTTGCTTTTCCCAAAACGCTCCTAGGGTAACCCCTCTCACTGAATTGCCTGAGCATATCACATATCTCCTTATCAAATTGCTCGTCAGTAGAACATATCCTCCTGACCCTCAAAATCTGACTGTATGGAATGCTCCATTTGAGAGCATTTGGGTGGCGACTGTTAGCATGTAACATGGAATTTGTAGCAGTTGGCTTTCTATGTATCTTTGTTATCAACTGAATATTAGTCACATTTAATTCCACATCCAAAAAGTGACAATGGATCCGACTACATGTGTTTGTAAATTGAAGATTAAGGTCATTCTGATTCAATTTCTCCAGAAACAAGTTCAAGTCAGCCTCATCTCCATCCCACAGGACAAAAAGATCATCTATGAATCTTGTCCATAATGTAATCTTTTAGAGAGCATTATCATTCTCATCGGCCCAGGCCACTTCCTTCTCCCACCACCCATTGAACAAATTTGCATAGGTGGGGGTGAAGGAGGTGCCCATTGCAGAACCTTGTTGCTGTAGATAATATTTGTTATGAAAGATAAAAACATTATGGGACTTATTACGATGTTGGTCGGAGTTGCGTACACCGTCTTAATACCAATTAATTATAATATGGCCATTAATCACATTCTTTTGTTGGCTCCGATTATAACTTCAAAATAGTCGGCGAACCAAATTACTTGATACAGAATTCAAATCATTCTCTTAAAACATATTGTTCACAATCTTCACCATTCTTTGGTTCATTGTTTCATTTTGGTACATCTATTGTAGCTACCTCCAAATTGTAGTGTATCTATATAAATAATTTCACCCTGTATGGGCATAGTACACTATGGCTTATGGAATAGCAATTGTTTTTCAGGCTTTGCCTATGATGGCTCACCAGGCTCTCACAAGCCATTGTAGGCAAAGCCTGAAAAAACATTGACATTGACAAAGGCACTCTGAGTGTACTGTAGATCCAATAAATATTGGTTTTCTCTCCCCTGTGAGTGCTGGTCTTTTTCGTAAAAGAGCATTGGATTTAACCACGAGCGCACCCTCGTGTGACTCAGCACCCGCCCACGAGTGCAGAGGCATTCGTGCAAATGGAGGTTTAAATAAATAAAAATATATATATATATTCACTGAAAAAAATCAAAGGTTACAGAGACATTATAGTTAGGCTGATATTTCACTCATACAAAACCAGAGAAATTCAGCAGTTATAGTTAGCTATAACTCGTGCCCCCGCAATGCACTGCTTATGACCTCACATTTTACATCACTCATGACATGGTCAGTGACATCACTGATGACAAGACTGATGGAATCTCAAATGACATCAAGGATGACATCACTGATGACATCATCCAGTGACTGTGAGTGCTTTAAAAATGTTTATGAGTGTTAAATATATATACCAATGTGGATTGACCAGTCAGTAGGTGTATGAGTGCCTGGATGATTCAGTGGGTGCGTGACTGATTGTATAAGTGAGTGATTAGGTGTCTCAGTGAATGTATGGGTGAGTGACTTGTTTTGTGAATGTTTGTATCTCTCTGTCAGTTGGTGTATAAGTGGTTGTATAGGTATGTGAGTTTCTGTATGGTTGAGCGATTGGTTGGCTGAGTATGTTTATCGGTGTCTCATTGTCTGTGTGGGTGGGTGAGGGTGTGTTTAACTGCCTATGTGTATGAGTGCGTGGGTGAGACCGTGGCTGTATGGATTAGTGAGTGTGTGTGTAAGGGGCTGTATGGGTGAGTGAGTGTGTGTATGACTGTGTTGTTGAGTGAATGGATGTGTCAGTGGTATATAGGTGAGTAACTGCATATGTGAAAGACAGTATAGGTGAGTGTTGGAGTACATGAGTGACTGTATGTGAGACTGAGTGATTGTGAGAGTGGCCATATCAGTGAATGTGTGCTTGTGTCAGCGACTGTTTAGGTGAGTGAGTATGTGTTAGTATCTGTATAAATAAATGAGTGGGTGTTTGTATAAGTGTATAGGTGAGTAAATGGCTGTGTGATTGACTCTACAGGTGAGTGAGTAGATGTGTGAGTAGCTCTATGAGTGACTGACTGTGTGAGTGGTGTATGCATGTATGAGTGGATATATCAGTGGCTGTATTAGTGAGTGAGTTGGTGAATGTGTGGCTGTATGGGTGACTGAGTAGATGTGTGTGTTGTCCTATGAAACACTGAGTGGGTATGTAAGTACTTGTATGGCTGTGTCAATGGTTTCGAGAATGGTAGTCTGAAAGTTGGAGTGGGTGTATGAATGGTTACATGGGAGTGTGATTGGCTGCATCAGAGTTTCTGAGGATTATATCATCAGTGATGCCATTTGAGATGTCATGAGTAATGTCATGAGTGATGTCACTGACCATGTCATAAGTGATGTAATATGTGAGGTCATAAGCAGTGCATTGCGGGGTGCGAGTTATACTTAGCTCAGCTAACTATAACTGATGAATATCTCTGGTTGTGTACGAGTGAAATATCAGCCTAAGCATAATGTCTCTGTAACCTTTGGTTTTTTTCAGTGAATTTCTAAGGTTTTTTTTTTAACTCTAATTCCTAACTATAACTAACCTTTGTTTTTTTCAGTGAATTTACATGTTTTTTGAAGTAGCAATGGTCTTTGCAGAATTGTGTGGAAAGGGGGTGGGGCCTCTGACCAGCTCTCAGAAACCCTGCTGAGTAGGACTTATAGAAAGTACCAGGAGGGCTTATTGGTCCCCAAGGTCTTTTAGCATCAAAGACAACTTTATTCCCCAACCAGTAGTGTGCCAGGAGAAGTGTTTGCAAAATGGTGCAGAAAGGGGGTGTGGCCTCAGAAAATCCCTTAGCAAACTAACTTTGTACAACTTGCAGGAGGTAACAAGAGGGATACTTGGCCCCCAAATACCCTCAATAGCCAAGGGGACTTCATCCCCCAACTAGTTCTATGCCAGGAGGCACATGTGCAGAGTGATGCAGAAAGGACGTCCTTGATGATTGCACAGGTAGTGCCTGCATAATTCTATGAGTGCCATTGCCAAGGACAGACTGCGAATACCAGGTGTTTTTGACAAAGTGTAAAACACATATATAGGCATATTTGACATAAAGTTTCAGTGTAGCTATTTAGTAAGATACTAATATGTTTCCCCTTTGGATTCATTTGTCGAAACAACTACATTAAAAATGCATTTTCTTTCTTCACAGCAACACCGGAGGTTGCAATGACATTAGTAGTCATGAATACAAATGAAAAAGTGTAAAGCAGATATATAGACATATTTTACACAAAGTTTGAGTCTAGCTGTTTAGTAACATATTGGTTTAACTTTATTTTACAACATATTTGTAAAAAAAACAACAGTCTCAAAAAATAACTTTCAACATCTAAACACACAAAGACATCATAACTTCCAAACAAACATCAAACTATCCATTGTTACCCAAACTTATGGGGAATCAAAAACTGCTGCAAAACTAGTGCAACCCACAATGTCTGACAAGGCCCTCTCTAGAGGGACGAACAAAAAATATTCATGTGGGACAACGATCATGTTATACCATCTAAACACCTATCATAAAAAATTCTCCAACTGGTGACCAACAGGAGTAAAGCTGGAGGACCATCTGCTTCAGTGGCAGCAGCAACAATTAACGGTCAGAAACTGTCATGTACAGTACCTCCTGTGTCTCATGCTGTCATGAAGTTCGCCTGCTTACAATGCGGAAGAATCGAAACCCGGAAATGGGTTTCCAGAACTACATTACCCATGGTTCCGTGTGGTACTTCCTGTTCCTTCAAATCCTATTGGAGGAAGGACTGGCCGGGACCATAAGGGGGATGACCGCGCGTCCGCTAGCTGCAGATTATTCCTTTTTGCAGCGAGGGGAAGCGGGGCGGCAGTGTAATGCTTCAGTGCAACAGAGCTGTGAGATTCTGGTACAGGGTGAAGTTACTCGCTTTTGGGAGTTCGTGTTTGCAAGTTTCTACTGTGACCCGGTAAGGCTGCCGTCACCGTGCTGTGAACGGTGTACTACTCGCTTGTGGGATTGCGGGGTCCCAAATTTCTTCTATGACATTTGAGAGATGTTTTTGGTATCATATGAGTCATACTATTGCCTGTGAACTTGATTTGGTTGTAAGAACGCGCCTACGTTCTACTTGGTTCACTGCTGATTGCAGAGTGGAGTCTCGGCTGAGGTTGCTTATCACAAGGTGTGGTGATTAACGGTCTTTTGTGGCGGACTATATTATTTCTTAAGAACATTACTGAGGGGTGAAGTTAACCTCTCCATCTTCTGATCTATTTATGTTCATTACTATTGGAGGCTTGGAGGAATCCCTACTTTTCAGAGTTTGGCTGAAGAGTGAATAACAAGAAAAATACTTTATTGATGTACTTGGAGTGATTCAGAACTTATTAAGGATAAACAGAAGACTTTTTAGTAAAGTAATACTTTGTTGTTCTCATTTTGCCTATTAACATGTGGTCAGGACGAAGAGGAATCCTTCTCTTGCCCTGTGAAGCTGGGCTAACATATTTCGTTGGTAGGTTTTGTGTGGGGGAGAGGATACCAAGAAAAGTAATACTGTAGTATTCTGTTCTCACTCTGCTCAACTTGGATATAACTTTTATAAGTTTCTGTTCATTATCTCTCCACAGGAATAATCTATACCCATGATTAGGTCTCCATGGTCTTATGAAGCCTCTTGGATGATAGGTTTCATACGTTGTTTTTTCAGGTATTGAGGATAGGTTTATATATTCTATGTCAGTCCTCATGTGGTTTTTTCATTGAAGATAATGGTGTTAACATTTTCTGATTAAGTCTCCTTCCCAGCTGTTCCCTTCTCATCCTTCCATCGCTTGATCCGATTATCATTCTGTGTTATTTACAATCAGAAGTGAAACGATCAAGAGGTGGACTAATTTTGAGCATCAAATCAACTCCGAGGTATCTGCAGGCTAACAGAATAATCTGCCCACGTTTTTTAACCTCCTGGTTGATTTGGTGTTCAAACATGGCCACATTAGATGATGTGTTGGCTACATTGAATTTGGTTGAGACAGTATTAGCTGCTTCACAAGCTGAAACAGCAGCCTTACATGAAAGGGTGGCTCGGTTGCAGCACAACCCTTTTGATGTAGCAGGGAGTCGCACTAACGGAAGCTTTACATGGTCTTCCAGTAACCCTCCATCTCCCTCTCCTCCTATAATGGTGGAGATGCCTGTCCCTATTCCTTTGGCTGTTCCAGGACGATTTCATGGAGAAGCTACTAAAGTACAGGAGTTTCTCACACAGATTTCGCTGCATTTCACATGTAGACCTAAGGTTTTCAATACTAACTAGGCTAGAGTAGCTTTTATGATTTCATATTTATCAGGGATGCAGCACAATGGGCAGTTCCTTTAGTACGAAGAGATGATGCATTGTTGAATGATTGGGGTGGGTTTCGAACCAAATTTGAGAGAGTGTTTGACCGTAGAGCATCTACATTTTCAGCAGATAGAGAATTACTAGAGTTAAGGCAGGGTAACAAGGAGTTGTTGTGTTACATTAATACATTTCAGAGGTTGGTGGCTGAGACCAACTGGCCAGAAGAAAAACAATCAGCTTTGTTTTATCAAGGGCTAAAAGAAGATTTAAAAGATGTAATAGCACAAATAGACCCTCAACCCCGAACGTGTATTGATTTGATTAATTTAGCCCTTCGTTTGGATTATCGAATCAGCGAACGCAAGGGGGAAAAGAGAAGAACTGAGCGCCCATCACCTAGATTTGACAGAAGTCAGTTTACAGGGGGTAAGGGAGGTAACCCCGCAGAGCCCATGGAAATAAGTACCGTTAGGGTTTCTTTAACTCCTGAAGAGAAAGAACAAAGGAGGAAGTTAGGTCTCTGTACTGTGGTAAAAAGGGCCAATTTGTGAGGAATTTGCTACTCTAAACCCAAGAATAGGGAGGTGGGGTTACCGAAGACAGCCACAGTAATCACAACAGAGTCGGAAAACTAGGAAGCCCTGGAATGAAGGAAGGTATTACCAAGGGCTATGTTGAAATTCCTTCCCTGAATAATGGAGTCTGCTCTACCAAGGATCACTTCTTTATTGAAGCAAGAATAAAAACAAATCAACAATCCCATTTTGTTAAGGCGCTATTAAATTCAGGTGCCACAGGGATGTTCATGGATGAGTCTTTGGTGGAAGAGCTGTCGTGTAGTTCCTATATTACCTACACAGGATCTGCGCGTTTGGATAACATAAACTGTGGGTTTGGTGCCGGACGGATTCCGTGCACCCCCACCGGATACGTTAGCCTGTCTGTATTAGCTAGCTCACAGTGCCACTAGAGTCTCCTCTTATCGAGGAGAGAATAGTTCTTGGCAACCTCAGAACATGACAACCCTGATCCCCCAGGATCGTGGAAACAATATACTACCTTTCGCGCAGTCACTCGTGCTTACTTAGTTTGTCTCAGAGAGATACACAGAATAGACAGGCTGGGCATTTCAATAAGTATTTATTGAACAGTTGTTATTTTAGTGTAGAATAAATGAGCTGCAACAACCATTAGACAGTAGCAGAGATATATGATTAGCAATATTATGAAAGTAAAAGGATGGTAGAGTTCTACCATCTTGTAGAAATCATGGATATATACAAGTACATAAAACACATGATAAAAGGTGGGTACTCCTACGATGTCTCCCTAACTAGATGTACCTAAATGTACCTAGCATCTATGTAGGTGTTATGCCAAGAATCCCTCTAGGATCTAGTCCACCCCATTACCTGAGAGTTTAGAGAAAGTGGGACCCCGTCCTGGTCTCGAGTTGGACACCCCGCAAGGGATGTTAGACCACTGCTAGCTGGAGCGTCTGCATGCAGCAACCTCAGCGTCTCTGGTCAGTGTGTCAGCCGGGAAGTCGCGATCTCCTCTGTCTTTCTAAGCAAGACGTGATGTATATATACCCACAGGTCTCCCCAGGGGTCCTACCTTGCTGCGTTACTGTGTCGGCCTAAAGGATGACGTCAGGCCTGAACTTTAACATAGATATTATACAGGAGATGTTCGTCCTGCTGTGAGTCCTGCTTTGCTTCCAAGAAGCCTCATGCATAATGTATGAGTATAGAACCAGGGAAAAACCCTCGTTCTGCATGCAGTGTCGTATCTAGGTAAAAGGTCAGTCCCTATGAACCGTTATGTATGAAATGTAGGGAAGGATATAGGTGAAAGGTTGCAGTGTTACCTGCGCCTATATAGGGTACCTATATGGAATATAACAGAGCTAGGTATTCCGAGAGTGAGGAAAAGGGAGCCTGAAATGGTTTTAGCTGTGGATGGCAGGAAACTAGAATCAGGGCCCATTTGTTTTCAAACACAGGAACTAGAGATATGATGTCTGGGGACTCATACCGAAACCTTAAAGTTTAATATCATCAAGGCACCACAATATGGAGTTATTTTAGGGTTGCCTTGGTTACAGAAGCATAATCCTGAGATTGAATGGGAAAAGAGAACCATTTGTTTTAGTTCCACCTTTTGTAAGAAACACTGTCTCTCGCAGCCATGTTACCTGTGCAAGTGTTGGCTACGGGACATACCATAGCCACCGCAGCTAAACAAGATATCACCCTTCCGGAGTAAGACACTGAATTTCAGGAGGTATTTAGTGAAGTTAAAGCAGAAGTACTATAACCACATAGGCAATATGATTGTCAGATTGATTTGATACCAGGGGTGGTAGTACCATTTGGAAGAATCTAAGCGTTGTCTGAACCAGAGAATGAACATCTAAAGAAGTATTTTGATAAATATTTGGCCAACGGGTTCATTAGGCCTTCTAAATCACACGCAGCTTCTCCTTTATTTTTTATATCAAAGGCTAATGGGGAGTTAGTGACATGCATTGACTTCAGGGCACTAAACCAGGTGACCATCAAGAATAGGTATCCTCTTCCGTTAATTGCCGTATTGTTGGATCAAGTTAAGAAGGCAGTTGTTTTTACCAAGCTAGACTTAAGATGTGCTTATCATTTGGTGCGTAGTCGGCAGGGAAATGAATGGAAGACTGCTTTTCGTACTAGATATGGTTTGTTTGAATATTTGGTCACGCCCTTTGAGCTGTGTAATGCCCAGCAGCGTTCCAATACTTCCTGAATGATGTAATCAGAGAATTCTTGGATGTTTTTGCAATCGTGTATATTGATGATATTTTGATCTATTCCACTACCATTTCGATACACAGTCAACATGTAAAAAGTGTTTTGAATGCACTTAGGGAAAACAACCTTTTCTGTAAATTGAAAAATGTGAATTTCACGTTCCCAGAGTAGAATTCTTAGGTGTTATGTTATCTGCACAGGGTCAAGAAATGTCTTTGAGGAAAATTCAGGCAGTACAAGACTGGCCCATACCGGGTACTGTCAGAGACATACAGTGCTTCTTGGGCTTCACCAATTTTTATCGTAGGTTTATTCCTACATTTTCAGAGGTAGTGTAACCTATAACCCATCTGTTGAAGAAAAAAATGATTAAGTTTGGCTGGTCTGAGGATGCTCAAAAGGCTTTTAATCATCTAAAAAAGGCTTTCACATCCACCCCCATTCTGGCTCATCCTGATTCGGAGAAACCTTTTGTAGTAGAAGCTGACGCCTCTATGGTGGCGATAGGGGCGGTGTTATCTCAGAGAAATACAGAGAATGGGCAATTGCATCCGGTGGCTTATATGTCAAGGAAGTTAAATGATGCAGAGAAAAATTACACCATTGTAGAAAAAGAACTTTTAGCAGTAAGAGATGCATTCAAAGTGTGGCACCATTATTTAATGGGAGTAAAACACGTATTTTTCAGTGTATACAGATCATAGGAATTTGCAGTTTATGAAATCCGCGCATCAGTTATCACCTAGACAGTTGCGTTGGATGCTGTTTTTTGAAATTTCAGTTTATCCTTACATACCGACCAGGAAAGGAAAACAAAAAGGCAGATGCATTTACCAGACAAGAATCAGTACCTCTATCTTTAGGAAACAAAGAACAGGCTATTATCAATCCTCAGAAAGTGATATGTACTATCCAAACAGAACAGTTCCTTGCACAGATCAAACAAAAGATGGAATCAAGCTATTGGAAAGCTTGGTTAGGGAATCATGTGGAATGGATAATGAGACAGGGAATACCTGAATGAATGAATGAAATTGTACTTATATAGCTCATGGCTACCCTGAGGCCTCCCAGCGCTGTTTAATAGAAGAGTAGAGGAAAAACAGAAGCCATGATGTTAAGAGACTGTCTTAAAGAGGTAGGTTTTTAAGAGCTTCCGGAAGGCCAAAAGGTTGTTGTCCTTACGTAAAGTGGGAGGAAGAGTATTCCAGATCTTTGCAGCATTAAACGAAAAAGAGCGTCCACCCCACCTGGATCTTCGAATTTTCTTGGGAGCGGCCAAGCATAAGGAGCTGGATCGCAGGGTTCTATGAGGAAGATAGGGAGTGACCAAGGGGTGAATAATAGCCGGACCAGTCTTCCGGATGGCTCTATGAACTAGGCACATAACTTTAAACTGTATCCTAGCTGGAATAGGGAGCCAGTGGAGACTCCTCAATGCTGGTTTAGCAGATTGCCACCGCGGAATCTGAAGAAGCAGTCGGGCAGCACAGTTCTGAGTTACTTGCAGTTTGTGAATGGTGAATTGAGGAGCACCAAGATATAGGGCGTTCCCATAATCAAGGCGAGAAAGAATAAGGGCCTGTACCATAATTCTTCTCGCCTGGAAGGGGAGGAGGGGAATGATTTTCCGCAACATTCTCATCAGTCCATAACATGTGGCTGAAAGCTTGGTAGCCTGGTAATTAAAATCAAGGGAGCTGTCCAACTATATACCAAGGCTTTTAATTTGTGCCTTAGGAGGTGGAGCAGGACCCAGGCATTCCGGCCACGGGATGGGGGACGGAGGGTTGCCCAGGAGCATGATCTCCATTTTGTCCCCGTTGAGCTTGAGGCAGGAGAGTTCCATCCACTCGGCCACCGCCTCTAGGCAAGGACCTAGGGTGCTAGACTACCCCTCAGAGTGATTCAATGCTACCACTAACTGAGTGTCGTCTGCATAGGTGATAATCTTAACGCCGAATGGATGGACAATCTCCGCCAGGGGACTCATGTAGATGTTAAAAGCGTGGGGCTCAGGGCAGAGCCCTGAGGAACCCCACAGCTAAGAGGCAGCCGAGAGGACACCACATCTCCTTCAAAGACTTGGAAGAAGCGGTTGCTGAGGAAGGACTGGAACCAGGTCAGTGCCGTGCCTGACACTCCCATGCTCTTAAGTCGATGGGCTAAGATGTTATGGTTAACAGTGTCAAACGCGGCACTGAGATCCAGGAGGATGATTGTCGCTGTTCCTCCTTGGTCCAGTAACCTTCTTGCCTCCTCTGTTACTACTACTAAGGCCGTTTCCGTCCCATGCTGAGGACGAAAGCCTGTCTGAGAGTAATGCAACAGCCCGTTGGATTCCAAATAATCAACCAATATGGTGTTAATATGCTTCTCAACCAGCTTACTCAGCTTACCTACATGAGGCAACCAAATATTGGTACCATCGGTTGCATTGCATACTGAGGTGATGAGTTGGTGTCATTCATCGCCGGTTGCAGGACATTATGGAGTGAAAAATACTACAGAGAAAGTTTTACGACAATTCTGGTGGCCAACTGTTAGAAAGGACATTAAGGTGATGATTCAGAAATGTGAAATATGCCTGCAGAACAAATCTGAATGGGGCAAACCCTATGGACATTTACATCCTTTACCCACTCCCACAGTACCTTGGGAACACATATCCTTGGATTTCATTGTGGGTTTACCTAAGGATAAGGGGTGTACTACCATTCTTGTGGTGATAGACAGTTTAACAAAATTGGGTCATTTCATCGCCTGTAAACAAACACCCACGTCGGGGCAGGTGGCCCACATATTGCTTACCCACATTGTCCGATTACATGGTCTTCCGAAAGTAATTGTGTCTGATCGGGGTTCTCAGTTCACGACATAGTTCTGGAAGGTATGGCGTTCAGCTTTGCAAATGTCTGCCGCTACTTCCACCAGTTTCCATCCCCAGACAGACGGGCAAACAGAGAGATTAAATCAGACTCTGAAACAATACCTGCATTGTTACATGGACAAAAACACTGGAGCTTGGGTAGATTTGTTGTGGATAGCAGAGGTGACATAAAATAGTGCACAACATAGCACCACAAGAATTGCACCATATTTCAGTACATATGGTTTTCATCCCAGGTTAGTTCCATTTTGATATCTGCAGGGAACACACAAACTCCCAGAAGTACAGGAAAGGGTAAGGTTATTGCAGATATGCACCGGCGTAAGGAGCCCATCTATAAGAAAGGAGATGTGGTATGGCTATCAACCAGAAACATTCATTTCAGGAAGTATAGCATATTCAACCCACGATATATAGGACATAATAAGATCCTGAAGGTAATCAATCCTGTGACGGTAAAATTAGCTTTGCCCAAACATATGCAGATCCATCCTATGTTCCGTGTTTCCTTGGTTAAACCATCCTATATACCAGTTAAAAAGATGCCCTCACCGATCTGGGTGGATCAGGAAATTGAATATGAAGTCAAGGACACTGTTGACTCCAAAAGAATGGGTAAAAACATTTGGTATTTAATATGCTGGAAAGGGTATGGACCTGAGGAGAATTCCTGGGAGCCTGCTTCTGGGGTGCATGTGCCTAAAAAATGTTTGCAGGTTTCATAAGAAGTATCCTCTAAGCCTAAACCATGACAGTGTTCTCCTGAGGAGGATTGTACCTCCAGTGTCTCATGCTGTCATGAAGTTCGCTTGCTTACAACGCGGAAGAATCGAAACCCGGAAATGGGTTTCCAGAACTACATTACCCAAGGTTCCGTGTGGTACTTCCTGTTCCTTCGATTCCCATTGGAGGAAGGTCTGGCCGGGACCATAAGGAGGATGACCATGCATCTGCTAGCTGCAGATTATTCCTTTTTGCAGCAAGGGGAAGCGGAGCAGCAGTGTAACGCTTCGATGCGACAGAGCTGTGAGATTCTGGTACAGGGTGAAGTTACTCGCTTTTGGGAGTTCGTGTTCGTCGGTTTTCTTCTGTGACCCGGTAAGACTGCCATCACCGTGCTGTTAATGGTGTACTACTCGCTTGTGGGATTGCGGGGTCCCAAATTTCTTCTATGACATTTGAGAGATGTTTTTGGTATCATATGAGTCATACTACTGCCTGTGAACTTGATTTGGACGTAAGAATGCGCCTACGTTCTACTTGGTTCACTGCTGATTGCAGAGTGGAGTCTCGGCTAAGGTTGCTTATCTCAAGGTGTGGTGATTAACAGCCTCTTTTGGCTGACTATATTATTTCGTAAGAACATTACTGAGGGTTGAATTTAACCCCTCCATCTTCCGATCTATTTATGTTCATTACTCTTGGAGGCTTGGAGAAATCCCTACTTTTCAGAGTTTGGCTGAAGAGTGAATTACAAGAAAAAGACTTTATTGATGTACTTGGAGTGATTCAGAACTTATTAGGATACACCGAAGACTTTATTAGTAAAGTAATACTTTGCTGTTCTCATTTTGCCTATTAACAGGGGGTCAGGACCAAGAGGAATCCTTCTCTTTCCCTGTGAAGCTGGGCTAACATATTTCGTTGGTAGGTACTGTGTGGGGGAGAGGATATCAAGAAAAGTAATACTGTAGTATTCTGTTCTCACTCTGCTCAACTTGAATATAACTTTTATAAGTTTCTGTTCATTATCTCTCCACAGGAATAATTGATACCCATGATTAGGTCTCCATGGTCTTATGAAGCCTCTTGGATGATAGGTTTCTTATGTTGTTTTTTCAGGTATTGAGGATAGGTTTATATATTCTATGTCAGTCCTCATGTGGTTTTTTAATTGAAGATAATTGTGTTAACATTTTCTGTTTAGGTCTCCTTCCCAGCTGTTCCCTTCCCGTCCTTCCCTCGCTTGATCCGATCACTATTCTGTGTTATTTACAGAAGTGAAACGATCAAGAGGTGGACTAATTTTGAGCATCAAATCAACTCCAAGTTATCTGCAGGCTAACAGAATCTCCCTTCTGAGGTACAGAATACTGCAATAGATATGGCTCCAGAGTTCTCAAGAATGGCCACGTACTGCATGGACTGTAGTGTTGTTATAAATGCTGCTGAGCCGTATGTTACAACTATTCACAATACTGCCAAAAATCATACACTGTTTTTTTCCCCCTTTTATATTTTTTGCACATTTCATAAGAGGAGTTCAAGTGATCGACAAAAAGGCAATGCAAAGCCGAAGGACCCTCGACTTCAATAGCAGCACAACACCGAATCAGAGAGTCCATTCAAACGTCCAATCTCAATTTCATGATTTGGCTCCACAGCTTCCTTGATGGGATCATACTGCATGGATTGTGGAGTTGCAGTAAGTGCTGGAGATCAGTCCATAACAACCCTTCACAATGCTGGAAAGAATAATAAATGTTGATTTTTTAATTTTCTTTTTACCTTCATAGTTTTTCTACATTAGCAGGTATTTTATTATCTTACAAAATGGGCATCTAATATCTATCTGTTGTTCGTTTTATTATCTTCCAATTTATTGTAACACTACTTACATATAACTTGCCGTATACCCAAATCAAACCATCCCTCTACAAATAAATACACAGCTAACATTTGCCACTTATCATAATTTACTTTTTCACTTTTTAAATATAAGTTAAAAGTCTGTGTTTGAATCTTCCATTAAGTGCATCAACAACAAATACAAACATACAATGTTTTTCACAGAACACTCTATTACATTTTGTAATCTCTTTTTAAAACTATCAACTGTAATATATGTGTCTTGTTCTTCAACTCCTCCTCTTAAAAGCTCTTCATTTTCCCTAGAATCCTGCTCAGGACCAAAGAAACAAAACTGCACATCACCAGAAACATTTTCTTTGTCTGCCACACTACCATGCAAAAGTGCTCTACTTATTTCTCCTAAACCTAAAGCAGGAGTTTTCACATAATACAGCCTCCTACCTAAAGTTTGCATTGTTAAGTGGTGTAACTTATTTTGTGTTTTAAACTTCACCTTGGAAAGATTCGTAGGAATTTTCTTAATATATAAAAGGATTTCTGTCTTTACTAGAAACACTACTACAATTCCATTTGTATACAGTACCCTGACTATGCCTTCCTCAAACCTCTTCGGCAATAACTTCTTCTACACTTCTAGGTACCATCACCTCTTTTGCTATAGAACTACAATTCTTCATTTGATAACATAATCCTCTTTAATCAATAGCCTGAACTAATCTGTTATACTAGATATAGCTTCCTTCATTAAAGGATAGGTGAGAGAGAGGGTACCCATGGATTCCCCCATGGGCCCGATTCGGGGGGCCCCGGGTGAAGGGGGCCTGCTACAGGCCCCCAAAGACTGATACCGGCAGCTGATTTGTTCCGTAGAAACTGAATCGGAATAGCTGTCCGAATAGGTCATCGTACTCGCTCGTTCGGAAACCGAGTCTATAGAGCTGTACGATTCGGCTCCGAAAGACACGACCTGTATGAAGGACTTTCGGAACCGATTCAGACAACCCTACCGGTTTCCGGGCATCGTAATCGGTCGTTGGGAACTGTGTATGGTTCGGTCAGCAACAAGGGTTCCGGATCGGATTCGGCAAACCCGAAAACGATTCGGAGCCCTTCCGAATGACATCGGTATCGCCCCCTAAATAGTTTAAAGGCATCCCTGTGTTGCAATTCTTTTTTTTCTCATACTGGATAACATTTACTCCCTGGAAAATCTCTTTACCATGCAGTTCACCAAGTGGGGCTGTGCTCTGTTCCCCTTCCCTCCCATGAAATCAATTTACTTTACCTCTTAGAAATTGCATATCTCCATCCATTTTCAGGGTGCAAAATGGTTAAAGAGGAGTTTGTGAAAGCTCACAAACTCATGAGTTTTTAGGAGCTCAGAAACTCACATGCCAATCCACTCCTTGATCTTCCCAATAACCGCCCTTTGTGGCAGACTTTCTTCTGCACAATTGCGTGCGACGGTGTGATGTTCAATTGACCAGCAATAAATTGATTTCAACTATCATGATGTACAGACACATGACAATAGGATCAAGACAACTTGAAGAGTGAAATACAGAAGCAGATGCACAGCCTTACATATACACTATGCACACATATTCCCACAAGAGGTCTAACATACCCGCATAAATATATCTAGGCAATGCCAAATCAACATGCTCAGGTACCTCAGACATGTCACCCCGGATAGATTGGTCTGAGTAGCATGCCCATATTGGTATCAGTGGAGCTACTGCTCAGGCTCTATTGCATCTCTAAAGCTCATTAGTTGCAGCAGTACTGTGTAGGTTACTACCTTAGCACGAGACTATACGAAAGTGCATACCTGGAACAGTGACAGGTGAGAAGAACCAGTAAAGGCAAACTGGATGAGAGGGATCATTTATCGTTTCCCCAGTTAGGTTGATGAAAAACCTTTGGATGGCTGGTTCCTACCAAACTGATCTGTAGGAGAAGAGCCATATTTATTGTGTACATCCTTTTGAACTACACAAACATCCACTCCACGTGGGATGGTACAAGATAAATCAAAATTATCTCAAAGCTGCTTTATGGAACTCTGATCTTGGATGGGGAGGAGACTTTCTCAAATTGATACACCAGATGCAACACATTGGCAATTATTTTAGCTAAACTACTGCCTTATTATTACATACTTCTCAACCGTTTGCTGCAGCTTGGTTGGTCTCATGCACGCCAACAATCTCATTAGCGGAGACTCCCGATTTGATTTTTAACCCAAAAATGACATTATGTTATGGTCTTTGAGAATATTTGAACCGTTTATTCAAAACATACTGGTCTTAGATAAATATGTTTCGCAGGCATACTTGGCTTAGATAAGGATGTTTCACAGGCATTACTGGGCTACTTATTCTGTGAGCTCATTTGAAGTTCTGAATAAATATTAAGTCTAGCGAGGTCACATATTTTTCAAAGTAGCATTGCTTTCATGTAAAGCCTCTGAGCCTCTCTTGTCTTTGGTGAGAAAAAGGCCAAAGAGGAACTAGGTTCGACTCTTAGTGCCGCTCGATATCCTGTGATTCTGGGCAAATCACTAAGGGTCTTATTACGAGTATGACGGTCTACAGGACCGTCATGCTCGCTGTAGCGGTCCGATACTGACACCACTGCAGGCCCGCCTACAGTATTCTGAGTGTGGTAGTTGGACCACCGCAGGACAGCTGCCTCCGCTGGGATCCAGGATCCTGCAGTGGTGGCGCAGCAGTCTGAAGCAGTAATATGCTGGTGGTGCCACTGCGGCACCGCCAAGCATATTATGAGTTGCTTGTCCACCGCCCATTTCATGGTGGTGAGCCCGCCATGAAAAGGGTGGTGGAGAGGCAAGGCCCCCTGCTGCTCCTGGGCGTGGAGATGCATGTAGGGGGGCACAACAATTGTACCCCTATTCCTGCACGGTGGGGCATGCACAACATGATGCATGCCACACCATGCAGGAACATGCAGTCAGTGCTCTCATGGCGGTGGTCTGCATGTTAGGCTCTCCAATGAGCCTAACAGACCACCGCCTGGCTGCCATGGATTACACTCATAATCCGGTGGGCGGGCACACTACAGGCTTGACGGTCCTCCTGTGGGTGCGGCGGTGGCAGGCAGACAGGAGGACTGCC
The DNA here is from genome assembly GCA_963921515.1 of Calotriton arnoldi. Taxonomy (NCBI): domain Eukaryota; kingdom Metazoa; phylum Chordata; class Amphibia; order Caudata; family Salamandridae; genus Calotriton; species Calotriton arnoldi. Next base: position 531,231 of record CAWUFW010011213.1, on the reverse strand, counting down.
ACACTTGTGATAAGGCCCTTAATCTCCCCTTGCCTAAAAAAAAATAAGAAATTGAATGCGCCCTTGTGTACTGTAACTGCTGCTTATGATACACCCTCCAATACCTTCGGTCCGAGTTTGTTCTACATAATACTGCAAAAAAAAAAACAATTTGTGACCTACTACATAACACTCTTTAATAACAGAAACGTCCGACTCATTGAACTATTTCTCCAGCATGTTGATCATGGAATGAGAGTTGGGAAAGTAGTTTAAAAGCACTACATAGTTTAAAATGACATGCACTTGAAAAAACGATTTATTCAGTATTATAATACACCGTTGACACTTACGATAATGTAGTACATTTAGAAAGAACACATAACAAACAAAAACACAAACATGCTGCTAAAATCCAGATTTTCTCCCATCAAGCTACTGCAAAAGATTGACAGGTATGTCTGCTGGTGTCTGTCCACCCCTCAAACAGCCTCTGGTGCCTGATTGTCAAATTGTCCACCAATGCCTGCTTCTCAAACTGAGGTATTGGTGGTAGGTGAAAAAGGGAATGCATGGAGATGGCCTCCTACCCTGCAAAGCTTATAGTACGCGCACAACGTGACATTCACTCCTCCCCAACTTTCGTCACCTTTCCTCCCCGCTGTGCCCAAGAATTCTCAGAATCAGGGTATGTTGTCCAAGGCGTAGCCTTTTATTCACATCAAACCAGGTAATTCACCACAAACCAATACGAGAGTAAAAGTATCCTACTTGGATATATAAAAATTATTCACAGCATCACACTTTAGCGGCATTAACATGTCAAAAGCAGCAAGAAAATAGGCACAACATTACACTTGAACTTGAACTTGGCCGTACACTTGAACTTGGCTGTCTCGGCCCACCAAGCACCCACTCTGCTGTGCACATTGTGCCAGCAGGCCCCAACGCGCTACAGTAAACAGTTGCACTACTTGAAATCCAGGGCACCGCATAGCGCACCAGCCCACCGGGGTACCTGAACACAGGCAGCCTCCCCATGGTTCTATTCAGTCCATACATTGCGGGTTAGGGCAGTAGAGTCCAGGACCACCAGCAGGTCAGTCCCCCCTCCCCGCCTACCCTCTTCACACGTCGATCCTACCCCCTCCTGGGGTCCATCCAGTCGCTGAACCTCCATTGTTGTGCATCCCCCTTTGTTATTCCTACAATCTAGTCTATGTTTACCTTTAAGACTCCATTAAATGCTGTGAATTTAGAACTGGGTTTTGGAGCTGTTTATGTTACAGCTTCGTTTGCCCTGCCTAGCTATGTTTATGCAAATGCACCAAAGGAAGACTAAGTAAAAATACAAATTTAACAAATGTCTTGATAAATATAATTGAGTGTTACTACATTAAAGTACACCTGCTTTGAGCACTCAATGACAACACTCAAATCAATGATCTTCCTCAAATAAGTTGCAAATGGGCGGATGTCATGGAAGTTGAGAAACCACACCATCAAGAAGAAGGTATCTTTAATTTTTCAATTGATGGAAAATGTGTCAGCACTTAATTCATAATCCACTTTGAATAAGTATGCTATGCATAAAAACCCCTTCCAGGCTGAGTCACATGACTGCGGTAAAATCTGTCAAGGAAAATATTTCCATTATTTGAATGCCAATGAATGTGCAATTTGTAGTAGGCTGAGGCTGGAAAATGGAGAATGGAAAAGATCTGGCAACAAAGTGCCACCTTTTTTCCTTAGAAGAAACAGAAAATGTATTACATTTTTCTCTGTTATGCCAATTTCACTGTGATCTCAGCAGGTATTCTTAATACAAATCTTCAACAGACCAAGGGACCTCTTTTAGAACTGGGGGGCATATTTACAAGCCCCTATCGCCACCACAACATCACTTTGAGTGACAGTGTGATGGGGATAGCGGCTTCGCCTTATTTACAAGGCAGCGTTAAGCCACTTAACGTGGCTTAACGCTGCCTTGTAAATAAGGCACCCTTACACGCTGTATTTAGCGTGACAGGGGAGGGCAATGGGTATTGCGGGGGGCGTTCCACTGCAACACCCATTGATTTTGACGCTGCCCCCTATTTACAAGGGTGGCGTAAATAGGAGGCAGCGCCAAAATTAAGACCAGGGAAAACCTGGTCTTAAACAGGTGAAACGAGGAGAAATGCTTTATTTCTCCTAGTTTTTGCTGTTTCCATGTGTGCTGCATTGTGCAGCACACATAGAAACAGCAAATTGATATTGATTGTTTATGTGCAGAAAGGTCTCCCTTCCTACACATAAACAATCAAAAAATAAAATGACATTTTGCAACTTCTATGTGTGCTGCATTAAGCAGCACACATATAAGTTACAAAACATCATTTAAAGATTGTTTATGTGCAGGAAGGGAGACTCTACTGCACATAAACAATCTTCCCCTCAACGCAGACACCCTTCCACTGTGGTGCAAGGGTGCCTGCGTTGGCGCTAGTCTGCTAAGGCCCCAACGCGCTACAGTAAACTGTTGCACTACTTGAAATCCAGGGCACCGCATAGCGCACCGGCCCACCGGGGTACCTGAACACAGGCAGCCTCCCCAAGGTTCTACTCAGTCCATACGTTGCGGGTTAGGGCAGTAGAGTCCAGGACCACCAGCAGGTCAGTCCCCCCTCCCAGCCTACCCTCTGCACACGTCGATCCTACCGCCTCCTGGGGTCCATCCAGTCGCTGAACCTCCATTGTTGTGCATCCCCCTTTGTTGTTAACTGTCAGTGCTCCGCGAGGCCTCGCTCTTCTACCGGGTGGGTGGGTGGTCAACGACGCACCCCTGCTGCTTGCCTGAGGTCCAAGGGGACAAAGAGGCTGGAAATCCTGGGGCACAGCCTTAAGTATCCAACCAGGTTTTTACTGCGCACCCCGATGACGTCACCTGACCCCTTCTTTCACCCAACCCCCTTCTTGGACCCGGAGTAGGCTCAGTCCCGTGGCGCTACTAAGGGTGCCCCTCACCTAGGCGCGGGGGGCACCTGTTCATGGTACGCACACAACGTGACATTCACTCCTCCCCAACTTTCATCACCTTTCCTTCCCGCTGTGCCCAAGAATTCTCAGAATCAGGGTATGTTGTCCAAGGCGTAGCCTTTTATTCACATCAAACCAGGTAATTCACCACAAACCAATACGAAAGTAAAAGTATCCTACTTGGATATATAAAAATTATTCACAGCATCACACTTTAGCTGCATCAACATGTCAAAGGCAGCAAGAAAATAGACACGACATTACACTTGAACTTGAACTTGGCCGTACACTTGAACTTGGCTGTCTCGGCCCACCAAGCACTCACTCTGATGCGCACATTGTGCCACCAGGCCCCAACGCGCTACAGTAAACTGTTGCACTACTTGAAATCCAGGGCACCGCATGGTGCACCGGCCCACCGGGGTACCTGAGCACAGGCAGCCTCCCCAAGGTTCTACTCAGTCCATACGTTGCGGGTTAGGGCAGTAGAGTCCATGACCACCAGCAGGTCAGTCCCCCCTCCCTCCCTACCCTCTGCACACGTCGATCCTACCGCCTCCTGGGGTCCATCCAGTCGCTGAACCTCCATTGTTGTGCATCCCCCTTTGTTGTTAACTGTCAGTGCTCCGCCACAGGGTGAGAAGCTCCCTGGTGCCCTCGCCCTCCCCCCCCTGTGCTGACTGTGCTCCACAATAGCCCCAGTATAGTCTGGATAAAGAGCTCCAGTCCTTTTCCCGACAGATGCACCCATCCTGATGGAACAGCTCCCTTTTGCCTCGCTGGAGCAAGTTGGTTCGAATTGTTCCCATCGTGGAACCTGCTAAGATTCTTTTGATCGAATGGTTCAGCTTCTTTACAGACTCGTTCATTGCCTTAACCGGAGCTCCCCCAGCCCATACCGCCCGCGGTATTACTTCCGACCACATATTGACGTTGTCGGTAAGTATTTTCTACTCCTAGACATGGCTGCGAACAAGGCCTCCCTCACCCCTCGCCTGCCTAGCGGCATTATATCATTCCCGCCAGCGTGAATGACCAGGCAGGGAACTGCTTTTGATTCTATTGCTAGTTCAAGCCGAACAAAGAGATCCTGCAATCTTAGACCCCCACCCCAATCCAATGGTGTGCAAACCCAGCGTCCCCCTGTGCTTCCTCCAGACTGGAACTGCGGAATTGCTGCTCCGCTCTGCGAATAAAGGAATGCCCACACCAACATACGTGTCGTGCGCTGCGCTCATCAACTGAAAGAGAGAGAGAATTGCTGTTATGACCATGACTGGTGGGCCCCTGGGCATCATTCCTCAATCTACACAAGACTTGGCCGCACGTACTGCTCAAAACATGCTGACCACCATCGACCCACCCTTTTGCTTGCGTCTACTGGCAGACCCATCGCAGCTGCTGTGGTGGCCGCCCCTATGCAAAATGAATGGGAGCTAAACTGCGTTGAATCCTCACCCAGGTAGGCCAGCGCCCGCCTATACACCTGAGTGAACTGGTATTGCATCATTGGTGCCCCATCTCTGTGTACTAAAAGCCTGGTTGAGGCCACCACGGGGTGTCCCCTGAGGTAATCCCTTGCCAATGCCACTGGACAATACGCGGTGTTGTGCGCTGCATGCAATTTCACCCATGTGCCTTTCCCTAGCGGGTCTGTTTTTGACCTCCTGACCCTGATATGGATCGCCCCTACCTCCAGGAGGACATCCGCCACGTCTAGTTGCTCCTTCATAATCTTGTCCCGGACCAACTCATGCTGCAGCAGAACTGACAATTGATTCTTGGGTGGGACTGATGTAGGGGGTGCGTGAGAAGGAATGTGGAACCCGTCCTTGAAACCGTAGTAGAGCATGTGTGCGTCCTTGCTATTTTTATATTTTCTGAGAAGATGAGTGAGATAGTGAAGGCGGATTGGTGAAGGGAGCTTACTAGTATTACTTGTGCTGTTGACTCTTAGGGGTTGTTTGTTCTCTCTGCTTCCCATGCTTTTTAAAACACTTAAACTCTGGGTGGCCTTGCCCCCCGCAGGAGGAGCAAATGTGTTTAAATTTACATGCTGCCCCCTTAATACATTCCTTCTTGTTGTACTGCCAGCAGGCCAGTTTTTTGTCTCCCAAACTTCTGTCGAAACGAAAGGACTGACCCGCCCTCCCCATTACTTGAGACATATTGAACTCTGCGTGCCAGATATTGATCTCCCTCTGGTCCCATGCTATTTCTGGCCTAACCGCTTTCATCTGCCTAAACTTGATGTCATACTGCATCCACGCTGACCCTTGGAACTCGGAGGCCACCCCATGTATGAGGGAAACGTGCCCAAATAATTTTGGGGATAAAGATGGGGATTTCTCAGTCAGAATAGCCGCATAAATGGAAAACCCTGTCACCCAGTTCTTTAAGGACCACTCTACCCACACCGTTTTTGGCTTTAGTTCACTCTCCTTTCCTGTTCTGGGTCTACTTGGGACCACCCCTGCATTGATCAAGTCGAAGACGTTCACAAATTCTCCCTTGTGAAACCTTTCTCGCGTCTCTGTCGGTACGTGCCATGCAATTGCTGAAGGAGGGGTCAGCACCAAAGAGGTAGACCCAAATATCAATGGGGTCACTGCGGGAGGAGAGTGTACTATGCTCGCCCCCACCGTCGCCACTGTGGGAGAAGGCTGAACTACTCCTGACCCCACCGTCACTGGCGTCCCCCCAGACTGTGCCCACACTTGTGCTGCCAACCCCCCTTGTGCTCCTGTCACCGTAACTGGTCCGGGTGGTGGTGGCACCGGCGTTCCCCCATCATTACCGGGAACTGGTGGGCTGCAGCGCTCCCTGCCGCTTGTGTCACTGCTGGCGCTCCCCCATTACCGGGGACTGGTGGGCGGCAGCGCTCCCTGCCGATTGCAACCCCCCTTGTGCTCCTGACACCGTAACTGGCCCGGGTGGTGGCGGCACCGGCGCACCCCCATCATTACCGGGAACTGGTGGGCCGCAGCGCTCCCTGCCGCTTGTGTCACTGCTGGTGCACCCCCTACCTGTGGTGAACCCACAGATGCCGCTGTCGTTGAGATTGCCATTATGCTCTGCCCCACCGCACCCACGCTCATGTTAAGTACTGGCCCCTGCGCCCCCTGGTCCGAGCTGCGAGTGGCCCTGTCCTGAGCAATTGACTCACCCACCACTGTGACTAATGATTCAGGCTGTGCGCTGGGCTTGTCCTGTTGCCCCTCCCTATAGCGAACCGGGACCTTCCTCTGCCGTTTTGGTGCCCCGTCGTCTGGCTGTTGCTCTGGCCCCCCTGCCAATTTCTGCAGCGCTGCCTCCATGCCATGCCGCTTTGCCGCCTTCCAAAGCTCGCTGAGGGCGTGGAAATCCTCCTGAGTCACCGACTTCCCGGGTTTTGAGCGTGCGCGCTTCGGCGCCATTTCTCGTAACCTACTAGGCAGAAACAAAAGACATTACATGTTAAAAAACACCTGGTCTCTGACTACCCTGCGAACTCTGCGCCATATACCTCCTGCCCAAATTATTCTTATTCTTGCACACCCTTTCCCCTACTTTGCCTGTGCAGTCACTCTGTTGTTTAACATCATTGGGCAAGGAAAAGCCTTGAGTGCCCCGGCATGGAGACATGCTCAATACTTAACACAAAGATCTTCGTGCATGTGGCAGTTAATACTGCGCTCGTTATTGTGCTGGTCCCCTGCCCCATCTGGGCTGCACCCACGATCTGCAGGATCAAAAGCTACCTGTGCACCTGGGCACGCCCATTTACGCAATCCTAAATACGGCCGCCCTCCCTGTACAGCAACAGACAGGGCCATAATCGTTGGGCGTGAAACCCCAAGCGTGTCCGCTCTGCATGTATGAGAGCGACCGGGGCTGTAATTATTGCGCTTGCACAATGTCTCCTAAATGCGGCCACCCCCCATGTACGGGAGAAGCCTGGGCCGTAATTATCGCTGCGCTCAAAAGGAGAGATTGCATATATGAGGCAACGGGCCCAAACTGCACGAGTTCTCCTTAGCCTGGGCCGTAATTACTGGGTACTGGCATTTCATCTCCATCAACATCGGCTGGTTGCTATTCTGAGACATGAGCTGCCCGTCTTTTTCAAACATCCAAACCGCATCAGCTTCAATCGTTTAAAGGACTAGCAGCTCATCCGTCCTGCCGGAACTATTTACGAGCAGGTTAACTCTTCTTACAGCAATAGGAAGTGGCAAGAAAATTAACCATCTTTCAGATATGGTCTAAATCACAAAAGGCTCTCTATAGGTATCTCGAGTGATAGCTATTCCTTTGATGACCCAAGATACACCATAGCTCTCTCTGACATCAGAACAGTCTAAGATCCTGAGCATTTACGTCTTGTTTATATGAATGTAGTTTCGGAGAGCGTGCATCTTTTATCTTTTATCCTCAACTCATGGACCTTGTTTAAACACCCGGAGCGCAACATTCGGTGGTGGAACTCCTGATGAAGGCAGTTGTCTGTCGAAACGCGCCTAGAGTCATTTTGGAAACCACGCAAAAGAATCATTTGTTCATCAACTTGTTGTTGTTTTGCTACATCTATTACAAATCAAATTATAATTGTTCAGGAGATCATATATATCAATATGAATAAGATTATGTGTATGTAGTATGTTTGTGGTCATGAATGAATGTGGTCAGAATGTTGTTTAATTATTAGTCTCTTTAGGACCCCTTTTCTCCTTAAGGTGTGTTTTATATTTATTAGAATGTCTATTATGTTTAATAAATTATTTTTATATCTTTCTAATTAATTGTGTCACTATTGTCCTGTTCCTTATAATGGTTTGAGAGAACTAATTGTTTGAAGTAGCCCTAGAGTACTTACATATATGTATTTCCCTGTCTAGGTGTACTTCTCACCAGCATCAGGGGGCCCCTTTACTTTGCAATTGTGCCCCGGCATGGAGACATGCTCAATACTTAACACAAAGATCTTCGTGCATGTGGCAGTTAATACTGCGCTCGTTATTGTGCTGGTCCCCTGCCCCATCTGGGCTGCACCCACGATCTGCAGGATCAAACGCTACCTGTGCACGCCCATTTACGCAATCCTAAATACGGCCGCCCTCCCTGTACAGCAACAGACAGGGCCATAATCGTTGGGCGTGAAACCCCAAGCGTGTCCGCTCTCCATGTATGAGAGCGACCGGGGCTGTAATTATTGCGCTTGCACAATGTCTCCTAAATGCGGCCACCCCCCATGTACGGGAGCAGCCTGGGCCGTAATTATCACTGCGCTCAAAAGGAGAGATTGCATATACGAGGCAACGGGCCCAAACTGCACGAGTTCTCCTTAGCCTGGGCCGTAATTATCGCCGCGCTCAAAAGGAGAGATTACATATACGAGGCAACGGGCACCAACTGCACGAGTTCTCCTTAGCCTGGGCCCTAATTATCGCCGCGCTCAAAAGGAGAGATTGCCTATACGAGGCAACGTGCCCAAACTGCACGAGTTCTCTTTTCCCATGTCACTCTCCAAAGGCACCAGGAGCATACACGCCGACTGAGTCAGACGGGCCTACGGGAGCGGCCTCGTTACATACGCATATGATTCCACACTCGCATAGCGGCCTCATTATCCAGCGCGGCCTCCATTAAAGTTCCCCATCGAGACCTTAAAGTTTTTTGTTTTAAAACCGTAGCGAGCCGCCACTACTGCCGCCCCTGCACACGGGAGCGGCCCGCATACTGCAGCGGCCTCATTATCCCTCAAAGTTGCCGCCACGCCCACCGCATATTTTTATTGCGATTCTCGGGCAACTTCAAAACATATTATTAATATGACTAATAGCCCTATTATGCAGGCGACACAATACACAAATGACTAAGCCAAGGCCCCCTCCAACCTACCGTGCAACACACCACCGACCGGAAACCTCGCTCCTCAACGACGCGCCCCTGCAGCTTGCCTGAGGTCCAAGGGGACAAAGAGGCTGGAAACCCTGGGGCGCAGCCTGAACTATCCAACCAGGTTTTTACTGCGCACCCCGATGACGTCACCTGACCCCTTCGTTCAACCAACCCCCTTCTTGGACCCGGAGTAGGCTCAGTCCTGTGGCGCTACTAAGGGCGCCCCTCCCCTAGACGCGGGGGGCGCCTGTTCAGGCTGTCAAAAAGTTGGAAGCAAAAACTAATGCTTCCTTGAAACTTAAGAAACAAGTCTCCATAGTAGCATTGGCTTGCTCCTTTCATTGAAGATCGCACAAATACTTGATCTATTTAACTGTGGGGAAGGCGGACGGTGTCGGGGGGAGCAGGAATGGGGAGACAGATGGCTCTGGCCCTGTCTAGATTATAGCATCTGTACAACTCACTTCCTTTTGATCCATGAATCATTGGGTCATTTTGTGTGCTTTATAAAAGAGCCTTAACTTACCATACCACAAATCGCTACCAATGACGGTTACTGACTACATACAACTGGTACCTCCTCACGCTGCACATCAATGCAAACTTCCAGTACTGTCAACCACTTCAGGCTCCTCGCATTGGCAATAAAAGCTATGCTCCTTGCACTGACCAAGAGTATCCACTCCATGCACTGCTGACAAGTGCGTGGTATTCACACTGTCCACTATATCAGTTCATCACAACGTTAGCCAATGCAAGCTCCTCACAAAACTTGCAGGTATGATGCTCCTTGTACTGCCCAGCAGCAGGGCCGGACTGGACTACCGGTCCAAACCAGGCGTTTCCATCGGCAGGCAGAGTGGGGGTCGGTTTCACTGCCGGTGGTGGCTGGTTCTGTTGCCGGGGACCTCTCAGCCATGATCCTATTTTAAAGTATGCTTCAAGCATGGTTTAAATTTATTTGCATTGATTATTTAGAAACACTGCAATTAGGAACGAGACCAGCATGTCCAGGGCAGCAAAACCACTCCCAGGGCAGTGGAACAAGCCCCCGCCATGTCAGCCCACCGAAACACCCAGTAGTCAGTGTGGCCAAGCCCACCAGTCCCCACTCCTCACCTGTCAGCAGTTCAGCACCTCACACTGTGCACAAGAAATACCAGGCACAGGCGTAATTTTTAAGCCAGCGAAATTCGGCATAATCACAGGAATTTCGCTTTGCAAAAATTACGTGTAATGCCTGGAGATTACAACATTAAGCTGCCTTGTGTAATCGAGATTTCTGGTTGGAAAAAAAAGTACAGGGGGAGCATGGGGACAAAGCGATTGTTGCGTGGCAATAACCCAATCGACCCGAAAGCGAGCAGTATTTGCTATTCTGGGGATAAATAAAATAACTTGAAAAGTAAATTTGCATTGACATTTGGGTCGGGCCATTTTGATAAATTTAAATACATTTTGGGAAGTTTCATAGAGAGTGTGAGGATAGTGTACTTACAATATTAACTTCCTCTTCCTGTTCTAAGGACTTCTTGTTTTTTTGTCCAGCCCTTGTCCATTGTGGGGCAGATTTACAAGCCCCTTGCGTCATTTTTGTGCTGCAGTTGCGTCACTTTTTGTGACGCAGCGGCGGCGTAAAAATGCGGCCCATTTACAACGTGACGCATCTAGGGAGATGCGTCACGTTGTAAAGCCCTGCGTCACATTATATCTGCGTCAGGTATAATGTATGCAGGTTGGGCGTTCCAACGCAAAAAAGCATCGTAGAAGTGACGCAGTGTAATCTACAAGATTTCATTGCGCCACTTCTAGGACGCCACTGCGTCAAAACCTTATGGGGCAGATTTACAAGCCCCTTGCGTGACTTTTGCGCTGCAGTTGCGTCACTTTTTTGACGCAACAGCGGCGCAAACAATGCGGCCTATTTACAACGTGACGCATCTAGGGAGATGCGTCACATTGTAAAGCCCTGCGTGACATTATACCTGCGTCAGGTATAATGTATGCAGGGTGGGCGTTCCCACGGAGGAAGGCCTTGTAAAAGTGACGCAGTGAAATCTACAAGATTTCACTGCGCCACTTTTAGGACGCCACTGCGTCAAAACCTTACGCCTGCTTGAAGCAGGCGCAAGGAGTGACGCAGTGTAGTCAGAATAGGCCTCCACATGCATTGCTGGAGTTGCGTCGTGCTTGCGACACGACTCCAGCAATGCGTGACTTTTGCACCAACAGGTGCGTCAGAATTTCTGACGCATCTGTCAATCCTTGCGCCATGGTGCGCCGTATTGTAAATACGGCGCATCCATGGTGGCGCAAGGGTGTCTCAGGGTGGCGCAGGGAAAGTGACGCATCTGTACAGATGCGTCACTTTCTTGTAAATCTGCCCCAGAGAATTTTGATTTTGGGGGAAAACATTACCCTCCCTGTGTCTGCAATCTCTGTTGCATCATCCGCTCTTGGAAGCTGGACTCTATTTTTTTGGGAAAATCAAGTACGTTTAGTAAAGTTCTTTAAAAAATGCTTGGGCTGGGAGGCACCACTATTTTTGTCCCTGTGTGGGGTTTTTTATTTGTAGCTGATAGACTGGAGTTTAAGTAATGGAGGGAGCAGACAGGCCCATGTGACATCAAGGGGAAATGGTCATTCGCAGCTGGTGGAGGCCCAGAGGTAATAACATTACCTCATTTCCCTAGTGTTTTTGTGAATTTTGCCCAGATTTTAATTAACACTATGGTGTATTTTACTTTTTTGGGACTTATTCTACTGTAGGCCTTGGATGGCTTTTAATGTATTTTCACAGTCTCAGTTCTTCTGTAATAGAGATAATTTTGATTATTTAGGGGCTCGTAGGTGGGCTTCTATGCATGCAAACTTTAGGTAATTTAATTGTCTGCATGTGCTTGTTGGTGTCTAGGTTTGAGGTGGCTTCTGGAGTACAGACCCTTGTAAACAGAACATTTCCTTTGTTCTTCCCCATGTGCTTCCCCAACATTTTTTGTGTGTCTGTGTGTATTTGTGTGAGATGGTTAATTGTTTTTCTTTGACATTTATACTTACTTTGCTGGAGTAATTGTTGCCTTGTGCTATTGTGTTTGGGACATTGAGGTATTTTAAAGTTTATTATAACCCTTTTTCACATTTTCCATTTTTCTGTACAGTTATATCTTTTTTATCTTGGTTGAATTTCCTTTTACATTATCGCTGTTGCTTTCTGGTGTTCTACTAAGGGCCAGGGATAGGCCAAGTGAAATTTCGGATGTATATTTGTGCAATTTTTTCTTGGCAATCATGCAAGTTTTGGTCGTTGGAGGGGAAGGAAGAAAGTATTCCAGTCAGGGTAGGGCCCCCATGTTCTCTTTGTTCACCATGCCTCTTTCTTTGCTGCTCTTGGGGTGAGCGATTAACCATTTTTGGAGCCAATTTGTGTGGTGACCATTTTGTGTTTGTTTTGCATATCACCTTTGCTGGCTGTCTTGTGAGTGGCCACCATTATGTGAAGTCAGTGTGTTTTTGATAAGTAATTATTTAACCTCTTTTTTAAAAGCCATTTCCTAGGTTTATTAAAATTAGAAGCCCATGTCATTGTTGTTACTTTTTTCTTAATATAAATTTCCTGATATATCTGTTTGTGGTTGTTGCTGATTCCAGTAGCGTGTAGTATACAGTTGTTATTTTTAATGAATGTATTTGATTTTTGCCTGCCCCCCTTTCTTCAATTAGGCCGCCTGGAACCTCGAAAGACACAACTGATATACAATAACAATTTTTACCTGCCCCCTCCCATGCCTCCGATAGGGACTCAATGGGCCCTGGAGGGATAGCAGGTATTTTTATAATAATTTATTTGGTTTTAGCCTGACTTCACTTGCCTCCCACAGGGACTCCATGGGCCCTGGAGGGAAACCAACTATTGGTTTTATTCATTTAATCAATGTTGCTTGCCCCCTCCCTCCCATAGAGGCTCTGTGTGTCCTGGTGGGACATCAACTATTGTTTTATTAATTTCACAAATTTTTGTAATAATTTTATGATTATGATGGTGATTATGATATGTACTGAATAGACAAGAACTGCCAAGTCCCACTCTCTTGCTTATTTTAATTGCCTGCAGGCTATGGAGGCTGCTAGGGACCAGAAGTGGTGGGGCAGAGGGGTGGAAGGTTTTGAAAAGAAAAAAAATAAATAAAGCTCACATACCTGTGTATGGCCACTGCCTCTCCCCCGTCGACGTCTGCTCCTGACTTCGGGCAACACACAGGCTCCCAGACTCCCCTAAGCCAATCATGATGCTGCTGTCATGCTAGTAATACTATTACCAGCATGACAGCAGCGTCATGATTGATCTGAGCAGCCTGGTTTGCCACTCAGACAGTGCCTGGGAGCCCAGGACTGTTCGCCACCTGGCTGTGCAACGCAGCTGGGTGGAGAAATGTTAAGTGTGCACGATGGTTTGGCCATCCTCAGTCGGCCGGCCAAACTGTCATGTGCACTTATGGTGCCCACCACTCCTCCCAACTGGCTGCTAATGTCCATCAGGATAGCACAGTTCCGCCCCACCCTGGCTCCGTACTGAAAAATAAAATGATAATAACATTGCGTTATTATCATTTTATTTTTCGTTTTTACACTTCTCAGAGAGCAGTGGAGTGATGCTCCTCCGCCTTAACGGAGGAGCCGCCCCTGGCTGCAGGTGCACAAGAGGGTACTGACTGATGCAGAGAGTCTTTTAACCAGCTGACTGGAATCTAAAACCCACTTTGGTAAGTACTTCTGCTTGTGCTGCTGACCCATACAAGAAGTAAAGAAGATACCCCAAAGAAGGAGGTTGCTGCCAAGAAATTGGCCAACAAGGAGAAGAAGTTTGTTGCCACTACTGGCATCAAGCTCTCATCCTTTTTCTGGCAATGCAGCATACTCGCTGCACCCTCTTATTTGCAGGAGTAGGATGGGAGCAAGATCACCCCTTGATCAATAACTTCCACCACCACCAAAATCGAAGACAATGTCTTTCAGCACTGCAGTGACTGTAGTCATGGCTGAGAGCAGTGAGTTTGGAATAGATATGTCCCGGCAGGAAATAGAATCTTCTGCAATCTTCTGCAAGGAAAATCAACATAAACCATAGTCTGTTAGACATGGTATTCCAGAGTTAGTAGCAGAGCAAGAAAAAGTTGTGGCTGCTCTTCTATTGGACACATCATTTATACGAACTCGTGCAAAAAAAAAAAAATGCTCACCCCCATCTTCTCCAAGCCCCACTTCTGATGATGCTGACATGACTTGGACCCTGACAAGACCTGCCATGAGAAACAAAAGAAAGGGAAGTTTCTAAAAACCATGGTAGCAAGGAAGATGATATACCAGTACTTTTGTGGAAAGTGGCACAGAACAAGTGCGGATCACCTCTTTTCAACCTGTTCTGAGCCTTGTAGTATCACCAACACCACCTGTTTTCATCTTTTCAAAAACCCAAAAACCTGGAGCAACCCCCCCCCCAGTAACAGTCCACCCTAAAGAAAGGCACAACTGCCTTGTTCCACCTCAACAGGTTCTTCAACCATAAGCTCTATAAGAAAGTTCTCCCCCAGTTTGGAAATTCTTTACACTTAGGCTGATTGAGGAGCACATTGTTGAATGCTCGCTTTGCCGCAAACCAGAGTTTTGTGAAAATCCAGGTGACATTATGGTACTAGGGGCCAACTGGCCAATTTGAAAAATCAACATGCTATCATGTTGGAAAACCATCTCAGAATGATAGCTACTGGTTAGAGAGCAGAATAAATTCATCTGATAGAAGGAGGTGGTGGTGAAGTAGAAGAAGATGTCATCATGCGAAGCAGCCCTGTGACTGTTGGTTATAGTGCTTATGGTCTACAGTCATCACCCGCAGCAACCTCAACATGGCACAAGGAAAAGGAGGATAACATAACTTCCAAAGCATCGAAGCATCATACCAGCTACCAGTAGTTCACTTGTGGAGGTGTCCTCTAAAAGCACACTATCAAGTTTCTGCAAGGTGATGCTGTGCCACCGAACCCATGAAAATGTTGATTTATACAATGGGAAGCTGGCCAAAATGTTAGCAGTTGACCTCCAGCCTTTTTCGTTGGTGGAAGGAGAGGGGTTTATGGAATATGTGAAGACCCTGTGTTTAAAATAGAAGGTTCCAAATCTCATAAATGTTTCCACTGTTGCTGTTCTAGCTCTTCAGGAAGCTGGCAATAAAGTATCAAGCATGCCCTGTAGTCAGTATATCTTGGGAGCACTTATTCAGTACAGCTGGGCCAATTGTCACAATCAATATGACTTGTCACTCCTCAAAATGTGAAGAGACTGATGATGATTACAATGAATTAATGTTTCATACTCAAAAAGTATAATGCTCCAATAGACACAACCAGGGATAAAGGAAATTTCTCAGACATCAAAAGGGGGGTGGATGATCCTCCTCCAGATAGCGTCCATTAATTTAACGATGAACTCTACTTTCCAGATTTAAAAAATCAATACCACAATAGAAATGTCTGCTATGTATTTGGGTAAATAAAATTACATGGACCAGTGTGCAGGGCACAGATGAACAATCAAGGAGGACGCAGACATTTGACCTGTTGTATGAGTGGTGAGCAGTGACTTTACAGTGAGCAATCAACTGTGTGTAAGTCAGCAATGGATGCCTGTAGGCCATTTCCTAAAACAAAGAGGATGCCTGCCTCACATGCCTAACCTTGCCTAATCTTGCATGTTCCATACCCCATGCTCAGATATAAGTAAAGATGTGAAGGGATGACGTTTGAACTGTGGCCTGCCTTGGAAGCTCTTTGGACTACCAGGACCAGCCACACTAGTTCCCAGAAGGAGGGGGCTTTCACCACACGGCCTCATAATCATCATTGGACTCCCGCAGCACAGGATGCCACTTGAACTATTGCCTGCCTTGTGGTTTCTTTGGACTACCAGAACCAGTCGCACTAGATACCAGGAGGTGGGGTTTTCAACACGCAGCCTCATGATCATCATGGGACTCCCGCGGCATGTTTATTTTTTTTTATTTATTTGAAAAGTTTTATATAGCGCTGGCTAGACCCGGAGGTATCAGAGCACTTTACATGAGGATCAGCGAGTTACAGGTAACAAAATGACATCAGTTACAGGAGCCAAGTATAGACATAGGAGGAAAACATGAGATTACACAGAAATGTGAGTTAGTAGCGCGTAGCATAGCCAAGACAAATGTCTTGTGGGGAGTGACAGGTAGAGGGGAAATGGTAGACAGGGGTAAGGGATGCAGGTAGGAAACATAACGGGGAGACGAGGAAAATAATGTCCGATGTCCGGCTGGGTAGGTGGCGGCCGAGGGGTGAACCAGAGCCAAACTCCTCTATAGCTGCATAGGACAGCTCCACCGGGCATCAGCCAAGGTTGCTCAGGTAAAACAGGGGTAAGGAGTGCAGGTAGGAAACACAACGGGGAGACGAGGAAAACAATGTCCGATGTCCGGCTGGGTAGGTGACGGCCGAGGGGTGAGTCAGAGCCAAACTCCTCTATAGCTGCATAGGACAGCTCCACAGGGCATCGGCCAACGTTGCTCGGGCATCGAGGTGAGTATATTTGAAAAGTTTTATATAGCGCTTCCTAGACCCGGGGGTATCAGAGCGCTTAACATGAGGAAGGCGTACAGTGGGTTACAGGGTTACATAAGTTACTGGAGCATAAACATAGCATAGAGAACAACCGTGATTTCAAAATTACATCAGTTACTAGTACATTAAATAACAATAGAGAACAAGTTCTATGGAGCATGGAGGGAGGTGGGGGAAAAGTAAAGGGGTTAGAAAGCAGATCAGGTCTGGCAGACCTGCCATGGAGGAAAGTACTTCACGAGACACCAAAAAGTCAGAGTATGCGAGTCTACAAACCGGTAAGGGTCCAGTGATAGAGCAACATCTAGTACCAGATACCATCATTGCGTCGGGTCGAAAAAGAAAAGGCATGGGTCCGAAACGAGTCACAAGGGTGCCTTACTGTGACCAAAACAAGAAGTGAGGGGTGTAGGAGTCATAAGAGGGGGTCGACTAAGGCAAAGGTCAAACTGGTGACAAGGGCGGTGACCAGCGGCATGAATCGATCATGAGATTCTGTCGTAGCCGCAAGATGGAGGATCCAAGTCATGGACCCCGATAATTTTGAAACAAAATGGTGGGGTTGCAGGAGAACAGAAATCCAATAATAAAATCAAAAAAGAAACAAACCCCAGGAGCAGGGCTGAATGAGGAAGGCAGCCACCAGATCTGGCAGGAGGAAGGCTGGAGGTCAACGAAATTATTCTCAGGTCGTCATCGTCAGGGAGAGTCAGCGCGGGCGTCCATCATGCAAGAGAAGAGGGAGGCAGCTGCGGGGTCAGGAGGCCACGCTAACTCTGAGAAGAAATAGGGGGAGCAAGCTCATTGGTACAGGGCAGCAGCGTCACAGCATTTTCGTTGCTGCTTTTGTTGAGGGAAAGAGACTCGTGAGTCCATCCGCTGTCCCGGAGAAGCGAAGCGGGATGTCCGGCAACCGTGGTTTAGGTCCGGAAGGCAGGTGAGGGCAGCAGCGTCGCAGCGTCGCAGCATTTTCGTTGCTGCTTTTTTCGAGGGACAGAGATTCATGAGTCCATCTGCCGTCCCGGAGATGTGAAGCGGGATGCCAGGCAACCGTGGTTTAGGTCCGGGAGGCAGGTGGGTCCGGAGGGGTGACCAGCCAACTCCTCAAAATAGCTACCCCCAGGGGGCCAGCCGACAGGACTGCGCTACTGGGGGATGGCGGGGGGGACTGCTACCGGGTGTTCAAGTGGAAGACTTGCGGCATCACGGTACCCAGCTCCCAGCCTCCGAGTGCGGTTGCGTAGATCTCCGGGCGCCATCTTAGCTCACTCCCGTACGGGGACTCCGCAGCTCATATCTCGGCTGATCAGGATCGCAGAAAGGCGGTTTTGTGTTCAGTGTGATCCGCCAGCATTCCAATTGCAGGATTGGTGAGTCCGGTGGGATTTGAACGCAGCGAAGTGCCGCTCCGGATACTGGAGAGCGGGTCCACCACGGAGCTTCAGTTCAGAGCGGCCATCATGGTCGCTGGCTCCTCCTCCTCATGTAATTCCACTTGAACTGCGGCCTGCCCTTCGGGTTCTTTGGACCTCCAAGACTAGCTGCACTAGCTCCCAGGAGGTGGGGGCTTTCACCACACTGCCTCATAATTATCATGGGACTCCTGTGGAATGGGACACTTGTGGGTTGTGTCCAGGCATGTGCCCGGGTGAAGACAAGAGCGGGCCTGTGTGCTCCTGCCCACAGCTGGATAAGGCTGGGCTTGACCCCTTTTCTTGGTCCAATGCTTTGATTTTCTCTTCTGGTGTTTAGCCTTGGACCTTGTCCAACATCAAGCCCCAAGTCAGGCCCTTATTCATTTACTTTTTTAACTGTCATGGGCAAGAGAAAGGCAAATCCATCAAAGGGGGTCAAATATTTAGCTCCTTCCATATTGACTTTAGTTACAAATCATTTTCCACAGTAATGGGGGCTATCACATCTGAGGTCAGGCTCATAGAGGAGAGAATAGATGCTGTTGAGTGGCTTTCTCTGAATTCTCCAACCGTTCCTCATGAACAAACCCGGTCTTCTGTTTTTATCCCAACTAATGACCTAAGTGCAACATCTAGTGGTACTGTGGCCAATGGTCAACAAAGGATCTAGTGTGACAGGGCCAGGGGAGATACTATCACATTAAGTAGTTTAAATACAGCCCTACAAATTGACACCACACTACCTGGCCTTCTGAGAAATCCTATGGGCAGCTGGCACACAGCAGCAAGCACACCACCCCTAAAAGAAAAAGGAAAGGGGCGTGGCCTGGACCTACATGGAGTAGGACGCACGACGCTTGAGCTCCGTCCCTCGGAATCGGCCCGACGCCTAAATTGAGCGCTTTCAGGCACGGTCTGGGGGCATGGTCTGTGTCCCCCCCCTTGATTGCTGAACAGTAGCAGCACGCTCCGGATTGCCTACGGGAGCCTGAGTGCTGAGCCTCGCCGAGTGGGGCCGGGGAGGAGACCCTGCGGAGGCCCCGCCCGCCATCTTGTCGAAGGCCGCGCGGCTGCCCTGCTGGAAAGGAGAGCCCGGTACCAGCGATCTGACGGGCGGCGGGAGCGCGGGAGCTCCTGGCAGGTACTAGCTGGCCCCCTAGACCACCTGCATTTAAGGGAGAGCTGAGCGGGCTACCCAAGGAGGGCCTGGGAGGCCCGGAGGCCCGACGGACCGCCGTGTGCAGGCCCGTGCCGCCCACTGGATCGGGTGGGACACGGAGGTGAGGAGCGGTGGGTGTTTGCCCCTGAGCCGGCGGAGTGGTCCTGGGGGGTTGGAGGTGGTCTTCCTGCCACGAAGAGTTGCACTGGAGACCCCCTGAGTGCTGAGCCTCGCCGAGTGGGACTGGGGAGGAGACCCTGCAGAGGCCCCGCCCGCCATCTTGTCAAAGGCTGCACGGCTGCACGGCTGGGGAGGAGAGCCCGGTACCTGTGATCTAACGGGCGGCGGGAGTGCGGGAGCCCCTGGCAGGTGCTAGCTGGCCCCTAGGACCACCCGCATTGAAGGGAGAGCGGAGCGGACTGCCCGAGGAGGGCCTGGGAGGCCCGGAAGCCTGACAGACCCTCGTGTGCAGGCCCGAGCCGCCCACCGGATCGGGTGGGAGACGGAGGTGAGGAGCGGTGGGTGCTTGCCCTTGAGCCGGCGGAGTGGCCCTAGGGGGTTGGAGGTGGTCTTCCTGCCACCACGAGTTGTGCTGGAGACCCCCTGGGGCCCCATACCCTGATACGCTGGAGAGTGCCTCCCCCTCTAGGTGACTGAGCTAACGCAGGGGGGAAGGCCAGCTGTCCCTGTTTTTGGGCCCTGTCGGCCCTGCAGCCTGACCAGCCTGGAGTTGCCGGTGCCCTCACACGACTGCCCTGACCAGGAAGGAGCCTGGGACCTGAGCGCCGCCGGCCGGCGAGAGCAGGGGAGCACCTGGCCTGTACTCACCGGCCCCCTTGATCCGGCATGGGCGGGAGCGTTCAGCGAGATATCCGGGGAGGCCCGGTGGGGCCCTGAGCCTGGCGGAGCCCCGTGGGATGATCTGAGCCGCCCACCGGATCGGGTGGGGAGCAGAGGAGAGGAGCGGTTGGCGACCACCCCGGGGGTGTCTGGGTAGCCCTTGGGGGCAGGCGACATTGATTCTGACACAGAGTGTGGTGCTGGAGAGCCCCTCGGGCCCTGTACCCCGATCCACTTGAGAGTGCTTTCTCCCCTGGATGACTGGGACGACGCAGGGGGAAGATCAAAAGTTCACATCTTTGGGCCTTGCCGGCCCTGAAGCCTGACTGGGCCGGAGCTGTCTGCACCCTCGTGACAAGCCTGCCCGCCTCTCGGCGTGGGGACCCTGCACCAGCGTCACTGAATGGCATTCCGGAGGTGCAGTGAGCCTGGGGACCTGGACTCCATCGCCTCTGCCCCACGTTCTTAAGGGTCTCCACGCCTGGGGGACGGGGACATTGGAGCGTGAGCTGGGGGCTTGGGTTGTTCACGGACTGCCACGCTGTGTATCCCATCTGCTTCTACCTGCTTCTACTGCTTTCCGCGGGGCTCCTTCCGGGCGAGGGGCCCAGACGTGTGTGGAGGCCACATCACTTGGACCTGGTGAGGGAGAGACCTAGGCTTCCAGGGTCGAGTCGGCCACGTCTGCATGTCCGCCTGGTCTGGGGACGACGGGAGGCGTGGGTGCGCCTGCGAACTGTTGCTGCATTGCTGTCCTGGCTACTGTCCTGGCCGGTGGCACCTGCTTCCCTTTGCTTCTTCCCTGAACGGACCCGGTCTGGTGGAGTGAGCAGCTGAGGGCGTGGGGCATCCGGCTGGCTGCGTGTGGTCACCCCTGGGGATCGTGCCCCCTCTTTCGCAGCAGTATGACCAGATCTCGCACTGGGAAACCTGCAGCGCCTCCGCCCCTTAAGGAAGCCTCGGTGACGGACTTGTGGAATAAACACGCCCGGCACCCCCGCAGTAGACCGCAGCGATGGCCTCTGCACAGGAGACCCCCGAGACTGGCTCCATCACGCAGGCGTTCATGGCTTCCTTCCTCCAGGAAATAAAATCCGAAATATCCTCTCTCAAGACGGAGGTTAAATCTTACCTTACTGATATTCGCCGCGATGTCACTGAAATTGGCACCAGAGTAGATGATCTGGAGCGCACCCTTGACTCAGGATCAGGAAGACCTCAGACGGCGGGTCCTAGTCCTGGAAGAGCAGCATATCGAACTTCAAATTAAACAAGAGGACTTAGAAAACAGGAGTCGTAGGAACAACCTCCGCATTCGGGGAGTGCCGTGGGGCGCGGAGGGGCAGGACATCATGACGTATGTCGCAGATCTTCTCCAGTCTGTCAGGGGGGATGATAACTCCTCTCCTCCAACTCTGGACCGAGCACATCGGGTTGCCCCCCCGTGGTAATCCCCACCTGGTCCCTGACATCTTGACCAGGGTACATTTCTACACGGAGAAAGAGGCGATCCTCCGGGCTTCAAGAGCTGTTGAGAAGTTGGAGTACGAGGGGAACACCATACAAATCTTTCAGGATCTATCTCCCCTAACTCTTCATCGCCGCAGGGACTTCCAGCCTGTAACTACTAAGTTGAGGGAAGCCAATATTAAATATCAATGGGGCCACCCCTTTGCGTTGATTTTCCAGTGGGAAGGGAAACATCGGTCTCTGCGATCTCTTAAGGAGGCCCTCCACCTGCTCCACATTCCCTCAGGATCGAGAACATCGTCTCCTGCGCCTGCCGACTCAGCCTCCCAGATTTCTCTACGCCCGGAGTGGTCAAGGGTGGGACCCCCCGCTCAAGACACTCCACCGCCAGCTCGGCAGCCCGCCAAGCTAAACTTGATATCATACAACACTTGAAAGTGCTGGAGAACTCGCCATCGTCGGCGGGGGGGGGGGGTCGGAGATCGGGCCCCCCCTCACCCTCCGGCTCTGGAGACTGATTCTCTGTTTGGGCTGTCCTGCTTGGCATAAGAGCACTATAGGTCTCCACTTTGTTCACCTTCTTTTGACTCCCACACATAGGTCTAGACCCGAGGGGAAAAGTTAAATTGCAATATTGCACTTGCTTTGGGTATATTCTCTGAGACGTGATGACAGATAGTACTGTTTGTTTGTAGATCTTCCTTCCATAGATCAATACCAGATGCCTGTGAAATATTTGCTTTTCGTTACGTACTGCATAACTGCTTGTTGTTACTTACAGGTATGTGCGCTCAGTACCTGATGGGTCCCGTCTGCGGCCGATGCCTCGTGGCCTCCCTCTTACCTTCTCTTAATGTCTTGGCGGGGTCTGTCCCTCTCGGCATCCCAGGTGGCCCTGAGGCTAAGTATCCGGTCTGGTTGCGGACCTCTTGACCCTCTGGGGGGGAGGCGCTGCTCCCTCTCAGTTGCCGATGCGCTGGGTTGGCCGCTGGGGGGCGGACGGCTCTTGCCCCTTGGATACCCCACGGCCCACCCCACCGTTTCCTTAGTCCCCAGGAGGAGTGACTTCCTCAGAGCCGCCCTGGTTTCTACCATTGGGCCGCTCCTGGACTGGAAAGGTCCTTCTTGGCCCCGTTGGCCCTTTGGTTACTTGCTATTCTTGCTGTTCTCTTCTTCTCTTTCTGTCCTATTTCTCCTTTCCTTTTCTCTAACTACCCGGCCTCGGGGGGAGAGAGCCCACCCTCAACATTACGATCCAATCCCATGCCTGGCTTTTCTGGGGCCTATTGACAACACCCTTAATGCTTCTTGTCTGAATGGGACCCCATGCCTTCCACGCACTCTATTGCCACTGATGCTTCTGGCGCGAGCCTGTGTTCCGGCCGGGGAGAGATGTGTCACTCTATACTCCAGCCATCATATGCCATTACATGTCCGGACCAATGACGCAGCTTAAATGCCTATCTCTTAATGTCAAAGGCCTAAACGCCCCGAATAAGAGACGGCAAATCTGGCGATACCTTCAATTGCAAGACCCAGACATTATTTTTCTCCAAGAAACTCATCTTCTTCGTACAGACACGTCCCGCATGTCTCACCCTAAGTACCCCTTGCAATCCTGGACGTCTGCACGAACTAAGACAGCGGGGGTGGCTATTCTTTTTAAAGCAGGCCTTTCAGCGCAAATCATGAGTACCAAGCGGGATGTGGAGGGTAGGTTCCTCAAACTCGTGGTCTCGTTACAGGGTAAACCTTTTACCTTGCTCACTGTATATGCGCCCAATCAAGCACAGGATGCTTTTCTTCGCGATCTTCTCAAGACTTTGCTTTCCCGGGAAACCAACCCTATCATTCTTGGGGGCGATTTCAACTCAGTGTGGGACACCATTATGGATCGCACCTCCTCCTCCTTTCAGGGCACTGGGGCTATGTCCGCTGCTCTCAAACGTGATCTGGATACTCTGGGCCTTGTTGATGCGTGGCGCTACCGGGAACCAGACAAGCGGGACTACACCTTCTACTCCCACGTTCACCGCTCGCATTCCCGTATCGATTATTTTTTCTTATCCCACTCCCTCGTTCGCTCCCTGGCAACGGCAGGGATTTCGGACATATCAATCTCAGACCACGCCCACTTGGAAATCACGTTGACCGCTATGGGTCGACACCAGAACTCTGTCCCGCGGTGGCGTTTGCCCCCACATGTCCTCCGGGATCAGGTGGATGTGGCCGAACTTCGGCAGGCCATACAATCCTATTTTGCAGTAAATGACATCCCGGAGACCCCCACACATACACTGTGGGATGCTTTTAAGGCCACGATTCGGGGCACCATTACTTCTATTTCTATAGCCCGCCGACGGGAATCCCGATTAGTGGAGGACAACCTTACACGAGATATTAAAGCCCTGGAGCAACAAAGTCGTAATGCGCCTTCTCTCGCAACACGTAAGAGCCTCGCCTCACTTCGAGGCCAGCTCAAGGCAATCCGAGTAAACAAAGCGGAGCACTCTCTCTTGGCTCTAAAACAAAAGTTCTATGGGGGTGGTAATATGGTGGGCTCCATGCTGGCGCGCTGCCTCCGCGATCGGGTATCCAGGGGCCACATTGCTAAAATTGCCTTGCCGGGGGGGTGGATGGGCTATCTCCGAACAAGACAAACAGAGGGAGTTTAACACGTTCTTTGCCAATCTGTATAGCCGGGGAGATACCTGTGTAGCCCTAATAGACCCTTTTTTGGCGATATGTCCCTGGACGTCTATAACCCCCTTCTTTAGGGAACAGTTGGAGGAGCCCATAACGGCGGCAGAACTTCGAAAAGCGCTAACGAGCATGCCTGCGGGTAAGTCGCCAGGGCCTGATGGCCTTACGCTGGCCTTTTACCGCCTATTTCTTCCGGAACTTCAGGGTTATCTTTTGCGCCTTTTCAATTCCTTTGCGGAGTCCAGGTCGGTAACTCCGACGATGGCCGAGGCGGAGGTTGTCCTTATTCCCAAACCTGGGAAGGATCCCACTGCATGCGCCTCTTTTCGGCCTATTTCGCTATTGAACGTGGATGCCAAGCTATATACCAAAATCCTCGCCCAATGACTGGCCCCCCATCTTTCGGGCCTAATTGAACCGGATCAGGTTGGCTTCATACGAGAACGCCAGGGAGCGGACAACATTCGTCGAGTGGCCCATCTAGTACAAAAGGCCCAACATCATAACATACCAGCCTTTCTCCTCTCCCTCGACGCCTAAAAGACGTTTGATCGGGTTGACTGGTCCTTTCTCCGGGCGGTCCTCCAGCGGGTGGGCCTCGGACCGACCATGATCGCGCGGATCATGGCTCCATATGCGGCGCCTTCGGCGCGCATCCGTTTTAATGGTCTTCTTACCCCAGCTTTCTCCATCTGTAGGGGCACGCGTCAGGGGTGCCCGCTATCACCTTTGCTTTTTGCTCTGGCGGTGGAGCCCCTGGCGATTGCCATTCGGGGATCGGCGAGCATCTGAGGCCTTCGCATGGGAGGGGTGGAGCATAAAATTGCTCTTTTTGCGGATGATCTCCTCCTAACACTTACGGATCCAGCGAGCTCACTACCCGCGCTGATGGACCTACTCTCCCAGTTTGAATTGGTGTCTGGCCTCAGGGTTAATGTCACCAAATCGCAGGCGCTCAATCTCACTCTCCCTCGACAGCAACTAGAAGAGCTGGGGGACGTTAACCCTTTCCACTGGGCCTCACCCTCCATTCGATATCTTGGAATTAATGTCACAGCTACCTTAGACACATGGACAGGGGCGAACTGGCTGGCCTGCAGGCAAGCTATCCGGGCTGAACTTAACCGCTGGAAGTCGCTACCCATTTCGTGGCTGGGCCGTCTTAATGCGGTCAAAATGACAATATTACCAAAGGTGCTGTATCTTTTTCAGACACTCCCCACGCCGATTCCCCGGAGAGACATCTTGAACCTCCAGCGAGATTTAACCGCCTTTATCTGGAAGGGGGGGGGACCGCGTTTCTCTGTCAAGGTCCTGCTGCTGCCCCATGACCGGGGGGGGCTTGCTTGCCCCGACTTACTATTATATTATTGGGCCTCCCACTTGCGATACATCTCAGAGTGGTCGGTTCGCGAAAGCGAAAAACATTGGTTCCACATGGACAGGGCGGTGGCTTGCCGCCCATTGTGGGATCTCGCTTGGATACGAAGTGGCGCTCGACATCGTAGCGCCTATATCGCCACCCCTACGAAGACAGTTCTGGAGATTTGGGACAGGGTCGCAGTCTCCCGTAGACTCACTTCATTCCCCTCGCCCAATATGTCCTTAGCGCTCAATCCGGATTTCCCGCCGGCCTTGCTTCCATCCTCTTTCTCGGCGTGGTCGACCGGTGAGTGCCGGGTCATAGAACAATTGTTTGATGGCGGTCTTTTAAATCATTTGACCAGTGTCGGCAAGATTTTAATCTTCCCAAAACCACTCGCTTGGAATACTTCCAGATTCGCCATTGGCTCCGCACCCCCTCCTACGCGGAAGGCGCCACGAGGCAGCTTACAGCATTCGAATCCCTAGTACGTGCTTTCGACGGGTCCCGTGGGCTGATTTCTCGGACGTACAAGGTGCTCCAACACTCCCAGGTAGTGCCCCCACATACCTATCAAACGCCAGTGCCAGTTAGACATTGAGAGCACTATCCTCCCAGACCAATGGGAGCAGCTCTGGCGGGACATCCCACGAATATTCAAAAGTGTCACCCAACAGGAGTCAGCGTACAAACTCATGACTCGCTGGTATTATACTCCCCTTTGACTTCAGCAGATATTCCCTGGCTTCGCCCCTCAATGTTGGCATTGTCAGGCGGCCCAGGGCTGCTTCCTGCATATATGGTGGACGTGCCCGCTTATTCTTGTGTTCTGGAAGGAGGTGCTGCGCCACGTCAAAGAGGTCTTGGGCTTCCCTCTGCCAAGGGACCCGAAAGTGGTCATTTTAGGGCTCCGTCCAACATCTCTTAAAGCAATGACACATACGGATTGGCACTTAGCAGCTCATATGCTTACGGCCGCAAAACAGGTCGTTGCACTCCATTGAAAGAAAGCATGTACCCCCTCGTCCTTGGTCTGGCTCACCCGTCTTTGGCATGTTATGGCAATGGAACTCTTATCGCATAGATTGGCATGTACTGACGCCAAATTTGAGCGTATTTGGCAACCCTTGGTCTCGCATCTTTCCCGGTTGGAACATGCTCGAGCTGTGCTACCTCGGCTGAGAGCCCTCCAGCTTCTTGCTGACCCCATACTCCCGAGGGGGGAAACTTATTACGCAGCAGCCTGATTGGAAGGGCTGAGCACTGCTCTCCTCGGTCAGCTTAAGTTTACATCACTGCGGACTTGGAGTACCTGGATATTCACTGCCCCAAGGGATTGGCATGCTGCGCTCTCTCCTCTCCTCTTCTCTTCGTTCCTACTCACTCTTTCTCTTGCCTTCTGCCCTCCTCTGCTCTTCTACTCCTTTCTATCTTTCTATTGACTCCTGCAGTCTTATGGCAACTTTGGCTACTGATCATAGAAGTTGTGGTTACCTTCGTAGTTCGACAGATTGGGGCAGACCTAGTATCATTGGCGTGTAGTGCCCCCTGGATGCTTTGATTGCCATCTTGACACCTTTGCCATTCTCGCCTTGTCGAGCTTCCCAGGGATTCCTTCCTTGCACTTACCTTACGCCCCAGATGATACGGGGGGGGTTTTATAGCTGTTGTAGGGTGCATGCTCACAGATTCCAATTGCAAACACGTCAGCTATATAATCTGCCAGTCCCCTATTATTAACGTAGCACTGCTTGCTAGATGTTGGCCCATACCTCTGTTATGATGTTTGTAATAGTGCTCGTGCATTATGCCCTGTTACCCGGCCTTGTATGAGGCCCTCTGGAGTAAGTTGTCTATGATGTACCGAACTATATACTAAGTCAAGTTTCTTCTGTGACACCTTATGCTGCCATATGTTTGGTGACTGCTATGTTGTACTTTTCGGCTTGTGCATAAATTCAATAAAAGAGATTTTACAAAAAAAAAGGAAAGAAGGCCTGCCTCCACACTATGTAAAAGCGATGCCTAGCAACTTTCCACAGAGACATTGCTCATTCGCAACACAAACAGAGGAGACTTGCCTGCTAGAAATATCTCAGAATTGACAAAGTGCAGCAAAATACTTCCTACATTTGTTGATGCAAACCTTCAAAACTTTTATAAAGATTCCAGAGTTTTTTGAGTGCGCCAGAGGACATAATAAAGTGTGTGAATTCATTGCACTCTCAGCAGCATAACCTATGTGCTCTAAGTGACCCAAGAGTGGAAAACCAACCATCATCATCTATTTCGATGATTCATATGAGTAGCCCTCATGAACCGCGCACTCCCGCTCTACATATTCGTACAACTGCCACTGTAACAGGAGTGGAAAGGAAAAGGAGAAATTCCATGGTTGGCCCACCAGTCAATAATGTTCAAAATGTGATACAAAGAAATTATGGCACTCACAACCTGTTCCAGATTGTACTCTTTATGTCAAAGTACTCAAATCAGTTCCCCCATTAACCCCCACCCAGAGAGAAAATTCCCTGGACCTCATCCATAAAAGCGCTCATTGGATAGGAAAAAATGCAGGATGGCACAGTGACCTAACTAAAGAAATTCTTACAGCTAGAAGGGTGGGTTAGGTGGGTAAAGTACCCAAACAATCTTCTGGGGAATGTGTGGTCATAAACTTTTTTAAAAAACTATTTTGGTTAATAAACTCTTACATTTGAATTATTTGTTAAAATCACCTGCAAGAATTCATGCCCACCCATTAGGATATTTTTATAGACCACCATGCGATTTTCATGAGTATTTGTGTCACCCCCGAAACATCTTCCAGATATGCCCACTCCTCTTCTGGGCTTTAATCTTGAGCTAGTAAATATATATTATCCTCTTGATTCAATCCTGGATGTTGAATGACTACAAACTGAAAATGTTTTTGCATCGCCAAAATCCCTACAGGATGATACTTCAACTAAGATTTAGCCATTACCCCGGTAAGGTTTAAATCTCAATATTTGCCATTTGAAAAGCATATTATTACTCATGGCAAAGATTTTAATTTGCTTTCATGGAATTTAGCAGGCATCCAAACAAAATTGTCAAACCCAGAATGGCTGGACCTTATAAATAACTGTGATATCATTTGTTGCCAAGAGACATTAGCCACAGAGGACTTTTACGTTGATGGTTATCATGCCTATGCCACCCAGCTACTCCATCTGCAGTGGGCCTGGCAATTCTTGTTTTCACTAAAATTGCATGCTCGCGTATTATTGAAGTGCATTGCTCTGCCAAGGTCATGTTTTGCATTTCTCCTTCTTAAGAATGTCTGAAATGTTACTTATCAATTTTTATAATAACACTTTTGATAACTGGTCTTCAGAGGTAATAGACATGTTGTAAAACACTCTGGGCCTTATTACGAGTTTGTCAATCGTTCTGTCGTCCTGCCACCACTACTCCGACAGGAGGACCGCCAAGCCCGTAGTGCGCCCATCCTACGGATTACGAGTGTAATACATGGCGGGCCTGCGGTGCTGCGGTGGTCTCATGGCGATGGACTTTTAGGCTCATAGGAGAGCTGAACATGCAGCCCGCTGCCATGACAGCACCTGCAGCATGTTCTTGCACCATGTGGCATGCATGCCACACCGTGCAGGAACAGGGGTGTAGTTACAGGAGGGCACAACATGTGCCCCTCCTGCATGCACTCCCAGGCCCAGATCCAACAGTGGGTCCTGTTAGGGCACACTTAGTTGTCTTTCCACCACCCTTTCCAAAGCGGGCTCACCGCCATGAAAAGGGCAGCGAAAAGGCAACTCGTAATATGCTCGGCAGTGCCAGTAGCAGCACCGCCAGCATATTCAGGTCGGTTGCAGATCGCCGGCCCAACAGGATCCTTGATCCCGGCGGAGCCAGCGGTCTCGTGACAGTCCAACTGCCACACTCAGAATACTACGGGTGGACCCGCAGTGTGGCGATGGTCGGACCGCCACCATGAGTACAGCGGTCCTGAGGAGCACCATACTCGTAATAAGGCCCTCCGACTAAGTTTGTCAATCAGTCCCAAAAGCAGATACCAAAGATATGGGTCGGTGATTTTAACACTGTTATTTGTAAATTTAGTAAAACTCCAGTCTGTATTTTCACAGATGCGTATGGGGAGGATCCATCTTATTTCAAGCATACCCCATATGGGGAGGTCCTTAACAGGCTGATTGCAAAGTATTGCTTCGTATTATAGCCTGTGATTAAGGCTTAGAAGATGCCACGGACATCTTGACTTTTACAGGGTCCTGCAAGGGAAATACAATAGATTTTGTTCTGATTCGTTTGGTTGTTAGTACCTTATTAAAAACATTCAAGAGCATTGCAAACTGTATCAGCAACTACAACCCTTCACATTTGAACCTTGATCTAATATTAAGGCAAGACCTTGAATACGTGCAGTCGGATGAGTTGGCTTATAACAAGAATAAGGATGTGAGAATCAAGTGGGATACAATTGATGCTTCCCCAGTATTTGAAAGATCTTGCCATCAGTAAACCCTATTCTATTATTACCTGCCTGACACTGGAAGCTTACCTTAACGCTATTGTAAATTGCTATGAATTGATTAGTCAAGAGATCTTGTGTATGCTTACCATTAAGAACCGCAAGAAGGATATACTATTACAGAGATGTTTTAACTCATCATGTTCTGCAGCTTTTAGAGGCACTTAAACAAACTCTGTGTGACATCACCAGAGTTTGACAAGCATGTTTAACTTATGAAACATCCTTAGAAATTTGTAGAGATGAGATTAGAAAGGCATGGGAGGATCTCGAAGCAGCAACATTAAATAGAGATTTTGGGAAATTATATATCACCACTATTTGACTGACAATTCCAATTCTAGAATCGAGAATCATATTCCAGGTAATCTAGTTGAAAAGATTGAAAATCCAAATATAAATTCTGTGGCGCTCCTTAACTTCCGTGGTTCTATTAAAGTCAATGAAGTAGCCTGTACAATCAAGACATCTCCTTCAAGGAAAGTGCCAGGCCCAGATAGTGTGCCATGGAGGCATGTTTAAAACAAATATTACTCTTTGGGCTCCAATTTTCACCATCGTCTTGCATGTAGTAATTTAAGGTGCCCCGATAGCATTATGGTGGAAGACAGTCATAGTCCCCATCTATTAAAAAGGGGATAGAAATAGCCCTAATTGTTATCGACTGATCTCTCTCCTTGATTCAACCTCTAAGATTTTGGAGAGAATTCTGCTTACAAGACTGGACGACTGGGTTAATAGAAACTCTGTTTTATTAGAGATTAAATACGGCTATCAGTCGGGCATCAGTACAGTAGAATAGTCCCTTAATCTCTTCCTAATTATAGGGAAGTATGTCAAGGCCAGGACAGGTTCATTACATATGGCCTTCATGGACGTCTCCTGTGCCTTTGACAATGTAAATTGTTATACATTTTGAGACATGTTAAAAACAATAGAGTGGCAGATGCCCTCATTCTCCTACTGAAGAAATTACACCCGGATACTGTAATGAGAATCAGATACGGCCCTAGTTTACACCCATTACTGAGCTCTGAGCGTGGCGTACGGCAAAGCTGTATCTTTGATCCTTTCCTGTTTTTACCTTCTATTAATGTTCTGGAAACCTTTTTTGTTCAACATGGCACCAATGTCCCTAAGACTGGAAAACACCCAATACTAATTTGCTATATGCTAATGATGCAGTACTCTTAGCCAGAACTGCAATCGCCCTTCAGCTTTTATTAGATGCATTCAAAAATTTCAGCAAATCTTTCATTATGACAAGCAGACGAAGAAATGTAAAATCTGAGGGCCTGATTTCGATTCTGGCAGTCCTGGGACTGCCTTTGCATTTTTGCAGTGCGACCGCCCGCATAGCTGGCAGTCCAACTGCCGTATTACAATGCGGGCGGTGAGACCGCCATCAGACCGCCTCTAGACCTCAGCCTCCACCAAGAGCTGAGCGCCTGTGGCGGCGGCGGTTGGGATTGCGGCGGTCAATGGTGGCGGTGCTGGCATTGGCACCCCTGTTATTATCATGACCAGTATCATAACACCGCCATGAAGAGGTCAGCGGAAAGGTAAGTTTTGGGGTGCAAACATGTCTTCAGGGTGAGTGTGCCATGGAGACATGTTAACAGGTGGCATCTGTGTGTGCCCCCATGCCATATGCACGGTTGTGGGCAGTGTTTCTCATGCAGACCGCGCTGCAGGGAAACAGTGCGCCTGACCACCCGGAGGCATTGCAGGATGGCCGGCATTGGCTGCAGGCTGTTTACTAGAGCCGCAGCATGCCACCACCATGACTGTGCCGCTGACACACTGCCAGCCCAGCAGTGATGTCATAATGCAGCAGTCGGGATGCTGCCTGCTTGATGGCGGGCCAATAGCATGTCCGCCAGGGTCATAATCAGGCCCTAAGCCACATTTTATTGGTGGGGTAGAGGTTAGTAAGGTCACTACATTTAACTATTTAGGAATCATGTTTGACACTTCATTGCAGTGGGGGCATCTAATAAATATTAGATTGCAGTAATATTGAAGGGTGACCAAGGTGATTTTTTGTTTTGCCATTAAGCTTGGTCACAGACCTTTGAAGGTGATGCTACAGTTGTATAGCAATAAATACACCCCAGTAGCTCTATATGGGGCGGGTATATGGGGTCATGCTAACTCAGGAGCTCTTCAAAGAGTGGAAAAAGTATTTTTTACGCAGACTCTTTTCTGTACCCGCGAACACTGCCACTCACATCTGTCACACATGATTTTGGGGTAAATTATACTTGAAACACTATACGATTAGCCCCTCTATTACTATGGCTTCAAATGTGGCTCTCACCAGAAGCAGACTTTTCAAGACTAGAATTAAAAAATTGCCTAGAGCGGAATAATTCATTAAACATTTCATGGTTCACTTACATTAAACCCACCATGTCTGAGGTTGGTGTCCCAGAATATATTTCTTATATTGAGATGACTGACAAAAACAGCAAATCAAGGATTAAAAGCCTGTTTTTGAATCAGTGTATAAAGGAGAAGGCAGAACAATTCCCAGAAATGCTGACTGTGGCCCCCTTAAACCTCCCTCAGTATAGAACCTTACTTGGTTACCTCAAGCAATTCACAACATAACTTTTACTGTACTTATTTACGCCTACCCACTTTGCACTTTTTGGTAGCCTTCCCTTACGAAGGAGGCTAGTTTGCAAGCCTGCCAAACTGTCCTTGCAACTACACATCTCAGCAAAGCACTACTCATCTCACATTATTCTGCACTTTATACAGCAAAATGGTTTTAGTGCTAATCCTGCAGGCATCCACTATTAGATGGTATAAACCAGGTAAGCTATATTTACTGACTTGAGACTCAAGAAATAAGATGTGCAGTATTACATTTTATATGTACAGTTTTAGTAGTGAGAAAAATATATGAACTAGATCCATGGCTAAAATGTATACGATTGTTTATTTGGATATCACTGGACTCTGTATGTGAAATAAGCTGATTTTAAACATTATGCTTTTGCTGTTAGTATTGGATGAACTGTTTTTGTATTTATAAGCTGATTTTGATTTGAATTTGATTTTTTTTGTTTTTATTGTAACTTTTATGGTATTTTTACTGAATAAAGTTGATTGGAATTGGATCATTGGACTGAACTGCACAGCTTTTACATGTCGCTTTCATGGGAAAAAAGAGACACATAGATAGGTAAATGGACACTGCACTTGGAACAGGTAACCTGCATCACTGAAAACCAAATGATGATGTATGTGATGGATGTGACCGTATTAGCCTAGCTAAACTTGGTATAGCATGCATGTGTGATCATGCAGCACTGGAAGGTTCACTTGATTAGCATTTTGGTAATTTGCACACAATCATCACCTGGGTCTCCTGAAAGTCTCTCAACTCACAAAAAAGAGAAGGACTAAAAAATAGTTATGGCAGAGACCCTGCAGTTATTCACTCTCTCCGTGCCTCTATCCAAGTATGTAATCAATAAAAGGGTTAAGGTAAAGAAATAGAAGGGTTAATCATTACATTTTCTAATATTGCCCTCGCCCACTATGTAGTAGCATGCTTCATCATAGGGCCGCTAACAACACCCAGGTGCAGACCAACACTCTGGGGCCAATTCCGATTCGGGCCGAAAATCTCTCCGACCGAGCCGGACCCGGAGAGATATCCGACCGAATCGGACCCGTGCAGCCCGACCGAACGAGTACGATGCGCACGTATGCCATCGGACTCGAGTCGGTCGGACTCCCATTGAAGTCAATGGGAGCCTGTTGTACAACGCGTACGCGGGCTCCCATTGACTCAATGGGTGCGATGCGGACAAGGGCGCCCCCTACAGCGTGTACGCGGCGAAGCGATTCGCGCCGTACACGCACAGGTAGGGGGGACCCTTGGGTCCCCCCTGTGTGCGGCTCGCGCGGCTACACATACAGGGGGGTCCGACACGGACCCCCAAAGTACGGCTCCGACTGCTCTTTCGAGCCGGAGTGCGCGGCTCGGTCGGACTGCTCGCGGCGCGCATCGTACTTACCCGGCCGGGGAACGTCTCCATTGCGTGGTGCGAGTCGTGTCCGTGCGAGTCGGTCGGTGCGGTTAGAGCCGGGATCGAGTCGGTCGGAGCGGTCGGGACGCCCGGACGAGTCGGTCGGCGATTTCGCATCGTACTCGCTCGTCCGGACGCGCGTACGGATCGGTCGGGAAATAGGGCTCCGAATCGGATCCGGTTAAGCTGAATCCGATTCGGAGCCCTACCGGCCGAGATCGGAATCGGCCCCTCTGTGTGGAGCGCTGATTTTTTTGATGGAGAAGAAAGGAAAAGTTTCCCTATTGAGGGATCACTCGTGCAGAGAAAAATGTGAGATAAAACTACCTAAGGAGGTACCATCCGCACTCCTTTATTTATTGGTCCCCCTTGGCAGGATTAAAAATCAACAAGGGTGTATAGGAGAAGTTACTGCTCCTGTACCCCCATCTGCGTTTACCGACATGTTTCAGCCAATTGTGGTTGCCCTTCTGGGTCACTGGCCTTTGTCAAGGTATAGATCCCTCATGATAATTGTAATACTTATAGTCACAGTCTGACCTATTTTTGAGGGTGGATAATTAAACCTCACTTG
The DNA here is from genome assembly GCA_963921515.1 of Calotriton arnoldi. Taxonomy (NCBI): domain Eukaryota; kingdom Metazoa; phylum Chordata; class Amphibia; order Caudata; family Salamandridae; genus Calotriton; species Calotriton arnoldi. The sequence continues at coordinate 496,589 of CAWUFW010011213.1, read as the reverse complement.
TTCACCGTGGGCACAGTCGCCAGTAGCATCCGAGTTTCATATTTTATTCTCCAAACCCAGGACCGTTGTGGGAACATCGCCCTATAGTCACACATTTGTCAAGGGTCGATGTCTCCGAAAAGTGCCACTCTGCGTCCTCTGACTCCTGGAAGTCTGTCTCTTTTTGGAAAAAAAGCAGTCTGTGAGACTAGACAACATGCGGTATAAGGACCAATGCCTATCTGCTCTTGAGCCAAAAAAAGTACTCCCAAGCCTACCACTGTGGAGTGCAAAGGGGTGAGTTATTTCTAGTAACGCAGACTAGTGGGTCAGCTAGTCCAAATTGGTTGTGGTGAGCAGTAATTACAAGGCATTTTTTCTTTTTTGGGTTGTCATCATTTTGGAAACTTGCAGCTAGTTGACTGGGGTCCATGGTACTGGATTGCCACATAGTAAATAGATTGCCAACTTATGCTCCGCACTTTGACTCCTTGTGCACCATGTTTACATTGACTCTCAAATATTGCCTTTTTCTTTTCTCATTCTACAGACTCCTCTTATGCAAAGAAGTGGAACCTCCATGGGGCCTTTTGCTCTGCAGCTCATCCCTTCTCCCCAGACAGAAAATGTCAGAAAAATGCAATTGCACCATTTGTATACAATATACTGTTTCTTAATTTTCATTATATTTTCAACTGATTGTATCATTGCCATTTTGGACTTCAGCCTGAGAATCTATAATGAACTTGGGAGTCTGTTGGCTGCTAAAGACTGAGTAGGTTAACTTAACTGTTCATCTTCCTTCCATGATAAATAAGCTACACTCATGGACCTGCTGAATACTGTTTTTATTTTGCTCTTCAAAGTTTCAACTGATGCCCCCTACTCACTGAACCATCGATACCCTGACCCTCCTCCCCCAAGTTGTGAGATCTATTGTGTTGTCATCTATTTCCACACTCAGTAGATCTCACACTTGGCAGGGCAGATGTGGTGCAAACAAAGTTAAACTGATACTAAGGAGGATATAAAAAATTGCTAATGTTGCCTACACCATTCCTTTTATCTTGGCCAAAAATGGAGATCATAGTGCAGAGAATAAATTATAACAATTGTACAACAAGGATAGGAAGTGTGCACCCTTTCCACAATTTATTCCCAACAGAGAATTAATCTATATGATGATTCTGCCAAAGCTAACCTCCTTCTGCGATTTGAATGTTCATTGCACTTACTTTAGTAAATGACTCCCCTTTCACACTGTGTTCATTTATGTTGGTCTTTGTCTTGAATTTTTCACCTACTCTGTTTGTACTTTTTCTTTTATGTTGCAAAATGAGAATTCTTCTTTGCTAGTTTGTTTGCTCAATTCCAAATAAGAACTTCCTCATCCATAGAGCCACATAAAAAATCTTGTTAAAAAACGATACCCTTCTCTAACTCTCCCACACACTCTTCCTGCAACAGACGCACCCCCTCCCTAGATTCAAGTAAAAAAATGATTTAAAGAAAATTATGCTCTCCCCAAACTGGCCCACCCTCACCACCCACAACAGGCCAGGGGTGGTTCCTCCGTGAGGGCGTTTGGGCGTCGCCCCCTCATTATTTTGCTTCAGGCAGCTGTGAGCAGTGCTGATATATAAAAGTGAAAATGGGTGTCATATATTAAAACATAACTTTAAAAAGTGTAGTGTTTACTTACACTTCACTCAAGCCCGCCTGCGGCAGTCAGCAGTCTCAGCCGCAGGCCAGTTCTTTTTTACGTCACCTGTGTGTGATGACGCACGGCTTCCCGGATTAAGGGGGTGGGGTGACCAGCAGTCAGTAAGTGAAGTCACCAACAACTGCGCATGTCGGGTTGGTCGGGGCCTTTCCCTGGCCAGCCCGACATGCGCAGTTTTCAGCACTCTCGCCTCTAGAATGAAGGAGCTGGGGGGGTCGAAGCGCAGCCCCCAGTCTCCTGATGAGCGGCGAGTTGTCCTGCCCTGGCCAATCCAGCTGCCTTAGCGTCTCTTTGCAGAGAACGCAGAGCCTGTGATTGGGCAAGTCCAGGGAGCATATTCACCAGTCACTGCACAGCTTTATTGTGAAGCGTGCAGTGATTGGTCAATCTGCCCTCGCTCTCAGCCTCTATGTCTCCCCCTCCCCTCTTCATGCATAGGTATACGCCATTACACAACAGGGAGCGTGGAGAGAGAGGGGCATATTCTCAAGAACTTGTGATAACTACCGCAAAATCAGCTTAACGCAACACTTCACATCGTAGTCCATTGTGGGAAAATAATGCTGTGTTAACGTGGTATTCCCAACACGGCGGTACCATGCGATAGTCACATGATAACGCGTCAAATGAAGGCGTTAAAATCAACGCGACGGCACAAAAACGAGAAACCCCAACGCGAAAATAGTAGCGATGACGCCAATCGCGATACAAAAATCTGCGAAAACCAGCCACAGGCCTGCAATTCCCTCGCGTCATGCGGGAAAATGCACTATAAAAGTAGAAAAAAAACATACAAACAAAAGCCAAACAACCGCGAAGCACAATGGAGGCATCCAGAGCAAGTACAGAGGACAACCAGAACCCCACAAGCCCACCGGAGGACCAGCCTGTGACCTCAGGGTCAGGGAAGGGCAAGGACAAGAAGAGTAGGAAGAAGCGGTTCAGTCCGCAGGAAAACAGGATCCTGATAAAGGAGGTGATAGAACACCATCAACCACTGTTCGTCACCTCCACTGTGTCACTGGCAACTAAAAATGGAATATGGCAGACCATCGTGGACAAGGTGAATGCAGTCGGAGTGCTGAGGAGGACAATGGACAAGGTCAAGAGGCGCTGGAATGATGTGAAGCGCAAAACCAAGCAGAAACTCGCAAACAACCAGAAGGCAGCAATGCAGACTGGAGGTGGGAGTCCAGCGCCACAGGAGGAGCTGGACGAGATGGAGGAAATGGTGTCCACAGTCATCAGTGGGGAGACGGTGGCAGGAGTTGGGGTACCGGACACTGCTCAACATGGCCGGACACAACAGCAACAGGGTGAGTAACGACCAGGGACTGGGGGGACGGGTGGAGATGGGCACAATGGCACAATTGCACAATTAAGCATAGCACATCTGCGGACAAACCATGCCCCAGACCCCCAACTCCCACCAAGAGACCAATGCACACAGGTATGCAACAGCTCAGCACCGCATAAGCACAGAAGCCCGAGGCACACTGCATGTAAGGGATAAGGGGCAGCTAAATCAGAGCTGCAGGGGCGACTCACCCAAAATGCGGCACACACACATTACATGCAGAGCACATCAACATTGACAACGATGTGGTACAAACCGCAACACGTCCACAACAGAACAGAGGACACAAATGGTGCCGCATGTGCGTAGAAACTGGCCAATCACATTTGGCATTGCAGGGAAATGTGAGTTGACAATGTACAAGTACAAACACACATCTGTGATGTAGTCGGAATGTCCACTGTCCCGCATCAAATAGGCAGCTCCCCCAAACAGTCACAATGTACACAGTCATGCAGTCTGAATGTAAACATGTACAATGTGTCAACATACATGTGAACACAATGTTAAACTGCATCTCCCCTTCACATTGCAGGGGGAAATCCAACACCTCCTGCGAAGCAGTCCAAACCTCCCTTCTCAGATGATGAAGAGGACCACCACACCTTCGACTACGACGCCCTCCAACAGCTTGTGGAGAGCCTCCGCAGCCCACTTCCAGGAGCAGGGCAGCCCAGCTGCCACGAGGAGAACCCACCCCCTGCACAGAACACACAGCAGGCAGCACCCACCACCACGGCTGCCTCCCAGGACCCCACGATGAACACATGGCCTTCCAACGCCGTGTGTTGGGGTGCTAGGAGAAGCTGGCTGAACAGGTGCAGGTGGGGTTCGACAGCATGGCAGCCAAACTAGACGCCATACGTGGGTGTCTACGTCCCATCAGGGACCACTCACAGTCCCTAACGGACACCCACAGTCCACTCCATGCTCTCCAACGGACCATGGCTGACATCGCTAGAGTCCTGACTCTGCGACAAGAATGACTGTCTAGTCAGAGTGCCTCCGGCGATCTCGCCCGGGAGATGGGACACATGCAGAGGATCATGGAGAACATGGAGCGGACGCAGGCGGAAAGAGCGGCTGCCATGGCTGCACACCAGCGAGAGGTAGCTGGGTCCCTCAATGCCCTAAAGACCCTCCTCATGGCATTGCTGCCACAAGGCCTGGCGCTGATGCATGCTGCTGCTACCAGCCCATCCACATCTCCGGCCCCTGAGGTGTCACTGCCACACTGTGCTGGAGACAGAACACCACCACCCACATGTGAGGCACATGCAACAGCAGAGGACGAAGATGCGGATGAATCTGCCTTCGTGGTCAGAAGGACTCAGTAGCATTCATCTCCGCCATGTGGCCTGTTTCTGCTTGGTTCTGCCCTCTGCATCATCACCTTCCACTGTCCCCCAATGCACTCTGCGACACTCACCTTGGACCTCGACATGGACTGCCATATTCTGTTGGTCACCAATGACACAGCTATCAGACTGCGGACTGAACTCCTCCTCTCCTGATGTACCTGTCATTCCCTGAAGGACTCTGGCTGGCCCTCCACGGGCCAAGAATGTAAAGTGGGGTTGGCATGGCCCTGTACTGCTCCAGCTGCAACACTCCAGTGAATATGCAATAAACATTCATATTTACACAGATGTGTCATGTCTATGATCTTTCAAGTGTGGAAGTATGGATGAATGTAGGGTCAGTGATTCACCCTTACGTCCATGTTGCTCATGTTGTGGGACTTTTGTCACAGGGTGACACATTGCCGATTACGGTCCGGGTGGCGCCGACACTACAACAGAGACACATGCATTAGTCACTTCCTTGTCCAGCCCAGGACGGAACCACACCCAGAGCCCCGGGGTCATTGTTCACACCCTTACGCTGGACTGGCATACGCCAGGACAGCCCACTCTGCTTACGCACACAGGGGGGGACAACGCCACATGTCCCAGGTCTTCATTGTAGGGATCTGCAGCTCACAGGTCTAGTTGTCAGCATGCCACAGCCGCTCCCTCATGGCTGGTGTACACCCACACCACACCCATCCAGCACAGGCGTCACAGGACATGTGACCCTGCCAATAAAAAGGGCCTGGTGCACGTGCTGGACGCCATTTCCACTCTCTAACTGGGTGTCTCCGTGTAGTTCTCATGTATGCATGAGGGCCTAGGGCCCTGCCACCTCACATTGCCCAGTGCCGGGGGTGACATGATGGCGTCCGCACCACGGAACTCAATCATTAAGGGTCCATGGCTAGCGGTGCACAGACTTGGTGGCACTGGATACACTGCGGCAGGCACAGGCGCACCGCCACGGGATGGTGTCTTGCGGTGCAGTGAGATAGGGGCACCTAAAGTGCTGAGCGGGTGTGCAGCCTGCGATGATGCACCGTCCTGGCGGTCCGGACTGGCAAGGATCAGTGTGAGCCCTGCTGGACCACAGTGTAGGCCTGAGCCAGCGGCCAGTGCAGGCCTCCCGCCACGTGGCGTTGCCTCGCGGTTCACAGAGTTAGTGGCACCTCAAGCGCTGAGCGGGTGTGCAGCCTGCGATGATGCCGTGTGCACTGATGTGGTCTCTGCCATTGCGAAATCAAGACCCAGAACCAGGTGTGTGACCTGGTGGCCCACGGTGCGGGGCTGCATGATGTGGAGGGTGCCATGGTCGCGGGCCCCGGGCTTGGAGATTCAATCGGAACGTGGTGGGCCCTCTTGGAGACACGCCGGTAGCGGAAGGTGAGCAGTGAGGCCTGGTTGCGCAGGGGCGGGCAATCACCGCTGGGCGGCGGGAGGGGCTGGGGTGCAGCAGCCTGTGTGCGCAGGGGCGGGCAAGCGATGATGGCGTGTGCAACTGTATGGACTCTGCCATTCATGTCTCTGGACACTGTTTCAGATAAGGGACCTGGGGGACTGCAGTGTATACCGACACGTGGTTGGAGACACACCGGTGGCAGCAGGTGAGCAGTGAGGCCTAGGTCCGCAGTGTCGGCACTCTCTCACCCTCTCTTTCTCTCTCCCTCTCTTCCTCTCTCTCTCTCTCTTTCTCTCGCCCTCTCTCCCTCTCTCTCTCTCTCTCTCTCTCCCTCTCTCTCTCCCTCTCTCTCTCTCTCTCTCTCTCTTTCTCTCTTTCTCTCTCCCTCTCGCTTTCTCTCTCTCTTTCGCTCTCTCTCTCTGTACTTTGATGGGCGCATGGCACACCTTCTTATCCAGATTTCTGTTTTGCAGGCTGTGACTTACAGAATGTCCTGAGAAGACCCGCCATGCCTCTTCAGAATTGTTGTTTTTGGTTTATTCTGTAATAAACGTATTATTTGGATATTATGAGATGAATGTATGATTTCCCTTTTTCTGACCACACATGTATTTTAGGTGTTGTGATTGTGCGACTTCAGGCGATTTGTTTGGTTCATGATTTTGTGGAGTTGATGTCCAATATCTTTGTCCAAAGGGGGGTGTGGGTGTGGGGGGTGCCCGGGGTGGGGCCCCGGGGGGTGGGGTGGGGTCCTGGGGGTGGTGGGTGTTGTCGGCCTATTGGGGCTCTGGGCTGCATGATCGGTTGCTCCAGGGCATCTGTTGTTCTTCATGTGTGGCTATGGGCTGTGCTCCCTTGTCTGGTGCCGGTTGTCGTCCGACTTTACACCAGGTAAGAGCAGGTGTTAATTTCCTGCTGCTAACGCGCCTTATCGCATGTTTTGTGATTTTATCGCCGATCTGGCTGGTCCTTGAGAATATGCCCCAGAGAGTCGAGAGGAGAGCTCCGGGCCTGACCTCGTGTCCTGGTGGCCCCTTCCTTGAGCCGATGCGAAGCCTCATCAGGATTCAGACGGATCCGACCGACTAGTGAGTAGAGAGACTGTTTTCAGTTGTTTATAGCGTAAACTTAGAGCGCTTTACATGAGCACCAGTTACCACGACATATTATATGTCCTGGTAACTGGTGCTCATGTAAAGCGCTCCAAGTTTGTGCTATATAAAACTGAAAAACGAGTCTCTTTGAAGTTACATCAAAGGCAGTGATGACGCCTTGTACTGTACAACCCATCACTGCCTTTGATGTAACTTCCAAGAGGTTCGTTTTTCAGTTTTATATAGGGTAAACTTAGAGCGCTTTACAACCCGTCACTGCCTTTGATGTAACTTCTAAGACTCGTTTTTCAGTTTCATATAGAGTAAACTTGGAGCGCTTTACATGAGCACTAGTTACCAGTAAAGCGCTCCAAGTTTGCTCGATATAAAACTGAAAAACGAGTCTCTTGAAGTTACATCAGAGGCAGTGATGACGGGTTGTACAGTACAACCCGTCACTGCCTTTGATGTAACTTCAAAGAGAGTCGTTTTTCAGTTTTATATAGCCGTAAACTTGGGGCGCTTCACAACCCGTCATCCCTGACTTTGCTGTAACTTGAAAGAGACTCGTTTTTCAGTTTTATACAGTGTAAACCTGGAGCGCTTTACATGAGCACCAGTTACCAGGACATGTTATATGTCCTGGTAACTGCTGCTCATGTACAGCGATCCAAGTTTGCGCTATATAACACTGAAAAACGAGTCTCTTTCAAGTTACATCAAAGTCAATGATGACGGGTTGTACAGTACAACCGTCAGAGCCGGCTCTAGGCCGGTGCGATCGGTGCGAACGCACCGGGCGTTGACTTAGGGTGGGGACGTCATTTTTGAAAATGTGTATTATTTTGAAAGCACCTGCTGCCTCATTCCTAGCCTCCAGCAACTTTCAGACATCAATTAAAATGTCAAGAGAAGTTCGGTGATTAATCGTCTTTCTGGAAAGAGACCAGAGGTTTGTCTAGTGGAGGTTTTGACTCATCCTAAGGTAGCGCAGAGGGTTAAAATGCCTGCTGCTAAGAACGTGTACCATGCAGATAACGAAGTGCATATAATGTAAATAGGTCAGTGGGTTACTGCTTCTGTAAGAGTGCTCCTTTTGTTACTTGTCGTTTATAAGTCAAAATCCTAATATAGAACATTGAGCTATCAACTGTCACCCGAGAGCTGCTGCAAACTGCAAAGTATTTGTTAGAGCTATATGTTTTTTTGCCCAGTCTTTCATTTTCCTAATCTTGTGAAAAGGGTTCATTTGGGTAGAAAACAATTCTTATTATGAAAGAGAAGCCCTAACAATGATGTTACATTTTAAATTCAGAATTTGTGCCTTTCCTGAATAAGAATTTTACCTATATTGCCTACCAGTATCGATGACATGTCACTCGTACACTACACCTTGTAGTACTGTCTGATGTAACATTTCCTATATACTGATTTACACACATATGATTGCCTCTGTGCAATGTGTGTGTGGTGTAAAGTGCTCTAACACCTTACACTGGTATGAATGGTGCTATAAAACTAAATTAATCTGAGAGACAGTGCTTATGGAGACTTGAGAGGCAGTATTAAAGGGTGCTAGTGAGGGAATCCGTGGCAGAGGTGGTCATTGGGGGGGCGCCAACAGACATTGTCGCACAGGGCGCCACCAGCGCTAAAGCCGGCCCTGACAACCGTCACGGCCTTTGATGTAACTTCAAAGAGGTTCGTTTTTCAGTTTTATACAGGGTAAACTTGGAGCGCTTTACAACTCGTCACTGCCTTTGATGTAACTTCAAGAGACTTGTTTTTCAGTTTTGTATAGTGTAAACGTGGAGCGCTTTACATGAGCACTAGTTACCAGTAAAGCGCTCCAAGTTTGCTCTATATAAAACCGACGGGTACAGTACAGTACAACCCGTCACTGCCTTTGATGTAACTTCAAAGAGACTCGTTTTTCAGTTTTATACAATGTAAACTTGGACTTTACATGAGCACAAGTTACCAGGACATATTATATGTCCTGGTAACTGGTGCTCATGTAAAGTACTATTGCAGAGATAAGGTTTTGGACATAGTCATGTTTTGAATCACACGATGTTGAGCCCACCTGAGGCTCGAACCTGCTTTTTCAGCACGAAAGTCGGCAGCTCTAGCCTTAGCGACATCCTCACCCACAAGAATGGCAGCATTTTCAATATTATATACAATGAAGTCCTAGTCGTTGTTTATTTATCTTATGCAATTTACAACCATTGACAAAGCCAATAGTCATGGCTTGCTGTAGGTGTAATGTTACTTGCTGTGTTATATAACTGGATGAATGAGAGGCAGCAAAATTCCAGTGGGGCACACACTATGCGAAGCACAGATTTTTAACTTAAGTGTTTTAAGCCACGCCCTTAATTACAGCGGTCACGCCCCTATGAGAGACCCCCCAGATTTTACATCCCACTTAAAGCCCTGTGTGTCACCGAAAGAAAATGAAAGTGGGCACTCTCGGGGAGGCAGAGAAGGAAACCATGAAGGTGCTTAAGAGGTTGGATGTTCATGCTGGCGTCAGTGCGGTGGTCCAGCTTATTAATGTAATAACTGCACTTTCACAATTGCTTTATTAACCTTCTTGCTTTCTCAGATTTGCTTGAAAGTGCACCGTTTGCCAACTTTAAAAAAATTCTCGGGGGGGGGAGAACCCCCCCAAACCCCCCTTAGGACGTTCGGCCTTGCTCGCTGTGCTCGCTCGCCACGGTGTGCTGCACCGAACATTTTACTCCTACCACTTTCAAATGGCACCAGCCGCCACTGCAACAGGCCCATCAGTTTCCCCATTTAAAGTCAATCAAGTCTTTTTAAAATTTCTCTATTGATTTGTTTGACCTCTTCCAGACCTTTCAGGATCTCACAGAAAAGGACCTCTGTTGTGGAGCAGGTAGGGAGGATGGGTTGCTTTAAGGGACTGGAGGAAAGCAAGGCTTGGCTAACTGCGGCAGCTGTGGCAATGGTACTGTCTCTGTTCTGGCAGCTAAGCACTGGAGAAGCTAGTTGCCTCTGCCTCCTCCATGATTACTAACTAGCAGACGTTCAAGGCACAGATGCCGCTATTCATCCTTAATCCGGGAGTCTGGGGCAGAGCCTCCAACAGGCACAGCTGGAAGGTTTGAGGAAACAGGAAGAGAACATGAATTGTGGTACTCACTGCAAGCAAGTTTGTATATTCACACAGCCACACAGTGTTGCTGGTTTTCTAGGGCCACTGGAATTCTTTATGTGATTCAGTGTTTCTGGGTTTTATTTTTTTAAACATATTACACACTACTATTTGTGGTATGTGGCATTAGTCCACATGCATTATTAAAAAATATTTTAGTAAAATAGGTTACAAGTATATATTAAATAATTCATTGTGTGACTCCAAATGCTTAACATATGTTTAAAAAGAATGACTAAACTACAAAGTTATATTGTCTTGGAAAAACTGCTGCATTCATTTTTGCTGCCATATTTGGTTAACCATATATATCATGCAAAATTACCTGAGCTAACCTGGTGGGGAGACATGATTTATGGACAACTATTGGCACAAAAGTTATATAACAACAATAATAATTTCAATTGCTCTGCCCTTTCCTTAATCCTGTCTCCTACCCGTAGTACTTCTCCCTCATTTATTACAGTATAACAAATATATTATTCCTGGGTTAGGGAGCAAATGAGTGGCAGATAAGATAAAAAATAAACGTAAGGCTTGGTCTAGGTTTAGGTTTGGCTATGGACAGGTTGGGTCACATGACGCGCACTTCACATGGTTAATGGAATGTAGAAGGGAGAACTGTTAAATAGATGACCGAAGAGAAAAAGAAATTTAGAAAGAAGTTTTGGAAAAGATGTGTCGTGCTGGGAAAGGAAATAAGTTGGGGGACATGGGAGGCGGTAGTAGGCGGTAGTAGGGTATTTAGGCAAAATTCTAAGTTGGAAATACCATCTTGCAAGGAGAGAACTGCTTTTATATTATGACAACTAAAATATCGTCATCTGAACTATCACAGATAAGAATATGGGGGCCCATTACGATACCCGGCGTAAATAAATCCGCCAGGCATAGAAGCGGCAAAAATCCGCCCGCACACACCGCCTGAACACCGACCACGCCATTACGATTACACAAACCGAAAACCGCCATCGGCGGAAAAATCACACAAAATACCGCCCGCCATCGTCCGAGTCGGAGTCAAACCGCCCGCCACGGACGGAAACACGCACTACAACACAAAACCGCCCGCCCACACGGCCGACACACCGCACGTGAAATTACGATCGCACCGCCATGAGCGCGGAAAAACCACAAATATACCGCCCGCCAGCGCAAACAACGCCGATGAGAATCGACACGGCAGAAGCCATGGCGCCAACGTACCTGCACAGAAACCATCCGCACATAAAACCAATAGCACACAACATGGCCAACAAGTCCACACAGCAAGGCACGCACAAATACACAAGCACAGTACACATCCCGAAAACACCCCCCGGACAAACAAAAAATACAAAGGCCAGAACCCCAGACACAACACACCTGAAAACAACAGACCATGAGGACACACCCACATAGGTGAGTACAAAAGCAGCACTCCCACAGACCACAACCCCTTGCTACATTGCAAACCAGAGAGGAGAGGAGAGGACACAGTGACACAGCAAGGACAGCAGCACACCACAGAAACGCACACATCACTACCACCACCACCACCACCACCACCACCACCACCAAACACCACCACCACCACCACCACCACCACCACACCCGGCACCACAAACCCCCTGCACATTACACAACACACACCGCACCAGCACCACAAACACCATGGCACCACAAAGGATGCCCAAGTTCACGCCCATGGAGCTGACGGTCATGGTCGACGAGATCATCAAGGTGTACCCACAAATCTATGGGAACATGGTCCAGCACACACCACTAGCCACCAGAAACAGAATGTGGAACCGGATCGTAGACCAGGTCAATGCAGTCGGGACCCTGCCCAGGAACAGAGTCGAGATTAACAAACGTTGGAATGACGTCAAGAGCCTGGTCAAGAAGAAGGAGGGCAAAAACAGAGAGCTGGCTGCCGTCACTGGCGGAGGGAATCCGCGCTCTTTAAGACCTTCAAAGCATGGGAGGAGAAGGTGCGAGTCGTAATACATCCGGAGATCCTCGCCGGATTAGCAGGGGAGTGGAGGCTGGTAAGTACAAACTAATGTATACCAGCACACCGCTATGTACTCACATGCGCAACTACCATGCCACAGCTCCCAGGGACAAACACCCCCATGTCCAGCACACAATACACAACACATCACACACACATGCAACAGACACTACCACACACAGCCCAAACCGAACAACTGTAAGATGCGTGGGGACATGTGTACACTCAGCCAGCCACGTAACCACCAACAGGTCCCCAAATATGCCAGAAGCGCCACAACGAGCACCCACCACACCCATGTGTCCGCCACAGCTGCACTAACCGACAAGTAACAGGTAAGTGGCAGGAACACAAAGTGCAGTGGGTGGGAGGGTGGACAGCCCAAGTACAACACACACCAGGCCCCAGTCCCACAGCACAGCAAGGAGGAGCATCCCCACACCCCACAGCCACGTGTCAGCCACCGCAGTGCACAACGACAGCCGAAAGGCAGACATCACGGTCCACAGCAATCGGTGTCAGTGGGTGTCCAGCCACCCCACGACCCACAACACCCCCACCCCCACAGACCTGCAACATGGAGCACCCCCGCTTAGAGCCATGTGGCATCCAGTACAGTGCACGCACGAACAACTTGCAGGTGGGAAACTGGACAGGGCTGGATTACTGGAGGCATGAGGACCATAACACGACCAACACATGGGACATGTCACGTAGCAGACGAACACGCAGCACCGCCCACCGTCACGAACAAGTGAACAATGTGCACACGGACATGAACAACAGACTCACACCCCACATGACCCATCACAGACATAGCAACACCCAAGGAGCCACGTCTGCATGCACAAGCCACACTGAATATAGTCCCACACGGCAGCCACTGTGCAACTCATCACACACAACCGAAACACCATTGAAGTCCTGTCCATGTAGCCCCTACTGCCTGTCAACCACACACCCCACAACTACGCCTATGTAAGACAAACAACACTAGACGCAACAGAGCGGAACAACAGAAATGCACACGAACACCACTGAACCCATCAAACTCACAGACACACCATGCACATACAACATACCATCCATCCCATCCGTCAGCCCCAGTCTCATGAAAGGCATGTCATCCGCACAGCTGCCACACATACAGCAGTCACGCTAAGACACATGCCCATGACCAACCATGTGGTAGAAGTCAATTAAGCGCACGACACACTGTGAGCAACAACACACAACATGGGCCACACCCCCCGAGCACTGCAGTGATGCACATGGCACAGGGCAGCACGCACACCAAGGAGATGGGACAACTGCAATACGTTGGCTGGCACACAACTATCACTCACTCATAACGATGCGTCCAATGCCATGTCCAGTAATCACAACAGACAGCAAATATGCAGGCCATGTCAAGCATGCACACACCTCAAACCATGCACTGTCATGCTGCCACAACACATGTCACGTTCGGCACCCATGGCTCACAGCATGTACCCCAAAAGCATATCCACTCCCAAATGCGAATCTGGGGCATGGCCCCCATGTTGCCATATGCGTTCCTAAGCGTTCCATTTGAACCCCAAAAGCATATCCACTCCCAAATGCGAATCTGGGGCATGGCCCCCATGTTGCCATATGCGTTCCTAAGCGTTCCATTTGAACCCCAAAAGCATATCCCCTCCCAAATGCGAATCTGGGGCATGGCCCCCATGTTGCCATATGCGTTCCTAAGCGTTCCATTTGAACCCCAAAAGCATATCCCCTCCCAAATGTGAATCTGGGGCATGGCCCCCATGTTGCCATATGCGTTCCTAAGCGTTCCATTTGAAACCCAAAAGCATATCCCCTCCCAAATGCGAATCTGGGGCATGGCCCCCATGTTGCCATATGCGTTCCTAAGCGTTCCATTTGAACCCCAAAAGCAAAGTACAAACCAGACCCAGGATGGGCCAGGAGCCCGCATACACCAGAGTCACAATGAGTAGGGGCACAGCAACACACCCATCGGCATGGCCAATCCGTCCCATGCCACATGTGCACAGCACACAGTCCCATTGCCTAGCACACACAACTACAGATGCCACAGCCACACACTCGCCTCCGGGAAACCCATGTACGAGATTGCACGAACTGCCAATGTCAGACGACAAATACATACTTCGCCAGGTGCAACACAATAACAAATCTCATTCTCTCCACAGGTGACGAACTGCCGGATGCTGGGGATGGAGACAGCAGCCAGCACAGCCAGCCCACAAGCCCCCAACGAGGACACACGGATCTGGAGGATCTGTCCTCCTCTTCGGACACGGACCACCAAGCAGGCCCATCTGGCGTGGCAGGGCCCAGCCGCTCCCCAGGACCCCTCCTACCCACCAACCCATCATCCAGGGATGCTGAACAGTCCCAGCCCCCTGCTGCCACTGTCGTTGCGGCCACACCCACGGTCATTGCGGCCACTACCACTGCCGCAACCGCCACCATCGCCGCACCGACCACCACCGCCACCACCACCACCACGTCTTCGCTGGCACCAGCCCCAGCGCAGGTGGTGGCCCGGCCGACTGGATCCACCCTGGGAGCCACAGCGAGGACCGTGGTGTGCAATGTGGCTAGTGGGCAGGCCGGTGGCAGCAGGACTGGTAGGAGGAGCAGGGTCAGGGAAATGCCAGCCTCCCTGGGAGCCATGCCCTGCCTCAAATGGCCAGAGTCCTTGGGGCCTATGAAGAGGCCCAAGGACAATGGGCCAGGTCTGCTACAGACACGCGGGAGGTGCTGGGGGCGCTGAGGTCCATGGACGCCCATATGGGCCAATTCGTGTCCCGTATGGACCAACTCGTGGACCTCATGGGCCAGCTGGTGGTGGCGGTGGGGTCACAGGCAAGGCCAGCAACACCACCTCCGCCACCACCTGCTAGGGCGCAGGGTCGGGCAGCAGTGTCCACTTCCCCTGCATCCACATCCAGTGAGCACACCTCACCCACCACCAGCAGGTCGCCACCACACACCCCCTCCCAAACGTGGAAGGGGCCGTCCGAAGAGGAAACAGATCTCCCGGGAGGACTTCGCACGCTCCAGTTGCAAGTGAGGCAGCCAGCCAGCCTTCCGCCAGCCTTCCTTGACCAGCCACTGCATTGACTTGCTCTACGATCCCACTCCACACAGCCAGCTGGATGGCATGTGTGTGTTGGACTATGGACATAGAACCAGTGGGTACACCCTGAGCTTCACGCAGCCATGACCGACAGCTCATCGTCACTGCACGCACCACTTTTGTCATCACCTTACACACAATCACATGTCACAGTTTGTAATAAATGCACCTTTTTCACTAACTGCGGTTTGTGCCCTGTGTTTTATTTGTACGGAATACAACGGCCACCTTGGGCGGAAAGGCACCTGATGTGTGGCATGGCAATGGAATCCGGAGGGCCTGTAGGGACCTAGGGGTGGGAGACAGAACAGGAGCACATTCAATGAGTGTGTCACACACCCATCACACAGTACATGTCAACAACTACAAGCAATGTACACACATCGCACAGAGCAATAGGGCACAATGCCACAGTCACCAACAGTGGCATACTACCCTGGCCATGGAGCGTTGACACACTGCACGCAGTGAACATACGGCCACCCTGACACAGCACACACACACCTGCACAGATACAGACACATCATCCGTCGTACATGGACACTCACCGTCAAGTGAAGTAGCGGGCGATGAGCTGCTGGAGCACATTCCCAGCTTCCTCCTCTCCGCTGTCCACCTCACTCGAGCTGTCCTGGTCTGCGGGCTGGGGCCCTGGTTGATCTCCGTCATCCACAATGAGGGGGATCTGCTTCCGAATGGCCAGATTGTGCAGCATGCAGCACGCCACCACTATCTGGCACACCTTCTGTGGGGAGTACGCCAGTGCACCCCGGTGCGGTCCAGGCACCTGAACCTGGACTTGAGGAGGCCAAAGGTACGCTCGACCACACGTCTGGTCCTCCCATGTGCCACATTGTATCGATCGTCTGCTGGGGTGCGAGGATTCCTCAATGGACTGAGCAGCCATGCCCCATTCGGATACGCAGAGTCACCTGGGTGTGAGGGACACAGAGAACCGTTGCTATTCCAACTGGACAGGGGACAGCATCGCACAACCAGCACGCTACACCACTCCACATACTCACCGACAATACAGCCACGATCCTGTTGCAGATTGGCCATCAGTCGTGGCAAGATGCTGTTGCGCATTATGTGTGCGTCATGTGCCGAGCCTGGAAACTTGGCACACACGTGGGTGATCACCATGTCCGCAAGGCACACCACTTGCACATTCAGGGAGTGCGTGTGCTTCCTGTTGCGGTACAGGTGCTCAGTGGCCTGTGGTGGAACAAGGCCAACATGTGTGCAGTCAATGGCTCCCACGATGTGTGGGATTCTGCCAAGGGCATAGAATGCACCCTTCACTGCCGCCAATTCACGAGCCCTGGGGAATCTGATGTACCTGTTCCGGTACAGCATCATGGCTGCCAGTACATCCCTCAGCACCTTGCTGAACATGGGCTGGGACATCCCTCCTCCACTGCCCACTGTGTGCTGGAATGACCCAGTGGCGAAGAAATGCATGGCGGCCATCACCTTAGCCGTGGGGGTGACAGCAGTCGGATACACCCTGCGGGGACGGAGATGGGGCTCTAACATGGCACACAGTCGATGCAGGGTTGGCCTGTCCAGCCGAAACTTCCTGATTACCTCTGTATCGTCCATGTCCGCCAGCAATTGGTATGGGCGGTCAATGTTCGGTCTCCGCCTGGGTTAAATGGCAGAGGACACATGTCAAAGCAACACGGCACATAGCAATTTCGCATACACATCACTGACATGACTGAGCAAGCACATGAGCCACAGCCCAGCTGTCAAGCTGGGACGGCACGGCCACAATACACTTACACAGGTCTCCCAACAATGGCAATGGCAAGTGAGACATACCACTGCCATGTGCATGCACATGGGGATCTAGGCCCCAATGACTTGCGGGGCGTGCTGATGGGGACTGACTGCATATTCGTCAAGCGGCAACGCCACGGCAACATGAGTGTCTGCTGAGCATGGAACTGCTTCCGAGGCTGGATGAGTATGGCACACGACGACGACGATGTGGGCACGGGCTGAGCGGCCAATACAAGTGGGACCTGTGGCACGAGGGGATATGAGACAGTAGTAGGTGTCAGCACTGCACCCTATGTACAGCACTGTACGGATCACAGCTCCCGAAACATTGACAGGTGTCCACATTGACAGCCCCATGCCAAGACGGCTGTGTGCTTGCAGTCACACGTCACAGGTGAGAGGTTACATTGCACGTGCCAGGTGGCAGACGTACATAGTGGGAGCTGGCATGTGTGTGCATGTGTCTCCTGTTCAGGATCCACCAGATGGGCGCTGACTCTGTACTGACCATTGGACACAGCATGTTCCGTGGAAGGCTTGTGTGTGTGGGATGGTGGCACTGGATGTGCCTCCGTTGGGTGGGGGGCCATGCACAGGGCGGGTACGTCGATGATTGCGCATTGTTGGTCACGGTGGGTGCACCAACTAAGATGTGTTGCCCTGTGTTAAATTCCCATGTCCGCATGATGATGGACTGTGGATGTGGGCAGACTACACATTGGTCGATGTGCTGTCTATATGCATGTGCCTTCACACCAGGCACAGCTGCCCCTGCACATTTGACCCCTGCTGGACTCGCTGCTGGGTCTGTGGAGCTGATGCACCTTCTGCGCGTGGGGCAGACAGCTCTCCTCACTTCCCTCATTGCGCATGTCATGTCTTTGCCGCAGGTGACATGGATCATGGAGGGCCCACATGTACGCGTGGGTAGGCTACACATGATTGTTCACTGGTCGCCACCCCCAGTCAGTGTTTCGAATGGGAAGGTTGTCGTGCTGGTGGTATGTTCGATGTGGCGGATGGGCGGGCCTAGGTGCGGGCTTACATTCCGGACATGGGGGGTAGTTGGATTGGCGACTAGTTGCAGTACACACGGGACACGTCTCTTCCTTTCCACATCTGGGTCATCCCTTGTACTAACTGACAGTGATACAGTCATCTTCGCCCCAGCCCTCATGTCCTCCCCTCGCCCCCCAATATGCATGCTCACCTGCGAGGCTAGCGCTTGCACAGGCAGCCCCAAGCTCGCACCAGAGAGGGCAAGGAGTGTATGTGTGGGTCCAGTTGCACGAGTGGGCTGTCTCAGGGTATGATGTGTGGCGGGACGCCGTCCACCTGCGTGGTGCCCCAAATGGAGACCCGGCCTGCATGGACTATGCATCACAGTCTTCGCCTTCCGGATCCGCCACCTGCGACACCCAGTGGCTGTGGCTGCCCTTGCGGCCAGGCCGCGTCCGTCTGTGGCTGATGGCCCACACATTCACTCTTTGGCCTCTCTGGGGAGGGCTCGGGGGTGGTGGCGCACGCGCTTGCACTTAGTCGCAATGGCATGTGGCGTGGTTGGTATGATGGGCAATGGATGGGATGGTGCGAGCCACCTCCCGTGACGTCAGTGCTGCTCGTGCTGTGGTGCGTCCCCCCTACACTTCCATCTGACTTGTGCCATGCTAGACGTTGAGGTTCTATTGCCTGCGTGATATGACCAGGAGGAGCGCGAGGAGACCTCTCACACACCATGCTCCACTGCCATCCCGTGCCCTGTATCGCCTGTGCGGATTGACTATGTTGGGGTTACACCTGGTCGACTGGGGCTGTGTGTGCCTTGTCAAGGGGCATGGCGGGCGCACAACAGGATCCAGCTTGTCCACAGAGGGTGGGCTGAGGTGTGCCTGGTACCGCTTTGTACGTGTGCCCGGCTGCTGTGCACACACGTGTTCACTCCCCCCGACAGGTGTCCTCTCACAATGCCCAGGGAAGCGGTGGTGTACTGTTCATGACCCCTCCCAACACGGCATGCTCCAACTTGGCATGTGCGCATCTACCCGTCGCACCCACCCACCTGAGCACTGCGTCCATACGACTTCACACGACACATGTGTGTCTTCCACAGTAGTGCTACTCATTTGCGTTGACATCCAATACCAGTGGACTACATGGTCATGTCACGACTGCCGTGTACTTCACATACTCTCATCCTCTCTCATTCGTACTTGTGAAATGAGTCAGCGGAGACAGTTTTGGTTTCAAACATTATATTGAGTCTTCTGTCCTCTGTGATGCAGTATAGTGGACACTACTGGCAGCGGAATACATGTTGAGGATATACTGAGCATGATTACAAATGGGATAGGGTGTGGGGTAACATCTGCTTGGCCAAGGCTGTGCTAATGTACATTTACGTATAGCTGCGGAGCTGCGGACTTTGACACAGACGGTATACATGTAGCCTACCAGACCGCTCGGCATCATGGGCACAGTCCATCTCAGTTCCATGTGACAGGTTTGCTGCGGTTGTTCCTCATGCACGCGTGCATGTGAGATGACATCAGGGCATGTGCTTGCGTGCATGCAGCGGCGTGCCACTTGTTGTTGCACTGTGGTGGTTACTGGACATGTCACAGTCACTGGGGTCGTGTTGTTGTTGTATGCACTTGTCGTCCATGCAAAGGTCCTGGTATGGGATTCCCGGGGCGGGGGTGGGAGGGGTGCAGCACCCACAGACTCCAGGTGACCTATTCATGTCCACTGAGCGGTGTGTGTGTCCATGTGCGCTGGATCCATGTTGTGTCCTGGTTGTTCGTGCAGTTCCGTCCATGT
Source organism: Calotriton arnoldi (assembly GCA_963921515.1). Lineage (NCBI taxonomy): Eukaryota > Metazoa > Chordata > Amphibia > Caudata > Salamandridae > Calotriton > Calotriton arnoldi. Next base: position 476,746 of record CAWUFW010011213.1, on the reverse strand, counting down.
GGGTGCGATACACAGAGCCCATGCCACTGCCTCCCACGATGCATGCGGTGTTCCTGGATGTGATGGGGAACAGTGTGCATGTCCCGGTCATATCCGATGTCATGGCGATGTCGTTGATGGTGTGGTTACAGTTGCCGGTCGTTTGGTATGGCTGTTGTGGTGGTGACTGGCCAGTCCGTGCGGAAGCTGAGCATGGGTGCGGGGTTGGACTTCATAGGTCACTCGGGGAACCTGCGTTGTGGTCCGACGTATTTACAGGTTGTCAGGTATGCGATGCCGTCCAGCAGGGCTTCCATGTCATTGGTGGTGTACATGTTTGCCAGCCAATGAAGCGGATGGTGGCTCTCAAGGTGTTGTTCGTAAGTTGTCCCTTGGAGGACCATGATGGGGCATGCTGGGTGACATTCGATGTAGCTGTTCTCGATGATCCGTCATGTGGAGGCACAGTGGTCCCATTTCAGTGCGGGTGCGATGTTGGCCACATACGCCATGCCCCCATAGGCAGAGCAGGCCCTGTCGTGTGCGTCCAGAGGGAGGAGTAGTGGTAGCAGGTCCGCCTTCAGACATGCCGGGTTGGAGAGGCATATCTCGACGGGATGCTGGTAGGGACACCTCCGACAGTAGAAGACGGGCATGACGCAGCTGAACAATGTGATGCGGTAAGTCAGTCGGTAACTTACGTTCAGCAGGGACAGGAGATCGCATCCCAATGTATGTATCGTGTTGGTTTTGTACAGCTTGAGCTGTTCGGCGTAGTTGGGTAGGTGTGTTGCGGTTGCCATTTCGCAGCGGTTCGTTGAGGTAGCGTGCTCCGGCTGTGTGTGCAGTCTGCAATGTGCACGCTCCGGGGTTGCTGTGAGCTCTGTGTAGTCGTAGGGAGACAGGACTTGTGTTCTGTTGGCTTGTTTGGAGGACACGGGCCCTCTTCCCACATGCTTCTCAGACAGTTCAAGGTCAGTGCTGTGTGACTCCTTCCAATTAACTTGCATGTGGCCGACATGGGGGAGTGTTTTCTTCTTTCTTCCCCGTCCGTTGTGTGCTTCTGTGATATGCGCTATCTGCCCTGTGGTCGGTCTCCTCGGCATGCCTGTGTTGGTCTATTCTTGGACAATGGCTGTATTCACCGGCTTCTGTCGTAGGGCTGTGGTTTCGGAGTTGGAATGGAAGGTCATTCAGTGCTGTCTGCTCTCCCTTGTGTGGGCGGCAGCCTGCCTTTCCACTCTGCGTTGGGCCTTGTGTGTGGATGTTATTCTTGGGCCACCTGTTGTCGGTCCCCGGGCTCTTTGGTGTTCCGTTTCATGTGTCTTGTTCATATGTGCAGGGTGGTATGGGTTTTTCAGTGTGGTACTGGCGTTCCTCTTCCCGAAGGGGCCCTGCTTCTCCTAGTTGGTGTTGCCGCCGCTGTGTGCTTCGCCATGTTTGTTACACTGGGGTGTGTCCTGCTGTTGCGTGACTTCACTGACATGTGTGCGTCGGTTGTGTGGCGTTGGGTGTTGTCCGTGAATTGGGCGTTGGGGACATGTCTGTGGCAGGCCTGTCACGTGTCATGTGCGTTCGGGGTGGGGCTGATGTGTGTGCTGCTTGGTTGTGTCCCTGTGTCTGTGTGCGACGCATGCATGGAGCTGCGGTTGGCCTCTGCGTTGTGCGCATGTGTGGCGGCGTCATCGGCGCTTTGTGGCCGTGACGGGGTGGTTGGTTCCTAGTCCCAGGTGGTGTGTACACATGTGTTCCGCGATGTTAGGATTTGGCCTGTGTGTCATATGTGGATGCAATGGTGGATGTGTAGTGTACACGCGCTGGTGGGGGGTTGTCCGCTTTTTCCGCCCTTGCACTGTGTGCGCTGTTTGCGTGCACTTGTTGTGTGTGTGCCTACCTGCGTCTCCGCGGTACGTTGCGTCCTTGGTGGTGCATCAGCAGAAGCATGGGAAGGGCCTGCAGTGCTGGATTCATGCCCGGGGTGCCGCTTCTTCGTTGTCCGTGCTCTGCGTCCGTGTTACCGCCTCTCTTTCACGTGCGGTGTCTCTTGGCCGTGGGAGCCGTTTGTTTGCGGCATCGTAATTTATGCGCCGGGCGGGACGTGTTTCGTCGGACGGTGTGTGTCAGTTGTGCTGCGCCGCTACGTGAACGGGCGCACTTTGATGGCGGACAGTGTTGCTGGCTTGCCGGCGGTGTTTGGCCTGCTTTTCGCATCGTAATTGGGCGGGCGTGTGGACTGCTGCGTGCCGGCGGTAACTGGTGGTTTTTGCATCCGCCAGCACGGCGGTTGTGCTTCCGCCCGCCATCGTAATGAGCCCCATAGTTTTTTTGTATTTTTAATATCATTGTTAAAAATAGTGTTTTATATAATAGTTGTGTGTAATACTATTTTTATATATTGTTGCACTGTTATAAATGCTATAGGCTTTTTACATTATTTTCTTTTTTTGAGGGTTTTAAATATTTTAGGGATGGGGGAATTGGGTGGGTAGTTTTTATTTATTCTTTTGAACATTTTTTATTGAAATTTCTGTGTAATAAGTTTTATGAACATTTATTTTAAAGTTATTAATTTAAAATATTTTTTGCTTTCATGTATTATTGTACTGTGTTGAGGTAATTTTTGTAAGTTATTTTTTTGTGGTGCGTTATAGAGTTTATAAGGGAAATGGGTGTGGAGTGTTTTGGAGAGTATTTATTTTTATTATTTTGTTTGGAAAAATATGTAATTTTTATATGACTCCTTGTCGGACGGTCCAGTGCCCGAAACAATGGCAGTCGGATGCTCATCCGACCGCCTTCGTAATGAGGCCCTTGATGATAAAATAGTTTGAGTTTTGTATAATATTTAAATATATATTATAATTGGATAAAAAATGAAAACATTTGAACATTATAAAATGAATTAATGATGTATTTATATATTTATATCTTTTTAATTTTCAGATTCAATACATTCATTTTTAAATAAATAAAAAAAATATGTATTTATTCTAAATATCACTTTATTAATAACATGGTTTATTTAATGCAGTTCCATATGTCTCCTTTGAAGTTTGATGTTTTCTTCTCTGTGGCTTAGGTTGGGATGGGAATAGTAAATTAAATCCCTTCAATATCCAACGTTTTCCCCAATGAAGCTTCAGAGGGCATAACAATAGTAAATTTAACACCTTTAATATCCAACTTTTAACCCAATGTAGCTTAGATTGGAGAGAGGAACTAGTAAATATGCCCCTTTTATAGAACAATACCATCCCCAATATAGCTTAGATTGGAATGAGTTAATTTTATAATTTCATTGTCAAACACTTTATCCAATGTTGCTGAGCAGATAGATGGTGTGGGGAGTTAAAAAAACAGGCTGAGATTTCCTCAAATATCAACGAGGCCCTCATTACAATGTCGGGCAGACACCGTTGCGGGGAAAGAACCGCCAGACCATAGGTCGGCGGTTCCGACACGCTAATTTGGATTCAACCGCACATAGTGCAGTCGAAAACATCCATTTTCCAATGGGAGCTTGTGCTGCGGGCATTTGTCAGGGTGAATAGCAAAAGTCACTAAATTAACCTGTGCTTAACCCTCTGGTAGCTTGGCACAAAACAGTTAGGCTTAACTTAGAGGACATGAGTAAAGTATTTATGCAGCACTCAAACTGTAATAAAGTGAAAACACAACACAAGAAAAATCCCAAACTAATTTAGGAACATAGAGCAAATTGTAATATATAAAATGATACTAGAATGACAAATATCTAATCAGTAGAACTAGAGATGTGCAAATTAAAACTTTTAGGCAAGTAGAGCATCTACAGGCAAAAGCGCCACTCACGGTCATTTGGTCAAGCTAGACCGGGTAAAAGTCACAAGTTCAGGTTGACTGCAATGGAGCGCACGCCGGATACAAGGACCAGGTTAGTCCTGCTTAAAAAGTTACCTTTTCAAAGTTCGGCATGAAGCGTTCCATTCACAGTGGAGGAGGCCATGAGGAGCAGGAAGAGTGTCGTGGATGACCATTGCTGTAGTGCGTAGAGCAAGCCTTTCCTTGCAAACGATTGTTGCTGTAGAATGAAGATCCAGTCAGGCGTCGCAGATGGTCGTTGATGGAGCTTTACATCCGCAGTCACCATGCAATGTGGTGCTGTAGCGCGAAGTGTTGACGGTTGTTGCTGGCGTCAGGTTCACTGGAGCTTCACATTGGCGGTTGTTGAGGGTGGCAGACTCTTGGTGCGAATTAGCCAATGTGCAGTCGTAAAGAGAGCAAAATTCCAGAATTTCACCTTTTCTTTTTACAGAGGAGTACTCTCTGATGCCCCCCTAGGGTCCAGAACCTGGGGAGACACCTTTTTGGGGTCAGGGACTCATTGTAGCAGAGACCAGCAGAGCTCCTACAGGTCCAGTTGCAGGTCTGGGCAACTCCAGTTGCAGGGAGGCTTCTGGAGCTTGTTGTGTCCCTGTAGCTCTGAACAGGAGGTCAGCAAACTGACCCTTGGAGTCACTCAGGTAGCCTGTAATGAAGTTGAGCAGGTCCAATCTTCCTTCTTACAGATCAGGGCAGGCTTCAAGCAGTAGGGCAGTGCTTTGGTGGACAAAGAAGGCCTCAAACAGAAGGGCAGTTCTCTCTGGAGAACAAGGCAGGCCTCAAGTAGCTAGCAATCCTCTGGGGAACAAAGCATGCCTCAGGGAGCAGGGAAGTCCTCTGGGAAGCAAGGCAGTCCATCCTCTTGTAATGTCCGCAAGGCCAGGAGTGTATTGAAGAGTGGTTCTGGGGGTCCAATATTTATACCTGGTACTAGCCTTTGAAATGGGGGAATTCACTATAGTACCCGACATCTGGTTCTTGAAAATTCTTCTTTTCCCTGTCCAGGCTCCAAAATGATTGGGGTGACAAAATACTATTGTCAGGTTCCTCCTTCCTGTGTGCTGGGGCAAAGCCCTATGGAATGTAAGTGGGACTGGCTAGGGGGAACAGCTTTTGCAACACAGTCAACACAGTCTAAACCACGCATGCCATTACAACGCAAGCGTTACAGCACATGCGTCTTTACCACGCATGCCTTTACCACGCATATTTTTACCACAACCTGCATCTACAATACATGCCATTACCACGAAAAATGTAAGTATAAAGGTAAGTGTATTATATATGTAAGTATAAAAGTAAGTGTATCTGCTCCCAATCAAAAGTTATCACCTATTTAAATGTAATAAGAACACCCAGTGTTAGGCAATTGGAGAGATAGACTCTACAACAGTGAAAAACAACTTTAGGAGTTTTCCCTGCAAGGACATGTTAAACCCACCTCTTACCATTTAAATACAATGCACCCTGCCATATGAGTCTTTAGGGCCTACTTTAAGGGTGACATATGTATTAAAAAGGAAGGTTAGGCCTGGCAAAAGGTTTATTTTCCATGGTCAAAATGGCTGTTTAATAACTGCCCTATAGGCTGTAGTGGCAGGCCTAAGACATGTTTTAAAACGCCATTTTAGTGGGTGGCACAATCAGTGCTGCAGGCCCACTAGCAGTATTTTATGTACAGGCCCTGGGCACATGCAGTACCATTTGCTAGAGGTTTACAAGTAAATTAAATGTGCCAGTTATGTGTAGGCCGATTGTACCTTGTTTTGGGGAGAGCACACAAGCACTTTACTACTGATTAGCAGGGAAAAGTGCAGAGTCCTCATGCCAACACAATGGGCTCAGCAACAAAATGCAGAAATCAGGGGCACACCCTGCAAAAAGGGCCAGTTCCGACACCAATCATCCCAGTAGCAGCCACCCATTCCCCTTTTCCTCAACAGTTTGGTCCACCTGGCCCTTATCCTCCTTTTCTGGGTCAGCCTGGGAAGGTACCGGGCAAAAATAAATGGCACGTATATGGTACTATTACTACCAACCACAGTATTTGGGCAAGCTAAAAAACAACACCTACTAAATCTGAAATTATTACTAATACCAGCTAAAGCATCACTTTAAAAGTTTTACTTCTATATTTAAAAAATCAAATGGTCAAAAATTCCACACTATAAAAAAAACAAATGGTAGGGAATGGCCAGGAAAACATTAGGCAAACAAGGATTAAAGGAAGGAGAAGGGACTGGAGGAAAAATGTAAAAGAGAAATAAGCGAAAGGTTGATGCCTCAGTAAGAAAAAAGAGGGGGAAAAAGAAGAATGGACAAAGAGGCGGCAGAAACTGAAGGGAATATAAAAGGAAGATAAAGAGGTATAAGGGATGATGGGGTTATCAGAAATTAAAGCAGATAAGGGGAAGTTAGGAAAAATAAATAAAAGGAAAAGGGCAAGAAGCATGTTAGTTTAGATAAGGTTAATTATTAAATTCAATAAGATTAAATAGATAAACTTATGACTTACCAACACAAGAAGGAATGCCTGCTGAACTGCTGAGGCCTGAGGTGGCATTGCGTTTGAACTTCAAGGCCCTCTTCTTCGGCTGTGCTGAATGGGTGAAAGAAAACAACACACTGATTAGTAGCACTAGTTACAATACTATTAAAGCATATTTAATAATTCACATGCAAAAACTCTACTGCTTAAGCAACAAATCCTATTCCCCTATTTAAACTCCATCATAGAAATAATTCCCTGTCTTCAAAAATAATAACTACAAGTAATATTGCTCCTCCACTAGATGTATACATTTTCATTATTTTCATAATAAACTTATAATGGACACATTATGCCCATTAACTCAAGTGTAAGCATACTTTCCTCACTGTGGAACACAGTCCCAATACTGGGCAGAAAGGCTCACTTCACTTAACACACACTTCCAGTCCTCCAGTTCTGAGTCTGACATGCCCCACTAGTTTCCCTTGACAACAACCACTTCCTAATTACAATATCAAAAGAACCCATAAAATAATATTGATTACATTTATTATAATATATTATGCATCTATCTATCTATCTATCTATCTATCTATCTGTCTATCTATCTGTCTATCTATCTATCTATCTATCTATCTATCTATCTATCTATCTGTCTATTTTAACCAGTGGCAGTCGCCACTGGGTAGTTATAGTTAGGTCAGAATTTCCATAGGAAATACCTTTTTTGTTGTGCTTATAACTTTGCCACCACTTGACGAATCTTCATGAAACTTTACAAAAAAATGCTACTTTTTGCCTACTTTGTGCATGGACAGTAATGGGGTTATCCACCATGGGAGGCCGAGATAAAAGGGTGTCCCAAAAAACAAAATCCCCATGTATTTTCCATAGACTTATTTAATAAGCGAAAATCACAAAAACTGCTGAACAGAATACACCAAATTTGTCAGTAAGCTAGATCTTGGTTTGCAGATTCTTCTTTTTTTGATTTGGTGTAATTATGTTCAGTAGCTTTTGAGAAATTAAGGTCCAAAAATCTTTGTAAATCTGGACGGTTGGATCCGCAAGGGTCTTGCAAGAGTCTTGTGGGAGAGTCAATTTAAAAACAGAGTGTTCTGATTGGCTAAGGAAGCTATTTTTCCCTTGGGCCAATTCGCTCCCATGGGAGTCAGACTCCCACAGGGGCAAGCACTCTCACTGGCTGCAAGCAACATGAGAAAAATGTTTCCTGCAGCCACTACAGGACACATTAAAAATATATATATAATGGGGCATGGTAGGGATACCCTGCCCCCTCCAGGCCCTGTGGGTGGGACCCAAAGCGATCCCTCTCTGGCCAAAATAAAAAAAAATTGGCAGTTTTTGCTGTGATCCAGTGGGACTCCTGCGGGATCACGGCAAAAACAAAAATGACAGCCACATTTTTTTTAGTTTTATGGGAATGGGGCATTACTAGGGCCCCACTCCCTGAGCCCATTTTGGGCCCTGGGTATCCCATCCCCCAGGAAAGGGTATATTATTGAAGGGGAGGAGAGGGGCGCATGCCTTATTAGGTCCGGTGGAGCACACCCCAGGGGCCAAAAGCATAAATAGGAGGAGGGGGCAACGTGGCCCCCTTACCAAGCCTTAAAATGGCCCGGGGACCCCATCCTCCAGTGCCTTAACTTAAATTATAAAAGGGAGGGGGCTGAGCGGCCCCCTCCTGAACCATTGAAGGCCCCCTAGAACCACATCCCCTGGGGCTGAAATGAAAACTAAAGGGGAGGGGGACCCCACTCCCTGAGCCTTTAATGGCCCCAGGGACCCCATCCCCTGGGGCCGGCTCACTTAGTGAGTCCCATGGAGTCCACAGTAGTTTCCTTGTCCGCACTACTATGGGCAGGGAAACATGCATTTGCTCCCTTCTGGCCCGAGCATTTATGAATCTCCCCCCAAACGGTAGCAAACATTGAGTCTACTCCCAGCTGGTGGGAGATTTAAAAATGTTCCTCTCAGGTGGGAGCAGACTTGTGCTCTATTTTCCTGCTTGCACTGCTGCAGTTAGGGAAACAGAAAACATATTTCTCCTCCCAGAGGGAGCAGCATAAATAGCTGCCCCCTGCAGGTGGGAGCAATGCCAGCTCCTTCGACTTGCGGGGAGCCAGCTGCAGCCGCAGGGGCCTTGAGGCTCCCCCGGCGGTCAGTAATGCTGTGTTTGGTGCATGCCCTGGGTGGGCACCGGCGCACCCATCTATAAATGATGGAGGCCTCGGGAGATGGGGTCCCCCAGGCCAAAATAGGCTCAGAAAGGGTGTCTGGGTGGCTGGGGGTTTGTCCACAGGGCCTGGTGACAGGCCAAGCCCTCTGGCCATCCCCTGCTGTGTACGGCTAAAAGCTGTGTGCAGCGTGAGGTTGGCTGCCTGCTGGGAGTTAGATGCAGGGCTTGGCTGCAAACCAGGACCTGCAGCCAACCTAATGCCACGCATAACCAAAAGCTATGCACAGCATGGGGTTGGCTCCCTGTCAGGAATTGGTTACCCCTGGTGGGCTGGCAACTGGGCCTGACCACAGGCCAGTCCCTGTTGCCAACACCCTGCTGTGCACGGTCGAAGCCTGTGTGCAGCTTGGGGTTGGCTGCAAAGCCTGGCCACGGAACAGGACCTGCGGTTAAACCCATTTTGTGCACAGTCAAGGGCCGTCGCACGGCGGATGGGTTTTACATATGGTTGGTAATAGAATATTGCTTCACATTTAAACAAACACTGGAAATTCACTGGGAAAACCAAAGGTTAAAGTAGCGTTATAGTTAGATGTGATTAAAAAATCTGTTCTTGTTTTTAAAAAACCTTAGAAATTCACTGAAGAAACCAAAGTTTAAAGTGACATTATAGTTAGGTAAATATGTTGGTGATGACATTAACTTTTTGAACTAAAATAAAACAGAAATTCACGAGTTATAGTTCGCAAAGACCTCACAGATTACATCACTCATGACAAATTCTGTGAAATAATTTATGACATCACTGATGACATCTCAAATAACATTATTGATGGCATCACTGTTGACATCACTGATGACATCATCCAATAAGTGTGTTAGTTTATTTCATGGTTTACACAGTTCATGGCTAACGAGTTGACAACACTATGTATGGAGGTGCGCAAGGTATAGTACATTTCGACAGGGACCAGAAATTATAACTCTAGAATTTCTAATGTTTGTGTAGTTTAAGTTGTTTTTGTATATAAAGGTTTCCTAACTATAACTAGCATTAACCTTTGGTTTTCTCATTGATTTTAGATAGATAGATAGGTAGATAGATAGATAGATAGATAGATAGATAGATAGATAGATAACCTGAAACAAAATTAAAGTGACGTTATGGTTATTTGTTGAAATAACACATAATCTAACATTAAAAAAAACACTGAAAATCACCTGTTGTAGTTCACTAAGCTAACTTAAACTTATGCCCTTACAATACACTGCTTATGAACTCATATATCATCACTCATGACGTTAAATGATTCTTCAACAATATATAATATCTCAGAATTCGCATGAAAGTTCTGGAAATAAATATCTGCACCCTACAAATCTCCAGTTTATATGGAGATTTTCAATAGCACTACATAACAACTGCATGTTCAATAGAAATCCACAGGTGAATAATGTACTGTAAGGATTAGCGTTTCTTTTTTGCACATATTTTAGCTGCAACCTATTTGTAACATAAGTCTGCAACTCACACTAGTTGCAGTCTGTCTCTACCTTGTTTAAATGAAGGACTATTTGCTCTTCTACGACACTATTTCTATTTTAGTCATGCACACATGCACAAATAGTCAATTTATGCTATATATTTTTATAGACCCTTTACTACCTATTTCATTTTCTAAAATGATCTAGGGGTTTATACAGGAATTAGAGGAGCAATAGCTTTGATGATGTCATCAGTGATATTTTCAATTATGTATTTGAGATGTCATCAGTGAGGTTATGAAAGATGTCATTTAACATGTCATGAGTCATATTTTAATTTTTTGTAGGTACCGCAGTACTCCTGCCATATCAGCCCCCAAGCTTCACCCCCATGGTAACGAGGAGAAAAGGAAGCTTTCCCCAATGAGTATTGCTTGGTACTGATAGGAGTGAAGCTCGAGCAGTGGCTCCAGTGGGAGGACCACAGTCCCTCATTGGAGAGTGCTGCAGTGCCCGCAGCATGAAATACTTTAGTTCATTTAGGCCCCTAGGGTGGTCCCTCTAGCTCCATCCTTCAAGTGCCAGGGTATCCCTGCCCTGACCCTTTATATGCTAATTTTAACAACATTTTCAGTACAAGGGCACTAAGTACCCAAATCCTTTATTAGCAGCCCCAACATTTTCATCCCAATTGCGGATAACCAATTTCATCTCTTGGTACCAACCTGCCCAACAGGAGAAAGAGTTGCCTTGGCCAATCAGAGTACCCTATTTTTTAATATATGTTAGAGTGGGACTCCCATAGACCAACCATCCTGATATACCTAACTTTGTAATCCCTTGAAGCCCAACTGGGTACCTATTTGCATGAAAATGTTAAAAAAATTGCTGAAAGAAAAGGATGCAGCATGTCACTGGTGCATCTTCTGTGTTCACATTACACCAAATTATAAAATCACACTTTGCGTGCCCATTTTGAAAATTTGATGCATTTCTGTTCAGCTATTTTATTTCAGAGAGCGAAGTTTATCAAGATTTACTTGGGAAATCAACCTTTTGGGACCCCCATTTTTCTTGGCCTCACTGATGGATCGGAGAAAATCTTTCCAGGAAGGAGCTGAGGTGGATTAACTTTTTTGTGGGGAAGCTTTTGTACAGGTTTGTGACATGTGACCAAAGTTATTAGTAAAACAAAACATGTTCTTCCTATAGAAACTCTGGCCTCACTACACAACAGCGTCTGCCACTCTGTGATATATATCTAAATAAATATATATATATTCACTGGAAAAAACAAAGGTTAAAGTGATGTTATAGTTAGGTGAAAATGATAGTTAAAACATGCTGTTTTAAACTTACAAAACCATTGAAATATAGTTATCTCAAGTAACTATAACTCATGCCCTAATGTAACTATAATTCGCTCCCCCGCCATGCACAGTTTTGTCATCAATAATTTCATTGCAAATGTTGCAGTGATGTTATCAATGATGTCATAGAAGATGTCATGAGCGAAGTAATATGTGAGGTAACTAGCAGTGCATGGTGAGGGCGCCAGTTATAGTTATCTTTGGGCATGAGTTATAGTTACTTGAGATAGCAATAACTGGTGAATTTCAGAGGTTTTGTATGTTTAAAATAGCATGTTTTCACTGAAATATTCACCTAAATATAACGTCACTTTAACTTTTATTTGTTTCAGTGAATTTCTTGGGTTATTTAAACATAAAGTAATGTTTCATTACTGTATGTGCGCGGTGCGGGGGATGACCGCAGGGCCTAGCCTCTGACCAGCCTACCCTACGCCACGCACGGCCCGCTGCAACACCAAAATATGCAAAGTGAACCTATTGACTTGATCAAGTGGTGAGCCTATCAATATATATAAAGCAGAACTATCATCTTTCTCCAAAAATTACCAATAATTTTTTATCAAATGTATATTTGAATAATTCACACAATGCAATGTTTATTAATGTTTATTACTAAAAGAATGTTTTAATAAAGTTCTATTAAAAAACATGTCTTTGTCTCATTCTTTTTACCTAGCTTTTATTATTACATTTTGTGGGTGAAAAACGTGAAAGTAAATAGTCAAAGAAATATTGTTTTTTTTAAAAACAAAATAAAGCAATCATGGCTCAGAGTATTTCTTTTAATATTTTTCAGCCCAAGAAATTCAATCAAAAAAACAACCACAAGAGAGTCTAGCATCTTCTTTTATACATCTTCAGGTCACATAAATCGCAGCCATAAAACCAGCCCTTAAAGGATGCTGCACTCCCAGCTGTAGTACAAAAGCTCCAGCCGGGGAAATGCTTACATATATTGTATGCTGTCCTGGAGTCATGGTTTTAATGACCCAGGAGACTTATTAATTTTTTTATGTTGCAGGGGGGCTGCTTTACTTCCTGCAGCCCTTAAAAACATATACAAAAATGCTTGGTGGTGCCCCTCCCTAGTCTAGGGGCACTACCAAGATTGAAAAGTTAACAAACAAAAAAGGCCTTACAGGGTATTATGGGGTGATCTATTCTGGAGCAGTGTTTATTAGTTAGTTTGGTGTACTGTGCCCCCATAATTGGGGATGGGGGCAAACAGACCCCCTCCCCAAGCCTTTATGGCCCTGAGGACCCAGGGAAGAGGTGTGGCACAGCGGCCAGGGTGCCTGACTCTGGAACACAGGGGCTCACGGTTCGATCCCCAGCACCGGTGGCAGGTCAGCCCAGCACCATGTGACTCTGGGCAATAGATCGCTTAATCTTCCAGGCAGCCTTCAGCGCCTTGACACCCTTGGGTACTTGTTCGGGCATTACAAATACTGGACTTACATTTATGTTTTTATCCCATTCCCTGGGGTCTTTATGTATGAATAAGGGGAGGGGGTGCATGGCCTCCCTCCCCAAGCCTTCATGGGCCCCAGGGACCCCATCCTCTGGGGCCAATTTTTTAAATCAAGGTAAGGGGGGAGTGACCCTCCTCCCTGAGTCTCCTTGGGCCCCGGGTGCCCCATCCCCAGGGCCTATTTTTTAAATGAAGGGGAGAGGGTGTGCGGCCCTCCACCACAAGCCTTTATGGCCCTGGGGACCCCATTGCCCGGGGCCAGAGGTGGGTCCTCTGGTGCCCACCTGGGGCACCCACAAACCACTAGTTGGTGGCCAACGGGGGGGCCAGTCATCTCCTGCAGCTTCAACCCAGAGGGAACACCTGTTTTTGCTTGCTCTCTCTGGGTGGGAGTAATGTGCATTTTCTTGCCTGCAGGAGCCCGGGCAGGGAAAGAGAAGTCTGCTCCGACCCAGTGAGAGCATTTGAAAAGCTCCCACCAGGTGGGAGCAGACTTCTGTTTTCCTGCCCTGCTCTTGTGGACAGGGAAATCACTGTGTTCCGTGGTTGGACTCCCCGGGCCGCAGTGTGTGACCTGGCCTTGGAGGATGGGGTCCGGGGGTGCCGGGGTCACGGGGCCTTATTAGGCTCAGGGAAGAGGGACCATAGGCCCCCTCCCCATATGATTGACTTTTGGCCCCAGGGGCAGAGGCCCCAAGGCTTATTAAGGCTCAGGATGGCTGCCGCATGGCCCCCCTTCCCTAATAATTGACATTCGGCCACAGGGATGATGGGGTTCCTAGAACCTACTAAAGCTCCTGGAGGGGTGGTCGCATGCGCCCCTCCCCTTAATTAGCAAAATGGGCCCAGCAGATGGGGTTCCCTGGGTCTCCTCATGGTTTGGGGAGATCCATGTGTCCTCCTCCCCAAAAGAGGACTTTGTGCTGCCCCCCCACCCACCTGGGCCCTGGTCCTTTCCGGGGAGTTTATTAGTGCTTTCTTTTCAATGTTACAGCAGATTTATAGATACTCTGTGAATTCACAGCAAAATTATTTTTTTTTAATGTTTTTGCTCCAGGTTTGGGGTCCTTCTGTGACCCCAACACCAGGCCTAGGTATATCTCTACCCTTCCCCTTATGTCTTTTATCACATTTTTAGGACTCAGGGCTGAGTCCTGAGTCCTAAAATGGCTGCCGCCACATTGTTGTTAATGCGGTGGCAGACGATCAGATCTGTCGGCCCGCGGATCCACCACAGCATAAGATATACAATTTATTTGAGCATTAACTGCTCAGAAATTAGTGAAAGATTTATACCAAATCACAAAAAGCACTCTTTTTGGACCAAAATCTAGCTGTCTTCCAAATTTGGTGTAACTCCATTCAGTGGTTTGTGCTGTTGCTGTGTCTAAAGTTCCCATAGAAAAACGAATGAAGAAAAAGTGTATTCCCCCCCTTTTCTCGGTCCCCTGCTTGACAGATCACCCTAAAACTTGCCAGGTAGGAGCGGAGGTGGAAATACTTTTTTTAAAGTTGTTTGAAGATTTGTCAAATAGCGACAAAGTTATTAGGAAAACAAAAAATGCTTTTCCCATAGAAACGTGGTGGTAACTATAATTAACTCATATCAATTAAACGTACTGCTTTATATGATACCTCCTGCAAAGTAATGAAAATAACATTAAACATTTTAACCATCACTTATCTATCAGAGACATTACCTCAATCCAAAGCAGGTCCACAAAGTCCAGTTCATGGTCAAAGATTTCAGCCCAGCAGTGCATCACCTGGCACTAGGTCCATGCGGAGCCGGTGAGGTGGTTCATCCTGCGGTACACTCGCCTCCAGTGCTCTTAACTCTCCACAAAGGTGTATCCCTTGCACGCCCTGCTGCCTACTGCCAACATGAGGGTCAGGTGGTGCTGCAATAAAAAAGAACTGCTACCTCTTTCTCACCCAAGCACATTGTGTGGGTTAAACATCTTGGGTCTAGTTCAGGAAGGGCCTCCTCCTTGGCAATGGCACACTGCCTGCCTCTACTATGACTGTTGAGGCGGGTAACAAAAAATAAGCAAAACAGATGGACTGGAGAGAACATTGAAACTAAAAGAACAAGGGTGTAAAAAGAAGACTGAAAAATAAAAAGAAAGTTGGGAAAAAGGAAAAGAAGGGCAGGAATTGGATGTTTGTACGAGTTAGGGAACACAGATAGGAAGGAGTAGGCTACAGTCAGAGTGCCACTTCTTGTCTGAAATGGATATGCATGTGTACTGTGCGTCATGCCATTTTGACTCATATTTTTGACATGAAATGCGTCTTACCAGGGACGGCTCCTTCACTAAGGCGCAGGAGCATCGCCCCACTGATCTCTGAGCAGTGAAAAAAGGAAAAATAAAATGATAATAACATTGTTATTAGCATTTTATTTTTCTTAGCTATGGGGCTAGGTTCGGGCGGGGCTGGGTCACAGGGGGAGGAGTGGTGGGCACACTCTAAGTGCACATGACAGTTTGGCCGGCTGTCTTGAGCTGGCCAAACAATCATGCGCCCTTTGCATGTTTCCCACCAGGCTGTAATGCAAAGCCTTGTAGGGAAAATGCACAGGCTCATAGTCCCCTTCTGAGAACCAAACCTCGGCACTCAGACCAATCACAACACTGCATTACAGCATTGTGATTGGCTTAGGGGAGCCTGTGTGCTTCCTGCTTCCATCCTGGACTCATCGGAAGGGAAATGGAGGGGAGACGCGGCCGGCCGAAGAGCTAAGTGTTTTTTTTGTAGTTGTTTTTTTTCAACCACCACAGTTCCCTGACAGCCGCCATTGCATCTTTCCCTCATTTTTGTAAGCGAAACACAGAGCCACATTTCACGCAATTGTTTTGAAATTTTGTGTGATTATGCTAGTAGCAATTACATATATTTCATACATGCCTGATGCCTACCATTACTGCTCCTCACTCTTTCTATCAGCGCCAGCTATTTGTAGTGCTCAACAGTTCCCTATCCCTCTCATCTCCATCAATGCCTAATTCTTACGCTGTCTACAAATGTCTCACTATTGCGCTCCCCACCAGTGCCAGCCCCTCACACTCTCCATTAATGTTAGTTTCTCACACTGCCTACTGTTTCATCTCACAAAAACAACAAATGATGGATGAAAGGCTGAACAAATCAAACATTTACCCACAAAGATCTGGGTTTAATCCATTATTTTTTTGCTCACCACACCAGCCCAGTTTGGACCCAGCCATATGCAAATCAGTCTTGGCCCTTCTCCCCATGGGAAAAGTCCAGCCCGAACTGCCAGGCCAGGTTCCTCCCCAGACCGGAAACAAGCATCCTGGGACTGATTTCAGGGTATCACCTTTCATCAGCATGTGGCTGGATCCAAACTGGAATGGCATGGTGAGCAAAAAAACGATGGATTTAACCCAGATCTGTGACTGGGGGTGAATGTTTGATTTGTTCCTCATTCTGTCCATCATCTGTTCTTTTGCATTCTGTTTCACCTTGTCACACGATTCACCAGTGTCAACCTCACAGTGACAGACAGAACTGATTCCAAATCATGTCTGCTGCTCCTCACACTCCATTGTGCTAGCTATAGCTAATACCCTCCAGTACGATCTCCATTTACTGTTCAGCAGTGCCTGATTTTTGGCACTGCTAACCAGTGCCAGCTGTTAACAGTGCCTATCAGTGCCACTTTGTTCGAATGCATTCAGCTGACAGCTCCAGATGCTGATAAGAAGAGAAGTGCCATCTTACTGCAATGTGACCTCTTATACATCTCACAAGGTCTCGATCTACACACTACTCACCAGTGCCTCTTGCTTACATTCCCAATGAATTTATGATTCTCACACTACCAAAGTGATATTCCAATTAAACTTGTCAACTTTTATCCACATGTAGAGGGCATGACATTACTCAGCCACTGGTGACAAATCATTAGATAATCTTTTGATACAGACCTTTTTACACACACTTCACATTTGGGAGGGCTACCTAAGTGCTCTTCCTGGTAAATCTACGTAATCTGCCATGACTCAAACTAGTCATTTTCCCAAGAGTATGACCGTGTGTGTGTAGCATGATTGTGATGGTCATGAGGGGTTTGGGAAACCCAGACGCTTGGTCCCCATGTCTATGTGTAGTCCCAAGAAGGGTGCATGCTTTGTTAAAAGGCAGTTGTCTCTCTGGCCCTCCTGCATGTCCATGCACTGCATAGTCCATATTTCCTTGTGTCTGCATAGGCTATCGAATGCAATAAATGCCAATGATGTTGACAGGTCATTATATTATCATTATCTTAAACATGCTATCACAACACACCTTCAAGAATTCTAAGACATGACAGAGTTGACCCCTCTAGAAACCAAGCTCACCATGGACAAGATATGAAAGGCATGAGGGGCAATATGAGACCACTAACAGATGAGAACCAGTGAGACACTATAATGAGCCCCAAGAAGGTGGTTCCTCATGTTGGACATATCATCCACTTCAAATATCTTCACAGGATATTTTATTCTTGTGAAAGTTTACGGTGGAGGGGTAGGAGCACCTCCCTGATGTGTGTCAGGTGTGGCGCAGAAGAAGGCATGTCAATCCATATGGATAAGTGAAAGGATGGATAGATGGATGGATGAGCAAAAAGATGAATGTTGGGGTGTCATGAACCCCTACCTTTAGCAGCTACAGCGGGGATGAAGTTCTTTATGGGCCTCTTATGTCTGCAACTTGGTGAGTGAGTGATAGGATGAATAGATGGATGTGAGTGAAAAGGTGGATGAGTGGGTGAGAACAACTGATGGATGAGTGAAAGGTATGGTGGATGGATGGATAGATGGATGGATAGACGAGTGAAAGGGAGTGTGGGTGGATGGATGGATTGATGGATGGATGGATGGATGGAGTGAAAGGGTGGATAGATAGATGGAGTGAAAGAATGGATGAGCAAAAGTATGGATGGATGAATTAAAGGGTGGATGGTGAGATGGGTAGGTGAATGGGTAGATGGATGTGTAGATGGATATATGTGTTTAATGTACAGGTTTGGAGATGGATGGATATGTTTGAATCTGAATGGGCGAATGCACAGAATGGTGAAAGACTGAATGATGGAGGAAAGAATGAATGGATGACAGAATGTAAAAGTAAGATAGTAGATATCAGCAGGTGGATGGAAGAATGAACATATGAATGGATAGATCCTCAGTTTTGGGTCCAATAGTAGGGTTGTGCCAGGAATAAACAGGTGAGAGTGACATAATCATACCCCAGAAACCTCTGACTGATCTGGAATGCTTTGCGAAGTTCCCATCTTTGGCTGCTACTAGTGGAAATCCCACAAAGCCATATACAAAAGAGATATCTTCACAGAAGAGCAAAAATTCAGCCAGTGCTTGGTTGCCTCATTTAGAAGTGGGCATTAATGGAGAATTCATTGGAAACAGGAAAATCCATGTCCTCTCAACTCTTGGTTTCCTTGCCAGACCTAAAGACAGTGGAGGCACTTGATTTCCAGTGACAGGGCCCCAATTGACCCTACATTTGGAAGCCTTAGCTGCCAGCCACCTGCCAAAGATCCTCCCTATTAAGGTGTACCTTCTGATACTATTAGGGTTTACCTTTTGATGCTGTTCTTTGTTGTTCATGACCACCGTGTTAAACTATGGTAGTCGCACAAATTATCAAGCACTGGCAAAGTGAATAGGTCTGGCCTTGGCAAGTTAATGGGATAATTTATTTTTTAAAGATTAATTAAATTATTTTATTTTTAAGGAATAATTATTTTTTATTACAAGCATTAGTCACAAAAATTAGAATAAAAAATAGAAGCACACCACTTACATTTGGCAGTCGTGTGCTTGCAATAAAAATTATATATAGAAAAAAACGTAACCATCACATACATATTTTAATACAAATGCATGGGAACTTCCTAGAAGGCAGGTGTACTTAGAACTTGTATAGGAAATCATTTAGCTCTAATACACACCACAGGAAAATCTTATTCCTATTGTCACAAAGAAAAGGTACTACGTGCTTTCAACTACTGAAATCTGGTGTAATACGACTATATTTACTAAGACTTTGTGCTGCCCCAAAGTCATGCAAAGTGGTGCAAAGTCTTGGAAGGTGTTGGACCAGGCCCTTTTTGCAGGGTTATCCCTAAACATTTTGCCTTCCTCCTGTATTTGTCTGACCTTGTTTTTGTTGGCTTTACGACTCTGGACACTTTCCCACTGCTAACCAGTGCTAAAGTGCATATGCTCTCTTTCTAAATTGTATTGGTGATTGGTTTATCCTTGATTGGCATATTTGATTTATGAGCAAGCCCCTAGTTAAGTGCACCAAGTGTGCCCAGGGCCTGTAAATCAAATGCTACTAGTGGGCTTGCAGCACTGATTGTGCAACCCAGATGAGTAGCACTGTAAATGTACCTCAGACCTGCCACTGCAGTGTCTGTGTGGGCAGTTTTGAACTGCCATGTCGACCTGGCAAGTGCACTCACTAGCCAGGTCCAAACCTTCCCTTTTTATTACATTCAAGAAATCCCTAAGGTAGGCCCAAGGTAGCCCCATGGGCAGGGTGAAATGCATTTAAAGGGTAGAACATGTACTTCTTTGTTTTACATGCCCTAATAACGAAATACTGCTAATTTCGTTTTTCGCTATTGCATGGCCTATCTCTCCCATAGAGTAACATGAGGATTGCCTTAAAATATTTTTGGAGTGAAATTTTCCATTGGAAGCAGCTAGAGTTTTGAAGTTTGGGGTCTCTGAATCACAATTGAAAAATACACCTTTTGGCGAAGTTTGTTTTTAAATTGTTTGTTTGAAAGGGCCACTTTTAGAAAGTGGGCATTTTCTTGCTTAACCATTCTGTGCCTCTGCCTGTCTGTAGAATACACGTCAGGTTTGCATGACAATTGCACTCTTGTGAATTTGCTCTAGACAGTCACACAAAGGGAGCTGATGTGTGCCTTGCATATCCTGATGAGCCATAACCAGGCTGATGGGCTTTCCTGAGTGAGAGTGGTGGGAGGAGTTGTCATTGACACCTGAACAGGGCTGTGCCTAGCCTCACACAAAGCGGTCTCTACCCCCCTGTAGTGTGTCTAGAGCCAGGTCAGGAAAAGGCAGGATCTTGTGCACTATAAGGACTTTCCTTTGAAGTTGCCTACTTCTAAGGCAGAAAGAGATATACAAGTATTGGACATCTGACACCCCAAAATGAGAACACTTCTGGACTGAGGACATTTTGCCGGGAAGAAGAGCTGGGTGCTGTAGGAGGGACTGGCACTCTGCCTATTGCTTTGTTGTGCTGGCCTGCTGCTTGCTGCTTCTGTCCTGGGAGTGAAAGGACTGGACGTTGCTTTCTACATCCTGCTTTGAAGGTTCCTCAAGGGCTTGTGCATGCTTGCCTCCTGTTATGAAGACTCAGGGCCATTAAAGACTTCATCTACCAGTGCCCAGGCTCTTCTGCTGAGACTCCTGACTTGCCAAGTAGTATCAAATCCAGTTCCTCAGCCCTTGGAAGTGTAACCTCATGATCTTAAGGAGAAAATCTACACATCGACTCCCAACACCTATTTTATTGACACATCGCTGCAAAAGATCGATGCAGCGCCTGAATCACCACTGTGGAATCGATGTAGCACCTGCTTCGCCACTGTCACATTGACACATCGACGCTGATTCTTCATTGACTCCACGCTACAGTCAGAAACATAGGCCTTGTGTCCGGAACAGATGTATCCCCTCCCCTACCAGTAAGGAACGAATATATGACATTACAACGCATACCATTACACTTACCTTAATCGATGTAATAGCATGCGTTGTAATGGTAATTTTGTTGTAATGACATGCGTTGTAATAGCATGTGTTGCAATGGTAATTTCGTTGAAATGGCATGCGTTGTAATAGCATGCATTGTAATGCATGCATTGTAATGGATGTTTCCCATAAGGAACTGATGCATCACCACCCCTGCCAGTAAGGAACCGACGCATCGGTTTGTTTTTCTGTTGCCTCACCTTCCTGCGCCTTGCACTGTCATTGATTTTTTATGCATCTAATGGATTTTTCTCATTTTGGTCTTGTTTTATGCAGATAAATATTGGCTATTGTTCTAAACTGGTGTGAGCTCCTTTTGTAGTGTTTTCACTGTGTTACTGGGTGTATATATGAATGCTTTACAAATTGCCTCTGAGATAAGCCTGACTGCTCATGCCAAGCTACCAAGGGGGAGAGCAGGGGTTATCTTAGCTATGTGACTCCCTTATCCTGACTAGAGTGAGGGCCCCTACTTGGACAAGGTGCAAACCACTGGCAACTAGAGACCCCATTTCTAGCAGAAGGGTATTGAATAGCTAGTGTAAAAAGTATTTTCCACTTCTAAAGATGTCCTTTCTCTGCGCAAATAGTGCTTTGCCCTGCTTTATGCCTCTTTGTGTCAAGGGGCATTAACTGGGTGTGAAATGGGCAGATCACTGCAAACACCTATAGTTTTTTGTGCTAAGCCCTATCTATTAAGACAGTCAGTCCAGGATTTGCATTAAATAAATAATGCCTCCTTAAAGCTGGAGCTAATTTGGAGAATTGTTTTTAATCCTCCAAACATTGCACACATTGCACGTGTGCTGCACTGTACAGCACACATCTAATGCTGGCATTATTTGAATGTGTCTGGACATCTGATTTACTGGAAGGGTATGCTTTCAGTATACATCTTATTTTAGACACCACACACATCTGCACCATTGTGCAATGGCTGTGTGTGATACTAGGCAGTCTGCTTGTGTGACAGCTGTATACTTTGATGAGCAGAATCAAAATGTGATTGACAGTTGAAGGCAGAAAGCACAGTTAATGATTTCTTGCCAATTGAAAAAGGTCAATATCTTGATGATTGAAATTTGGCAGATGCTTAGCTTGTTTAGCTTGGATTTGGTATTTGTAATGATTTGTCAAAGGAGGCAAAGTTGGAAATGTTATAAAAAAAACAGTCAATTTGCTAATACTAATGGCATTATTTGATAAATACAAATCTCTATGAGTATGGAAAGTTTAATGCAGATCCATTGAGAAGGGACAAAGTTACAAGGGGAAGCTGTTTCTTGTGTTCACTACTTTAGTGCAGTCTAATGAATCAGCTTCAAAGTTGTCAAGCTATAAACAATTTAAACTCGATGCAAGAATCTCTGCTTCCATGTAGATTTGACAAGGGGGGAGCAAAATTAAAGCGAGGTTCAAAGAACATTTATTGGCTAATACATTTCATGTATTTTTTTATCTGCACACCACTTGACAGACATTTACCATGTTTAGGTTACTCTAGAGATCTTGAGTTTCAAACAAATCAATCTATGGAGAGATACCTTAAATGGGGTGTGTGAGAGGCTGGCTTGGTATATGGTGCTCACTTGTGTAAGTGTAGCACCCTGCACCAATCCAGACAACCCTTATGGTGATTTTAGTCATCTTAGACAACCTTAGAAAGATCTCTAAGTGGTAGCTGTGGAGAGCAGCCTTCAGGCTTAGTCCAGAAGGGGTGTAAAGCAACTCGTTTTACCAGTACTTAATCTAAGGTATAGGTTAAGTGAAAAGAATCACACAGTGTAGTTATAAAACTATGTATTTTATTGCAAACACTCACTAACACATTGCATTATCTCCTACCCGGTGAAAGAAACGCAATACAACAATACTTAGGAAATAGAGCACGTAAGATGCACAAATACACAGGGGTCTCCAGGGGGAGACCAAACCATATTCTAAAACAGTGAAATGCGAACCACGACTTAAGTCAAGAATGGACCCATAAGACGTAGAAGAGTCAGGGACCCAAGGAACCACCCATGGTGAGTAACTAGGAAAAGCATGGAGGCCGTGTGCCGAGTGGGAACACGACCGCGTATTCAATGGAACTCTATGGGTAAGTCTTGGTTGCAATTTTAAAGAAGAAGGACCCTTCCCAGTGGACCCTGAAGAAACCCCGTGGAAGATGGAAGGTTGGAGAGTAACCCCACCCGTGGATACCCCAGGAACCAGGATACCTACACCAGGGAAGCCGGTGCATAGGTGTCAAGTGACGTCAGAAACCACCGTACACCACAATGGAAAACTTCAGGAAAGATGCCACTGGAGAAGAAGACGTAGGAGTCCGGTGGAACCCAAAGGTGGATTCAAGGTGAGAAGAACCTTCAAGCGAAGGGGACAGAGTCTATGCCATTCAGGAGTGACCAGGAGGCACAGAAGAGGAATGCCCACCGATGTCGGAGATGCAGGAGAGGTTGATGGTGCCCTTGAAGTTACAGCTGTGCGGACCAGGCAATGCTGTAGAAGACCAGAAGCTGTTAATTGAGCTGTCCCACATCAGATGTCGAGAGTCAAGTGGCTAGTGTCCGGCAGGGGCACGAACAAGCCTTGGCAGCAGCAAACAACGTAGTCGATGACAAAAGGTGCAGTGTCTGGACCAGCAAGGTCCAAGTGACTCACCACATGCAGGTAAGTTGGAGCAGGCCCTGAGCAAGTAGGAGAGCCCACTGGAGCCAAAGAAAAGCCTCAAGAGGACCCACAGGCTGGAGGCACAGGAGTCGTAAGAGGACCTCGAGCAGCTCACCAATGAAGAAGGCCCACGATGCAGAAGAAGCAATGAGGGCAAAGATATTGGCTGTAGGAGTTGCTTGAGGTTGGAGCTTCTTGGAGCCCGGAGATCTCTGGAGGAGAGAGCCAACAAGCCTTTGCAATGGCAAGTCGACACGGTGCACAGGGGTTCTGTTCCAGCAGTTCTGATGAGGGTTACTGACCTCAAACTCGGTATGAAGACAGTGCAGGCCTTGAGGGAGTTGCAGAACTACCACCTGCAGATGCGGGGGAGTGACTCCTTCACCCAAAGGAAGATTCCTTCCGGTGTCTTGGATGTCCACAGGCCTGGTTAAGGACCTGTATGGAGCACGAGCACAGACATTGCAGAAGACCAGCAGGACGACGAGACCAGGAGCAGCAGGAATCTTCCCCGGTGCAGTCTCGGTTCTTAAAGCGAAGTCCAGAGTGACCATACGGTAGAAGTTATAGTGATATGTGATCTGAATCTTGTCCCACGACGAATCTAGGGACCCACCCACAGGTAAGCTCTTACGTATCCTTAAGAAAGGGTTGGGAAGATTCAGGGGTCCCTCCCAGAGGAGGGGCTGGACAGGGGGAGGATACTCCCACATCCTTTGCCCAGTTTTGCTGCAGAGCGGGAGCCAATGGCTCCCTGAACTGGTTTGAACTGGAGTATGCAAGGAGGGCACCAAATGTGCCCTTCAAGCAGTCTCAGTGACGCTGGCAAGCGCCCCCACCTTGCCCCAATACACTAAACCCTGTCCGGGAGCTGTCACACCTCCCTGTGACAGGATATATATTGTTCTGCCTTACCCTGCTCGAGGTTGGTTCTGCAGCAGGAGGGCAGAATTGTGTCTCTGGTCGGCAGCAGCCCTAGCTTGCTGTCAGGTTCTGGAAGACTGGTACCAGGAGCACTGAGGGCCGCCCGCAGGAGCTTTACAGTGCATGGAATCATACCTCCCACACCGTCTGCGGTGTGGGGGTATTATCCAAACATGTTTGATATCAAACATGACAGGGTTCGTTAAAGCCAGTTTAGAGATGGTCATCGCGTAATGACGCATGGCCACTCTATATGTCGTAATGGCTGATGCACTTACAACCTGGGAGAATGGACTCCGTAAGGTTGTAGGGATGCCTCGCTCATGCAGGGGCACCCTCACACTTAGGACCCAACACCCTGCCTTCGGGATTGAAAGGCCTGCCTTAGGGGTGACTTATAGGTTTCAAGTGTAGTAACCTCAGATATAGGGAAATCCTATATCTGTTGTAAGTGGTGCTAGCACCAGCTTACCCAGGCTGCAATGGCAGGCATGTAGTCACAATATGAGTGGTCTATCACGGGTGTTATAATACATGCTTCAGCCCTGGGGAGAACCCTGGTGTACCTCTGCCCTGGGTACCTTGGTACCATATACTAGGGACTTACAAGGGTACACCAGTAGCCAATCTGGAGTGCACCTAAGTACTCACCATGTCCAATTTAGGGAGGTAGCACAGAGACAGGGGTCCTGATTAGCAGGATCCCAGTCAGATTAGTCAGAAAAACATAATGACATCAGCAAAAAGTGGGAGTGACCATGAAAGCAGATCCTACGTTCCTACAGGGTGTCAAAAATCTGTATTTTCATTTCAATTCCCAGAGGAATTTTTCTATCTGCATCAGAAGAAAATGCTCAATGGCATTACACGAAATCTGGCAAGAAACTACAACTTTACTCAATGAAGTGACAGTGCTTGGTTTGATGTAAATGTATTCAGTAGTTTCCAAGATAATTGTGCTAAAGTGATATATATATCTGTAGGCAATGAAATATTAATAGTTAAACATATCTGGACCATTAGTTCAGGGAGAGCCCATGAACCCTATATTTTGCTAAAACAAGTACATGTGATGAATACCATGGCATAAACCATAAATGTGAATGTGCAGATATTAATATGGTATTTTTTACTGTTGTTGAAGGTGGGGCATCATGACTCACTGGAGGTGTTGCCATTCCTGAGCTGTGGCCCCCCACAACACTCAACAGTATTAATAGCATATTACACTCTGCACATTTATTTTACAGTGACAGCGATATCACCAGTATTTTCATGATTAGGGTAGGTTCGATAGGAAAGGCATTTTCTGTTTTCTTAATAACTTTGGTGCCATTCAACAAGTCTGCATAAAAGTGGCATTTGCCATTAAAATTATCATAGAATCATTTGCTATTTCAATACAGAATAAAATGGCTAACCGGAATTACTCCAACTTTGGCATGCTGGTAGAACTTTACTCTAGGGTGAAATTTTGTTAGTTTTGTTAAAACTAATGGTGGACGGAATGTTCATTCCGCCAACAGAATTGGCAGAATTGTGACCACCCAGCGTTGCTCTTAAATGCAGAGTTTTGGCCAAAGTCCACCAATCGATACGTGGTGGAATTTTTGTCCCACAAGGCTCCAGAATATGTGAGCTGGCGAGCGAGAGTTAACATCCCCAAGCCGGAGTTCATGAGTGGTTGCCGCCAGAAGGCTACCGTTTGAGTAGATTTGCTGCCGATTGAGTAGATTTTCTACTCGAATGGCAGCAAAATCAACTTGAGTGACCGTGCGCTCTTCAACAACATATGGTGCTCTTTGCGCTGATTTTCAGCCCTGCTCACATTGCCCCTCATCAGCCAGGCTAGCTTGAATCCAGTGGCACAGTGAGCACGAACGATGCCTGGGCAAACCCTTCCCACTTAGTGCGACAAAAGCAAAAAGAACAGACGATGGACGGAATGCTGAAGAAGGGAAGGGTATGCCCAGACATGGGTCCAGTGCTCACTTTGCCACTGGATTCAAGCTAGCCTGGCTGATGAGGGGTGATACTCCGAAACTGGTCCCAGGATGCTTGCTTCTGATCCAGGAAAGACCTGGCTTGGCAGGTAGGGCTGGACTGTTCCCATGAAGGGCAAGGGCAAGGCAGATTTGCATATTGCTGGGTTAAAAACGGGTGCGGCGTTGTGAGCTAAAAATCAGTGGATTAAACACAGATCTTTGTGATTGGGGTGAATGTTTGCATTGTTCAGCATTCCGACCATCATTTGTTCTTTTTGCTTTTGTCACCCTAAGTGGGAAGGGTATGCCCAGACGTGGGTCACGTGCTCTCTGCGCCACTTGATTCAAGCTAGCCTGGCTGATGAGGGGTGATGCCGCGAAACCGGTCCCGGGATGCTTGTTTCTGGTACAGGGAGGACCTGGCATGGCAGTTCAGGCTGGACTGTTCCCATGAGGAGCAGGTTTGCATATGGCTGGGTCCAAAGTGGGGTGGTGTGGTGAGAAAAAAATGATGGATTAAACCCAGATCTTTGTGACTGAGGGTGAATGTTTGCATTGTTCAGCAATTCGTCATCATTTGTTCTTTTTGGTACTAGTAACAGAAATGATCAGCCCCTTTGGGACTAATGGGCCAATTGTAAACAGGGCCTTAGCTCTGACAACCATAAAAATCGAGAGACAGAAGCATGCAGCAGTAAGTTGAACAAGCATTTGCAAAGTAATAGGTCTCGCATTCACATGAGTTTCAGTGATTGGCATTGTAAATGACAATGCCTTTTATTCATGTTTTGGGTTTTAAAATATAAATAAAAGGCATTGTCATTTACAATATTAATAGCTTAAACTCTCGCAGATGCGAGACCTATAGCATTGCAATAAAGGGCCTTGTCGACCGCTTGTTAGATTGTAAATATCAGAGGAAGAGACCGGCCTGCGCCGTCTTCAAAGTAGTGATAAATAGTGCAGTGAAGAAGATGTGTAAGTGTTGTAAATTACACAGACACAAAGTGTGAAGTGAGAGTTACATATGATCCAAGCTATAAACAAAACAAAGCGCTCCAACACCTTTTGCACTGTGATTACACTGTCACGGCTCAGGAGGAAGAGAGGGAGGGGGGGTAGTTCCTGCCCACTCCATGATTTGAGTGTGCAGTGTAGCATTGTGTAACGTCATTGCTATCTTTGGCCTAATAAAAAACACTCCAGCTGTAGTAGGGCCCTGGCTTCACCTCCTGGTGCAGGGCGGGAAGTGCTTTATGGTAGGCATGGAGGGAGGGAGGGAGGGATGGTCTCGGCTGCAGTGCTGGCCTCGTACAGTGCCCCTGCTATTACTAGGGAGCGGGAGGCACTGAGGTGGAGGTATTGGTGGTGGTGGTATTGATATTGGTGGTGGTGGTAGTGGTATTGGTATTGATGGTATTTGTGGTGGTGGTATTGGTATTGGTGGTATTGGTGCTATTACTAGGGAGCGGGAGGCACTGAGGTGGTGGTATTGGTGGTGGTGGTATTGGTATTGGTGGTGGTATGGTATGTGGTATTGGTATTGATGGTGGTGGTGGTATTGGTGGTGGTGGTATTGGTGGTATTGGTGGTGGTGGTGGTATTAGTGGTGGTGGCATTGGTGGTATTGGTGGGGTGGTACTGGTGGAGGTTATGGTATTGGTGGTGGCGGTATTGGTATTGGTGGTGGTGGTATTGGTATTGGTGGTGGTGGTATTGGTATTGGTGGTGAAATTGGTGTTGGTGGTGGTGGTACGGGTATTAGTGGTGGTGGTACTGGTATTGGTGGTGGTACTGGAATTTGGTGGTGGTGGTATTGGTGGTGGTGGTATTGGTGGTGGTGGAACTGGTATTGGTGGTGGTGATATTGGTGGTGGTATTGGTATTGGTGGTGGTGGTAGTATTGGTGGTGCTGGTGGTATTGGTGGTGGGGTATTGGAGGTGGTATTGGTGGCAGTATTGGTAGTATTTGTGGTGGTGGTATACGTGGTGGTGGTGGGATTGGAATTGGTAGTGGTGGTGGTGGTATTGGTGGCATTGGTGGTAGTGGTGTTGGTGGTGGTGGTGGTGGTATTGGTGGTGGTGGTGGTGGTATTGGTATTGGTGGTGGTATTGGTGGTATTGGTGTTATTGGTGGTGGTATTAGTGGTGGTATTGGTGGTGGTGGTATTGGTATTGGTGTTGGTGGTATTGGTGGTGGTGGTATTGGTGGTGGTGGTGGTATTGATGGTGGTGGTATTGGTGGTGGTGATGTTGGTGGTGGTGGTATTGGTGGTGGTGGTAGTGGTATTGGTGGTACTAGTGGTGGTGGTGGTATTTGTGGTGGTATTGGTGGTGAAATTGGTGTTGGTGGTGGTGGTACGGGTATTAGTGGTGGTGGTACTGGTATTGGTGGTGGTACTGGAATTTGGTGGTGGTGGTATTGGTGGTGGTGGTATTGGTGGTGGTGGAACTGGTATTGGTGGTGGTGGTATTGGTGGTGGTGGTATTGGTGGTGGTATTGGTATTGGTGGTAGTATTGGTGGTGCTGGTGGTATTGGTGGTGGGGTATTGGTGGTGGGGTATTGGTGGTGGTGGTGGCATTGGTGGTGGTATTGGTATTGATGGAGGTATTGGTATTGGTATTGGTATTGGTGGTGGGATTGGAATTGGTACTGGTGGTGGTGGTATTGGTGGTGGTGTTGGTATTGGTGGTAGTGGTATTGGTGGTCGTGGTGGTATTGGTAGTGGTGGTGGTGGTGGTATTGGTATTGGTGGTATTGGTGTTATTGTGGTGGTATTAGTGGTGGTATTGGTGGTGGTGGTATTGGTGGTGGTGGTGGTATTGGTGTTGGTGGTATTGGTGGTGGTGGTGGTATTGGTGGTGGTGGTGGTGGTATTGATGGTGGTGGTATTGGTGGTGGTGATGTTGGTGGTGGTGGTGGTATTGGTGGTGGTGGTAGTGGTATTGGTGGTGGTGGTACTAGTGGTGGTGTTGGTATTTGTGGTGGTATTGGTGGTATTGGTGGTGGTAGTGGTATAGGTATTGGTGGTGGTGGTATTGGTATTGATGGTGGTGGTATTGGTGGTGGTATTGGTATTGGCAGTGGTATTATTGGTAGTGGTATTGGATTGGTGGGGGTGGTATTGGTGGTTGTTGTGTTGGTGGGGGTGGTATGGGTAGTGATATTGGTGGTGGTATTGGTGGTGTTGGTATTGGTGGTGTATTGGTGGTGGTGGTATTGGTGGGGGAGGTATTGGTGGTGGTATTGGTAGTGGTGGAGTTGGTGGTATTGATGGTGGTGGTGGTATTGGTGGTGGTGGTATGGGTAGTGGTGGTATTGGTGGTGGTGTTATTGGTATTGGTGGAACTGGTGGTGGTGGTGGTATTGGTGGTGGTGGCATTGGTGGTATTGGTGGCAGTGGTACTGGTGGAGGTGGTGGTATGGGTGGTGGTATTGGTGGTGGTGGTATTGATATTGGTGGTGGAATTGGTATTGGTGGAGGTGGTACTGGTATTTGTGGTGGTGGTACTGGTATTGGTGGTGGAATTGGTATTGGCGGTGGTGGTACTGGTATTTGTGGTGGTGGTACTGGTATTGGTGGTGGTACTGGGATTTGGTGGTGGTGGTATTGGTGGTGGTGGAACTGGTATTAAGGGTGGTGGTATTGGTGGTGGTATTGGTGGTGGTGGTGGTATTGGTGGTGGTGGTGGTATTGGTGGTGGGGTATTGGTGGTGGTATTGGTGGTGGTGATATTGATGGTGGTGGTATTGGAATTGGTGGTGGTATTGGTGGAGATATTGGTATTGGTGGTGGTATTGGTATTGGTACTGGTGGCGGTATTGGTGGTGGTGGAGGTATTGGTGGTATTGGTGGTGGTAGTATTGGTGGTGGTAGTGGTATTGGTGGTGGTATTGGTGGTGGTGGTATTGGTGGTATTGGTGGGTGTATTGGTGGTGATATTAGTGGTGATGGTAGTACTACTGGTGGTATTGGTGGTGGTGGTATTGGTATTGGTGGTGCTGGTATTGGTGGTGGTATTGGTGGTGGTGGTAGTGGTATTGGTGGTGGTGGTATTGGTGGTGGTGGAACTGGTATTGGTGGTGGTGGCATTGGTGGTGGTGGTATTGGTGGTGGTATTGGTATTGGTGGTAGTATTGGTGGTGCTGGTGGTATTGGTGGTGGGGTATTGGTGGTGGGGTATTGGTAGTGGGGTATTGGTGGTGGTGGCGGTGGTGGCATTGGTGGTATTGGTGTTGGTGGTATTGGTGGTGGTGGTATTGGTGATATTGGTGGTGGTGGTTGTGGTGGTATTGGTGGTAGTGGTATTGGTGGTCATGGTGGTGTTGGCAGTGGTGGTCGTGGTATTGGTGGTGGTGGTGGTGGTACGGGTATTAGTGGTGGTGGTACTGGTATTGGTGGTGGTACTGGAATTTGGTGGTGGTGGTATTGGTGGTGGTGGTATTGGTGGTGGTGGAACTGGTATTGGTGGTGGTGGTATTGGTGGTGGTATTGGTATTGGTGGTGGTGGTAGTATTGGTGGTGCTGGTGGTATTGGTGGTGGGGTATTGGTGGTGGGGTATTGGAGGTGGTATTGGTGGTGGTATTGGTAGTATTTGTGGTGGTGGTATTGGTGGTGTTGGTGGTATTGGTGGTGGTATTGGTATTGGTGGTGGGATTGGAATTGGTACTGGTGGTGGTGGTATTGGTGGTGGTGGAGGTATTGGTGGTAGTGGTATTGGTGGTTGTGGTGGTATTGGTGGTGGTGGTATTGGTGGTGGTGGTATTGGTATTGGTGGTGGTATTGGTGGTATTGGTGTTATAGGTGGTGGTATTAGTGGTGGTATTGGTGGTGGTGGTATTGGTGGTGGTGGTGGTATTGGTGTTGGTGGTATTGGTGGTGGTGGTGGTATTGGTGGTGGTGGTGGTATTGATGGTGGTGGTATTGGTGGTGGTGATGTTGATGGTGGTGGTGGTATTGGTGGTGGTGGTAGTGGTATTGGTTGTACTAGTGGTGGTGGTGGTATTTGTGGTGGTATTGGTGGTGAAATTGGTGTTGGTGTTGGTGGTATGGGTATTAGTGGTGGTGGTACTGGTATTGGTGGTGGTGGAACTGGTATTGGTGGTGGTGGTATTGGTGGTGGTGGTATTGGTGGTGGTATTGGTATTGGTGGTAGTATTGGTGGTGCTGGTGGTATTGGTGGTGGGGTATTGGTGGTGGTGGTGGCATTGGTGGTGGTATTGATGGAGGTATTGGTATTGGTATTGGTGGTGGGATTGGAATTGATACTGGTGGTGGTGGTATTGGTGGTGTTGGTATTGGTGGTAGTGGTATTGGTGGTCGTGGTGGTATTGGTAGTGGTGGTGGTGGTGGTATTGGTATTGGTGGTGGTATTGGTGGTATTGGTGTTATTGGTGGTGGAATTGGTATTGGTGGAGGTGGTACTGGTATTTATGGTGGTGGTACTGGTATTGGTGATGGAATTGGTATTGGCGGTGGTGGTACTGGTATTTGTGGTGGTGGTACTGGTATTTGTGGTGGTGGTACTGGGATTTGGTGGTGGTGGTATTGGTGGTGGTGGAACTGGTATTAGGGGTGGTGGTATTGGTGGTGGTATTGGTGGTGGTATTGGTGGTGGTGGTGGTATTGGTGGTGGGGTATTGGTGGTGGTATTGGTGGTGGTGATATTGGTGGTGGTGGTATTGGAATTGGTGGTGGTATTGGTGGAGATATTGGTATTGGTGGTTTTATTGGTATTGGTACTGGTGGTGGTATTGGTGGTGGTGGAGGTATTGGTGGTGGTGGTATTGGTGGTGGTGGTGGTATTGGTGGTGGTGATATTGGTGGTGGTGGTATTGGAATTGGTGGTGGTATTGGTGGAGATATTGGTATTGGTGGTTTTATTGGTATTGGTACTGGTGGTGGTATTGGTGGTGGTGGAGGTATTGGTGGTGGTGGTATTGGTGGTGGTAGTGGTATTGGTGGTGGTATTGGTGGTGGTGGTATTGGTGGTATTGGTGGGTGTATTGGTGGTGGTGGTGATATTAGTGGTGATGGTAGTACAACTGGTGGTATTGGTGGTGGTGGTATTGGTATTGGTGGTGCTGGTATTGGTGGTGGTATTGGTGGTGGTTGTAGTGGTATTGGTGGTGGTGGTATTGGTGGTGGTACTGGAATTTGGTGGTGGTGGTATTGGTGGTGGTGGAACTGGTATTGCTGGTGGTGGCATTGGTGGTGGTGGTATTGGTGGTGGTATTGGTATTGGTGGTAGTATTGGTGGTGCTGATGGTATTGGTGGTGGGGTATTGGTGCTGGG
This sequence comes from Calotriton arnoldi, assembly GCA_963921515.1. Lineage (NCBI taxonomy): Eukaryota > Metazoa > Chordata > Amphibia > Caudata > Salamandridae > Calotriton > Calotriton arnoldi. The sequence goes on along the minus strand of CAWUFW010011213.1, from coordinate 444,179 downwards.
GTATTGGTAGTGGGGTATTGGTGGTGGTGGTATTGGTGGTGGTATTGGTAGTATTTGTGGTGGTGGTATTGGTGGTGGTGGTGGCATTGGTGGTATTGGTGTTGGTGGTATTGGTGTTGGTGGTATTGGTGATATTGGTGGTGGTGGTTGTGGTGGTATTGGTGGTAGTGGTATTGGTGGTCATGGTGGTGTTGGTAGTGGTGGTGGTGGTATTGGTGGTGGTGGTGGTGGTATTGGTATTGGTGGTGGTATTGGTGTTATTGGTGGTGGTATTAGTGGTGGTATTGGTGGTGGTGGTGGTATTGGTGGTGATGGTGGTATTGGTGTTGGTGGTATAGGTGGTGGTGGTGGTATTGGTGGTGGTGGTGGTGGTATTGATTGTGGTGGTATTGGTGGTGGTGATGTTGGTGGTGGTGGTGATATTGGTGGTGGTGGTAGTGGTATTGGTGGTACTAGTGGTGGTGGTGGTATTTGTGGTGGTATTGGTGGTGGTGGTATAGGTATTGGTGGTGGTGGTATTGGTATTGATGGTGGTGGTATTGGTGGTGGTATTGCTATTGGCAGTGGTATTGGTGGTAGTGGTATTGGATTGGTGGTGGTGGTATTGGTGGTGGTTGTATTGGTGGGGGTGGTATGGGTAGTGATATTGGTGGTGGTATTGGTGTTGGTGGTATTGGTGGTGTTGGTATTGGTGGTGTATTGGTGGTGGTGGTATTGGTGGTGGAGGTATTGGTGGTGGTATTGGTGGTGGTGTTGGTGGTATTGGTGGTGGTGATATTGGTGGTGGTGATATTGGTGGTGGTGGTATTGGTGGTGGTATTGGTAGTGGTGGAGTTGTTGGTATTGATGGTGGTGGTGGAATCGGTGGTGGTGGTGGTATTGGTATTGGTGGTATGGGTGGTGGTGGTATTGGTGGTGGTTTTATTGGTATTCGTGGTACTGGTGGTGGCATTGGTGGTATTGGTGGCGGTGGTACTGGTGGAGGTGGTGGTATTGGTGGTGGTGGTGGTATTGGTGGTGGTGGTATTGATATTGGTGGTGGAATTGGTATTGGTGGAGGTGGTACTGGTATTTGTGGTGGTGGTACTGGTATTGGTGGTGGAATTGGTATTGGCGGTGGTGGTACTGGTATTTGTGGTGGTGGTACTGGTATTGGTGGTGGTACTGGGATTTGGTGGTGGTGGTATTGGTGGTGGTGGAACTGGTATTAGGGGTGGTGGTATTGGTGGTGGTATTGGTGGTGGTGGTGGTATTGGTGGTGGGGTATTGGTGGTGGTGAGGTATTGGTGGTGGTGATATTGGTGGTGGTGGTATTGGAATTGGTGGTGGTATTGGTGGAGATATTGGTATTGGTGGTGGTAATGATATTGGTACTGGTGGCAGTATTGGTGGTGGTGGAGGTATTGGTGGTGGTGGTATTGGTGGTGGTAGTATTGGTGGTGGTAGTGGTATTGGTGGTGGTATTAGTGGTGGTGTTATTGGTGGTATTGGTGGGTGTATTGGTGGTGGTGGTGATATTAGTGGTGATGGTAGTACTACTGGTGGTATTGGTGGTGGTATTGTTGGTGGTGGTATTGTTGGTGGTGGTATTGGTATTGGTGGTGCTGGTGGTGGTATTGGTGGTGGTGGCAGTGGTATTGGTGGTGGTGGTATTGGTGGTATTGGTGGTGGTGGTATAGGTATTGGTGGTGGTGGTATTGGTATTGGTGGTGGTGGTATTGGTGTTGGTGGTGGTATTGGCGGTGGTATTGGTATTGGTGGTAGTGGTATTGGATTGGTGGTGGTGGTATTGGTGGCGGTGGTAGTGGTATTGGTGGTGGTGGTATTGGTGGTATTGGTGGTGGTGGTATAGGTATTGGTGGTGGTGGTATTGGTATTGGTGGTGGTGGTATTGGTGTTGGTGGTGGTATTGGCGGTGGTATTGGTATTGGTGGTAGTGGTATTGGATTGGTGGTGGTTTTATTGGTGGGGGTGGTATGGATGGTGGTATTGGTGGTGGTATTGGGGATGGTGGTATTGGTGGTGTTGGCATTGGTGGTGTATTGGTGGTGGTGGTATTGGTGGTGGTGGTATTGGTGGTGGTGGTAGTGGTATTGGTGGTGTTGGTATTAGTAGTGGTGGTATTGGTGGTGGTGGTATAGGTATTGGTGGTGGTGGTATTGGTATTGGTTGTGGTGGTATTGGTGGTGGTAGTGGTATTGGATTTGTGGTGGTGGTATTGGTGGTGGTTGTATTGGTGGGGGTGGTATGGGTGGTTGTATTGTTGGTGGTATTGGGGGTGGTGGTATTGTCGGGGTTGGTATTGGTGGTGTTTTCTTGTTGGTGTATTGGTGGTGGTGGTGGTATTGGTATTGGTGGTGGTAGTGGTGGTGGGGTATTGGTGGTGGTGGTGGTGGTATTGGTGGTGGTGGTATTGGTGGCGGTATTGGTAGTATTTGTGATGGTGGTGGTATTGGTGGTGGTGGTGGTATTGGTGGTGTTATTGGTATTGGTGGAGGTATTGGTATTGGTGGTGGGATTGGTACTGGTGGTGGAATTGGTGGTGGTGGTGGTATTGGTGTTGGTGGTATTGGTGGTGGTGGTATTGGTGGTGGTGGTATTGGTGGTGGTGGTATTGGTGGTATTGGTGGTATTGGTATTGGTGGTGGAATTGGTATTGGTGAAGGTGGTACTGATATTTGTGGTGGTGGTACTGGTATTGGTGGTGGAATTTGTATTGGTTGTGGTGGTACTGGTATTTGTGGTGGTGGTACTGGTATTGGTGGTGGTACTGGGATTTGGTTGTGGTGGTATTGGTAGTGGTGGAACTGGTATTGGTGGTGGTGGTACTGGTGGTAGTATTGGTGGTGGTATTGGTGGTGGTGGTGGTGGTGGGGTATTGGTGGTGGTATTGGTGGAGGGATATTGGAGGTGGTATTGGTGGTGGTGGTATTGGAGGTGGTGGTATTGGTATTAGTGGTGGTATTGGTGGAGGTATTGGTGGTGGTATTCGTATTGGTACTGGTGGTGGTGGTATTGGTGGTATTGGAGGTATTGGTGGTGGTGGTATTGGTGATGGTGGTATTGGTGGTGGTGGTGGTATTCTTGGTGGAGGTGGTATTAGTGGTGGTATTGGTGGTAGTGGTGGTATTGGTGGTGGTGATGGTGGTGGTATTGGTATTGGTGGTGGTAATGGTGTTATTGTTGGTGGTGGTATTAGTGGTGGTGGCATTGGTGGTGGTGGTATTGGTGGTGGTGGTATTGGTATTGGTATTGGTGGAGGTGGTACTGGTATTTGTGGTGGTGGTACTGGTATTGGTGGTGGAATTGGTATTGGCGGTGGTGGTACTGGTATTTGTGGTGGTGGTGGTACTGGTATTGGTGGTGGTACTGGTTTTGGTGGTGGTGGTATTGGTGGTGGTGGAACTGGTATTAGTGGTGGTGGTATTGGTGGTGGTATTGGTGGTGGTATTGGTGGTGGTTGTGGTATTGGTGGTGGTGGTGTTATTGGTGGTGGGGTATTGGTGGTGGTGGTGGTATTGGTGGTGGTATTGGTGGTGGTGATATTGGTGGTGGTGGTATTGGAATTGGTGGTGGTATTGGAGGAGATATTGGTATTGGTGGTGATGTTGGTATTGGTACTGGTGGCGGTATTGGTGGTGGTGGAGGTATTGGTGATGGTGGTATTGGTGGTGGTAGTATTGGTGGTGGTAGTGGTATTGGTGGTGGTATTGGTGGTGGTGGTATTGGTAGGTGTATTGGTGGTGGTGGTGATATTAGTGGTGATGGTAGTACTACTGGTGGTATTGGTGGTGGTATTGGTGGTGGTGGTATTGGTATTGGTGGTGCTGGTATTGATGGTGGTATTGGTGGTGGTGGTAGTGGTATTGGTGGTGGTGGTATTAGTGGTGGTGGTGGTATTGGTGGTGGTATTGGTGGTGGTGGTATAGGTATTGGTGGTGGTGGTATTGGTATTGGTGGTGGTGGTATGGGTGTTGGTGTTGGTGGTGGTATTGATGGTGGTATTGGTATTGGTGGTAGTGGTATTGGATTGGTGGTGGTGGTTGTATTGGTGGGGGTAGTATGGATGGTGGTATTGGTGGTGGTATTGGGGGTGGTGGTATTGGTGGTGTTGGTATTGGTGGTGTATTGGTGGTGGTGGTATTGGTGGTGGTGGTATTGGTGGTGGTGGTAGTGGTATTGGTGTTGGTGGTTTTAGTGGTGGTATTGGTGGTGTAGTGGTATTGGATTGGTGGTGGTGGTATTGGTATTGGTTGTGGTGGTATTGGTGGTGGTATTGGTGGTGGTAGTGGTATTAGATTGGTGGTGGTGGTATTGGTGGTGGTTGTATTGGTGGGGGTGGTATGGGTGGTTGTATTGGTGGTGGTATTGGGGGTGGTGGTATTGGTGGTGTTGGTATTGGTGGTATTGGTGGTGGTGGAACTGGTATTGGTGGTGGTGGTGGTATTGGTATTGGTGGTGGTATTGGTGGTGGTGGTGGTGGTATTGGTGGTGGGGTATTGGTGGTGGTGGTATTGGTGGTGGTATTGGTAGTATTTGTGGTGGTGGCGGTATTGGTGGTGGTGGTATTGGTGGTGTTATTGGTGGAGGTATTGGTATTGGTGGTGGGAGTGGTATTGGTACTGGTGGTTGTATAGGTGGTGGTGGTGTTGGTGGTATTGGTGGTGGTGGTATTGGTGGTAGTGGTATTGGTATTGGTTGTGGAATTGGTATTGGTGGAGGTGGTACTGATATTTGTGGTGGTGGTATTGGTTGTGGAATTTATATTGGTGGTGGTGGTACTGGTATTTGTGGTGGTGGTACTGGTATTGGTGGTGGTACTGGGATTTGGTTGTGGTGGTATTGGTAGTGGTAGTGGTGGAACTGGTATTGGTGGTGGTGGTACTGGTAGCAGTATTGGTGGTGGTATTGGTATTGGTGGGGTGGTCTTGGTGGTGAGGTATTGGTGGTGGTATTGGTGGAGGGATATTGGAGGTGGTATTGGTGGTGGTGGTATTGGTGGTGGTATTGGTGGAGGTATTGGTGGTGGTATTGGTATTGGTACTGGTGGTGATGGTATTGGTGGTGGTGGAGGTATTGGTGGTGGTGGTATTGGTGATGGTGGTATTGGTGGTGGTGGTGGTATTGGTGGTGGTGGTGGTATTAGTGGTGGTATTGGTGGTGGTGGTGGTATTGGTGGTGGTGATGGTGGTGGTATTGGTATTGGTGGTAATATTGGTGTTATTGTTGGTGGTGGTATTAGTGGTGGTGGTATTGGTGGTGGTGGTGGCATTGGTGGTATTGGTGTTGGTGGTATTGGTGGTGGTGGTATTGGTGATATTGGTGGTGGTGGTGGTATTGGTGGTGGTGGTGATATAAGTGGAGATGGTAGTAGTACTGGTGGTATTGGTGGTGGTGGTGGTATTGGTGGTGGTATTGGTGGTAGTGATGGTGGAGTTATTGGTATTGGTGGTGGTATTGTTGGTATTGTTGGGGTGGTATTACTGGTGGTGGTGGTGGCATTGGTGGTATTTGTGTTGGTGGTATTGGTGGTATTGTTGATATTGGTGGTGGTATTGGTGGTGGTATTGGTGGTGGTATTGGTGGTGGTGGTGATATTAGTGGTGATGGTAGTACCACTGGTGGTATTGTTGGTGGTGGTATTGGTGGTGGTGGTGGTATTGGTGGTGGTATTGGTGGTGGTGGTGGTATTGATGGTAGTGGTATTGGTATTGGTGGTGCTGATATTGGTCATGGTGGTGGTATTGGTGGTGGTGGTAGTGTTATTGGTGGTGGTATAGGTATTGGTGGTGGTGGTGGTGGTATTGGTATTGGTGGTGGTGGTATTGGTATTGGTGGTGGTATTGGCGGTGGTATTGGTGGTAGTGGTATTGTATTGGTGGTGGTGTTATTGGTGGTGGTGGTATTGGTGGGGGTGGTATGGGTGGTGGTGGTATTGGTGTGTTGGTATTGGTGGTGTATTGGTGGTGGTGATATTGGTGGTGGTGGTATTGGTGGTGGTGGTATTGGTGGTGGTTGTAGTGGTATTGGTGGTGGTGGTATTAGATGTGGTGGTATTGGTGGTGGTATTGGTGGTGGTATTGGTATTGGTGGGAGTGGTATTCGATTGGTGGTGGTGGTATTGGTGGTGGTTGTATTGGTGGGGGTGTTATGGGTGGTGGTATTGGGGGTGGTGGTATCGGTGGTGTTGGTATTGGTGGTGTATTGGTGGTGGTGGAATTGGTGGTGGGGGAACTGGTATTGGTGGTGGTGGTGGTATTGGTATTGGTGGTGGTAGTGGTGGTATTGGTGGTGGTGTTGGTATTGGTGGTGGTGGTGGTATTAGTGGTGGTGGTATTGGTGGCGGTATTGATAGTATTTGTGGTGGTAGTGGTATTGGTGGTGGTGGTGTTATTGGTATTGGTGGTGGTAGTGGTGGTAGTGGTGGTGGTGTTGGTATTGGTGGTGGTGGTATTGGTGGTGGTGGTATTGGTGGCATTATTGGTAGTAATTTTGGTGGTAGTGGTATTGGTGGTGGTGGTATTGGTGGTGTTATTCGTATTGGTGGAGGTATTGGTATTGGTGGTGGGATTGGAATTGGTACTGGTGGTGGTATTGGTGGTGGTAGTGGTATTGGTGTTGGTGGTATTGGTGGTGGTGGTGGTATTGGTGGTGGTGGTGCTGGTGGTATTGGTATTGGTGGTGGTGGTATTGGTGGTGGTGTTATTGGTATTCGTGGTACTGGTGGTGGTGGTGGTGGTATTGGAGGTGTTATTGGTATTGGTGGAGGTATTGATATTGGTGGTGGTATTGGTATTGGTACTGGTGGTGGTATTGGTGGTGGTGGTGGTATTGGTGTTGGTGGTATTGGTGGTGGTGGTGCTATTGGTGGTGGTATTGGTGGTGGTGGTACTGGTGGAGGTGGTGGTATTGGTGGTGGTGGTATTGGTGGTGGTGGTGGAATTGGTATTGGTGTAGGTGGTACTGATATCTGTGGTGGTGGTACTGGTATTGGTGGTGGAATTGGTATTGGTGGTGGTGGTACTGGTATTTGTGGTGGTGGTATTGGTGTTGGTGGTGGTATTGGTATTGGTGGTAGTGGTATTGGATTGGTGGTGGTGGTATTGGTGGTGGTTTTATTGGTGGGGGTGGTATGGATGGTGGTATTGGTGGTGGTATTGGTGGTGGTATTGGGGATGGTGGTATTGGTGGTGTTGGCATTGGTGGTGTATTGGTGGTGGTGGTATTGGTGGTGGTGGTATTGGTGGTGGTGGTAGTGGTATTGGTGGTGTTGGTATTAGTAGTGGTGGTATTGGTGGTGGTGGTATAGGTATTGGTGGTGGTGGTATTGGTATTGGTTGTGGTGGTATTGGTGGTGGTAGTGGTATTGGATTTGTGGTGGTGGTATTGGTGGTGGTTGTATTGGTGGGGGTGGTATGGGTGGTGGTATTGTTGGTGGTATTGGGGGTGGTGGTATTGTCGGGGTTGGTATTGGTGGTGTTTTGGTGTTGGTGTATTGGTGGTGGTGGTGGTATTGGTATTGGTGGTGGTAGTGGTGGTGGGGTATTGGTGGTGGTGGTGGTGGTATTGGTGGTGGTGGTATTGGTGGCGGTATTGGTAGTATTTGTGATGGTGGTGGTATTGGTGGTGGCGGTGGTATTGGTGGTGTTATTGGTATTGGTGGAGGTATTGGTATTGGTGGTGGGATTGGTATTGGTACTGGTGGTGGAATTGGTGGTGGTGGTGGTATTGGTGTTGGTGGTATTGGTGGTGGTGGTATTGGTGGTGGTGGTATTGGTGGTGGTGGTATTGGTGGTATTGGTGGTATTGGTATTGGTGGTGGAATTGGTATTGGTGAAGGTGGTACTGATATTTGTGGTGGTGGTACTGGTATTGGTGGTGGAATTTGTATTGGTGGTGGTGGTACTGGTATTTGTGGTGGTGGTACTGGTATTGGTGGTGGTACTGGGATTTGGTTGTGGTGGTATTGGTAGTGGTGGAACTGGTATTGGTGGTGGTGGTACTGGTGGTAGTATTGGTGGTGGTATTGGTGGTGGTGGTGGTGGTGGTGGTGGGGTATTGGTGGTGGTATTGGTGGAGGGATATTGGAGGTGGTATTGGTGGTGGTGGTATTGGAGGTGGTGGTATTGGTATTAGTGGTGGTATTGGTGGAGGTATTGGTGGTGGTATTCGTGATTGGTACTGGTGGTGGTGGTATTGGTGGTATTGGTGAGGTATTGGTGGTGGTGGTATTGGTGATGGTGGTATTGGTGGTGGTGGTGGTATTCTTGGTGGATGGTGGTATTAGTGGTGGTATTGGTGGTAGTGGTGGTATTGGTGGTGGTGATGGTGGTGGTATTGGTATTGGTGGTGGTAATGGTGTTATTGTTGGTGGTGGTATTAGTGGTGGTGGCATTGGTGGTGGTGGTATTGGTATTGGTATTGGTGGAGGTGGTACTGGTATTTGTGGTGGTGGTACTGGTATTGGTGGTGGAATTGGTATTGGCGGTGGTGGTACTGGTATTTGTGGTGGTGGTGGTACTGGTATTGGTGGTGGTACTGGGATTTGGTTGTGGTGGTATTGGTGGTGGTGGAACTGGTATTAGTGGTGGTGGTATTGGTGGTGGTAGTGGTATTGGTGGTGGTATTGGTGGTGGTGGTATTGTTGGGTGTATTGGTGGTGGTGGTGATATTAGTGGTGATGGTAGTACTACTGGTGGTATTGGTGGTGGTATTGGTGGTGGTGGTATTGGTATTGGTGGTGCTGGTATTGATGGTGGTATTGGTGGTGGTGGTAGTGGTATTGGTGGTGGTGGTATTAGTGGTGGTGGTGGTATTGGTGGTGGTATTGGTGGTGGTGGTATAGGTATTGGTGGTGGTGGTATTGGTATTGGTGGTGGTGGTATGGGTGTTGGTGTTGGTGGTGGTATTGGTATTGGTGGTAGTGGTATTGGATTGGTGGTGGTGGTTGTATTGGTGGGGGTAGTATGGATGGTGGTATTGGTGGTGGTATTGGGGGTGGTGGTATTGGTGGTGTTGGTATTGGTGGTGTATTGGTGGTGGTGGTATTGGTGGTGGTGGTGGTATTGGTGGTGGTGGTAGTGGTATTGGTGTTGGTGGTTTTAGTGGTGGTATTGGTGGTGGTAGTGGTATTGGATTGGTGGTGGTGGTATTGGTATTGGTTGTGGTGGTATTGGTGGTGGTATTGGTGGTGGTAGTGGTATTAGATTGGTGGTGGTGGTATTGGTGGTGGTTGTATTGGTGGGGGTGGTATGGGTGGTTGTATTGGTGGTGGTATTGGGGGTGGTGGTATTGGTGGTGTTGGTATTGGTGGTATTGGTGGTGGTGGAACTGGTATTGGTGGTGGTGGTGGTATTGGTATTGGTGGTGGTATTGGTGGTGGTGGTGGTATTGGTGGTGGGGTATTGGTGGTGGTGGTATTGGTGGTGTTATTGGTAGTATTTGTGGTGGTGGCGGTATTGGTGGTGGTGGTATTGGTGGTGTTATTGGTATTGGTGGAGGTATTGGTATTGGTGGTGGGATTGGTATTGGTACTGGTGGTTGTATTGGTGGTGGTGGTGGTGGTGGTATTGGTGGTGGTGGTATTGTCGGGGTTGGTATTGGTGGTGTTTTGGTGTTGGTGTATTGGTGGTGGTGGTGGTATTGGTATTGGTGGTGGTAGTGGTGGTGGGGTATTGGTGGTGGTGGTGGTGGTATTGGTGGTGGTGGTATTGGTGGCGGTATTGGTAGTATTTGTGATGGTGGTGGTATTGGTGGTGGTGGTGGTATTGGTGGTGTTATTGGTATTGGTGGAGGTATTGGTATTGGTGGTGGGATTGGTATTGGTACTGGTGGTGGAATTGGTGGTGGTGGTGGTATTGGTGTTGGTGGTATTGGTGGTGGTGGTATTGGTGGTGGTGGTATTGGTGGTATTGGTGGTATTGGTATTGGTATTGGTGGTGGTAGTGGTGGTATTGGTAGTGGTCTTGGTATTGGTTGTGGAATTGGTATTGGTGGAGGTGGTACTGATATTTGTGGTGGTGGTACTGGTATTGGTGGTGGAATTTGTATTGGTGGTGGTGGTACTGGTATTTGTGGTGGTGGTACTGGTATTGGTGGTGGTACTGGGATTTAGTTGTGGTGGTATTGGTAGTGGTAGTGGTGGAACTGGTATTGGTGGTGGTGGTACTGGTGGCAGTATTGGTGGTGGTATTGGTATTGGTGGTGGTGGTATTGGTGGTGAGGTATTGGTGGTGGTATTGGTGGAAGTATATTGGAGGTGGTATTGGTGGTGGTGGTATTGGTGGTGGTATTGGTGGAGGTATTGGTGGTTGTATTGGTATTGGTACTGGTGGTGATGGTATTGGTGGTGGTGGAGGTATTGGTGGTGGTGGTATTGGTGATGGTGGTATTGGTGGTGGTGGTGGTATTGGTGGTGGTGGTGGTATTAGTGGTGGTATTGGTGGTGGTGGTGGTATTGGTGGTGGTGATGGTGGTGGTATTGGTATTGGTGGTAATATTGGTGTTATTGTTGGTGGTGGTATTAGTGGTGGTGGTATTGGTGGTGGTGGTGGCATTGGTGGTATTGGTGTTGGTGGTATTGGTGGTGGTGGTATTGGTGATATTGGTGGTGGTGGTGGTGGTGGTATTGGTGGTGGTGGTGATATTAGTGGTGATGGTAGTAGTACTGGTGGTATTGGTGGTGGTGGTGGTATTGGTGGTGGTATTGGTGGTGGTATTGGTGGTAGTGATGGTGGTGTTATTGGTATTGGTGGTGGTATTGGTGGTATTGTTGGTGATGGTATTACTGGTGGTGGTGGTGGCATTGGTGGTATTTGTGTTGGTGGTATTGGTGGTATTGTTGATATTGGTGGTGGTGGTATTGGTGGTGGTATTGGTGGTGGTGGTGATATTAGTGGTGATGGTAGTACCACTGGTGGTATTGTTGGTGGTGGTATTGGTGGTGGTGGTGGTATTGGTGGTGGTATTGGTGGTGGTGGTGGTATTGATGGTAGTGGTATTGGTATTGGTGGTGCTGATATTGGTCATGGTGGTGGTATTGGTGGTGGTGGTAGTGTTATTGGTGGTGGTATAGGTATTGGTGGTGGTGGTGGTGGTATTGGTATTGGTGGTGGTGGTATTGGTATTGGTGGTGGTATTGGCGGTGGTATTGGTGGTAGTGGTATTGTATTGGTGGTGGTGTTATTGGTGGTGGTGGTATTGGTGGGGGTGGTATGGGTGGTGGTGGTATTGGGGGTGGTGGTATTGGTGTGTTGGTATTGGTGGTGTATTGGTGGTGGTGATATTGGTGGTGGTGGTATTGGTGGTGGTGGTATTGGTGGTGGTTGTAGTGGTATTGGTGGTGGTGGTATTAGTTGTGGTGGTATTGGTGGTGGTATTGGTGGTGGTATTGGTATTGGTGGTAGTGGTATTGGATTGGTGGTGGTGGTATTGGTGGTGGTTGTATTGGTGGGGGTGTTATGGGTGGTGGTATTGGGGGTGGTGGTATCGGTGGTGTTGGTATTGGTGGTGTATTGGTGGTGGGGGAACTGGTATTGGTGGTGGTGGTGGTATTGGTATTGGTATTGGTGGTGGTAGTGGTGGTATTGGTGGTGGTGTTGGTATTGGTGGTGGTATTAGTGGTGGTGGTATTGGTGGCGGTATTGATAGTATTTGTGGTGGTAGTGGTATTGGTGGTGGTGGTGTTATTGGTATTGGTGGTGGTAGTGGTGGTATTGGTGGTGGTGTTGGTATTGGTGGTGTTGGTATTGGTGGTGGTGGTATTGGTGGCATTATTGGTAGTAATTTTGGTGGTAGTGGTATTGGTGGTGGTGGTATTGGTGGTGTTATTGGTATTGGTGGAGGTATTGGTATTGGTGGTGGGATTGGAATTGGTACTGGTGGTGGTATTGGTGGTGGTAGTGGTATTGGTGTTGGTGGTATTGGTGGTGGTGGTGGTATTGGTGGTGGTGGTGCTGGTGGTATTGGTATTGGTGGTGGTGGTGGTATTGGTGGTGGTGGTATTGGTATTCGTGGTACTGGTGGTGGTGGTGGTGGTGGTGGTATTGGAGGTGTTATTGGTATTGGTGGAGGTATTGATATTGGTGGTGGTATTGGTATTGGTACTGGTGGTGGTATTGGTGGTGGTGGTGGTATTGGTGTTGGTGGTATTGGTGGTGGTGGTGCTATTGGTGGTGGTATTGGTGGTGGTGGTACTGGTGGAGGTGGTGGTATTGGTGGTGGTGGTATTGGTGGTGGTGATGGAATTGGTATTGGTGTAGGTGGTACTGATATCTGTGGTGGTGGTACTGGTATTGGTGGTGGAATTGGTATTGGTGGTGGTGGTACTGGTATTTGTGGTGGTGGTACTGGTATTGGTGGTGGTACTGGGATTTGGTTGTGGTGGTATTGGTGGAGGTGGAACTGGTATTGGTGGTGCTGGTATTGGTGGTAGTATTGGTGGTGGTATTGGTGGTGGTGGTGGTATTGGTGGTGGTTGTGGTATTGGTGGTTGTATTGGTGGTGGGGTATTGGTGGTGGTGGTATTGGTATTGGTGGTGGTATTGGTGGAGGTATTGGTGGTGGTATTGGTACTGGTGGTGGTGGTGGAGGTATTGGTGGTGGTGGTATTGGTGGTGGTGGTATTGGTGGTGGTATTGGTGGTGGTGGTATTAGTGGTGGTATTGGTGGTGGTGGTGGTATTGGTGGTGATGATGGTGGTATTGGTGGTGGTGTTTGTGTTACTGTTGGTGGTGGTATTAGTGGTGGTGGTATTGGTGGTGGTGGTGGTGGCATTGGTGGTATTGGTGTTGGGAGTATTGGTGGTGGTGATATTGGTGATATTGTTGGTGGTGGTGGTGGTGGTATACGTGGTGGTGGTGATATTAGTGGTGATGGTAGTACTACTGGTGGTATTGGTGGTGGTATTGGTGAAGGTGGTATTGGTGGTGGTGGTGGTATTGGTGGTGGTATTGGTGGTGGTGGTATTGGTGGTAGTGGTATTGGTATTGGTGGTGCTGGTATCTATGATGGTGGTGGTTTTGGTGGTGGTGGTAGTGTTATTGGTGGTGGTGGTATTAGTGGTGGTGGTGGTATTGGTGGTGGTATTGATGGTATTGGCGGTGGTGGTATAGGTATTGGTGGTGGTGATATTGGTATTGGTGGTAGGTGTTATTGGTGGTGGTATTGGCGGTGGTAGTGGTATTGGTGGTAGTGGTATTAGATTGGTGGTGGTGGTATTGGTGGTAGTGGTATTGGTGGTGGTATTGGTGGTATTAGTGATGGTGGTGGTATTGGTGGTGGTGGTTTTGGTATTGGTGGTGGTATTGGAATTGGTATTGGTGGTGGTATTGATGGTATTGGTGGTGGTGGTATAGGTATTGGTGGTGGTGGTGGTATTGGTATTGGTGGTAGTGGTATTAGATTGGTGGTGGTGGTATTGGTGTTGTTGGTATTGGTGGTGGTATTGGTGGTATTAGTGGTGGTGGTGGTGGTATCGGTGGTGGTGGTTTTGGTATTGGTGGTGGTATTGGAATTGGTATTGGTGGTGGTATTGGTATTGGTGGTATTGGTGGCGTTGGTATTGGTGGTATTGGTGGTGGTGGTGGTATTGGTGGTGGTTTTTGTGGTGGTGGTACTGGTGGTGGTGGAATAGGTATTGGTGGTTGTGGTATTGGTATTGGTGGTTGTGGTATTGGTGGTGGTATTGGTAATGGCGGTGGTATTGGTATTGGTGGTAGTGGTATTGGATTGGTGGTAGTGGTATTGGTGGTGGTTGTATTGGTGGGGGTGGTCTGGGTGGTGGTATTGGTGGTGGTATTAGTGGTGTTGGTATTGGTGGTGTATTGGTGGTATTGGTGGTGGTGGTATTGATGGTGGTATTGGTGGTGGTATTGGTGGTGGTGTTGGTAGTATTGTTGGTGGTATTGGTGGTGGTCATGGAGGTGGTGGTATTGATGGTCGTGGTGGTGGAATTGGTGGTGGTGGTATTGGTGGTGTTATTGGTGGTGTTATTGGTGGTGGTGGTGGTGGTAGTGGTGGTGGTAATGGTAGCAATGGTATTGCTGGTGGTGGTAGTGGTATTGCTGGTGATGGAGGTGGTGGTATTGATGGCTGTGGTATTGGTGGCGGTGGTATTAGTGGTGATGGTAATGGTGGTGTTATTTTTGGTGGTGGTATTGGTGGTGGTGGTGGTGGTAATGGTATTGCTGGTGGTGGTAATGGTATTGCTGGTGGTGGTAGTGGTATTTGTGGTGGTTGTATTAGTGGTGGTGGTAGTGGTGGTGGTATTGGTCGTGGTGGTATTGGTCGTATTGGTGGTGGTAGTGGTATTGGTGGTGGTGATATTGGTGGTGATGGTATTGGTGGTGGTATTGGTGGTGGTGATATTGGTGGTGGTGGTGGTATTGGTATTGGTATTGGTGTTGGTGGTGGTGGTATTGGTGGTGGTTATGGTATTGGTGGTGGTATTGGTGGTGGTGGTATTAGTGGTGGTGGTGGTATTGGTGGTGGTGGTATTGGTGGTGGTATTGGTGGTGGTGGTGGTATTGGTGGTGGTATTGGTGCTGGTGATGGTGGTGGTATTGGTGGTGGCGATATTGGTGGTGGTGGTATTGATGGTGGTGGTGGTATTGATGGTGGTGGTAGTATTGGTGGTGGTATTGGTGGTGGTGGTGGTATTGGTGGTCGTAGTATTCGTGATGTTGGTATTGGTGGTGGTGGTATTGGCGGTGGTGGTGGTATTGGTAGTGGTGGTGGTATTAGTATTGGTGGTGGTGGTATTAGTGGTTTTGGTGGTGGTGGTATTGGTGGTGTGGTACTGGTGGTATTGGTATTTGTGGTGGTATTGCTGGTGGTCGTGGTATTGGTGGTGGTGGTGGTGGTATCCGTGGTGGTATTGGAATTGGTATTGGTGGTGGTATTGGTGGTGGTATTGGTATTGGTACTGGTGTTATTGGTGGTGGTGGTATTTGTGGTGGTATTGGTATTGGTGGTGGTGGTATTGGTGGTGGTGGTTGAATTGGTGGTATTGGTGTTGGTGGTACTGGTGGTGGTGGTATTGGTGATCTTGGTGGTGGTGGTATTGGTGGTATTCAATCAATCAGGGGGTTTGTAAAGTGCGCTACTCACCCGTAAGGGTCTCAAGGCGGTGGGGGGGCGGCTCCGGATCAGTCGAAGAGCCAGGTCTTGAGGTCCTTCCTGAACATGTGCAGGGTCGGGGTGAGTCTGATGTTCACCGGGAGCTCGTTCCAGGCTTTGGCTGCGATGTAGGCGAAAGCTCTTCCGCCGGTACTGTTTCTGCGGATGTGGGTGACCTCTGCCAGGGTGAGGTCGGCGGAGCGGAGGTTTCTCTTGGGTACGTGGAAGGATAATCGCTTGTTGAGGTATTTGGGTCCGATGTTGTGGAGGGATTTGTAGGCGTGGGTGAGGAGTTTGAAGGTGACCCTCTTCTCGACGGGGAGCCAGTGGAGGTCTCGTAGGTGTTGGGTCATGTGCTCATGGTGCGGTGTCCCGAGGACGAGTCTGGCTGCGGCGTTCTGGATGGTCTGGAGCCTGTGCAGAAGAGTCTTGTTGATTCCAGCTTAGAGGGCGTTGCCGTAGTCCAGCCTGCTAGTGATGAGTGCGTGGGTGACGGTCCTTCTGCAGTCTGGGGGGATCCACTTGAAAGTCTTCTGGAGGATGCGAAGGCAGTTGAAACTAGTGGCGGCGACGGCGTTCATCTGGCGGTTCATGGAGAGTGAAGAGTCAAGGATGATGCCGAGGTTCCGAGCGTGATCTGTGGGGGTGGGTGGGTTTCCCAGAGTGGAGGGCCACCACGTGGTGTCCCAGGCAGAGGTGCAGGGCCCGAGGATGAGGACCTCGGTCTTCTCTGAGTTTAGCTTCAGGCAGCTGTGCTTCATCCAGGCTGCCACGTCTTTCATACCATCCTGGAAACGGAGTCTGGTGTCCTCGGGATTCTTTGTGAGCGAGAGGATGAGCTGGGTGTCGTCGGCGTAGGATATGATGCTAAGCCCATGCTGTCTGACGATGGCGGCGAGGGGGGCCATGTAGATGTTGAAGAGCGTGGGGCTGAGTGAAGATCCCTGTGGTACTCCGCAGTTGATTTCCGCGGGTTTGGAGAGGAAGGGGGGAGTCGGATCCTCTGGGTTCTGCTGGAGAGGAAGGATCGGATCCAGTTTAGGGCTGCTCCCTGTATTCCTGCGTCGTGCAGTCTGGCCGCGAGAGTGCGATGAGACACGGTGTCGAAGGCTGCAGAAAGGTCTAGAAGGATGAGGTCCACGGTGTGTCCCTGGTCGAGTAGCGTGGGATGTCGTCAGTGGCGGTGAGGAGGGCGGTCTCTGTGCTGTGGTTGCTGCGGAATCCAGATTGGGAGGCATCTATGATGGAGTTGTCTTCTATGAAGGCGGTCAGCTGGGCGTTCACGAGTCGCTCGGTGACTTTGGCCGCAAAGGGGAGGAGAGAGATGGGCCAGTAGTTCTTCAGGTCCTTTGGGTCGGCCGAAGGTTTCTTGAGGAGGGGTTTTACCTCTGCCCGTTTCCAGTCATCTAGGCAGATGCCTGAATTGAGGGAGGCATTGATGGTGTGTCCTAGTTCGGGTGCGATGACGGTGGCGGCTCTATGGAAATTGTGCGGAGGACCGGGGTCGGTAGGGGCTCCTGAGTGGGTTTTCTCCATGGTCGTTGTGTTGATTTCAGTGGTGGCGGGATCCCAGGCCGTGATGGTCGGCTTATTCTCGGTGGTGGGTAGGGGGGTGGTGCTGGTCGTAGGTTCGCTGAAGTTGTCGCAGAGAGCCTTGATCTTGAGATGGAAGTAGGAGCTGAGTTTGTCGCAGAGTTCCTGGGAAGGTGTGACGTCCGTGGCTTCGCGGGAGGGTTTTGCGAACTGCTGTATGACGTTGAACAGTTCCTTGGTGTTGGTCACGTTGGTCTGGATTTTGTCTCTTATGAAGGTCCGTTTGGTGTTTCTTATGCGCTGGTGGTATTCCTTTAGGGCGTTCTTGTGGTCGTTCCGTGCTTCCGTGGTTTTCAGGTTTCGCCAGGTTTTTTCTAGGCGTCTGCAGGAGCATCTGGCATCTTGGAGTTCTGTGGTGAACCAGGCGTCTTTCTGCGGGCATTGTTTGGCAGGGGGGGCGGAGGGGTGCAAGCTTGTCAGCGCAGCAGGAGATCCAGTGGTGAAACTCTCTGGCTGCGGAGTTGGTGTTGGTCGCAGCGATGGGGGGGTATTGACGGAGGGTGGTGTTGAGGTGCTCCTCCGTGACCTTGCTCCAATTTCATCGTGGCGGGCGTGGGGCAGGTTTGGGTACCGGGTGGTGTTGAAGGTGAAATGGACGCAGTGGTGGTCAGTCCAGGGTGGGTGGGTGGTGTGGCAGAAGCGGAAGTTAGTTCCTCCCGCGAAGATGGGGTGGAAGTTCAGGTCCCCGAGTAGGATGTAGTCCATGGAGGTGATGGCGTGGGGTGCGGCGAGCTCGGCGATGGTAGTTACGTGGTGGGTGCGAGGTCCTGGGGGTCTGTAGATGAGGGTGTCGCGTAGGGTGGTCCTGGGGCTTGTCTGGATCTGGAAGTGGAGGTGTTCTGTGTTGGAGTGGGGGTCACTCGTGCTGGATGTGGAGAGTCGGAGGGGGGTCTTGTGTGCGATGGCAAGTCCTCCTCCTGGGTGGTGTGGACGGTCCTTTCTCTGGATCTTGTAGCCGTCCGGCATGGCGGTGGCGATATCGGGGCCGGAGGTGGTGTTGGTCCAGGTTTCCGTGAAGAAGGCGACGTCAGGCGAGATGGTGTCGAGCAGGTCCCAGATCTCAATGGTGTGTCGGTGCGAGGAGCGCACGTTAAGCAGGATGCAGGTCAGGGTTTTGGTGGTGTGTGTCCCGGGCGTTCCCTCGGTGGTCCCAGGGGCTACGTTGATGGTGAAGGTTTTGCGGCAGGGTCTGCACGAGAACTGCCCGTGGGTGGTGGCCGGCGAGAATCTAGCACAGTCGGCATGTCTTCTCGGGTTGAGTGCGTGAAGGGAGGTTGAGTCGTAGCGGTGAGGCCCCGGAGGACCAGGGTTCCTGGTGCTGGTCGCGTTCGGGTCGCGGACGGGTGCAGATGGGCTTGCCATAGGTGCACCTTTGGCGCGCCAGCAGCGCGACCGCGCAGTGGTCGCCATAGCTAGGGGAGGGGGGCGGGAGCAGGTAGGAGGCGGGAGCGGGACTGAGTAGGGGGGCGGGGCCGCAAGGGCAGTAGCGGCGGGAAACTGACCAAAAGCGGGAAGTCAGAAAATTAAATAACAGTGATGCGGGGAAGAGAGTGAACCTGGAATAAAGGCAGTAATAATCTAAATCACGCAAAACATCCAAGTAATACAGTTAACCTGCCAAATGCAGTAAAATACAGTGCAAGGATTAGCAGGCAGATGGGAATAAACCTGAGCGCAGGGGCTGGCAGCCGGCTCGAACTCTGCTGGCGAGGACACAGGAGCTCAAGAGCGTTGCGACCGATGCGGCGGAGCTGCCGGGGAGAGTGCTAGCCTGGGCCGGAGGTCAAGGCTTCACCTATTGTTGGTGGTCGTGGTATTAGTGGTGGTGGTAATATTAGTGGTGGTATTGGTGGTGGTATTAGTGGTGGCATTGGTGGTTGTGGTGGTAACAGTGGTGGTGGTATTGGTATTGGTGGTGGTATTGGTGGTGGTGTTAGTGGTATTGATGGTGGTGGTATTAGTGATGGTGGTGGTATTGGTGGTAGTATTGGTGGTATTGGTGGTGGTGGTATTGGTATTGGTGGTGGTGGTATTGGTGGTGGTGGTATTGGTGGTGGCATTGGTATTGGCGGTGTTATTGGTACTGGTGGTAGTGGTATTGGATTGCTGGTGGTGGTGGTGGTATTGGTGGTGGTATTTGTGGTGGTGGTATTTGTGGTGGTCTTGGTGTTGGGGGTATTTTTGGTGTTGGTATTGGTGGTATTGGTGGTGGTGGTATTTGTGGTGTGGTGGTGGTATTGGTGGTGGTGGTATAGGTGGTGGTGGAGGTGGTGGTATTGATGGTGGTGGTGGTGGTATTGATGGTGGTGGTGGTATTGGTGGTGGTATTGGTGGTGGTGGTATTGGTAGTGGTGGTATTGGTGGTGTTGGTATTGGTGGTATTGGTATTGGCGGTGGTGGTGGTATTGGTGGTGGTGGTATTGGTGGTGGTATTGGTGGTGGTGGTGGTATTAGTATTGGTGGTGGTGTTATTGGTGGTGGTGGGGTATTGGTGGTGGTATTGGTGGTGGTATTGGTGGTGTTGGTATTGGTGGTGTTGGTATTGGTGGTGGTATTGGTGGTATTGGTGGTGGTGGTGGTATTGGTGGTGGTGGTATTGGAATTGGTATTGGTAGTGGTATTGGTACTGGTGCTGGTGGTATTGGTGGCAGTATTGGTGGTGGCGGTATTGGTGGTGGTATTGGTGGTGGTGTATTGGTGGTGGTGGTGGTATTGGTGGTGGTATTGGTGGTATTGGTGGAATTGGTGGTGGTATTGGTGGTGGTGGTGGTATTAGTGGTATTGGTGTTGGTGGTACTGGTGGTGGTGGTATTGGTGATATTGGTGGTGGTGGTATTGGTGATATTGGTGGTGGTGGTATTAGTGGTGGTGGTAATACTAGTGGTGGTATTGGTGTTGGTATTGGTGGTGGTGGTGGTAACTGTGGTGGTGGTATTGGTGTTGGTTGTATTGGTGGTGGTATTGGTGGTGGTATTGGTAGTGGAGTTAGCGGTATTGGTGGTGGTGGTATTAGTGGTATTGGTGGTGGTAGTGGTATTGGTGTGGGTGGTATTGGTCGTGGTGGTGGTATTGGTATTGGTGGTGGTGGTATTGGTGGTGGTGGTGGTAATGGTATTGGTGGTGGTGGTATTGGTGGTGGTGTTATTGATACTCGTGGTACTGGTATTGGTGGTGGTATTGGTGGTGTTATTGGTATTGGTGGAGGTATTGATATTGGTGGTGGGATTGGTATTGGTACTGGTGGTGGTATTGGTGGTGGTGGTGGTATTGGTGTTGGTGGTATTGGTGGCGGTGGTGCTATTGGTGGTGGTATTGGTGGTGGTGGTATTGGTGGTTGTGGTGGTGGTGGTGCTGGTATTGGTGTTGGTGTTATTGGTATTAGTGGTACTGGTGGTGGTGGTGGTATTGGTGGTGGCGGCATTGGTGGTATTGGTGGTGGTATTGGTGGTGGTGGTATTGGTGGTGATGGTATTGGTATTGGTGGTGGAATTGGTATTGGTGGAGGTGGTACTGATATTTGTGGTGGTGGTACTGGTATTGGTGGTGGAATTGGTATTGGTGGTGGTGGTACTGGTATTGGTGGTGGTGGTATTGGTGGTAGTATTGGTGGTGGTATTGGTGGTGGTGGTGGTATTGGTGGTGGTGGTGGTATTGGTGGTGGGGTATTGGTGGTGGTATTGGTGGTGGGGTATTGGTGGTGGTATTGGTGGTAGTGGTATTGGTGGTGGTATTGGTGGAGGTATTGGTGGTGGTACTGGTGGTGGTGGTGGAGGTATTGGTGGTGGTGGTATTGGTGGTGGTATTGGTGGTGGTATTGGTGGTGGTGGTGGTGGTATTGGTGGTGGTGGTATTAGTGGTGGTATTGGTGGTGGTATTGGTGGTGATGATGGTGGTGGTATTGGTGGTGGTATTGGTGTTATTGTTGGTGGTGGTATAAGTGGTGGTGGTATTGGTGGTGGTGACATTGGTGGTATTGGTGTTGGTGGTATTGATGGTGGTGGTATTGGTGATATTGTTGGTGGTGGTGGTATTGGTGGTGATGGTAGTACTACTTGTGGTATTGGTGGTGGTGGTGGTATTGGTGGTAGTGGTTTTGGTATTCGTGGTGCTGGTATCTATTATGGTGGTGGTAATGGTGGTGGTGGTAGTGTTATTGGTGGTGGTGGTATTAGTGGTGGTGGTATTGGTGGTGGTATTGATGGTATTGGTGGTGGTGGTATATGTATTGGTGGTATTGGTATTGGTGGTAGTGGTATTGGTGGTGGTATTGGCGGTGGTATTGGTATTGGTGGTAGTGGTATTAGATTGGTGGTGGTGGTATTGGTGGTGTTGGTATTGGTGGTATTAGTGGTGGTGGTGGTATTGGTGGTGGTGGTTTTGGTATTGTTGGTGGTATTGGAATTGGTATTGGTGGTGGTATTGGTATTGGTGGTGATGGTATTGGTGCTATTGGTGGTGGTGGTGGTATTGGTGGTGGTTTTTGTGGTGGTGGTACTGGTGGTGGTGGTATAGGTATTGGTGGTTGTGGTATTGGTGGTTGTGGTATTGGTAATGGCGGTGGTATTGGTATTGGTGGTAGTGGTATTGGATTGGTGGTAGTGGTTTTGGTGGTGGTTGAATTGGTGGGGGTGGTCTGGGTGGTGGTATTGGTGGTTGTATTAGTGGTGTTGGTTTTGGTGGTGTATTGGTGGTAGTGGTATTGGTGGTGGTGGTATTGATGGTGGTATTGGTGGTGGTATTGGTGGTGGTGTTGGTGGTATTGTTGGTGGTATTGGTGGTGGTGGAGGTGGTGGTATTGATGGTCGTGGTGGTGGTATTGGTGGTGGTGGCATTGGTGGTGTTATTGGTGGTGGTGGTATTGGTGGTGGTAGTGGTGGTGGTAATGGTAGCAATGGTATTGCTGGTGGTGGTAGTGGTATTGCTGGTGGTGGAGGTGGTGGTATTGATGGTTGTGGTATTGGTGGTGGTGGTATTAGTGGTGGTGGTATTGGTGGTGTTATTTTTGGTGGTGGTATTGGTGGTGGTGGTGGTAATGGTATTGCTGGTGGTAGTAGTGGTATTTGTGGTGGTTGTATTAGTGATGGTGGTATTGGTGGTGGTGGTGGTGGTATTGGTATTGGTGGTGGTGGTATTGGTGGTGGTATTGGTGGTGTTATTGGTATTGGTGGAGGTATTGATATTGGTGGTGGGATTGGTATTGGTACTGGTGGTGGTATTGGTGGTGGTGGTGGTATTGGTGTTGGTGGTATTGGTGGCGGTGGTGCTGTTGGTGGTGGTATTGGTAGTGGTGGTATTGGTGGTGGTGGTGGTGCTGGTATTGGTGGTGGTGTTATTGGTATTAGTGGTACTGGTGGTGGTGGTGGTATTAGTGGTGATGGTATTGGTATTGGTGGTGGAATTGGTATTGGTGGAGGTGGTACTGATATAATAGTGGTGGTGGTGTACTGGTATTGGTGGTGGAATTGGTATTGGTGGTGGTGGTACTGTACTGGTATTGTTGGTGGTACTGGGATTTGGTTGTGGTGGTATTGGTGGTAGTATTGGTGGTGGTATTGGTGGTGGTGGTGGTATTGGTGGTGGGGGTGGTATTGGTGGTGGGGTATTGGTGGTGGTATTGGTGGTGGGGTATTGGTGGTGGTATTGGTGGTGGTGGTGGTATTGGTGGTGGGGTATTGGTGGTGGTATTGGTGGTGGTATTGGTGGTGGGGTATTGGTGGTGGTATTGGTGGTGGTGGTATTGGTGGTGGTACTGGTGGAGGTATTGGTGGTGGTACTGGTGGTGGTGGTGGAGGTATTGGTGGTGGTGGTATTGGTGGTGGTGGTATTGGTTGTGGTATTGGTGGTGGTGGTATTAGTGGTGGTATTGGTGGTGGTGGTGGTATTGGTGGTGATGATGGTGGTGGTATTGGTGGTGGTATTGGTGTTATTGTTGGTGGTGGTATTAGTGGTGGTGGTATTGGTGGTGGTGGCATTGGTGGTATTGGTGTTGGTGGTATTGGTGGTGGTGGTATTGGTGATATTGTTGGTGGTGGTGGTGGTATTGGTGGTGATGGTAGTACTACTTGTGGTATTGGTGGTGGTGGTGGTATTGGTGGTAGTGGTTTTTGTATTGGTGGTGCTGGTATGTATTATGGTGGTGGTAATGGTGGTGGTGGTAGTGTTATTGGTGGTGGTGGTATTAGTGGTGGTGGTATTGGTGGTGGTATTGATGGTATTGGTGGTGGTGGTATAGGTATTGGTGGTATTGGTATTGGTATTGGTGGTAGTGGTATTGGTGGTGGTATTGGCTGTGGTATTGGTATTGGTGGTAGTGGTATTAGATTGGTGGTGGTGGTATTGGTGGTGTTGGTATTGGTGGTGGTATTGGTGGTATTAGTGGTGGTATTGGTGGTGGTGGTTTTGGTATTGGTGGTGGTATTGGAATTGGTATTGGTGGTGGTATTGGTATTGGTGGTGTTGGTGGTGATGGTATTGGTGCTATTGGTGGTGGTGGTGGTATTGGTGGTGTTGGTATTGGTGGTATTAGTGGTGGTGGTGGTATTGGTGGTGGTGGTTTTGGTATTGTTGGTGGTATTGGAATTGGTATTGGTGGTGGTATTGGTATTGGTGGTGATGGTATTGGTGCTATTGGTGGTGGTGGTGGTTATGGTGGTGGTATTTGTGGTGGTGGTACTGTGTGGTGGTGGTATAGGTATTGGTGGTTGGTGGTGGTATTGGTATTGGTGGTGGTGGTATTGGTAATGGCGGTGGTATGCGGTGGTATTGGTGGTAGTGGTATGGGATTGGTGGTAGTGGTTTTGGTGGTGGTTGAATTGGTGGTGGTGGTCTGGGGTGGTGGTATTGGTGTGTTGGTATTAGTGGTGTATTGGTTTTGGTGGTGTATTGGTGGTAGTGGTATTGGTGGTGGTGGTATTGATGGTGGTATTGGTGGTGGTATTGGTGGTGGTGTTGGTGGTATTGTTGGTGGTATTGGTGGTGGTGGAGTGTGGTGGTATTGATGGTTCGTGGTGGTGGTATTGGTGGTGGTGGCATTGGTGGTGTGTATTGGTGGTGGTGGTATTGGTGGTGGTAGTGGTGGTGGTGGAATGGTAGCAATGGTATTGCTGGTGGTGGTAGTGGTATTGGCTGGTGGTGGAGGTGGTGGTATTGATGGTTGTGGTATTGGTGGTGGTGGTATTAGTGGTGGTGGTATTGGTGGTGTTATTTTTGGTGGGTGGTATTGGTGGTGGTGGTGGTAATGGTATTGCTGGTGGTAGTAGTGGTATTTGTGGTGGTTGTATTAGTGATGGTGGTATTGGTGGTGGTGGTGGTGGCATTGGTAGTAATTGGTGGTGGTGGTATTGGTGGTGGTATTGGTGGTGTTATTGGTATTGGTGGAGGTATTGATATTGGTGGTGGGATTGGTATTGGTACTGGTGGTGGTATTGGTGGTGGTGGTGGTATTGGTGTTGGTGGTATTGGTGGCGGTGGTGCTGTTGGTGGTGGTATTGGTGGTGGTGGTATTGGTGGTGGTGGTGGTGCTGGTATTGGTGGTGGTGTTATTGGTATTAGTGGTACTGGTGGTGGTGGTGGTATTGGTGGTGATGGTATTGAGGTATTGGTGGTGGAATTGGTATTGGTGGAGGTGGTACTGATATAATAGTGGTGGTGGTGTACTGGTATTGGTGGTGGAATTGGTATTGGTGGTGGTGGTACTGGTATTTGTGGTGGTGGTACTGGTATTGTTGGTGGTACTGGGATTTGGTTGTGGTGGTATTGGTGGTAGTATTGGTGGTGGTATTGGTGGTGGTGGTGGTATTGGTGGTGGTGGTGTGGTATTGGTGGTGGTGGTATTGGTGGTGGTATTGGTGGTGGTATTGGTGGTGGGGTATTGGTGGGTGGTATTGGTGGTGGTGGTGGTATTGGTGGTGGGGTATTGGTGGTGGTATTGGTGGGTGGTATTGGTGGTGGGGTATTGGTGGTAGGTAGTGTGGTGGTGGTGGTATTGGTGGTGGTACTGGTGGAGGTATTGGTGGTGGGTACTGGTGGTGGTGGTGGAGGTATTGGTGGTGGTGGTATTGGTGGTGGTGGTATTGGTTGTGGTATTGGTGGTGGTGGTATTAGTGGTGGTATTGGTGGTGGTGGTGGTATTGGTGGTGATGATGGTGGTGGTATTGGTTGTGGTATTGGTGTTATTGTTGGTGGTGGTATTAGTGGTGGTGGTATTGGTGGTGGTGGCATTGGTGGTATTGGTGTTGGTGGTATTGGTGATATTGTTGGTGGTGGTGGTGGTATTGATGGTGATAGTAGTACTACTTGTACTATTGGTGGTGGTGGTGGTATTGGTGGTAGTGGTTTTTGTATTGGTGGTGCTGGTATGTATTATGGTGGTGGTAATGGTGGTGGTGGTAGTGTTATTGGTGGTGGTGGTATTAGTGGTGGGTGGTATTGGTGGTGGTATTGATGGTATTGGTGGTGGTGGTATAGGTATTGGTGGTGATATTGGTATTGGTGGTAGTGGTATTGGTGGTGGTATTGGCGGTGGTATTGGTATTGGTGGTAGTGGTATTAGATTGGTGGTGGTGGTATTGGTGGTGTTGGTATTGGTGGTGGTATTGGTGGTATTAGTGGTGGTATTGGTGGTGGTGGTTTTGGTATTGGTGGTGGTATTGGAATTGGTATTGGTGGTGGTATTGGTATTGGTGGTATTGGTGGTGATGGTATTGGTGCTATTGGTGGTGGTGGTGGTATTGGTGGTGGTTTTTGTGGTGGTGGTACTGGTGGTGGTGGTATAGGTATTGGTGGTTGTGGTATTGGTATTGGTGGTAGTGGTATTGGTAATGGCGGTGGTATTGGTATTGGTGGTAGTGGTATTGGATTGGTGGTAGTGGTATTGGTGGTGGTTGAATTGGTGGGGTGGTCTGGGTGGTGGTATTGGTGGTGGTATTAGTGGTGTTGGTATTGGTGGTGTATTGGTGGTGGTGGTATTGGTGGTGGTGGTATTGATGGTGGTATTGGTGGTGGTGGTATTGGTGGTGGTATTGGTGGTGGTGTTGGTGGTATTGTTGGTGGTGTTGGTGGTGGTGGAGGTGGTGGTATTGATGGTCGTGGTGGTGGTATTGGTGGTGGTGGCATTGGTGGTGTTATTGGTGGTGGTGGTATTGGTGGTGGTAGTGGTGGTGGTAATGGTAGCAATGGTATTGCTGGTGGTGGTAGTGGTATTGCTGGTGATGGAGGTGGTGGTATTGATGGTTGTGGTGGTGGTATTAGTGGTGGTGGTATTGGTGGTGTTATTTTTGACAGTGGTATTGGTGGTGGTGGTGGTGGTAATGGTATTGCTGGTGGTAGTAGTGGTATTTGTGGTGGTTGTATTAGTGGTGGCGGTATTGGTGGTGGTAGTGTGGGTGGTATTGGTGGTGGTGGTTTTGGTGGTGGGGATATTGGTGGTGATGGTATTGGTGGTGGGGATATTGGTGGTGGTGGTGGTATTGGTGGTGGTTGTGGTATTGGTGGTGGTGGTATTGGTTGTAATGGTGGTGGTGGTATTGGTATTGGTGTTGGTGGTATTGGTGGTGGTATTGGTGGTGGTATTGGTGGTGGTGGTATTAGTGGTGGTGGTGGTATTGGTGGTGGTGGTATTGGTGGTCTTATTGGTGGTATTGGTGGTGGTATCGGTGGTGATAATGGTGGTGGTATTTGTGGTGGTATTGGTGTTGGTGATGGTGGTGGTATTGGTGGTGGTGGTATTGGTGGTGGTGGTGGTATTGATGGTGGTGGTATTGATGGTTGTGGTAGTATTGGTGGTGGTATTGGTGGTGGTGGTGGTAGTATTGGTGGTGTTGGTATTGGTGGTGGTAGTGGTATTGGTGGTGGTGGTGCTATTAGTATTGGTGGTGGTGGTATTAGTGGTTTTGGTGGTGTTGGTATTGGTGGTGCGGTACTGGTGGTGGTATTGGTGGTGGTATTGGTGGTGTTGGTATTTCTGGTGGTATTGGTGGTGGTCATGGTATTGGTGGTGGTATTGGAATTAGTATTGGTGGTGGTATTGGTGGTGGTATTGGTATTGGTACTTGTGGTGGTGGTATTGGTGGTGGTGGTATTGGTGGTGGTATTGGCGGTATTGGTGTTATTGGTGGTGGTGGTATTGGTGGTGGTATTGGTATTGGTGGTGGTGGTATTGGTGGTGGGGGTGGAATTGGTGTTGGTGGTACTGGTGGTGCTGGTATTGGTGATATTGGTGGTGGTGGTGGTATTAGTGGTGGTGGTAATACTATTGGTGGTATTGGTGGTGGTATTGGTGGTGGCATTGGTGGTTGTGGTGGTAACAGTGGTGGTGGTATTGGTATTGGTGGTGGTATTGGTGGTGGTGGTGGTGGTAGTGGTATTGGTGGTGGTGGTGGTATTAGTGATGGTGGTGGTATTGGTGGTAGTATTGGTGGTATTGGTCGTGGTATTGGTGGTATTGGTGGTGGTGGTATTAGTGGTGGTGGTGGTGGTATTGGTGGTGGTATTAGTGGTATTGGTGTTGGTGGTATTGGTCATATTGGTGGTGGTGGTATTGGTGATATTGGTGGTATCAGTGGTGGTGGTAATACTAGTGGTGGTATTGGTGTTGGTATTGGTGGTAGTTGTGGTAACTGTGGTGGTGGTATTGGTGGTGGTTGTATTGGTTGTGGTATTGGTGGTGGAATTGGTGGTGGAGGTAGTGGGATTGGTGGTGGTGCTATTAGTGTTGGTGGTGGTATTGGTGGTATTGGTGGTGGTGGCATTGATATTGGTGGTGTTATTGGTACTGGTGGTAGTGGAATTGGATTGGTGGAGATGGTGGTGGTATTGGTGGTGGTGGTATTTGTGGTGGTGGTATTGGTGGTGATATTGGTGGTTGTGGTATTGGTGGTGGTATTGGTAGTGCTATTTGTGCTGGTGGTATTGGTGGTGGTGGTATAGGTATTGGTGGTTGTGGTATTGGTTTTGGTGGTGGAGGTTTTGGTGGTGGTATTGGCAATGGCGTTGGTATTGGTATTGGTGGTAGTGGTATTGGATTGGTGGTGGTGGTGGTGGTATTGGTGGTGGTTGTATTGGTGGGGGTGGTATGGGTGGTGGTATTGGTGGTGGTATTGGTGGTGTTGGAATTAGTGGTGTATTGGTGGTAGTGGTATTGGTGGTGGTGGTATTGATGGTGGTATTGGTGGTGGTGGTTTTGGTGGTGGTGTTGGTGGTATTGGTGGTGGTATTGGTGGTGGTGGTGGAGGTGGTGGTATTGATGGTCGTGGTGGTGTTATTGGTGGTGGTATTTGTGTTGGTCGTGGTATTGATGGTGGTATTCGTGGTGGTAATGGAATTGGTATTGGTGGTGGTTTTGGTGGTGGTATTGGTGCTGGTGGTGGTGGTATTGGTGGTGGTATTGGTGGTGGTGGTGGTATTGGTGGTGGTGGTATTGGTGGTGGTATTGGCGGTATTGGTGTTATTGGTGGTGGTATTGGTGGTGATATTGTTGGTGGTGGTATTGGTGGTGGTGGTGGTGGTATTGGTGGTATTGGTGATGGTGGTACTGGTGGTGGTAGTATTGGTGATATTGGTGGTGGTTGTAGTGGTATTGGTGGTGGTGAAGGTGGTAGTATTAGTGGTGGTGGTAATACTAGTGGTGGTATTGGTGGTGGTATTGGTGGTGGTGGCATTGGTGGTGGTGTTGGAGTTGGTTGTAGTGGTATTGGTGGTATTGGTGGTGGGGGTGGTATTAGTGGTATTGGTTGTGGTGGTATTGGTGGTGGTGATGGGATTGGTGGTGTGAAATTGGTCGTGGTGGTGGTATTGGTGGTGGTATTGGTGGTGTTGGTATTGGTGGTGGTGGTAATGGTGGTGTTGGTATTGGTGGTGGTGGTATTGGCGGTGTTGGTGGTATTGGTGGTAGTGGTATTGTTGGTATTAGTTGTGGGGTGGTATTGGTGGTATTGGTGGTGGTGGTATTAGTATTGGTGATGGTGGTATTGGTGGTGGTGGTGGTATTGATGGTGGTATTGGTAGTGGTGGTATTGGTGGTGGTGGTATTGGTGGTGGTGGTTGTATTGGTGGTGGTGGTATTGGTGGTAGGGTATTGGTGGTGGTGGTATTGGTGGTGGTATTGGTGGCGGTGGTATTGGTGGTGGTATTTGTATAGGCGGTGGTATTGGTGGTGTTATTGGTGGGATTGGTGGTATTGGTGGTGGTATTGGTGGTGGTGGTGGTATTGGTGGTATTGGTGTTAGTGGTATTGCTGCTGGTGGTATTGGTGATATTGGTGGTGGTGGTGGTATTGATTGTATTGGTGGTGGTATTGGTGGTGGTGGTATTAGTGGTGGTGGTAATACCAGTGGTGGTATTGGTGGTGGTGATATTTGTGGTGGTGGTAGTGGTATTGGTCTTGGTGGTATTAGTGGTGGTGGTGGTATTAGTGGTATTGGTGGTGGTGGTATTGGTATTGTGGTGGTGGTATTGATATTGGTGGTGGTGGTATTGGTGGTGGTGGTGGTATTGGTGGTGGTATTGGTATTGGTGGTGTTATTGGTACTGCTGGTAGATGTATTGGATTGGTGGTGGTGGTATTGGTGATGGTGGTATTGGTGGTGGTGGTATTAGTGGTATTGGTATTGGTGGTGTTATTGGTGGTGGTGGTATTGGTGGTGGTAGTATTGGTGGTGGTATTTGTGGTGGTGGTATTGTTGGTGGTGGTATAGGTATTGGTGGTGGTGGTATTGGTATTTGTGGTGATGGTATTGGTGGTAGTATTGGTAATGGCGGTGATATTGGTATTGGTGGTAGTGGTATTGGATTGATGGTGATTGCATTGGTGGTGGTTGTATTGGTGGGGGTGGTGGTATTGGGGGTGGTTTTGGTGGTGGTGGTATTGGTGGTGTTGGTATTGGTGGTGTATTAGTGGTATTGGTGGTGGTGGTGGTATTCGTGGTGGTATTGGTGGTGGTATTGGTAATGGTGGTGGTATTGGCATTGGTGGTAGTGGTATTGGATTGATGGTGGTTGTATTGGTGGTGGTTGTATTGGTGGGGGTGGTATGGATGGTGGGATTGGTGGTGGTATTGGTGGTGCTGGTATTGGTGGTGTTGGTATTGATGGTGTATTGGTTGTGGTGGTATTGGTGGTGGTATTGGTGGTATTGGTGGTATTGGTGGTGGTGGTGGTATTAGTATTGGTGGTGGTGGTATTGGTGGTGGTGGTGGTATTGGTTGTGGTGGTGGTATTGGTGGTGTTGGTAATGGTGGTCATAGTATTGGTGGTGGTATTGGTGGTGGTGGTATTGGTGGTGGCATTGGTGGTGGTTGAGGCAGTGGTATTGGTGGTGGCATTGGCAGTATTGTTGTTATTGGTGGTGGTATTGGTCGTGGTATTGGTGTTGGTGGTACTGGTGGTGGTGGTATTGGTGATATTGGTGGTGGTGGTAGTGGTATTGGTGGTATTGGTGGTGGTATTGGTGGTGGTGGTGGTGGTATTAGTGGTGGTGGTAATATTAGTGGTGGTATTGGTGGTATTGGTGATGGTATTGGTGGTGGTCTTGGTCTTGGTGGTATTGGTGGTGGTGGTGTTGGTGGTGGTGATATTGGTGGTGGTGGTATTGGTATTGGTATTGGTGGTGGTGGTGATATTGGTAGTGGTGATATTGGTGGTGGTACTGGTGGCGGTATAGGTGGTGGTATTGGTGGTGGTGGTGGTAGTATTGGTGGTATTGGGGGTGGTGGTGGTATTGGTGGTATTGGTGGTGGTGGTATTGGTGGTGGCATTGGTGTTGGTGGTATTGGTGGTGGTGAGGGTATTGGTGGTGATGGTATTGGTGGTCTTGGTATTAGTCGTGGTGGTGGTATTTGTTGGTGGTGGTATTGGTGGTGGTGGTGGTATTGGTGGTGGTATTGATGGTGGTGTTGGAGATGGTGGTGGTATTGGTGGTGGTGGTATTGGTGGTGGTGGAGGTGGTGGTGGTGGAGGTGGTGGCATTGATTGTGGTGATGGTGGTGGTATTGATGGTGGTGATGGTGGTGGTATTGGTGTTGGTATTGGTGGTGGTGGTATTGGTGGTGATGGTATTGGTAGTGGTGGTGGTATTGGTGGTGTTGGTATTGATGGAATTGGTGGTGGTGCTATTGGTGGTATTGGTGGTGGTGGTGGAATTGGTGGTGGTGGTAGTATTAGTATTGGTGGTGGTGGTATTGGTGGTGTTATTGGAATTGGTATAGGTGGTGTTATTGGTTATGGTATTGGTACTGGTGATGGTGGTATTGGTGGTGGTGTTGGTGGTGATATTGGTGGTGGTGGTGGTATTGGTGGTATTGGTGGTAGTGGTGTTGGTGGTACTGCTGGTGGTGGTGTGGTGATATTGGTGGTGGTGGTGGTATTGTTGGTGGTATTGGTGGTGGAAGTGGTATTAGTGGTGGTGGTAATACTAGTGGTGGTATTGGTGGTGGTGGTATTGGTGGTGGTATTGGTGGTTGTGGTGGTGGTATTGGTATTGGTGGTGGTTGTATTGGTGGTGGTATTGGTGTTGGTATTGGTGGTGGTGGTAGTGGCATTGGTGGTGGTGGTATTATTGGTGGTATTGGTGGTGGTATTGCTGGAATTGGTGGTGGGGGTATTGGTGGTGGTGGTATTGGTATTGGTGGTGGTGGTATTCGTGGTATTCGTGGTGGTATTGGTATTTTTGGTGTTATTGGTACTGGTGGTAGTGGTATTGGATTGTTGTTGGTGGTGGCGGTATTGGTGGTGGTGGTATTGGTGGTGGTGGTATAGATATTGGTGGTGGTATTTGTGGTGGTGGTATTGGTGGTGGTGGTATAGATATTGGTGGTGGTGGTATTGGTTTTGGTGGTGGTGGTATTGATGGTGGTATTGGTAATGGCGGTGGTATTGGAATTGGTGGTAGTGGTATTGGATTGGTGGTGGTGGTATTGGTGGTAGTTGTATTGGTGGGGTGGTGGATTTGAGGTGGTGGTATTGGTGGTGTTGGTATTGGTGGTGTATTGGTGGTAGTGGTATTGGTGGTGGTGGTATTGGTGGTATTGGTGGTGGTGGTATTGGTGGTGGTGGTGGTATTGGTAATGGTGGTTGTGGTATTGGTGGTGGTGGTATTGGTGGTAAAAGTGTCGGTATTGGTATTGCTGGTGTTATTGGTACTGGTGGTAGTGGTATTGGATTGTTGGTGGTGGTTTTGGTATTGGTGGTGGTGGTATTGGTGGTAGTATTGGTGGTGGTGGTATTGGTGGTGTTGGTATTGGTGGTGGTATTTGTGGTGGTGGTATTGGTGGGGTATTTGTGATGGTGGTATTGGTGGTGGTGGTATAGGTATTGGTGGTAGTGGTATTGGTATTGGTGGTGGTGGTATTGGTGGTGGTATTGCTAATGGCGGTGGTATTGGTAGTAGTGGTTTTAGATTGGTGGTTGTGGTATTGGTGGTGGTTGTATTGGTGGAGGTGGTATGGGTGGTGGCTGTGGTGGTGGTGGTATTGGTGGTGTTGGTATTGGTGGTGTATTGGTGGTAGTGGTATTGGTGGTGGTGGTATTGATGGTGGTAGTGGTGGTGGTGGTATTGGTGGTGGTATTGTTGGTGGTGTTGGTGGTGGTGGTATTGGTGGTGGTGGTATTGGTGGTGGTATTGTTGGTGGTGAAGTGGTGGTATTGACGATGGTGGTGGTATTGGTGGTGGTGGCATTAGTGGTATTGGTGGTATTATCGGTAGTATTAGTGGCAGTGGTTGTGATAATGTTATTGGTGGTGGTAGTGGTATTGGTGGTGGTGGCATTGGTCGTGGTGGTATTGGTGGTGGTAGTGGTGGTGGAATTGGTGGTGGTGATATTGGTGGTATTGGTGGTGGTGGTATTGGTATTGGTGGTGGTGATATTGGTGGTGATGGTATTGGTGGTGCTATTGGTGGTGGTGATATTGGTGGTGGTATTAGTGGTGGTATTGGTGGTATTGGTGGTGGTGGTGGTATTGGTCGTATTGGTTGTGGTGGTATTGGTGGTGGTGGTATTAGTGGTGGTTGTGGTATTGGTGGTGGTGGTATTGGTGGTGGTATTGGTGGTGGTATTGGTGGTGGTGGTATTGGTGATGGTGGTGCTATTGGTGGTGGTGCTATTGGTGGTTTTGGAGGTGGTGGTATTGATGGGGTGGTGGTATTGATGGTGGTGATGGTATTGGTGGTCGTGGTATTGGTGGTGGTAGTCTTGGTGGTGGTGGTAGCTTTGGTAGTGGTGGTATTGGTGGTGTTGGTATTGGTTGTGTTGGTATTGTCGGTGGTGGTGGTATTGGTGGTGGTGTTATTGGTAGTATTATGGTGGTGGTGGTATTGGTGGTGGTATTATTATTGGTGGTGGTAGTATTGGTGGTGGTGGTGGTATTGGTGGTGGTGGTGGTATTGTTGGTGGGGTATTGGTAGTGGTATTGGTGGTGGTGGTGGTGGTGGTATTGCTGGTGGTGGAGGGGGTGGTATTGATTGTGGTGGTGGTATTGATGGAGGTGGTCATATTGGTGGTGGTGGTATTGGTAGTGGTGGTGGAATTGGTGGTATTGGTATTGGTGGTGGTGGTATTGGTGGTGGTGGTGGTGGTATTGGTGGTGTTGGTATTGATAGTGGTGATATTGGTGGTATTGGTTGTGGTGGTGGTATTGGTGGTATTGGTGGTGGTGGTGGTATTAGTATTGGTGGTGATGGTATTGGTGGTGGTATTGGTGGTGGGGTATTGGTATTGGTGGTGGTATTGGAGGTGGTGGTGGTATTGATCATGGTGGTGGTGGTGTATTGGTGGTGGTGATATTGGTGGTGGTGGTATTGGTGGTGGTGGTGGTATTGGTGGTGGTGGTATTGGTGGTGGTGGTGGTTTTGGTGGTGGTGGTATTGGTGGTGTTGGTATTGGTGGTGGTGGTATTGGCAGTGGTGGTGGTATTGGTGGTGGTGGTATTGGTGGTGGTGGTGTTATTGGTGGTGGTGGTGGTATTAGTATTGGTTGTGTCGGTATTGGTGTTGGTGGTATTGGTGATATTGGTGGTGGTGGTGGTATTGATGGTGGTGGTGGTATTAGTATTGGTGGTGGTGGTATTGGTGGTGGTGGTATTAATGGTGGGGTATTGGTGGTGGTATTGGTGGACCGAATTGGTGGTATTGGTATTAGTGGTGGTATTGGCGGTATTGGTGGTGGTGGTGGTATAGGTGGTGGTATTGGTGGTGGTATTGGTGGTGGTATTGGAATTGGTATTGGTGGTATTATTGGTGGTGGTATTGGTACTGGTGGTATTGGTGGTGGTATTGGTGGAGGTATCTGTGGTGGTGGTATTGGTGGTCGTGGTGGAATTGGTGGTGGTGGTGGTATTGGTGGTGGTATTGGTGGTATCAGTGGTGGTGGTATTGTTGGTGGTGGTGGTATTGGTGTTGGTGGTACTGATGGTGGTGGTATTGGTGATATTGGTGGTGATGGTGGTGGTATTGGTGGTATTGGTGGTGGTATTAGTGGTGGTGGTAATACTAGTGCTGGCATTGGTGGTGGTGGTATTGGAGGTGGTATTATTGGTGGTGGTATTGGTGGTGGTTGTATTGGTGGAGGTGGTATTGGTGGTGGTGGTATTGGTGGTGGTATTGCTGGTGTTATTGGTACTGGTGGTAGTGGTTTTGAATTGGTGGTGGTGGAGGTGGTATTGGTGGTGGTATTGGTGGTGTTGGTATTGGTGGTGGTATTTGTGGTGGTGGTATTGGTGGTGGTGATATAGGTATTGGTGGTGGTGGTATTGGTATTTGTGGTGGTGGTATTGGTGGTGGTATTGGTAATGGCGGTGGTATTGTTATTGTTGGTAGTGGTATTGGATTGGTGGTGGTGGTATTGGTGGTGGTTGTATTGGTGGGGTGGTATGGGTGGTGGTATTGGTGGGGGTGGTATTGGTGGTGTTGGTATTGGTGGTATATTGGTGGTAGTGGTATTGGTGGTGGTGGTAGTATTGATGGTGGTAGTGGGGTTGTGGTATTGGTGGTGGTATTGGTGGTGGTGTTGGAGTTGGTGGTATTGGTGGTGGTGGAGTGGTGGTAATGATGGCGGTGGTGGTATTGGTGGTAGTGGTTTTGGTGGTGTTATTGGTGGTGGTGGTATTGGTGGTGGTGGTGGTGATAATGGTATTGTTGGTGGTATTGGTATTGTTGGTGGTGGTGATATTGGTGGTGATGGTATAGGTGGTATTAGTGGTGGCTGTGGTATTGGTGGTGGTGCTATTGGTGGTTGTTGTGGTATTGGTGGTGGTATTGGTATTGGTGATGGTGGTATTGGTGGTGGTATTGGTGGTGGTATTGGTGGTGGTGGTATTGGTGATGGTGGTGCTATTGGTGGTGGTGCTATTGGTGGTTTTGGAGGTGGTGGTATTGATGGGGTGGTGGTATTGATGGTGGTGATGGTATTGGTGGTCGT
Organism: Calotriton arnoldi; assembly: GCA_963921515.1. Taxonomy (NCBI): domain Eukaryota; kingdom Metazoa; phylum Chordata; class Amphibia; order Caudata; family Salamandridae; genus Calotriton; species Calotriton arnoldi. The sequence goes on along the minus strand of CAWUFW010011213.1, from coordinate 409,062 downwards.
GGTATTGGTGGTGGTAGTCTTGGTGGTGGTGGTAGCTTTGGTAGTGGTGGTATTGGTGGTGTTGGTATTGGTTGTGTTGGTATTGTCGGTGGTGGTGGTATTGGTGGTGGTGTTATTGGTAGTATTATGGTGGTGGTGGTATTGGTGGTGGTATTATTATTGGTGGTGGTAGTATTGGTGGTGGTGGTGGTTTTGGTGGTGGTGGTGGTATTGTTGGTGGGGTATTGGTATTGGTGGTGGTGGTGGTGGTGGTATTGCTGGTGGTGGAGGGGTGGTATTGATTGTGGTATTGATGGAGGTGGTCATATTGGTGGTGGTGGTATTGGTAGTGGTGGTGGAATTCGGTGGTATTGGTATTGGTGGTGGTGGTATTGGTGGTGGTGGTGGTGGTGGTATTGGTGGTGTTGGTATTGATAGTGGTGATATTGGTGGTATTGGTTGTGGTGGTGGTGGTATTGGTGGTATTGGTGGTGGTGGTGGTATTAGTATTGGTGGTGATGGTATTGGTGGTGGTATTGGTGGTGGGGTATTGGTGGTGGTGGTGGTATTGGTGGTGGTATTGGAGGTGGTGGTGGTATTGATCATGGTGGTGGTGGTGTATTGGTGGTGGTGATATTGGTGGTGGTGGTATTGGTGGTGGTGGTGGTATTGGTGGTGATGGTATTGGTGGTGGTGGTGGTTTTGGTGGTGGTGGTATTGGTGGTGTTGGTATTGGTGGTGGTGGTATTGGCAGTGGTGGTGGTATTGGTGGTGGTGGTATTGGTGGTGGTGGTGTTATTGGTGGTGGTGGTGGTATTAGTATTGGTTGTGTCGGTATTGGTGTTGGTGGTATTGGTGGTATTGGTGGTGGTGGTGGTATTGATGGTGGTGGTGGTATTAGTGTTGGTGGTGGTGGTATTGGTGGTGGTGGTATTAATGGTGGGGTATTGGTGGTGGTATTGGTTGACAAATTGGTGGTATTGGTATTAGTGGTGGTATTGGCGGTATTGGTGGTGGTGGTGGTATAGGTGGTGGTATTGGTGGTGGTATTGGTGGTGGTATTGGAATTGGTATTGGTGGTATTATTGGTGGTGGTATTGGTACTGGTGGTATTGGTGGTGGTATTGGTGGAGGTATCTGTGGTGGTGGTATTGGTGGTCGTGGTGGAATTGGTGGTGGTGGTGGTATTGGTGGTGGTATTGGTGGTATTAGTGGTGGTGGTATTGTTGGTGGTGGTGGTATTGGTGTTGGTGGTACTGATGGTGGTGGTATTGGTGATATTGGTGGTGATGGTGGTGGTATTGGTGGTATTGGTGGTGGTATTAGTGGTGGTGGTAATACTAGTGCTGGCATTGGTGGTGGTGGTATTGGTGGTGGTATTATTGGTGGTGGTATTGGTGGTGGTTGTATTGGTATTGGTGGAGGTGGTATTGGTGGTGGTGGTATTGGTGGTGGTATTGCTGGTGTTATTGGTACTGGTGGTAGTGGTTTTGAATTGGTGGTGGTGGAGGTGGTATTGGTGGTGGCATTGGTGGTGTTGGTATTGGTGGTGGTATTTGTGGTGGTGGTATTGGTGGTGGTGATATAGGTATTGGTGGTGGTGGTATTGGTATTTGTGGTGGTGGTATTGGTGGTGGTATTGGTAATGGCAGTGGTATTGTTATTGTTTGTAGTGGTATTGGATTGGTGGTGGTGGTATTGGTGGTGGTTGTATTGGTGGGGGTGGTATGGGTGGTGGTATTGGTGGGGGTGGTATTGGTGGTGTTGGTATTGGTGGTATATTGGTGGTAGTGGTATTGGTGGTGGTGGTAGTATTGATGGTGGTAGTGGTGGTGGTGGTATTGGTGGTGGTATTGGTGGTGGTGTTGGAGTTGGTGGTATTGGTGGTGGTGGAGTGGTGGTAATGATGGCGGTGGTGGTATTGGTGGTAGTGGTTTTGGTGGTGTTATTGGTGGTGGTGGTATTGGTGGTGGTGGTGGTGATAATGGTATTGTTGGTGGTATTGGTATTGTTGGTGGTGGTGATATTGGTGGTGATGGTATAGGTGGTATTAGTGGTGGCTGTGGTATTGGTGGTGGTGCTATTGGTGGTTGTTGTGGTATTGGTGGTGGTATTGGTATTGGTGATGGTGGTATTGGTGGTGGTGGAGGTGGTGGTATTGATGGTGGTGGTAGTATTGATGGTGGTGGTCGTATTGGTGGTGGTGGTTTTGGTGGCAGGTATTGGTGTTGGTAGTGTTGGTGGTGAAGGTGGTATTGGTGGTGGCATTGGTGGTGTTGGTATTGGTGGTGGTGGTATTGGCAATAGTGGTGGTTTTGGTGGTGGTGGTATTGTGGTGGTAGTGGTATTGGTAGTGGTGGTGGTATTAGTATTGGTGGTGGTGGTAATATTGATGGTGGTATTGGTGGTGGGGTATTGGTGATGGTATTGGTGGTATTGGTGGTGATGGTGGTATTGGTGGTGGTGGTGGTGGTATTGATGGTGGTATTGGAATTGGTATTGGTGGTGGTATTGGTGGTGGTAGTGGTATTGGTGTTGGTGGTATTGGTGGTGGTATTGGTGGTGGTAGTATTGGTGGTGGTGGTATTGGTGGTTGTGGTGGTGGTATTGGCGGTATTGGTGTTTTTGGTGGTGGTGGTATTGGTGGTGGTATTGGTGGTATTGGTGGTGGTGGTGGTATTGGTGGTACTGGTGTTGGTGGTACTGGTGGTGGTGGTATTGGTGATATTGGTGGTGTTGTGATGATATTGGTGGTGGTATTGGTGGTGGTGGTATTAGTGGTGGTGGTAATACTAGTGGCGGTATTTGTGGTGGTGGTATTGGTGGTATTGGTGGTGGTGATATTGGTGGTGACGGTATTTGTGGTGGTATTGGTGGTGGTGGTGGTATTTGTGGGGGTGATAATGGTGGTGGTACTGGTGGTGATATTGGTGGTGGAATTGGTGGTGGTATTGGTATTGGTGGTGGTGGTATTGGTGGTGGTGGTATTGGTGGTGGTGTTGGTGATGGTGGTGGTATTGGTGGTGGTGGTATTGGTGGTTGTGAGAAGTTGGCCTGGTATATGCTGTTCACTAATTAAAGTGGGCACCTTGCACCAGTCCAAACGACCCTTATTGATGATTAGGTTAACCCCTTCGATGCTCATGACGAGCTCAGCTCGTCATGCTGCGCGTGTCGCGCTGTGCGCATGACGAGCTGAGCTCATCACGACCACACCCGCGATCGGAATGTCCAGCACCTGGGCGGAATTCGATCGCGGCGAAGCGGTTAAAGACAACCTTTATAGAAAGCTATCCTAGTGGTAGCTGTGGAGAGCAGCCTTCAGGCTAAGTCTTGAAGTAATGTAAAGCAGCTTGTTTTACCAGTATATAACCTCTTGAATGACCAAATGAAAGGAGAACCACACAAGGTATATATAAAATATATGTATTTATTACTAAACACTCTCCACTAACCTCTTTATGAGATTAGAGAATAAGGCACACAATATTACAGTACTAGAACGACAGTAAATAGCACAATCCACAGTGGGCTCCAGGGGAGACCAAACCATATACTAAGAAAGTGGTATAAGAACCAGGACTTGACTAGACACAGTGCCTAGAGCACGTAGAATCGCTGGGACCCCAAGGAACCACCCAAGGTAGTGACACAGGGGACCCACAGAGGACGGGTGCAGTGTGGGAACACAGACGCGAGCTCCGTACAACTCTATGGGAAAGTCGCGGTTGGAATTTTAGAGTTTAAGGACACTTCGGAGAGGACTTCAAGCAAACCCAGCTAAACTTAGAAGGTTCAAAGGCCAGCACCCTTGTGAGTACCGAGGTACCTGTGTTACCTAGCCCAGGGAAGCCGGGTGCATAGGGGTCAAGTGGTGTCGGAAACCCTCATCGTTTTCTATGGCGTGTTGCGAAGAAGAGCTGCTGCCGTGGAGAAGAAAAGTGTCCGGTGTGACCCAAGCCTGGATCGAAGATGTGAAGAACCTGAAAGCAGAGGGGACAAAGTCTGGGTCACTTCACGTGACAAGGAGCGGAGAAATCAAATGCCCACCGATGTCGGGTGCTTCAGGTGCGAAGAGGTGAAGCTTGACTCTGCAGCCACGGGGACCAGGAGATGTCGACAATGACCAGATTCTGCAGCCAAGCTGTCCCACAAAGGATGTCGATAGCTGAGGGGTCAGTTTTGAGATTGGAGACCAACAAGCCTTGGCAACTGCAACCCACGCGTTCAGAGTAATGATGCTTCTGTGAGGACCAACAGGTCCTGGGACTCCCAAGCAATGGAGAGTCAGGACACGTCTGGAGCAACCAGGAAAGCCCATTGAAAGTTAGAGTTGCCTTCTTAGGGACCCACAGGTCAACGGACCAGGGATCGCGAATTGACATCAAGAGGAATCACAAAAATGGCGGCCCACGGAACACTCGTTGAGTGTAGGCCAGCAATCTTCAGTGTAATTACTGCTTGGGGTCAGGGCTACAAGTAACCTAAAGCTCAGCCTCAGGGGTTGCCGGAAAGCTGATGCTTCTGCAAATAGACACGGTGTCCAGGGGTTTGGGTTGCACGGTCACCATGAGGGATACAGGCCTCAGACTTGCTGTGGGCACAGATCAACCTCAGAGACCTTGGGAACCCACCTCCTATGTGGCAATATTCTTCAGAGTCCTCAGGAGCTTTGGAGATGCCAACCGGTCAGTTACGATTAAAGGTGCCTGCCTTGCAGGGGAGTAACTCCTTTACTCCAAGGAGATTCTTCAGTCATCCAGCGTAGTGTAGATCGTCGAAGTACTTGGTTTCTGTAGCAGAGTTTAGTCCAGGTGTAATCTAAAGTCCTGTAGCCAGGGATTCCTACTTTATACCCAAGGAAGGGGTGGGACAAACTCTGGGGACCCACCTATGGGAGGGTCAGGACAGAGGGGTGGCTACACCCATGTCCTTTGTCCAGTTTCGCACCAGAGCAGGGGCTGAGTGTCCCTGCAACCGGTTTGAGCTGGACTATGCACAGGGACAGCAAATGTGCCCCCAGTGCAGACATCAAAGCACTCTTGGAGTGCACCCACCCAGCCCCAATACACTAAAGCCTGTCTGAGAGGTGGTCACACCTCCCTGTGACAGGAAACCTATTGTCAAGCCTTCCCCTGCCTGAGTTTCGTCCAGCAGCAGGAGGGCAGACTTGTGTCTGTGGCTCGCAGCATCCATTTTGTGATGCCAGGGCTCTGTAAAGCTGGTACCGGGTGTACCGGTGCTGTCATATTTCTCCTCTAGAGGGAGGAATCATACCTCCCACACCAGTTACTGGTGTGGAGGTATGATTCCAAGGTGTTTGGCACCAAACACAACATAATTCCTTGCAGCCATTCTAAAGTTAGCATTTGCCGCGAGCTTATAATGCACTTAAGAGTATATGGTTGGCTGCATCACAGACAACCCCGGAATAGTGGTTCTGAAGGCTGCAGAGGGGCTCTGCTCATGCATGGGCACCCTCTCACATAAAACCCAGCACCCTGCCTTCAGGATTGATAAGGCCTGCCATAGGGGTGACTGATAGGTTTATATGTGCAGTGATCAGGATAGATATAGTGAACCTATATCTAAGTAAGGGGTGCATGCACCACCTTACACAGGCTGCAGTAGCAGACCTGTTGTGTCATTTTGAATGGCCTCTCAGGGGTGGCATAATACATGCTGCAGCCCCTGGGAGGCCTCTGAAGTACCTATGCCCTGGGTACAAAGTATACCATATACTAGGGACTCATAAGGGTACCCAGAATCCAATCTGGAGTGTACCTAAAGTACATGCAATCAATTTAAAGGGGAAAGCAGATAGACTGGGGTCCTGAATAGCAGGATCCCAGCCAAACTAAGTAAAAAACCAGCAAAACACCAGGAAAAAAGTGGGGGCAACCATGCAGTAAGATTCCACCTTCCTACAGTGGAGGTATTGATTGTGGTGGTGGTGGTATTGATGGTGGTGGTGGTATTGGTGGTGGTGGTATTGGTAGTAGTGGTGGCATTGGTGGTGTTGTATTGGTGGTGGTGGTGGTGGTGGTGGTATTGGTGGTTGTGGTATTGGTGGTATTGTTGGTGGTATTAGTATTGGTGGTGGTGGTATTGGTGGTGTTGGTATTGATGGTGGTGATATTGGTGGTATTGGTGGTGGTGGTGCTGGTATTGGTGGTATTGGTGGTGATGGTGGTATTAGTATTGGTGGTGATGGTATTGGTGGTGGTGGTGGTATTGGTGGTGGGGTATTGGTGGTGGTGGTATTGGTGGTGTTGGTATTGGTGGTGGTATTGGTGGTGGTGGTGGTATTGGTGGTGGTGGTGGTGGTATTGATGGTGGTGGTGTTATTGGTGGTGGTGGTATTGGTAGTGGTGGTATTCATGGTGGTGGTGGTATTGGTGGTGTTGGCATTGGTGGTGGTGGTATTGGTGGTGGTATTGGTGGTGGTGGTGGTGGTATTGGTGTTATTAGTATTGGTGGTGGTGGTATTAGTGGTGGTGGTGGTATTGTTGGTGGGGTATTGGTGGTGGTGGTGGTATTGGTGGTGGTGGTATTGGTGGTATTGGTGATGGTATTGGTGGTGGTATTGGAATTGGTATTGGTGGTGGTATTGGTGGTGGTATTGGTATTGGTAATGGTGCTGATGGTATTGTTGGTGGTATTGTTTGTGGTATTGGTGGTGGTGGTATTGGTGGTGGTATTGGTGGTGGTCGTATTGGTGGTGGTGGTGGTATTGGTGGTGGTGGTGGTGGTATTGGTGGTGGTGGTATTGGTGGTGGTCGTATTGGTGATATTGGTGGTGGTGGTGGTATTGATGGTATTGATGGTGGTGGTATTAGTGGTGGTGGTAATACTAGTGGTGGTATTGGTGGTGGTGGTATTGGTGGTGGTGGTGGTATTGGTATTGGTGGTGGTTGTATTGGTGGTGGTGGTATTAGTGGTGGTGGTGGTGGTATTAGTGGTGTTGGTGGTGGTATTGGTGGTGGTGGTATTAGTATTGGTGGTGGTGGTATTGGTGGTTGCCGTATTGGTGGTGGTGGTATTGGTGGTATTGGTATTGCCAGTGTTATTGGTACTGGTGGTAGTGGTATTGGATTGGTGGTGGTGGTATTGGTGGTGGTTGTATTGGTTGGGGTGGTATGGGTGGTGGTATTTGTGGTGGTATTGGTGGTGGTGGTGGTATTGGTAGTGTTGGTATTGGTGGTGCATTGGTGGTATTGGTGGTGTGATATTGGTGGTGGTATTGGTGGTGGTGGTATTGGTGGTGGTATTGGTGGTGGTGTTAGTGTTGGTGGTATTGGTGGTGGTGGTATTGGTGGTGGTGGAGCTGGTGGTATTGATGGTGACGGTGGTATTGGTGGTGGTGGTATTTGTTGTGGTATTGGTAGTGGTGGTATTGGTGGTGGTGGTGGTGGTAATGGTATTGGTGGTGGTGGTAGTGGTATCGGTGGTGGTATTGGTGGTGGTATTGGTGGTGTTGATATTGGTGTTGGTGATATTGGTGGTGATGGTGGTATTGGTGGTGATATTGGTGGTGGTGTTAGTATTGGTGGTATTGGTGGTGGTGGTGGTATTGGTGGTGGTGGTATTGGTATTGGTGGTTGTATTGATGGTGGTATTGGTGGCAGTGGTATTAGTGGTGGTGGTGGTATTGGTGGTATTGGTGGTGGTATTGGTATTGGTGGTGGTATTGGTGGTGGTGGTATTGGTGGTGGTATTGGTGGTGATGTTGGTGGTGGTATTGGTGGTGGTGGAGGTGGTGGTATTGATGGTGGTGGTGGTGGTGGTATTGATGGTGGTTTTGGTATTGATGGTATTGGTGGTGCTGGTATTGGTGGTGGTGGTGGTGGTATTTGTGGTGGTGGTATTGTTGGTGTTGGTATTGGTGGTGGTGGTATTGGCGGTGGTGGTGGTATTGGTGGTGGTGGTGATATTGGTTGTGGTGGTTGTATTGGTGGTATTGATGGTGGTAATGGTGGTGGTGGTATTAGTGGTGGCGGTAATACTAGTGGTGGTATTGGTGGTGGTATTGGTGGTGTTGGTATTGGTGGTGGTATTGGTGGTGGTGAAGGTATTGGTGGCGGTGGTATTGGTATTGGTGGTTGTTGTATTGGTGGTGGTGGTGGTATTGGTGGTGGTGGTATTAGTGGTGGTGGTGGTGGTAGTGGTGTTGGTGGTGGTATTGTTGGTGGTGGTATTAGTATTGGTGGTGGTGGTATTGGTGGTTGCCGTATTGGTGGTGGTGGTATTGGTGGTATTGGTATTGCCAGTGTTATTTGTACTGGTGGTAGTGGTATTGGATTGGTGGTGGTGATATTGGTGGTGGTTGTATTGGTTGGGGTGGTATGGGTGGTGGTATTGGTGGTGGTATTGGTGGTGGTGGTGGTATTGGTAGTGTTGGTATTGGTGGTATTGGTGGTGGTGGTATTGGTGGTGGTATTGGTGGTGGTGGTATTGGTGGTGCATTGGTGGTATTGGTGGTGTGATATTGGTGGTGGTATTGGTGGTGGTGGTATTGGTGGTGGTATTGGTGGTGGTGTTAGTGTTGGTGGTATTGGTGGTGGTGGTATTGGTGGTGGTGGAGCTGGTGGTATTGATGGTGGTGGTGGTATTGGTGGTGGTGGTATTTGTTGTGGTATTGGTAGTGGTGGTATTGGTGGTGGTGGTGGTGGTAATGGTATTGGTGGTAGTGGTAGTGGTATCGGTGGTGGTATTGGTGGTGGTATTGGTGGTGTTGATATTGGTGTTGGTGATGGTGGTATTGTTGGTGGTATTGGTGGTGATATTGGTGGTGATATTGGTGGTGGTGTTAGTATTGGTGGTATTGGTGGTGGTGGTGGTATTGGTGGTATTGGTGGTGGTGGTATTGGTATTGGTGGTTGTATTGGTGGTGGTATTGGTGGCAGTGGTATTAGTGGTGGTGGTGGTATTGGTGGTATTGGTGGTGGTATTGGTGGTGGTATTGGTGGTGGTGGTATTGGTGGTGGTATTGGTGGTGATGTTGGTGGTGGTATTGGTGGTGGTGGAGGTGGTGGTATTGATGGTGGTGGTGGTGGTGGTATTGATGGTGGTTTTGGTATTGGTGGTATTGGTGGTGGTGGTGGTGGTATTTGTGGTGGTGGTATTGTTGGTGTTGGTATTGGTGGTGGTAGTATTGGCGGTGGTGGTGGTATTGGTGGTGGTGGTGATATTGGTGGTGGTGGTTGTATTGGTGGTATTGATGGTGGTAATGGTGGTGGTGGTATTAGTGGTGGCGGTAATACTAGTGGTGGTATTGGTGGTGGTATTGGTGGTGTTGGTATTGGTGGTGGTATTGGTGGTGGTGAAGGTATTGGCGGTGGTGGTATTGGTATTGGTGGTTGTTGTATTGGTGGTGGTGGTGGTATTGGTGGTGGTGGTATTAGTGGTGGTGGTGGTGGTAGTGGTGTTGGTGGTGGTATTATTGGTGGTGGTATTAGTATTGGTGGTGGTGGTATTGGTGGTTGCCGTATTGGTGGTGGTGGTATTGGTGGTATTGGTATTGCCAGTGTTATTTGTACTGGTGATAGTGGTATTGGATTGGTGGTGGTGATATTGGTGGTGGTTGTATTGGTTGGGGTGGTATGGGTGGTGGTATTGGTGGTGGTATTGGTGGTGGTGGTGGTATTGGTAGTGTTGGTATTGGTGGTGTATTGGTGGTATTGGTGGTGGTGGTATTGGTGGTGGTATTGGTGGTGGTGGTATTGGTGGTGGTATTGGTGGTGGTATTGGTGGTGGTGTTAGTGTTGGTGGTATTGGTGGTGGTGGAGCTGGTGGTATTGATGGTGGTGGTGGTATTTGTTATGGTATTGGTGGTATTGGTGGTGGTGGTGGTGGTAATGGTATCGGTGGTGGTGGTAATGGTGTCGGTGGTGGTATTGGTGCTGGTATTGGTGGTGGTATTGGTGGTGGTATTGGTGGTTGTGATATTGGTGGTGGTGGTAGTATTGGTGGTGGTATTGGTGGTGATATTGGTGGTGGTGGTAGTATTGGTGGTATTGGTGGTGGTGGTGGTATTGGTGGTATTGGTGGTGGTGGTATTGGTATTGGTGGTTGTATTGGTGGTGGTATTGGTGGCAGTGGTATTAGTGGTGGTGGTGGTATTGGTGGTATTGGTGGTGGTAGTGGTATTGGTGGTGGTGGAATTGGTGGTGGTATTGGTGGTGATGTTGGTGGTGGTATTGGTGGTGGTGGAGGTGGTGGTATTGATGGTGGTGGTGATATTGATGGTGGTGGTGGTATTGGTGGTGGTGGTATTGGTGGTGGTATTGGTGGTGCTGGTATTGGTATTGGTGGTAGTGGTGGTGGTATTTGTGGTGGTGGTATTGTTGGTGTTGGTATTGGTGGTGTTGGTATTGGCGGTGGTGATGGTATTGGTGGTGGTGGTATTGGTGGTATTGGTGGTGGTGGTGGTATTGGTGGTATTGGTGGTGGTGGTGGTATTAGTATTGGTGGTGGTGGTATTGGTTGTGGTGGTGGTATTGGTGGTGGTGGTTGTATTGGTGGTGGGGCATTGGTAGTGGTGGTGGTATTGGTGGTGGTATTGGTGGTGTTGGTATTGGTGGTGGTACTGGTGGTATTGGTGGTGCTGGTGGTATTGGTGGTGGTATTGGAATTGGTATTGGTGGTGGTATTGTTGGTGGTATTGGTATTGGGACTGGTGGTGGTATTGGTGGTGGTTGTGGTATTGGTTGTGGTATTGGTTGTGGTGGTATTGGTGGTGGTATTGGTGGCATTGGTGGTGGTGGTGGTATTGCTGGTGGTTTTGGTGGTGGTGGTATTGGTGGTGGTGGTGCTATTGGTGGTATTGGTATTGATGTTGGTGGTACTGGTACTGGTGGTGGTAGTATTGGTGATATTGGTGATGGTGGTGGTGGTATTGGTGGTGTTGGTATTGATAGTGGTGATATTGGTGGTATTGGTTGTGGTGGTGGTATTGGTGGTATTGGTGGTGGTGGTGGTATTAGTATTGGTGGTGATGGTATTGGTGGTGGTATTGGTGGTGGGGTATTGGTATTGGTGGTGGTATTGGAGGTGGTGGTGGTATTGATCATGGTGGTGGTGGTGTATTGGTGGTGGTGATATTGGTGGTGGTGGTATTGGTGGTGGTGGTGGTATTGGTGGTGGTGGTATTGGTGGTGGTGGTGGTTTTGGTGGTGGTGGTATTGGTGGTGTTGGTATTGGTGGTGGTGGTATTGGCAGTGGTGGTGGTATTGGTGGTGGTGGTATTGGTGGTGGTGGTGTTATTGGTGGTGGTGGTGGTATTAGTATTGGTTGTGTCGGTATTGGTGTTGGTGGTATTGGTGATATTGGTGGTGGTGGTGGTATTGATGGTGGTGGTGGTATTAGTATTGGTGGTGGTGGTATTGGTGGTGGTGGTATTAATGGTGGGGTATTGGTGGTGGTATTGGTGGACTGAATTGGTGGTATTGGTATTAGTGGTGGTATTGGCGGTATTGGTGGTGGTGGTGGTATAGGTGGTGGTATTGGTGGTGGTATTGGTGGTGGTATTGGAATTGGTATTGGTGGTATTATTGGTGGTGGTATTGGTACTGGTGGTATTGGTGGTGGTATTGGTGGAGGTATCTGTGGTGGTGGTATTGGTGGTCGTGGTGGAATTGGTGGTGGTGGTGGTATTGGTGGTGGTATTGGTGGTATCAGTGGTGGTGGTATTGTTGGTGGTGGTGGTATTGGTGTTGGTGGTACTGATGGTGGTGGTATTGGTGATATTGGTGGTGATGGTGGTGGTATTGGTGGTATTGGTGGTGGTATTAGTGGTGGTGGTAATACTAGTGCTGGCATTGGTGGTGGTCGTATTGGAGGTGGTATTATTGGTGGTGGTATTGGTGGTGGTTGTATTGGTGGAGGTGGTATTGGTGGTGGTGGTATTGGTGGTGGTATTGCTGGTGTTATTGGTACTGGTGGTAGTGGTTTTGAATTGGTGGTGGTGGAGGTGGTATTGGTGGTGGTATTGGTGGTGTTGGTATTGGTGGTGGTATTTGTGGTGGTGGTATTGGTGGTGGTGATATAGGTATTGGTGGTGGTGGTATTGGTATTTGTGGTGGTGGTATTGGTGGTGGTATTGGTAATGGCGGTGGTATTGTTATTGTTGGTAGTGGTATTGGATTGGTGGTGGTGGTATTGGTGGTGGTTGTATTGGTGGGGGTGGTATGGGTGGTGGTATTGGTGGGGGTGGTATTGGTGGTGTTGGTATTGGTGGTATATTGGTGGTAGTGGTATTGGTGGTGGTGGTAGTATTGATGGTGGTAGTGGGGTTGTGGTATTGGTGGTGGTATTGGTGGTGGTGTTGGAGTTGGTGGTATTGGTGGTGGTGGAGTGGTGGTAATGATGGCGGTGGTGGTATTGGTGGTAGTGGTTTTGGTGGTGTTATTGGTGGTGGTGGTATTGGTGGTGGTGGTGGTGATAATGGTATTGTTGGTGGTATTGGTATTGTTGGTGGTGGTGATATTGGTGGTGATGGTATAGGTGGTATTAGTGGTGGCTGTGGTATTGGTGGTGGTGCTATTGGTGGTTGTTGTGGTATTGGTGGTGGTATTGGTATTGGTGATGGTGGTATTGGTGGTGGTATTGGTGGTGGTATTGGTGGTGTGGTATTGGTGATGGTGGTGCTATTGGTGGTGGTGCTATTGGTGGTTTTGGAGGTGGTGGTATTGATGGGGTGGTGGTATTGATGGTGGTGATGGTATTGGTGGTCGTGGTATTGGTGGTGGTAGTCTTGGTGGTGGTGGTAGCTTTGGTAGTGGTGGTATTGGTGGTGTTGGTATTGGTTGTGTTGGTATTGTCGGTGGTGGTGGTATTGGTGGTGGTGTTATTGGTAGTATTATGGTGGTGGTGGTATTGGTGGTGGTATTATTATTGGTGGTGGTAGTATTGGTGGTGGTGGTGGTATTGGTGGTGGTGGTGGTATTGTTGGTGGGGTATTGGTATTGGTGGTGGTGGTGGTGGTGGTATTGCTGGTGGTGGAGGGGTGGTATTGATTGTGGTATTGATGGAGGTGGTCATATTGGTGGTGGTGGTATTGGTAGTGGTGGTGGAATTCGGTGGTATTGGTATTGGTGGTGGTGGTATTGGTGGTGGTGGTGGTGGTGGTATTGGTGGTGTTGGTATTGATAGTGGTGATATTGGTGGTATTGGTTGTGGTGGTGGTGGTATTGGTGGTATTGGTGGTGGTGGTGGTATTAGTATTGGTGGTGATGGTATTGGTGGTGGTATTGGTGGTGGGGTATTGGTGGTGGTGGTGGTATTGGTGGTGGTATTGGAGGTGGTGGTGGTATTGATCATGGTGGTGGTGGTGTATTGGTGGTGGTGATATTGGTGGTGGTGGTATTGGTGGTGGTGGTGGTATTGGTGGTGGTGGTATTGGTGGTGGTGGTGGTTTTGGTGGTGGTGGTATTGGTGGTGTTGGTATTGGTGGTGGTGGTATTGGCAGTGGTGGTGGTATTGGTGGTATTGGTGGTGGTGGTGTTATTGGTGGTGGTGGTGGTATTAGTATTGGTTGTGTCGGTATTGGTGTTGGTGGTATTGGTGGTATTGGTGGTGGTGGTGGTATTGATGGTGGTGGTGGTATTAGTGTTGGTGGTGGTGGTATTGGTGGTGGTGGTATTAATGGTGGGGTATTGGTGGTGGTATTGGTGGACAAATTGGTGGTATTGGTATTAGTGGTGGTATTGGCAGTATTGGTGGTGGTGGTGGTATAGGTGGTGGTATTGGTGGTGGTATTGGTGGTGGTATTGGAATTGGTATTGGTGGTATTATTGGTGGTGGTATTGGTACTGGTGGTATTGGTGGTGGTATTGGTGGAGGTATCTGTGGTGGTGGTATTGGTGGTCGTGGTGGAATTGGTGGTGGTGGTGGTATTGGTGGTGGTATTGGTGGTATTAGTGGTGGTGGTATTGTTGGTGGTGGTGGTATTGGTGTTGGTGGTACTGATGGTGGTGGTATTGGTGATATTGGTGGTGATGGTGGTGGTATTGGTGGTATTGGTGGTGGTATTAGTGGTGGTGGTAATACTAGTGCTGGCATTGGTGGTGGTGGTATTGGTGGTGGTATTATTGGTGGTGGTATTGGTGGTGGTTGTATTGGTATTGGTGGAGGTGGTATTGGTGGTGGTGGTATTGGTGGTGGTATTGCTGGTGTTATTGGTACTGGTGGTAGTGGTTTTGAATTGGTGGTGGTGGAGGTGGTATTGGTGGTGGCATTGGTGGTGTTGGTATTGGTGGTGGTATTTGTGGTGGTGGTATTGGTGGTGGTGATATAGGTATTGGTGGTGGTGGTATTGGTATTTGTGGTGGTGGTATTGGTGGTGGTATTGGTAATGGCGGTGGTATTGTTATTGTTGGTAGTGGTATTGGATTGGTGGTGGTGGTATTGGTGGTGGTTGTATTGGTGGGGGTGGTATGGGTGGTGGTATTGGTGGGGTGGTATTGGTGGTGTTGGTATTGGTGGTATATTGGTGGTAGTGGTATTGGTGGTGGTGGTAGTATTGATGGTGGTAGTGGTGGTGGTGGTATTGGTGGTGGTATTGGTGGTGGTGTTGGAGTTGGTGGTATTGGTGGTGGTGGAGTGGTGGTAATGATGGCGGTGGTGGTATTGGTGGTAGTGGTTTTGGTGGTGTTATTGGTGGTGGTGGTATTGGTGGTGGTGGTGGTGATAATGGTATTGTTGGTGGTATTGGTATTGTTGGTGGTGGTGATATTGGTGGTGATGGTATAGGTGGTATTAGTGGTGGCTGTGGTATTGGTGGTGGTGCTATTGGTGGTTGTTGTGGTATTGGTGGTGGTATTGGTATTGGTGATGGTGGTATTGGTGGTGGTGGAGGTGGTGGTATTGATGGTGGTGGTAGTATTGATGGTGGTGGTCGTATTGGTGGTGGTGGTTTTGGTGGCAGTATTGGTGTTGGTAGTGTTGGTGGTGAAGGTGGTATTGGTGGTGGTATTGGTGGTGTTGGTATTGGTGGTGGTGGTATTGGCAATAGTGGTGGTTTTGGTGGTGGTGGTATTGTGGTGGTAGTGGTATTGGTAGTGGTGGTGGTATTAGTATTGGTGGTGGTGGTAATATTGGTGGTGGTATTGGTGGTGGGGTATTGGTGATGGTATTGGTGGTATTGGTGGTATTGGTGGTGATGGTGGTATTGGTGGTGGTGGTGGTGGTATTGATGGTGGTATTGGAATTGGTATTGGTGGTGGTATTGGTGGTGGTAGTGGTATTGGTGTTGGTGGTATTGGTGGTGGTATTGGTGGTGGTAGTATTGGTGGTGGTGGTATTGGTGGTTGTGGTGGTGGTATTGGCGGTATTGGTGTTTTTGGTGGTGGTGGTATTGGTGGTGGTATTGGTGGTATTGGTGGTGGTGGTGGTATTGGTGGTATTGGTGGTACTGGTGTTGGTGGTACTGGTGGTGGTGGTATTGGTGATATTGGTGGTGTTGTGATGATATTGGTGGTGGTATTGGTGGTGGTGGTATTAGTGGTGGTGGTAATACTAGTGGCGGTATTTGTGGTGGTGGTATTGGTGGTATTGGTGGTGGTGATATTGGTGGTGACGGTATTTGTGGTGGTATTGGTGGTGGTGGTGGTATTTGTGGGGGTGATAATGGTGGTGGTACTGGTGGTGATATTGGTGGTGGAATTGGTGGTGGTATTGGTATTGGTGGTGGTGGTATTGGTGGTGGTGGTATTGGTGGTGGTGTTGGTGATGGTGGTGGTATTGGTGGTGGTGGTATTGGTGGTTGTGAGAAGTTGGCCTGGTATATGCTGTTCACTAATTAAAGTGGGCACCTTGCACCAGTCCAAACGACCCTTATTGATGATTAGGTTAACCCCTTCGATGCTCATGACGAGCTCAGCTCGTCATGCTGCGCGGTCGCGCTGTGCGCATGACGAGCTGAGCTCATCACGACCACACCCGCGATCGGAATGTCCAGCACCTGGGCGGAATTCCGATCGCGGCGAAGCGGTTAAAGACAACCTTTATAGAAAGCTATCCTAGTGGTAGCTGTGGAGAGCAGCCTTCAGGCTAAGTCTTGAAGTAATGTAAAGCAGCTTGTTTTACCAGTATATAACCTCTTGAATGACCAAATGAAAGGAGAACCACACAAGGTATATATAAAATATATGTATTTATTACTAAACACTCTCCACTAACCTCTTTATGAGATTAGAGAATAAGGCACACAATATTACAGTACTAGAACGACAGTAAATAGCACAATCCACAGTGGGCTCCAGGGGGAGACCAAACCATATACTAAGAAAGTGGTATAAGAACCAGGACTTGACTAGACACAGTGCCTAGAGCACGTAGAATCGCTGGGACCCCAAGGAACCACCCAAGGTAGTGACACAGGGGACCCACAGAGGACGGGTGCAGTGTGGGAACACAGACGCGAGCTCCGTACAACTCTATGGGAAAGTCGCGGTTGGAATTTTAGAGTTTAAGGACACTTCGGAGAGGACTTCAAGCAAACCCAGCTAAACTTAGAAGGTTCAAAGGCCAGCACCCTTGTGAGTACCGAGGTACCTGTGTTACCTAGCCCAGGGAAGCCGGGTGCATAGGGGTCAAGTGGTGTCGGAAACCCTCATCGTTTTCTATGGCGTGTTGCGAAGAAGAGCTGCTGCCGTGGAGAAGAAAAGTGTCCGGTGTGACCCAAGCCTGGATCGAAGATGTGAAGAACCTGAAAGCAGAGGGGACAAAGTCTGGGTCACTTCACGTGACAAGGAGCGGAGAAATCAAATGCCCACCGATGTCGGGTGCTTCAGGTGCGAAGAGGTGAAGCTTGACTCTGCAGCCACGGGGACCAGGAGATGTCGACAATGACCAGATTCTGCAGCCAAGCTGTCCCACAAAGGATGTCGATAGCTGAGGGGTCAGTTTTGAGATTGGAGACCAACAAGCCTTGGCAACTGCAACCCACGCGTTCAGAGTAATGATGCTTCTGTGAGGACCAACAAGGTCCTGGGACTCCCCAAGCAATGGAGAGTCAGGACACGTCTGGAGCAACCAGGAAAGCCCATTGAAAGTTAGAGTTGCCTTCTTAGGGACCCACAGGTCAACGGACCAGGGATCGCGAATTGACATCAAGAGGAATCACAAAAATGGCGGCCCACGGAACACTCGTTGAGTGTAGGCCAGCAATCTTCAGTGTAATTACTGCTTGGGGTCAGGGCTACAAGTAACCTAAAGCTCAGCCTCAGGGGTTGCCGGAAAGCTGATGCTTCTGCAAATAGACACGGTGTCCAGGGGTTTGGGTTGCACGGTCACCATGAGGGATACAGGCCTCAGACTTGCTGTGGGCACAGATCAACCTCAGAGACCTTGGGAACCCACCTCCTATGTGGCAATATTCTTCAGAGTCCTCAGGAGCTTTGGAGATGCCAACCGGTCAGTTGCGTTAAAGGTGCCTGCCTTGCAGGGAGTAACTCCTTTACTCCAAGGAGATTCTTCAGTCATCCAGCGTAGTGTAGATCGTCGAAGTACTTGGTTTCTGTAGCAGAGTTTAGTCCAGGTGTAATCTAAAGTCCTGTAGCCAGGGATTCCTACTTTATACCCAAGGAAGGGGTGGGACAAACTCTGGGGACCCACCTATGGGAGGGTCAGGACAGAGGGGTGGCTACACCCATGTCCTTTGTCCAGTTTCGCACCAGAGCAGGGGCTGAGTGTCCCTGCAACCGGTTTGAGCTGGACTATGCACAGGGACAGCAAATGTGCCCCCAGTGCAGACATCAAAGCACTCTTGGAGTGCACCCACCCAGCCCCAATACACTAAAGCCTGTCTGAGAGGTGGTCACACCTCCCTGTGACAGGAAACCTATTGTCAAGCCTTCCCCTGCCTGAGTTTCGTCCAGCAGCAGGAGGGCAGACTTGTGTCTGTGGCTCGCAGCATCCATTTTGTGATGCCAGGGCTCTGTAAAGCTGGTACCGGGTGTACCGGTGCTGTCATATTTCTCCCTCTAGGAGGGAGGAATCATACCTCCCACACCAGTTACTGGTGTGGAGGTATGATTCCAAGGTGTTTGGCACCAAACACAACATAATTCCTTGCAGCCATTCTAAAGTTAGCATTTGCCGCGAGCTTATAATGCACTTAAGAGTATATGGTTGGCTGCATCACAGACAACCCCGGAATAGTGGTTCTGAAGGCTGCAGAGGGGCTCTGCTCATGCATGGGCACCCTCTCACATAAAACCCAGCACCCTGCCTTCAGGATTGATAAGGCCTGCCATAGGGGTGACTGATAGGTTTATATGTGCAGTGATCAGGATAGATATAGTGAACCTATATCTAAGTAAGGGGTGCATGCACCACCTTACACAGGCTGCAGTAGCAGACCTGTTGTGTCATTTTGAATGGCCTCTCAGGGGTGGCATAATACATGCTGCAGCCCCTGGGAGGCCTCTGGGGTACCTATGCCCTGGGTACAAAGTATACCATATACTAGGGACTCATAAGGGTACCCCAGAATCCAATCTGGAGTGTACCTAAAGTACATGCAATCAATTTAAAGGGGAAAGCAGATAGACTGGGGTCCTGAATAGCAGGATCCCAGCCAAACTAAGTAAAAAACCAGCAAAACACCAGGAAAAAAGTGGGGGCAACCATGCAGTAAGATTCCACCTTCCTACAGTGGAGGTATTGATTGTGGTGGTGGTGGTGGTATTGATGGTGGTGGTGGTATTGGTGGTGGTGGTATTGGTAGTAGTGGTGGCATTGGTGGTGTTGTATTGGTGGTGGTGGTGGTGGTGGTGGTATTGGTGGTTGTGGTATTGGTGGTATTGTTGGTGGTATTAGTATTGGTGGTGGTGGTATTGGTGGTGTTGGTATTGATGGTGGTGATATTGGTGGTATTGGTGGTGGTGGTGCTGGTATTGGTGGTATTGGTGGTGGTGGTGGTATTAGTATTGGTGGTGATGGTATTGGTGGTGGTGGTGGTATTGGTGGTGGGGTATTGGTGGTGGTGGTATTGGTGGTGTTGGTATTGGTGGTGGTATTGGTGGTGGTGGTGGTATTGGTGGTGGTGGTGGTGGTATTGATGGTGGTGGTGTTATTGGTGGTGGTGGTATTGGTAGTGGTGGTATTCATGGTGGTGGTGGTGGTGGTATTGGTGGTGTTGGCATTGGTGGTGGTGGTATTGGTGGTGGTATTGGTGGTGGTGGTGGTGGTATTGGTGTTATTAGTATTGGTGGTGGTGGTATTAGTGGTGGTGGTGGTATTGTTGGTGGGGTATTGGTGGTGGTGGTGGTATTGGTGGTGGTGGTATTGGTGGTATTGGTGATGGTATTGGTGGTGGTATTGGAATTGGTATTGGTGGTGGTATTGGTGGTGGTATTGGTATTGGTAATGGTGCTGATGGTATTGTTGGTGGTATTGTTTGTGGTATTGGTGGTGGTGGTATTGGTGGTGGTATTGGTGGTGGTCGTATTGGTGGTGGTGGTGGTATTGGTGGTGGTGGTGGTGGTATTGGTGGTGGTGGTATTGGTGGTGGTCGTATTGGTGATATTGGTGGTGGTGGTGGTATTGATGGTATTGATGGTGGTGGTATTAGTGGTGGTGGTAATACTAGTGGTGGTATTGGTGGTGGTGGTATTGGTGGTGGTGGTGGTATTGGTATTGGTGGTGGTTGTATTGGTGGTGGTGGTATTAGTGGTGGTGGTGGTATTAGTGGTGTTGGTGGTGGTATTGGTGGTGGTGGTATTAGTATTGGTGGTGGTGGTATTGGTGGTTGCCGTATTGGTGGTGGTGGTATTGGTGGTATTGGTATTGCCAGTGTTATTGGTACTGGTGGTAGTGGTATTGGATTGGTGGTGGTGGTATTGGTGGTGGTTGTATTGGTTGGGGTGGTATGGGTGGTGGTATTCGTGGTGGTATTGGTGGTGGTGGTGGTATTGGTAGTGTTGGTATTGGTGGTGCATTGGTGGTATTGGTGGTGTGATATTGGTGGTGGTATTGGTGGTGGTGGTATTGGTGG
Organism: Calotriton arnoldi; assembly: GCA_963921515.1. Lineage (NCBI taxonomy): Eukaryota > Metazoa > Chordata > Amphibia > Caudata > Salamandridae > Calotriton > Calotriton arnoldi. The sequence continues at coordinate 389,084 of CAWUFW010011213.1, read as the reverse complement.
TGGTATTGGTGGTGGTGTTAGTGTTGGTGGTATTGGTGGTGGTGGTATTGGTGGTGGTGGAGCTGGTGGTATTGATGGTGACGGTGGTATTGGTGGTGGTGGTATTTGTTGTGGTATTGGTAGTGGTGGTATTGGTGGTGGTGGTGGTGGTAATGGTATTGGTGGTGGTGGTAGTGGTATCGGTGGTGGTATTGGTGGTGGTATTGGTGGTGTTGATATTGGTGTTGGTGATATTGGTGGTGATGGTGGTATTGGTGGTGATATTGGTGGTGGTGTTAGTATTGGTGGTATTGGTGGTGGTGGTGGTATTGGTGGTGGTGGTATTGGTATTGGTGGTTGTATTGATGGTGGTATTGGTGGCAGTGGTATTAGTGGTGGTGGTGGTATTGGTGGTATTGGTGGTGGTATTGGTATTGGTGGTGGTATTGGTGGTGGTGGTATTGGTGGTGGTATTGGTGGTGATGTTGGTGGTGGTATTGGTGGTGGTGGAGGTGGTGGTATTGATGGTGGTGGTGGTGGTGGTATTGATGGTGGTTTTGGTATTGATGGTATTGGTGGTGCTGGTATTGGTGGTGGTGGTGGTGGTATTTGTGGTGGTGGTATTGTTGGTGTTGGTATTGGTGGTGGTGGTATTGGCGGTGGTGGTGGTATTGGTGGTGGTGGTGATATTGGTTGTGGTGGTTGTATTGGTGGTATTGATGGTGGTAATGGTGGTGGTGGTATTAGTGGTGGCGGTAATACTAGTGGTGGTATTGGTGGTGGTATTGGTGGTGTTGGTATTGGTGGTGGTATTGGTGGTGGTGAAGGTATTGGTGGCGGTGGTATTGGTATTGGTGGTTGTTGTATTGGTGGTGGTGGTGGTATTGGTGGTGGTGGTATTAGTGGTGGTGGTGGTGGTAGTGGTGTTGGTGGTGGTATTGTTGGTGGTGGTATTAGTATTGGTGGTGGTGGTATTGGTGGTTGCCGTATTGGTGGTGGTGGTATTGGTGGTATTGGTATTGCCAGTGTTATTTGTACTGGTGGTAGTGGTATTGGATTGGTGGTGGTGATATTGGTGGTGGTTGTATTGGTTGGGGTGGTATGGGTGGTGGTATTGGTGGTGGTATTGGTGGTGGTGGTGGTATTGGTAGTGTTGGTATTGGTGGTATTGGTGGTGGTGGTATTGGTGGTGGTATTGGTGGTGGTGGTATTGGTGGTGCATTGGTGGTATTGGTGGTGTGATATTGGTGGTGGTATTGGTGGTGGTGGTATTGGTGGTGGTATTGGTGGTGGTGTTAGTGTTGGTGGTATTGGTGGTGGTGGTATTGGTGGTGGTGGAGCTGGTGGTATTGATGGTGGTGGTGGTATTGGTGGTGGTGGTATTTGTTGTGGTATTGGTAGTGGTGGTATTGGTGGTGGTGGTGGTGGTAATGGTATTGGTGGTAGTGGTAGTGGTATCGGTGGTGGTATTGGTGGTGGTATTGGTGGTGTTGATATTGGTGTTGGTGATGGTGGTATTGTTGGTGGTATTGGTGGTGATATTGGTGGTGATATTGGTGGTGGTGTTAGTATTGGTGGTATTGGTGGTGGTGGTGGTATTGGTGGTATTGGTGGTGGTGGTATTGGTATTGGTGGTTGTATTGGTGGTGGTATTGGTGGCAGTGGTATTAGTGGTGGTGGTGGTATTGGTGGTATTGGTGGTGGTATTGGTATTGGTGGTGGTATTGGTGGTGGTGGTATTGGTGGTGGTATTGGTGGTGATGTTGGTGGTGGTATTGGTGGTGGTGGAGGTGGTGGTATTGATGGTGGTGGTGGTGGTGGTATTGATGGTGGTTTTGGTATTGGTGGTATTGGTGGTGGTGGTGGTGGTATTTGTGGTGGTGGTATTGTTGGTGTTGGTATTGGTGGTGGTAGTATTGGCGGTGGTGGTGGTATTGGTGGTGGTGGTGATATTGGTGGTGGTGGTTGTATTGGTGGTATTGATGGTGGTAATGGTGGTGGTGGTATTAGTGGTGGCGGTAATACTAGTGGTGGTATTGGTGGTGGTATTGGTGGTGTTGGTATTGGTGGTGGTATTGGTGGTGGTGAAGGTATTGGCGGTGGTGGTATTGGTATTGGTGGTTGTTGTATTGGTGGTGGTGGTGGTGTTGGTGGTGGTGGTATTAGTGGTGGTGGTGGTGGTAGTGGTGTTGGTGGTGGTATTATTGGTGGTGGTATTAGTATTGGTGGTGGTGGTATTGGTGGTTGCCGTATTGGTGGTGGTGGTATTGGTGGTATTGGTATTGCCAGTGTTATTTGTACTGGTGATAGTGGTATTGGATTGGTGGTGGTGATATTGGTGGTGGTTGTATTGGTTGGGGTGGTATGGGTGGTGGTATTGGTGGTGGTATTGGTGGTGGTGGTGGTATTGGTAGTGTTGGTATTGGTGGTGTATTGGTGGTATTGGTGGTGGTGGTATTTGTGGTGGTATTGGTGGTGGTGGTATTGGTGGTGGTATTGGTGGTGGTATTGGTGGTGGTGTTAGTGTTGGTGGTATTGGTGGTGGTGGAGCTGGTGGTATTGATGGTGGTGGTGGTATTTGTTATGGTATTGGTGGTATTGGTGGTGGTGGTGGTGGTAATGGTATCGGTGGTGGTGGTAATGGTGTCGGTGGTGGTATTGGTGCTGGTATTGGTGGTGGTATTGGTGGTGGTATTGGTGGTTGTGATATTGGTGGTGGTGGTAGTATTGGTGGTGGTATTGGTGGTGGTGGTGGTAGTATTGGTGGTATTGGTGGTGGTGGTGGTATTGGTGGGATTGGTGGTGGTGGTATTGGTATTGGTGGTTGTATTGGTGGTGGTATTGGTGGCAGTGGTATTAGTGGTGGTGGTGGTATTGGTGGTATTGGTGGTGGTATTGGTATTGGTGGTGGTGGAATTGGTGGTGGTATTGGTGGTGATGTTGGTGGTGGTATTGGTGGTGGTGGAGGTGGTGGTATTGATGGTGGTGGTGATATTGATGGTGGTGGTGGTATTGGTGGTGGTGGTATTGGTGGTGGTATTGGTGGTGCTGGTATTGGTATTGGTGGTAGTGGTGGTGGTATTTGTGGTGGTGGTATTGTTGGTGTTGGTATTGGTGGTGTTGGTATTGGCGGTGGTGATGGTATTGGTGGTGGTGGTATTGGTGGTATTGGTGGTGGTGGTGGTATTGGTGGTATTGGTGGTGGTGGTGGTATTAGTATTGGTGGTGGTGGTATTGGTTGTGGTGGTGGTATTGGTGGTGGTGGTTGTATTGGTGGTGGGGTATTGGTAGTGGTGGTGGTATTGGTGGTGGTATTGGTGGTGTTGGTATTGGTGGTGGTACTGGTGGTATTGGTGGTGCTGGTGGTATTGGTGGTGGTATTGGAATTGGTATTGGTGGTGGTATTGTTGGTGGTATTGGTATTGGGACTGGTGGTGGTATTGGTGGTGGTTGTGGTATTGGTTGTGGTATTGGTTGTGGTGGTATTGGTGGTGGTATTGGTGGCATTGGTGGTGGTGGTGGTATTGCTGGTGGTTTTGGTGGTGGTGGTATTGGTGGTGGTGGTGCTATTGGTGGTATTGGTATTGATGTTGGTGGTACTGGTACTGGTGGTGGTAGTATTGGTGATATTGGTGATGGTGGTGGTGGTATTGGTGGTGGTATTAGTGGTGGTGGTAATACTAATGGTGGTATTGGTGGTGGTATTGGTAGTGGTGGTAGTGGTGGTGGTAGTATTGGTGGTATTGGTAGTGGTGGTGGTTTTGGTGGTGGTGATATTGGTTGTGGTGGTATTGGTGGTGGTGGTATTGGTGGTGGTGGTATTGGTGGTATTGCTGATGGTGGTATTGGTATTGGTGGTGGTATTGGTGGTGGTAAGTGGTATTGGTGGTGGTATTGGTGGTGGTATTGGTGGTGGTGGTATTAGTGGTGGCGGTGGTATTGGTGGTGGTATTGCTGGTATTAGTGGTGGTATTGGTGGTTGTGGTGGTGGTATTGGTGGTGGTGGTGGTGTTGGTGGTGGTCTTGGTTGTGGTGTTGGTGATGGTGGTGGTATTTGTATTGGTGGTGGTGGAATTGGTATTGGTGGTGGTGGAGGTGGTGGTATTGGTTGTGGTAGTGGTATTGATGGTGGTGGTTGTATTGGTGGAGAAGTGTGGCTCAATGGTTAGAGCGGCAGACCCTGATGCAGAGATCTGGCCCGGGACCAGGGTTCAATTCCCGCCTCGGCGGGTCTTGGGCTCAATTTCCTCGGACCTGATAATTCTCGCCTCGGTGCCTATTCTAATCATGGGTCCCACTCTGCAACTCTGGGCAATAGCTTGCTTAATCTCCACAACGGCCCCAACAGCGCTGGGATGCCTGGCTTCACCCTGGGGGTGCCCAGGAGTGGACATTTCACAGGGAAAAGCCAGGAAGGGTTCCACAGCGGTATGCGTACAGCGCCTGGACACCCCTTTGGGGGTATGGGTGCGCTTTACAAGTACAAATTTCATTTCATTTCATTTCATTTCATTGGTGTGTTGGACTTGGCCCTTTTTGCAGGATCGTCCCTGAACTTTTTGCCTTCCTCCTGTATTTTTTCTGGCCTGTTGTTGGTGGTTTTATGACTCTGGGCACTTAGCCACTGCTGCTCAGTGCTAAAGTGCATATGCTCTCATTGTAAATTGATGGAATGGATTAGTGATTCCATGATTGGATTATTTGATTTACTTGTCAGACCCTAGTACAGTGCACCGCGTGTGCCCAGGGCCTGTAAATCAAATGCTGCTGGTGGGCTTGCAGCGCTGTTTGTGCCACCCACCGAAGCAGCTTGTAAACTATGGCTCAGGCCTGCCATTGCAGAGCCTGTGTGCAGTCTGGGACTGCCATGTTGACTTGGCAAGTGCACACACTTGCCAGTCCCCAAACCTTCCCTTTTCTACATGTTAGCCACCCCTAAGGTAGGCCCAAGGGCAGGGTGCATTGTATGTGAAAGGTAGGACATGCCCTGATGTGTGTGGCATGTCCTGATAGTGAATTACAGCCATTTTCGTTTTTCACTGTTGCAAGACTACCTGCTCCCATAAGCCAGAATGGGCAGTTTGATTATAACATCTTATAATCCTAAACTGACCCAGGGAACCAGGTAGAAATTCGAGTTTAGTATGCCTGAACTCAGAATGTTAAAACACATCTTTTAGTGTGCGTGATTTTTACATTCTGTGTTTGAAAATACCACTTTTAGAAAGTAGGTATTTTCTTACCTAACCATCCAGCCTGCCTCTGCTAGGTTGTGTATTGCATGTCTGGTTTGTGAGTGACAGGGGCTGGGGTGGCTCCAGGAGACAGGGTGAGTCAGCACTAGGCTGAATAGACCTATCTGCATTGGGAGTGGTGGGAGGAGTAGCACCTGGGCCTAATAGGGCTGTGCCTGCCTTCCACAATGCTGGCCCCACCTCCTGTGGTGCATCTGATGACCCTGGCCCACACTGACAAAGGAAGAAGTTGTGCACTGGCAGAATGCACCCAGAATTGGTTTGAACTAGGTACAGACACTCTCTGCCTTCAGAGACAAAGGATTTGTGGGTATAAAAAGGGGGACCCAGACCCCAGAACTTTAGATCACTTCTGGGAATCAAGACGAACCTTTGCTGAGGAGAAGAACCAAGAAACTGAAGGAGGAGACTACCCCTATGCTGCGTGTTGTTGGAGTTGGCCTGAGGTGGCTACTTTATTGCCAAAGAAAGGAGGAAAGGACTGAGTGTGCTTTCATCATCTTGAGGAAGATCTCCAAGGGCTTGAAATTGAGCTTGCCTCCTGCCTGAAGTCTCAGGGATACAAAACTTCACCGCTTCTGTTTGCCTGCATCTAGAACTGCGGTTTTAGCTGCTAAAGAAGGAAATTGCAACACCGACGCCGGCGAGCGACGCTGTATTCTGCACCGAAGCCGTGAGCGCTGCTCCGGCTTGCAAAGTAGACCCGACGCCGGCCACCGTGCCACATCAACGTCAGCGAGCGATGCCGTATCCTGCCCGAAGCCGTGAGCACTGCTCCGACTTGTGCCGTGGGTCCGATGCCTGCTGCTGTGCCGCATCGACTCCGAAGCCGACATCGTCATCGTGGAGCTGATCCTCGACGTGGGTGACCAAGAATCCATCGACAACGCGACATCGTAAGGAACCGTGGTTTCGGCGCCATCGTGGCGTCACCTCCCTGACGCAGTAAGGAACTGTCGTCTCACCTCCCCTGCGCTGCAGCAAGGAACCGAGTCTACACCTCCCCTGGGGTCATAAGGAACCGATGCCGTGCAGCGGCAACGAAGCCGCACCTCCCCGATGTCGTGAGCTGTCTTTGTTTTTTATCGCTTTTCCAAGGTACTGTCCTTTGGGGGTCTGTTTGACTCCAGGCCCGACGCCGCGCACCTCGCAGTCGGCACCGTACTTTGGGATTTCTTCTGTCACGACGTCGTAATAACTCCAGGTGGAGTTATTTGTTGCTAGAGACTGCATTTAAGTGAATAACCTATTCTTAAGCTATTTCTACCATCTTGAAGTATTATTTCTGATTACAGTATCGTGGATTTTTGTCGTTTGGGTCTTGTGTTAAGTCTATATAAAGAATACTTATTTTTATAAAATCTGTGTGGTGTCCATCTGTAGTGTTTTCACTATATTACTGTATGTGTTCACAAATGCTTTACACATTGCCTCTGAGATAAGCCTTCCTGCTCGTGCCAAGCTACCAAGGGGGTGAGCAGGGGTTATTTTAGGAGTGTAGCCCCTTACCCTGACTAGACGCAAGGGTCCCTATTTGGTCAAAGGTACCTACCTCTGCCAACTAGAGACCCCCAAATCTAACATGGTGGTTGTGGTATTTGTGGTGGTATTGCTGGGGGTGGTATTAGTGGTGGTGATATTGGTAGTGGAGGTGGTATTGGTGTTGTTGGTATTGGTGGTATTGGTGGTGGTGGTGGTGGTGGTATTGGTGGTGGTGGTATTGGTGGTATTGGTGATGGTATTGGTGGTATTGGAGGTGATGGTGGTATTAGTATTGGTGGTGGTGGTATTGGTGGAGGTGGTGGTATTGGTGTTGGTGGTATTGGTGGTGGGGTATTGGTGGTGGTGGTATTGGTGGTGTTATTGGTGGTGTTGGTATTGGTGGTGGTATTGATGGTATTGGTGGTGGTATTGGTACTGGTAGTGGTGGTATTGGTGGTGGTATTGGTGGTGGTATTGGTGGTGGTGTTGGTGGTGGTGGTATTGGTGGTGGTGGTGGTATTGGTGGTGGTGGTATTGGTGGTGGTATTGGTGGTATTGGTGTTATTGGTGGTGGTGCTATTGGTGGTGGTGGTATTGGTGGTGATGGTGGTATTGGTGTTGGTGGTACTGGTGGAGGTGGTATTGGTGATATTGGTGGTGGTGGTGGTGGTATTAGTGGTGGTATTGGTGGTAGTATTAGTGGTGGTGGTAATACTAGTGGTGGTATTGGTGGTGGTATTGGTGGTGGTGGTATTGGTGGTGGAGGTGGTATTGGTTTTGGTGGTATTGGTGGTGGTTGTTTTGGTGGTGGTGGTGGTATTGGTGGTGGTGGTAGTGGTATTGGTGGTGGTGGTATTGGTGGTATTGGTGGTATTGGTTGTTGGTATTAGTGGTATTGGTATTGGTGGTATTGGTATTGGTTGTGGTGGTATTGGTATTGGTGGTGGTGGCATTGGTGGTGGTGGTAATGGTGGTGGTATTGGTATTGGTGGTGGTATTGGTACTGGTGGTAGTGGTAGTGGTAGTGGATTGGTGGTGGTGGTGGTGGTGCTGGTGGTGGTGGTATTGGTGGTGGTGGTATTGGTGTTGTTTGTATTGGTGGTGCTGGTATTGGTGGTGGTGGTATTGGTGGTGCTGTTGGTGGTATTTGTGGTGGTGGTATTGGTGGTGGTGGTATTGGTGGTGGTATTGGTTGTGGTGGTATTGATTGTGGTGGTGGTATTGGTGTTGGTATTGCTTTTGGTATTGGTGGTGGTGGTATTGGTGGTGGTGGTATTGGTGGTGGTATTGGTGGTGGTAATAGTGGTATTGTTGGTGGTAGTGGTAGTGGTATTGGTGGTGGTGGTATTGGTGGTGGTGGTGGTATTGGTGGTGGTGGTATTGGTGGAGGTGGTGGTGGTATTGGTGGTGGTGGTGGTGTTGGTGGTGGTATTGGTGGTGGGTGTATTGGTTGTATTGGTATTGGCAGTGGTATTGGTACTGGTGGTAGTGGTATTGGATTGGTGGTGGTGGTGGTATTGGTGGTGGTATTGGTGGTGGTATTGGTGGTGGTGTTGGTGTTGGTGGAATTGGTGGTGGTATTGGTGGTGGTGGTGGTGGAGGTATTGATGGTGGTGGCGGTATTGGTGGTGGTGGTATTGGTGGTGGTGGTGTTGGTGGTGGTGGTGGTGGTGGTGGTAGTGGTGGTGGTATTGGTGGTGGTATTGGTGTTGGTGGAGGTGGTGGTATTGATGGTGTTGGCGGTATTGGTGGTGGTGTTATTGGTGGTGGTGGTATTGGTGGTGGTGGTAGTGGTATTGTTGGTGGTGGTATTGGTGGGGGTGGTATTGGTGGTGGTATTGGTGATGGTATTGGTGGTGGTATTGGTGGTGGTATTGTGGTGGTGGTATTGGTGGTTGTGGTATTAGTGGTATTGGTAGTGGTGGTGGTATGGGTGGTGGTATTGGTGGTGGTGGTGGTGGTGGTGGTGGTATTGGTGTTATTGGTGATCGTGGTATTGGTGGTATTGGTGGTGGTGGTGTTGGTATTGGTGGTGGTATTGGTGTTGGTGGTATTGGTGGTGGTTTTGGTGGTGGTTTTATTAGTGGTGGTGGTGGTATTGGTGGTGGTGGTATTGGTGGTGGTATTGGTGGTATTGGTGGTGGTGGTGGTATTGGTATTGGTGGTGGTGGTATTGGTGGTGGCGGTGGTATTGGTGGTGGCGTTGGGGATGGTGGTGGTATTGGTGGTGGTGGTATTGGTGGTGGTGGAGGAGGTGGTATTGATGGTTTTGGTTGATGGTGGTGGTAGTATTGGTGGTGGTATTGGTGGTGTTGGTATTGGTGGTAGTGGTATTGGCAGTGGTGGTGGTATTGGTGGAGGTATTGGTGCTGGTGGTATTGGTGGTGGTGTTGGTGGTGGTGGTATTGGTGGTGGTGGTGGTATTGGTGGTGGTATTGGTGGTGGTATTTGTGGTGGTGGTATTGATGGTGGTGGTGGTATTGGTGGTGGTATTGGTGGTGGTGGTATTGGTGGTGGTATTGGTGGTGGTGCTGGTGGTGTTGTTGTTAATAAAACAGGCTTTTGAAAACAACCCAGCAGGTGGCTTTAGTACAGATGACATGTAACACAGATGTGCTGTTGTCAGCTTCAGCCCATTAGCACAGGATTTTGTGCTACCTGGAATTCACATGTCTTTCGCTAATCATTTCTAAATCCATTTTGCTTGAGTGGGGGGGTTGAAACAGACATGTGATAATGCCGGGTTAAAGTGATTGAAAGCAGGCACCCGTGTTATGGAGGCGGCCGTGCTACCTAAAAAAACACAAGGGTTTCAGCTGAAGCAGGCATGTCCAGCCTGCAGTAAGAGAAACTCAATATAGTAAATAGTGCTTACAGACTAAATAACAGGTCCAGTGTAACAACAGATGTAAAAGGGCCAGTCGCCATGGGAGGGTGCAAATGAAGACAAGGCGTACTAAGGAGGAACTAACAAGCCTATTAACGAATCCGAAGGCAGCATTTACGAAAGACAATGACACAAGCCAATGAAAAATATGGGAGGAGAGTGCGCACGGCTTCTCTCCCATACTCTACTACAGCAGTCTCGCAGAGCGGACAGCGCATGCGCGCTGCCACTAGCCTGGACCTAAAAAGAGCAAGGCGAGACTGCAGAAAAATCCAGACTCAATGAAAACGCCTGGGCTGAAATGAAAGTGAAAAATGAATACACAGACACAAACGAAAAATGTGAAAACTTTGCAGAGAATTGGTGCACCTTTTCCACGATGTCAAACATTTTCCAAATTTTAGGTGTTTAAAAGCATAAATATTAGCAACCAGTAGCGGCCCGTGGTGGGAGTGCTGCCGGGCGGTGACGTGGGGTGGGGGAGGGGCATGGTGGGGGGTAATAAAGTACGGAATACGGCCGAATAGAGGTAAGTAAACATAAATAAATAAAACGAATTTCGTTGCGCGCGCTGCATCGCATTTAGCGATGCAGCGCAGCGCTGAAATTCATTTTATTTATTTATATGTTTACTTACCTCTATTAGACCGTATTCCGTACTCACTACCCGCCCCACCCTGCCCCTCCCCGCCCCACGTCACCGCCCGGCAGCACTCCCACCACGGGCCGCTACTGCAAAACAAACAGCGCCACATGACAGATAATTCAAAAGACAAGCAATTGTGGCTACCAACAAGTTTTTAGTCAGGGCCTTAATGTCTTTCCAAATCAAATCTCTGGTCTGTCCTCTGAACGCATACATGGGACATGAGCGTTGATCTATCGTACTGAAGGCCATTCTTTCGCCCCATGTTCTTCAAAGAGATGGTAACTTGGAATGAATGAACTGATAACACGAAACGGACAATCAGCAACTGAGAGTTTCGAGAAGTTTCTTCTCAATCGGTTTTTTCAAAGTCTTTCATTTGAAATGACTGAATATCAACCTGAGTCGCGGGACTGTTTTTACTCGGCTCGTTTTCCTTCTCGTGGTTCAGCAAGCCTTTTGATGATGTACTTTTCAACCGCACAACCCGGGGGCTGAGGTCAGCGGCGCGCCCCGCATCCCTGTGAGGTCCTCCTCACAGATACTGTGCGTCCAGCTGGTCAAGGCGCGTCGTGTCTGTTTCTTTCAAGTGGTGCCAACGCCAGGACCACAGGCTGCCGTACACGTTCAGGAACTGAACCAGTGCGCTCGCCGTCGTCACCTTCAGGGAAAACCTCATTATTGGATTTCTCTCTTATCAGCAGATACCCGTAAAAGAAGCAGACAAAAAGGACAGAGCCTATTGTTAGACTTGGAACCGAAACGCCTCTGAAATACAGCTGGTGAACGTTTAGTGTCAATTGTCCGTGTGTTCTTTGCTTTTATCCTAATCTTTTTGTTAGAAAGCATGTTTATGATGTCAGATATAAAAAGTCATGTGTTATCTTTGTGGGAAATGAGGCACGCAGATATGAGCAAAAGTGATCACCCTTTACAGAAATGCCGAGATACGGAATACTGAAAACCAACAGTATCCCCTCCATCATTTGTAATTCAATTTTTAACACAATATTTTATTCTTCTTCCAATTATTAATATTGTTGTTGGTGGTGTTGTTGTTGCTCTTCTTCTTCTTCTTAATTATTATTATTATTATTATTATCATCATCATTAATAATGATAATAACAATAATAATACTTATTATTATCATCATCATTAATAATGATAATAACAATAATAATACTTATTATTAGATTAGAAGTAGATGTAGTATTTAGTATAATAATAATCAAAGTAATAATAATAGTAATAATAATCACCACCATCACCATTCTTATTGTTGTTGCTTTGTTGTTGTTATTATTATTATTATTATTGTTGTTATTATTATTATTAATAATAATACGTATTATATTAGTAGCAGAAGGAGTGTTTAGTATAATAATAATCATAGTAATAATAGTAGTAATAATAATCATCATCATAATAATCATTATAATTATTATTGTTGTTTTTGTTGCTGCTTTGTTGTTGTTATTAATATTATGATCATTATTATTATTGTTATGATTATTATTTGTACATGGCTCTTTCAATTAACTTATTTTGCTGATGTACTCATTGACAAAGATCCCGTATTGAGATCCCGCCATGGCAGACTCAAGGTTCCATCCTTCGAACTCGATAAATTGAGCACAATTACAAGTTGTTGACATGTTTAGAAACAGCAGAAGTGCGATATAAAGCGCTAGATGTATAAACGCAAACATATTCTTGATTACGGTAATGCTCGTGCATCAAAGCATACTATGGGGCAGATTTGCAAGCCCCTTGCGCCACTTTTGCGTCACTTTTCCCATGTTATAAGTGACGCAAAAGTGGCGCAAGGGGCTTGTAAATCTGCCCCTATGAATTGAGAGAATATAGCGCTCAGAGATAATGGAATTCGAGTGTCACTGATAACACCCTTTAGAGCACTTGAAACTGACCCTGAGGCCTTGTCTGTCTCGTTTTTATCAACAGAATTTCATTCAAGGCGCTTTACACTGTCTGCTTGTTATAGATTTCTGCAAAACCTTATGCATGTGGACCTCAAAAAGCAGAAGGGACCCTGCTAGGACTGTCGCCTGCTTCCTTACAAATGTAGATATAACACAGATGTGCAAAGCTGAACAATTTTAATGTTATGATAGTATGCACAAAACTTTACATATGCCACTAAATATTCGATTTTTTTAATTCAGAAATTTCAGGGAACTAACTACGAAATATGTTTTTAGGGTAACAGATCTGCCTCAATGACTGTGTCAAAGAAGCCATAGTTTAAAAAAATAAAAATCTCAGCAAACTACTCACCTACTCCAAATCCTCTAGCATGCCTTGGCCACTAAGTTGCATCTCTAGCAGGGCCGCCACGCCAAGAATGACAGCCTTACAAGTGCAACCATGCCGGAACTCAATGCCTTTGTATTATGACACCAAGAGCTTCGATTAATAGTGCCTTATTAAGTTACGATCCCTGTGAAAACATCTTTATACAAATAATGCTATGTTTATTGCACCTGCTAATACCAAGTGAAATGAATAACGCACCATCAGATTTTTCCACCGATCAATTTCGGCAGGTCAAATTTTGCAGAAATGTATCAGTAGGAAAACTCAGGACATGTGGATTTTGGTGCACAAATATCAAAAATCCACGTATTCCCCTTTTTCAGAGCTAAACTTGTCATAGGTGCTATTTATTGAATATGTTATATTCCAAACCCCTGGGTATGATTTTTACAAGTGTGGAAAATATCACTTGCCCCTCGGGGCACTTGTAGTATTGACCCAAATGTAGAAATGAACATCCACAAACTAACAGGCAGACCCCCTGTGCTCACAAACATCATAGAATTAAATGAGGTTAGACACATTAGACAAACGACGGTGCCCAGAATATGGTGATCGACTTCTAGATGAAGATTGGCTGAAGCCAGATCCATGCTGCTCCTCCATGGCATCCCCTGTCCTGAATGATCACCCTTAATAAAAAGGTAAAAAGGTAAAAATTCCAAGAAAAATATTTGATGCATAGATCCCAACTGTCCCTTCATCCTGTCTTCTAAGAGATATGAACAAAAACATTGACGGCATGTCCAATTTCCATCATTCAGCATTCCTGTCTTCCATTATCTAATGTACAAAACACCCACAAAATGAACCGAAAATATTGGCCCAATTATTGACTGGCGTAACCCCTGAACCATTTTGTCAAAAGCATAAACACAAATCAAATGTGGGAGAGAAATATTGAGTTCTATAACAACACCCCTGCACCCCACTACCTTCCCACAGTTTCCATGTAGTGTAAAGTGGCTCAAAATGCAAAACACACGCAAAATACACAGACATACAAAGTATAGTGCTCACAAATTGGTGCCTCCTCATGGGTCCTAGCAGGCCTGGATCGACATGAATGCATCTCTATTGTGGCCTCTCCTGTCCAGAATGGCCAACCTCAAAAATAAATGTTACTTCAAAAAACATTTTTCCTGACCACCAGTGAGAGCCTAAAGCACTTGAACTAGCTCACCAATGCATAACTGACAAAGTAATACATTTAACATAAAGGTGTACCATTCCCTTCTGCAGCAGTCCTCTACCCCTACATTGCATCCCCAAGTGTATAAGTGGCACCCCAATATTCGATGAAATACTACCCCTTCTTTGCCAGAGTGTCTGGTTGAGCCAGCATCATGCTACACAACTAAATGAAGGAATAAAGAAAGAATGAATAAAGAAGCTATAAAAATGTCCCCCTCACACTCTGCCAGACATCCACAACCCATGAATCATATTGTAAAATCCATCAAAAAGGGCTTCCAAAAGAAGAATAAAAATGCTGAGCCCCACATCGCCATACCCTCACTGCCTCCAATGAGGAATGACCTGAATAAAAGAACAAAACTATTGCCTCTTTTCCAGCTAAACTCCCACTGCCACTGAATGATGTCACCAAAAACATAAATCCGAAGCACATCCAACTAAAATAGCGGAGTTTCCCACATACACCCATTTTTGCACATTGGCAACTTACTGTTGAAAATGAAGCAGGTGCGATAAAGTCCCCAAAATGGCCACCAACTCCCTGGCCTCCAGAAAGCCTGGGGCGACATGCATGCCTCAACTCCACTCCCTCAATGCCTAGAATGACTACACCCAAAAGTAAACAACAAAATTCAACCATGCTAGATGTTCACTACCCCTGCCTCATAACACCAAAGGCATAACTAAGTGCCCCAAAACTGAAGAAAAATATTTGCATCAGCCTCACTGCCAGACCTCTGCTGGACCATCATTATGCCAACAAATGCCTAAACAGCCACCATAAAAACCATTGGAGCCCTATAATCTGCCAGAGACCATATTTCTTGCATCCCGTCATCAAATGCATAGATCAATCCATAGCATGCAATTGAACATAAATATTGGAATCAATTTGAATCTGCACCCGTTTTTTAGATGAACAATTAATGTAAAAGACCAAACTCTAAACTGTTCTTGCATTCAACCATAGCATATGCCGCGCCATCTTCTGAAATATATTTTCAGATGAGGAAGTACTTTGGTGTTTGTACTTTTCGTACTCATCTCGACCATCTGTTTCACTTTTCTCTGTGAGATCTTTTTGAACTGAAGCAAAATCTTTGACTTGACTCACAAAACAAGACCCACACACCTGTGGACTCTGACTGCAGTACTCAAATATGAGGGTGGAATCTCTCAGCCATCAATTCATGACTGGGGACTGAGGGCAGATTTTTGACCTGGCCCTTCATGCATAACAAAACAGGTTTTGTTCACCTACTGATCTGTTATGCATTGGTGCCAATGAATCACATGGGCATGACACCATGGGCCTGCTGTTGTTACCATTGTCTCCTCTCCTTCTGTACAGCGTTATCCATGGGAGCACATAGGTATGCACTTTTGGACGGCAAGCTTGGGACTCAAATTAACAACACAAAAAGATGATGGACGGAATGCTGAACATTGTCAAATGTTCACCCCAGTACAGAGATCTGGGCCTAAATCCACTGTTTTTTTGCTCACCATAGCATTCCAGATTGAACCCAGGTATATGCAAATCAGTCTTGACTCTGCTCCCCATGGGAACAGTCCAGCCCAAACTGCCTGAACTGGAAACAAGCAAACTGGGGCCGGTTTCGAGGTATCACCCCTCATCTTGTTTCTGATCCAGGGAGGACCTGGCATGGTCAAGACTGATTTGCATATGGCTGGGTCTAAACTGGGGTGGAATGGTGAGCAAAAGAGCAATGGATTTAACCCAGATCTCTTGACTGGGGGTGAATGTTTGATTTGTTCCACATTCCATCCATCATTTGTGTGTCTTTTGGGACTCAAATTTGGACACACTCAGACTTACATGTGAATAGTGATGGAAGAAAATGGTTTAATCATTTTTAAGCACTGGCAATTCCTCTCAGATGCATATTTCTACCCCTTCTTAGTTTCCCTGGAGGACCATGCATATGTATATCAGTTTTCAGTTATGGCACTACCCCAACGGAGCAGTCCAGATCAGAATTGTGGGCCACATCACTTCTAAACGTTGGTACAAGTAGCTCGCAGATGCTTTGTTAGTATGGGTGTACGGAATTAAATGGCAGCCAGAGTTCTGTGAAGTTATCAACAACACAAATTTTGAAGTTGCAAACTATGTCAACTTCAAACGATCTTATCTGAGAGGAAGTTGCCCACAAAGAAAAGCTTTTTTTTTGTTTGAGTGTTTTGGTACAAAATAATTTTCTAGAGAAATTCTCCTGTAAAATATAGGGCTTGCAGGAATTTACACCGTTTTCTTAAAATTGAAAGACTAAAAACTTTGTGAAGTTCCCAAAGTTTGTAATGTTTAAAAAGCTTATATAATATGACAGTTTCACGTCCCCACCCCTCCACTTTCAGGGCCTCATCAGTGAGGTGCAGTTTGAGTCCCTAAGGAACGGCAAACTTGTGACACAGGACTGGGTATTCTTATCCCATGACGTGATACCAGAAGCATATGTTGTCTCCTTGAAAACCATAAGGCCTTAAGTCAACAGATTTATTTTCTAATTATTTTAAATTTGACAGAAATTCCTCTTCTTAGAATTTACCAAGGTCCAGTCCTCTCAGTGACCTCTACCGTGACCTCTACATTTTTGCCCTAGTGGGTAATGCTCATCAGCGAACACATTTTATATCCTAGAATCATCGAAATGCAGCAAAGAGCAAATGTCTTTCTTATCTGTGATACACTCGGAATGTTAATGATTATGGCGGAAACCTTCAGCTGAACCCGGAGCCAACTCATGAACAATGGGCCTCAGATCTTAAAACACATATTTTGTCTTGTCCATGTTTCCAAGTATTGTGTTGCCTCCAAGGCTTGTGGGAGGATGAAAAAATGAGAGAAACTGAGATGGCGGGAGGGAGGAAAGAGATGGATTTTCTGTCCAAATACCAAGCTGAACATAAGAGTGCTTCAGTTTGAAGGAGCTGTCTGCTTGCGTCTATATCTGACACAATTATTCACACTCTGACACTAATTGAGAGCTACTAACGTGTGTTACTCTAAATGACCCTTGCTAGCCAGCACTAATATAGGCAGGACGGGCCTTGCACATGCACAGCCACTCTAAGATCAGTGGCAAATGGATTTGTACAAATATGTGCCCTCTCGAGACAAAACTGGAACTTGACTCTCAAGACCACCCTCTGTGCCAACAAATGAGGATCTTCAAAGACAGCTGGCATCGGTCCCAGGCATATTTTTTACTCATTCCCTATGTTGCTAGGGATGTGAAAGGTACGCTTCTGATCACAAATTCTCCATGGTAACAGGTGGGGCGAGCGTTCAAGTTTCAGAGCATGGTAGAAAGGTTACCCCTGCAGCCGGGGCTCCACAGAGCAGCGGGTTTCCAGCAGGAAGTCTTTAAACAGATACCGGGATCGGATCATTTGTTTGGTCTTCTCTGCTCTCGAGAGTAAGTCCCCTTGACCTTTCGACCTCTTCAATTACAGGATACTTTAAAAAACATTGAAACTGTATCCCGCGGGGCTCAGACTGACACCGAGATGGCATCATTAGTTCATACACACTGTATGAAGTACGGGCATGCGGTGAAAGAACTCTGGGGACATGTGTTTCTGGTGGGGGCGTGGCTTCACCTTAACTTGCCCTTGCCACATGTTATCACAAAGACGCCGCGACCGATTGTCTTTCGGCAAAACTGAGCGACTAAAAAAGAACATAGCCATTTTTATCGCATTGCTGTGAGTGAGCTTTTTTAATAATAGGCGCAACTTTTAACTAACTAGTGCTTTAGAAGCAGAACAGGTACAGATCTGATTTTCTGACACTCGATATTTAAACTAGCATTTTGAAAAACACCTTTTTTTACTGAATCAAATGAAGAAATAATTTAATTTTCATCGCTCGTGGATGCACCGTGGGGGTTCATCTAATGTAATGGGAAAAATACATATTTTTAGCCACCAAAAATAATGTAAGTACCTAAGGTCACCAAAATCTATTATATATATATATATATATATATATATATATAAGAATGTTTTCTATTTCCAATAGACTCATTCACGTTGTGTGTTGGTGCTGGCCCACAAATGCAATTTGTTCGCCATTATGCTGGCCAGTGAATTCCATGAAACGAGAATGATGCACAATGGAGTGCGGCCAAATATAATACGAAAGAAATACGAATCAAGTGTTAAAGTCAACACCGATTGCACTCAAGATTAAAACTGGATAATTTGTGACTCGCACCAATTAACACCTTGTGAATCCCAACATCATTTCTTTTCTAGCAAATATAAAAAAAATTGGCACACAACGTTTACGGATGTGCTAAGCGTTTCTTGACATATCACTGCAGGAAAGCTTTTGCTAGTAGTGTAGTGGTGGCCGATCCACAAAGGATGTTTACAGACTTAACCCTGGTTTTCACCTGTAACAAGTCAAAGTGGAAATTTGTGTAATTCACACCTGCATCACAAACCCTGAAACAGGAGTAAGTGGTAGGGATCTTACAATAAAAAACTTTTTAAACGCTTCTTTCTGCTGTTTCCAAGCACTTTAATTGACAGATACTACCTCTACGAAATCAAATTGTGCTGCACTTACCAACACTAGAAGGATGGAAGTGAAGAATGACTCAACCTTGCCATGTTTCAAACTCGTTACCTGCAGATCACAGCACTAGAGTGGAATATAATTAAGCCAGTCAAATATTTTGAATAGTTTGGATGTGTCCTAATTCCAATAATAACCACCCTTAATATTTTACATTTTCACCAGCCAATATTTAGGTACTTGTTGCGCTATGTCAGTTCATTTTGTAAGGTGTTACATAATGTTTACGTTGAATTACAGGAACCGTAATAGGAAGAAAGAGTGAATGTTAAAAATAATAAAGGGAACCATGGGGCAGATTTACAAGTCCCTTGCGCCACTTTTGCGTCACTTTTCCCATGTTAAAAGTGACGCAAAAGTGACGCAAGGGGCTTGTAAATCTGCCCCCATGGACTTAGGCGAATTCCCAAAGCCTTCAGCATTTTTTAAATTTAGGAGTTCTCTAGTGACCTCAGTGAGGAGCAAACAGAAGGAGCAAAACTCTGACTACACAGACTTTTGTGTGCATGTTTTAAATTTTTTGCAGTATTATATAGCATGATTTTGGCCCACGGCCTTAAGAGCAATGTTCATGAGCACCAGATCATATTACACTTTTTTTTTTTTTAGCACAGGGAGGTGAAACGATTAACCCAGAATAACAGTATGTAGAGCTGAGGCCGAGACTCATACCTGGTTTTTCAGTTCCAAGGTTTCCACTCTGACCACTAGGCTACACCTCATCCTCTTCTATCTTTAAAGTGTCTAACCATTAAATCTTTGTAAATTGAGTTGCTTATTTTTCTAGCCAATTTGTCCGGTATTCCTGTTGTCTGTGTTAAAGAAAACCTGCCCACATGCCATTTCAAAAGCTGAAAATATTAATTTACAAAAGAAAAATCTATCTGGGCGTCACAGAAATGGGCATCAAAGGGGGCATTCATCAGCCCAAGTGAACATAATTTGCCCAGGAGAGGCAAGACATACATTTATAGGTTTTCATGTAACAGGACTCCAACAAAGTTCATGTAATGAGACTGAAAGAAAGGAGTTACAAAGGTGCAGTATTCTGAAGTCACAAGAAAGCGAGCAGGCAACCTTCCAACAGATGCAGAAATGTAAACTTTCACATTCACTGCTGACCCCAGTCATCAGAAATGTCTTGCTTCAGGAGCGAAGAATGGAAATGAGGCTTTACACTTCATAGATTGGCACAACTTGAAGGCATGATTAGCATAAAGAGAAAGATGGCTGCCACAGTTACAGTTAAGCTGAGTCAAAATTTTAAATATCATGAATTAGGTTTCATGGACTTAGTACACAGGGACCAGCTAAAGTTCAGGAAAGTGGGATCCATGCCAGATTTTGAGTTTACCCATATAAAATAAATGTGTGTACAATATGACAAAGTGGCATTTCATGGCCTAACAACAACACAACAGGTTGCTGATTAAGAGCTAAATGGGTGTCCACCTACTCCCCTAATCATTCCAAATGTCGACTGCTTCATTGTTTCTGAGATAAATCAGGGACCATTGATCTGACAGTCCTCTAGGGTGGTCTGAAGTGTGCTACTGAGAGCTCTAGTTTCATTGTTTTTAGGCAGAACGTTTTCACCATTCAACGGTCACTATTATCTGTTCTTTGGAACCATGCTATAAGGTGTTTTTTTCATCCTTTAAAGGCACCATATAAGCAAGGGTCATCTACATAAACTAAGGATATCAACATTGTTTCATTTGTATTGTGAAATGACACAAAATTTCATAGTTTTAGTGAAATTACACTTTTAGCGAGAAATATGTTTTGTCGACATCTTACTTGACGTCGTTCTACCACGGGCAGGCTTTGCGTTAAAAACTCATGCAGGATACTGGCAGGAGTCTGGGTTGAGCATAAATGGTCTCTCAGTGAGATCCGCTATGCCGAAACCTATCGTTCCTGGGTGAAAATTATGTGAAATCCGTAATACAGAATTTAATGAAATTTCACAAAATTTGCATAACTCAAAGTTCAGGAACTTCAGCCAGGCATAACAAAGGCCCAAATACCAGTTTTCAGATTTCCTTAGGAGTTTAGTCAATGGATGAAAATCAATGAATGAAAAAGATGAAAGGCTGAGAGCTATGGCACTTTTATTGAAAATCAGCTTTTGGAAAAATAAACAATTCACTGAATATTCTCAATTTATGGTCTCTCAGCAAGTAGAGGGGGCACAACATTTTGTTAACAAGAATTGGCAAAATAAATAGGTCTGGACTTGGTAAGTTGGCGAAAGGTTCATTTGTAAAAATGTTTTAATTGCAACCATATACCATGAAAATAAAATAAAAGAAGGAAAACACATGCTGCTGTTTAACTGTGGCAGCCATATGTTTTCAACAAAGAATGAAAATTACAAAATAACGATTGCATATAATTTAATCAGATCAGTACAAGTGTTTCCTAGCAGGCAGATATACTTGGAACTGGTATGGAAACAATTTTTAGGTTTAGTACATATCACAGAAAACAGGATCCCTATTGGTGCAAAGAAAAGGGAATTTTTGCTCTGAGTTACTCTAACCTGAAGCTATAGTTTAAATACGTGTGACTGAGAAACCTTAAAAAATAAAAGAATGGAATACAAAATAAATTGGCAAAGGAAGGTATTAGCCCACTAACATGGCATTGAAGGGCAATTCTTGTTGGGTGGATGCGCACATCTGATCAGGTAAAATGTGGCACTCAAAGAGAAGGAGAGCCAATGGCTGAAATGGGCTGACATATTGCCCAAGCTGTATGTTGGGGTTGGTGAAGCAAAATGGGAATGGATGTTGCACTGACCAATGGATCAATAGGGCTGACACAAAGGCCCTGTATGTAAATATGCATGTGTGTATTTTTCTGTTTAGGGTTTTTTAAGGCCTGGCTTGATATATACCTAGAGTTGGCTTTTGACTCACCCAGAGGTATTCCTCTCTCATATTCCGTTTAGTGTATCATTCCATTTCCTATGGATTGCTTGCACTGAAAATGCATGAGTAACTATTTTACACCTGAAAAGTACTCTGAATCATCACATATAACATTCTTTATTTCGTACAAGCATTATAAACAGAAAATACCCATTTTTTTCCTTCAGCTTTCTTAATTAATGTTTTAGTCGGGGCTCAAAATGAAAGCTAGCCATTTTGATCTTGCTTATTGGTACAAGAAGCTGGTGATAGAGCCAAACATGCCTCTAGGCCAGACCTCAAAACGTGTCATTCTCTTGTAGCTAAATTAAATCTAAGGATATACAAGCTGCTCATCCATGCTGACTCTGTAGATTAATATGTACAAAGGACTGTGTCTGGCATCGGCCTAATATCATGTTCCTCCTTAAGAGTACATGCTCCATGAAAATTCTAAAATGTTCTCCCATCTGATTGCTGGAATTCATCGGTCAGCGCACAGCCATTTTTTCTCCATGATCCCTGAGTGACACATTTTGATACACACTGTTCTTTTCAAAGCATATGCTGTATTAAGACTCCTTGGGATGACGTTCCTTTTGGTAATTTGTGATCAATATTGAATTGGCACTGCTTTATTGGCGTGGGCAAAGAAAGCTGGAATTGTGTTTCTGAATTACCTCTTTATTTCGTGGTTTGGGGACTGGTAAAGGGTGTAGTATTTGCTGCACAAAGTAAATACATAGAGCACTGTTTGCAGCATTTACCACACACTATAAAATACCTCATAATCCAAGTTTTTCCTAAAAAAAAAGGAATTAGCTCTGGAATCTGTGTTTTTCAAATTGAAGGTCACATGCATAAGTGCTCACTGCACATTTTCTATGGAAGATTTCAGCCGTTTTGACCCACTGAGATTGGCAGAGTAAAATTGGAGGTTGGGTGGGTGTGGTAATTACCACATTGCTTAGAATTCACATACCTTCACAGACTCCTGCTTGTGAAGGGATTGGAATATACTCCCACCTCATAATCACATCCGTAGACTATTAGCAGTTACTACACATATTGCAATTTTTAGGTCGTGCGTAATGAGGGCTGAGTGCACACAAATAGTTGAAATTTCCTATACAGATGAAGGTAACAAAACATAAAATAATACATCCTGTTCTTGAAACTGAGCTGCAATTTTTCCAATTTTTCTGTGAAATTAGCACTAGCTTTGTTTTTACTTTCCTCCCAGTGTTTATTGCCTGGCGATCTTTAACATTTCTACTAGGGGACATCTAGTGGGGCTAGGCCAAGAGTGTGTTTGCTGCATTTTCGGGACCGAAGTTTGGATGTAAGACAAAATTGGTGATGCAAGACAAGTTTCAGCCCATATTTCAACTCTCTTGAAATATTATCCAAGTATGAAAATGATGCCCTCTAATGGTTGCACTCTAAAAAAATAGTCTAATTTATTTTTTTCTGCATGGGGATGGGTGTGAGCAGTGGTCCAAGTAAACATTCATATCTATGCTCCAGAAGGATAGGCTCCCTTCATCAATCCCAATTATGCACCGCCCTAGAAGGCAGCGCATTAATCGAAGATGTGCGGCTCTGAAGAAAACCTAGAGGCAGAGCTGCTCATTGTATTGAAATGAATGATGGCAAATCAATGAAGGTGAAAATAAAAGCGAATCTGCAGATTGGAAGAATAATGATTCTTGTGCTCACATAGAAAGATTAGCCCTTTTATTATAAACAATACCTGCAAGTGCTACGATGCAAAGATGTGGGTCTCTCTTATCAATAAACAGCAGTTATTATTACAGCTACAGTGGCCTCAGAAAAGAAGTGCACAAAAAACACCTGTAAGTCGGCTTGTGAGAAGCAGTTTGCACGTGTTTTGCCAGGTTACTTCCAGCTAAATACAATATAATACAGTCGTAAAGCACACAGCTACCGAAAAAGGTGTCCTGGCGCTAGCGAGAAGAATTTCCACCTTGTCCAAAGGCAAAAGCAAGGTTAAGAAAGGGCTATTGCAGAGTCAAAAAGAAGGGGCATATTAGCAACAACTAGCGAAATTTATCGCAAACCGCGCTTAGCGCGTTTTGTAGGAGAGTAGGATCTGCTTCACATGGGTACCCCCACTTTTTGCTGATGCTTCACTGGTTTTCGACATTAGTCTGGCTGGGGCCCTGCTATTCAGAACCCCAGCCTAGCTGTTTCCTCTTTAAAAGGGTCTCCATGTGCCTTAGGCACATCACTGATTGGGATCTGGAGTGCCCTTGTAAGTCCCTAGTATATGGTATACTATGTACCAAGGGCATAGGTACCTCAGAGGCCTGCCAGGGGCTGCAGCATGTATTATGCCACCCCTGGAAGGCCATCCAAACTGACACCACGGGTCTGCTACTGCAGCCTGGGTAAGGTGGTGCATGCACCCCTTACTGTGGTATAGGTTACCTATATCACTAAATGCATACACACATATAAACCTATAAGTCACTCCTAAGGCAGGCCTTATCAATCCTAAAGGCAGAGTGCATGGTTCCTATGTGGGAGGGTGCCCCTCCATGAGCAGGGCCCCTCTGCAGCGTTCGGAGACCATCTCTGATGCTGTTTGTAGTGCAGCCTGACCATATACTCTTAAACGCATTATATCCTCGCGGTAAAATGCTAACTATGGAATGGCTGCACCTAAACATGTCGTGTTTGGTGTCAAACATCTTGGAATACTACCCCCCGCCAATCCTGGCGGCGGGGGTAGCATTCCACCCTTCTAGAGGGAAAGGCATGTTAACTCTGACGAGTCCGGTAACTTCTTTCCAGAGCCCTGGCATCACAAAATGGATGCTGCTGCCACAGACACGAGTCTGGCCTCCTGCTGCTGGACGAAACTCCGGCAGGGGAGGCCTGGACAATAGGTTTCCTGTCCCAGGGAGGTGTGACCACCTCCCCAGACAGGACAATGTGTATTGGGGCTGGGCGGGAGCACTTTCGGGTGCTTTGAAGTCCTGCACTGGGGGCACATTTGGTGTCCCTGTGCATACCCCAGTTCAAACCGGATCAGGGGCTTGCAGCCCCTGCTTTGGCGCGAACTGGACAAAGGGAAAGGGGTGTAGCCACCCCTCTGCCCTGACCCACCCATAGGTGGGGCCACAGAGTAGTCCATCCCCTATTTTTAGAATAAAGGTAGGAACCCAGTCCTTAGGACTTTAGATTATACCTGGACGAAACTCTGACACGGAATCCTGGACCTTCGACGCTCTACGACAAGATTAGAGGACTGAAGAATCTCCCTTGGGGTCAAGGAGTGACTCCCCTGCTTGGCAGGCACCAAAGAAGCATCTGTCCGGTTCGCATCACTGAAGCTCCCGTCGGACGCCGAAGTCATCGCATCACCAGAGGTGGATTCTCAGACTTCCCTGAGGCTACCCTGAGTCCCCAGCAAAGCTGAGGCCCGTGGCTATCGTGGGTGACTTGAGACCGTGACCCCTGGACACCGAGCACACTTGCAAGTGCACCATCTTCTGGGTCTCCCAAGAAGTCGTGCTTTG
Source organism: Calotriton arnoldi (assembly GCA_963921515.1). Lineage (NCBI taxonomy): Eukaryota > Metazoa > Chordata > Amphibia > Caudata > Salamandridae > Calotriton > Calotriton arnoldi. The sequence continues at coordinate 364,237 of CAWUFW010011213.1, read as the reverse complement.
GGCTCCGAGTAGCCCTAGTCTCCAGCACCACCTGCACCGAAGATCACTGGCCCCCACGCCACGAGTGTCCTGTAAGCCAGCTCCACGTGCGGCATCACGAGGCTCCTTTGCGGTCGCTAGCCCTTGGCTAGTAGCCCTTGACGAAGGCCAATCTTTTCTTTACTTCGCATCCTGGTGGCTCCAGGCCTGCCCTCACTTACCCTCGCTGGGTGAGTTCCCCAGACCTTGCTGGTCTGCATCATCGACGATCTACATCTTACTCGAGACTTGCCGTTGCCAAGGCTTGTTGGGTCCAATCCGGTCGCCGACACCTCAGCACTCGACAGACATCAAGCACCAGCCCGAATCCTGCTCCTGGTTGCCGACAACGCCTCCCGGACCTCGTGGCTGAAGAGTCAAGACGACCGTCACCGCACCTGAAGCACTCGACATCGGTGGGCATCTGTCCATCGCCTTCCTGGTCACTGGCTAGTGACCCAGACTCTGTCCCCTCTGCTTTCAGGTTCTTCAGAACTCCGATCCACTCTTGGATCCACCCGGACACTTTTCTCCTGGTCGCCAGCAGCACTTTGCAGCAGATCGCCATACGAAACGACGACGAAACCCGACCCCGAAAGGCACCTATGCACCCGGCTTCCCTGGGTGAGGTAACACGAGTACTCCGGTGCTCCTGTGGGTAGAGACTCTTCAAAGTCCTAGATCTCAAAGGGTTTTGTCCTAGTCCTCTTCTAAGTGTCCCTTTCCTCTATTTTCCCGATCCCGACTTTCTCCATAGAAGTTAACGGCGTATCGCGGTTGTGTATATACACTGCACGCGTCTCCCGTGGGTCCCCTGTGTCACTACCTTGGGTGGTTCCTTGTGGTCCAAGCACTTCTAGAGGCTCTAGGCCTAGTGTCTAGTTCAGTCGTGGTTCGCATACCACTTTATTGGTATATGGTTTGGTACGCCCCTAGGGCCCAAACGTGTATTTGTGCTATTATTGTGATTTAAGATCTTATAACCTATGTACTTCGAACTCTAGCCTCATAAAGAGACTAGAGGGGTGTGTTTAGTAATAAATACATATATTTTGAATATATACCTGGTGTGGTGCTCTTTCATTTGGTCACTCAAGAGATTATAGACTGGTAAAACAAGCTGCTTTACATTCCTTCAAGACTTAGCCTGAAGGCTGCTCTCCATAGCTACCACTAGGATAGCTTTCAATAAGGTTGTCTTTAACCTACCTACCATAAGAGTCGATTTGGACTGGTGCAAGGTGCCCACTATAATTAGTGGACAGCATATGCCAGGCCAACTTCTCACATTGGTGTGCAGCGTGTGGGATTCCAGCTTGCTATTGTTTTACCAGATAATCTCAATTGAATTGATCAACTGAAAACCACTAAAGGTACCTAAGGTACATATAATTTAAGCTTAGAATAACAGTAAGTTCTACTGAACTTAGAGTTGTGTGTTAAGGGATAGCACAACCCTTTCTACAACTCAAGAGAGTTTAGTAGGCCACACTAGAGTAGGTAGTGCATACACCACACCACACTAGTAATGTCTTTAAAAGCAGGATCCAAAGATACCCTGCAGGAAGCCATTGAGCTTCCCCCTCCAAGTATGACACACTCCCATTCTTGGAACTGAGAGCTTTGTGTAACGTGAGGAAATTAAGGACAGGCCAAAGTCCCACCACCCAACACCTCCAGGAGTTGTTGGTGGCTTATGATCTTAGTAAGTCTTCAGAGACTGAAGGGGTAGGAGCAGAGGGTGGGCCAGCAGATGAGGAAGGGGCCAGGGGTACCACTACCCCCAGCCCCCCTCTGAAACTGACCAGGAGGGTGACAATGACCCTGACCTGGAGAACCCAATCCCTTCTGGGGAAGATGAAGATGAGGATCTAGAGAACCACACCTTTGTCCCCCAGGAAGGATTATGAGTGTGCTCAGAAAGTCTAGGTCTCCTTCTCAGGAGTCTAACCACTCTGGCACCTCAATAGGGAGCTCTGTTTCTTCTCACAGGAGGGAATCCTCTCATGAGAGAAGAAAGAGACTGGTCCAGTATGAGGAAACTCAACTAGAGATCAGGAAGAAGCAATTGGCTTTAGATAGAGAATCCCTAGATCTCCTTAGAGAGAGAAGAAAGTTGGGACTAGAGTCCCATGGTGGCAGCCATGTCCCTAGAGACAGGGAAAGGTCCTATGACCATAGGAACCTGAGCAAGATTGTCCCTCCCTACCAGAGTGGGGATGATATCCACAAATGGATAACTGCTTTAGAGAGGGCCTGTAAAGTACAGAAGGTCCCTCAGGAGCAGTGGGCAGCAATCTTGTGGCTCTCCTTTGCTGACAAAGGTAGAGACAAGCTCCTCACTGTTAGAGAGGAGGATGCTGACAATTACAAGGTCTTGAAGAGTGCTCTTATTGATGGGTTTGGCCTAACCACTGAACAGTACAGGTTGAAGTTCAGAGACACCCAAAAAGCACAGACTCAAGACTGGGTAGACTATGTGGATTGTTCTGCCAAGGCTCTGGAAGGCTGGTTGATGGGCAGTAAGGTGTGTGACTTCTCAGGATTGTATAATCTGATAATGAGGGAGCAGATTCTTAATAACTGTCAAAATCAGCTGTTGCATCAGTACCTGGTTGACTCTGATCTGACCTCTCCCCAAGAATTGGGAAAGAAGGCAGACAAATGGGTCAGAACCAGGGTGAAGCAGAAGGTACAGAACCAAGGTGGGGAAACCAAGAAGCAAGATGCTAAGAACTCTGACAAGGGTGGGGAGAAGGGTAAAGATCAAAAGTCTTCATCAGGCCCCCAAAAATCTTCTTCTGGTGGGGATTCCCAGTCTACCAAGGGTAAAGGCCAAAGAAAACCATGGTGCAAGGTCTGTAAGCAAAAGACCCACTGGACCAGTGATTGCACCAAGTCCAAAGACTTCAGTCCAGCACCCACCAATGCCCCTAAGGCACCTGTTCTCCCTAGTACAGTTGGTGGAAGTGCTCCAGCAAAGGGTTTAGTAGGGTTCACCCTGGGAACTGAGTTGGGCTCTGACCTAGTTAGAGAACTGACTCAGGCTGTGTTAGTCTGTGATGGAGGCATGGATGTGCCCTCCTCTATGAGTCCCAGTAATCTGGGCAAGTACAGACAACAGCCTTTAATCAATGGACGAGAGGCTTTGGCATTTAGGGACACAGGGGCAAGTGTCACAATGGTGACACAAGACCTTGTGCTACCTGGGCAAGTTATGCTTGGTGAAATGTACCAAGTGACCAATGCTAGCAATGTCAGAACAGACCATACTCTGGCAGTTGTTAACTTCTCCTGGGGAGGGGTAACTGGCCTTAAGAAGGTTGTGGTAAGTGCAAACCTACCAGTCGAATGCTTGCTTGGCAATGACTTAGAGACTTCTGCTTGGGCAGAAGTGGAGCTCAGGACCCATGCAGAAATGCTGGGGATCCCTGCAGATGTGTTTGCTGTGACCAGGTCACAAGCCAAAATGTCTAGCACTGAACAGGCCTTGGATTCTGGAAGAATGGACCAAGTGCCTTCCAAGAGGAGGAGTAGTAGGGTTAAGGCAGTGCCTTCCCCCTTGGCTCAGGAGGAAGATCAGTCCCTTGAGGGGGATGATCTCAGCCCTGAAGAAGGAACTGTCCCAGAGGAACTTGAACCTGACCAGGTTGAGTTCTTGGGGACAGGGGGACCTTCTAGGGCAGATCTGAGCCAGGAGCAGCAGAGCTGCCCCTCCCTTGAACCCCTCAGACAGCAAGCTGCTGCTGAGGCTGCTGGGAAAGCTAGTGGTCCCCATACAGTGTATTGGGATGATGGACTCCTGTACTCAGAGAGTAGAGACCCCAAGCCTGGTGCTACCAGGAGGTTGGTAATACCTTTGAAGTTCAGGGGCTTCCTATTGACCCTAGCCCATGATATTCCCTTAGCAGGACACCTGGGCCAGAACAAGACTTGGGACAGAATTGTCCCTCACTTTCACTGGCCCCACATGTCTGAAGACAGTAAGGAGTTTTGTCGCTCCTGTGTAACCTGCCAAGCCAGTGGCAAAGCAGGTGGCACTACAAAGGCCCCCTGATACCACTACCTGTGGTGGGGGTGCCCTTTGAGAGGGTAGGGATTGACATTGTTGGTCCCATGGATCCCCAAACAGCCTCTGGGCACAGGTTTATCCTGGTGGTAGTGGATCATGCCACCAGGTACCCAGAAGCTATTCCCCTCAGGACCACTACAGCACCTGTGGTGGCAAGGGCCCTCCTGGGAATCTTCTCAAGAGTGGGCTTTCCTAAGGAGGTAGTATCCGACAGGGGTGCAAACTTCATGTCTGGGTACTTAAAAGCAATGTGGAAGGAGTGTGGAGTTACTTATAAGTTCACCACACCCTATCACCCACAATGCAATGGTTTAGTTGAGAGATTCAACAAAACCTTGAAGGGCATGATTAAAGGGCTCCCAGAAAAGCTTAGGCGTAGATGGGACATACTCTTGCCCTGCCTTTTATTCGCATATAGGGAGGTGCCTCAGAAGGGGGTTGGTTACAGCCCTTTTGAACTTCTGTTTGGCCACCCTGTGAGGGGTCCACTGTGCTTGGTGAAGGAAGGATGGGAGTTACCTCTCAAGCCCCCAAAGCAAGATATAGTGGACTATGTACTTGGTCTCCGCTCCAGGATGGCTGAGTACATGAAAAAGGCAACCAAAAACCTTGAGGCTAGCCAGGAACTTCAGAAGGCCTGGCATGACCAAAGAGCTGTTCTGACTGTTTACCAGCCAGGACAGAAGGTGTGGGTGTTGGAGCCAGTGGCCCCAGCAGCTCTCCAAGACAAATGGAGTGGACCCCACACTATTGTTGAGCAGAAGGGTGAGGTCACTTACTTAGTGGACCTGGGAACACCCAGGAGTCCCCAAAGGGTTCTCCATGTCAACAGACTAAAGCCATATGTGGACAGGGCAGACATGGGCTTGCTCATGGCTACTGATGAAGGGCAGGAGGAAGAGAGTGACCCACTCCCTGACCTGCTCTCACAGAACCCTGACGATGGGTCAGTTGATGGTGTAGCCTTGGCAGGCAGCCTCACTACCCAGCAACAAACTGATTGCAGGCAAGTCCTCAATCAGTTTAGGCATATGTTTTCACTGACACCCAGTCAGACCACCTGGTGCACTCATGAAGTGGACACTGGGGACAGTCTGCCTATTAAAAACAAGATTTATAGGCAACCTGACCATGTCAGGGACTGTATCAGGACTGAAGTCCAGAAAATGTTGGAATTGGGAGTGATTGAGCCCTCAGATAGCCCTTGGGCTAGTCCAGTAGTCCTAGTACCTAAACCTCACACCAGTGGTGGGAAAAGAGAGATGAGGTTTTGTGTAGACTACAGGGGTCTCAATGCAGTCACTAGGACTGATGCCCATCCAATACCCAGGGCAGATGAGCTCATAGATACTTTGGCCTCTGCCAAATATCTCAGCACATTTGACCTAACAGCTGGCTACTGGCAGATCAGACTAGCTGATACTGCAAAGCCCAAAACAGCATTTTCAACCCCTAGTGGGCATTATCAATTTGTGGTAATGCCCTTTGGTCTGAAAAATGCACCTGCCACTTTCAGAGGTTGGTGAACACAGTTCTCACAGGACTGGAAGCCTATAGTGCAGCTTATCTAGATGATATTGCTGTCTTTAGCTCCACCTGGGAGGATCACCTGGTCCACCTCAGGAATGTTTTACAGGCCCTGCAAAAGGCAGGCCTGACTATCAAGGCCACTAAGTGCCAGATAGGGCAGAGTCAGGTTGTGTACCTGGGCCACCTTGTGGGTGGAGGCCAGGTTCAACCTTTGCAGAGCAAGATCCAGACCATCATGGACTGGACTGCTCCCACTACCCAGACTCAGGTGAGAGCCTTCTTAGGCCTGACTGGGTACTATAGGAGATTTGTCAAGGGGTATGGATCAATAGTGACACCCTTGAATGACTTAACTTCTAAGAAAATGCCCAAAAAGGTTCAGTGGACAGCTAGCTGTCAAAAGGCATTTGATGACCTCAAGCAGGCCATGTGCACTGCTCCAATTCTGCAGAGTCCTGATTACTCCAAGAAGTTCATTGTTCAAACAGATGCATCTGAATTGGGGGTAGGGGCTGTACTGTCACAATTGAATGAAGAAGGTCAGGATCAGCCAGTAGCTTTTATTAGCAGAAGGCTGACCCCTAGAGAGAAACGTTGGTCAGCCATAGAGAGGGAGGCCTTTGCTGTGGTCTGGGCTCTGAAGAAGTTGAGGCCATACTTGTTTGGTACACACTTCCTGGTTCAGACAGACCATAAGCCCCTCTTATGGCTAAAACAAATGAAGGGTGAAAACCCCAAACTGCTTAGGTGGTCCATTTCCCTACAGGGGATGGACTTTACAGTGGAACATAGGCCTGGGAGTAACCATGCGAATGCAGATGGACTCTCTAGGTATTTCCACTTAGAACATGAAGACTTAACTGGGCAAGGTTAGTTTAATGTCCCTACGTTTGGGGGGGTTGTGTAGGAGAGTAGGATCTGCTTCACATGGGTACCCCCACTTTTTGCTGATGCTTCACTGGTTTTCGACATTAGTCTGGCTGGGGCCCTGCTATTCAGAACCCCAGCCTAGCTGTTTCCTCTTTAAAAGGGTCTCCATGTGCCTTAGGCACATCACTGATTGGGATCTGGAGTGCCCTTGTAAGTCCCTAGTATATGGTATACTATGTACCAAGGGCATAGGTACCTCAGAGGCCTGCCAGGGGCTGCAGCATGTATTATGCCACCCCTGGAAGGCCATCCAAACTGACACCACGGGTCTGCTACTGCAGCCTGGGTAAGGTGGTGCATGCACCCCTTACTGTGGTATAGGTTACCTATATCACTAAATGCATACACACATATAAACCTATAAGTCACTCCTAAGGCAGGCCTTATCAATCCTAAAGGCAGAGTGCATGGTTCCTATGTGGGAGGGTGCCCCTGCATGAGCAGGGCCCCTCTGCAGCGTTCGGAGACCATCTCTGATGCTGTTTGTAGTGCAGCCTGACCATATACTCTTAAACGCATTATATCCTCGCGGTAAAATGCTAACTATGGAATGGCTGCACCTAAACATGTCGTGTTTGGTGTCAAACATCTTGGAATACTACCCCCCGCCAATCCTGGCGGCGGGGGTAGCATTCCACCCTTCTAGAGGAAAGGCATGTTAACTCTGACGAGTCCGGTAACTTCTTTCCAGAGCCCTGGCATCACAAAATGGATGCTGCTGCCACAGACACGAGTCTGGCCTCCTGCTGCTGGACGAAACTCCGGCAGGGGAGGCCTGGACAATAGGTTTCCTGTCCCAGGGAGGTGTGACCACCTCCCCAGACAGGACAATGTGTATTGGGGCTGGGCGGGAGCACTTTCGGGTGCTTTGAAGTCCTGCACTGGGGGCACATTTGGTGTCCCTGTGCATACCCCAGTTCAAACCGGATCAGGGGCTTGCAGCCCCTGCTTTGGCGCGAACTGGACAAAGGAAAGGGGTGTAGCCACCCCTCTGCCCTGACCCACCCATAGGTGGGGCCACAGAGTAGTCCATCCCCTATTTTTAGAATAAAGGTAGGAACCCAGTCCTTAGGACTTTAGATTATACCTGGACGAAACTCTGACACGGAATCCTGGACCTTCGACGCTCTACGACAAGATTAGAGGACTGAAGAATCTCCCTTGGGGTCAAGGAGTGACTCCCCTGCTTGGCAGGCACCAAAGAAGCATCTGTCCGGTTCGCATCACTGAAGCTCCCGTCGGACGCCGAAGTCATCGCATCACCAGAGGTGGATTCTCAGACTTCCCCGAGGCTACCCTGAGTCCCCAGCAAAGCTGAGGCCCGTGGCTATCGTGGGTGACTTGAGACCGTGACCCCTGGACACCGAGCACACTTGCAAGTGCACCATCTTCTGGGTCTCCCAAGAAGTCGTGCTTTGGGCTCCGAGTAGCCCTAGTCTCCAGCACCACCTGCACCGAAGATCACTGGCCCCCACTCCACGAGTGTCCTGTAAGCCAGCTCCACGTGCGGCGTCACGAGGCTCCTTCGCGGTCGCTAGCCCGTTGGCTAGTAGCCCTTGACGAAGGCCAATCTTTTCTTTACTTGGCATCCTGGTTGCTCCAGGCCTGCCCTCACTTACCCTCGCTGGGTGAGTTCCCCAGACCTTGCTGGTCTGCATCATCGATGATCTACATCTTACTCGAGACTTGCCGTTGCCAAGGCTTGTTGGGTCCAATCCGGTCGCCGACACCTCAGCACTCGACAGACATCGAGCACCAGCCTGAATCCTGCTCCTGGTTGCCGACAACGCCTCCCGGACCTCGTGGCTGAAGAGTCAAGACAACCGTCACCGCACCTGAAGCACTCGACATCGGTGGGCATCTGTCCATCGCCTTCCTGGTCACTGGCTAGTGACCCAGACTCTGTCCCCTCTGCTTTCAGGTTCTTCAGAACTCCGATCCACTCTTGGATCCACCCGGACACTTTTCTCCTGGTCGCCAGCAGCACTTTGCAGCAGATCGCCATACGAAACGACGACGAAACCCGACCCCGAAAGGCACCTATGCACCCGGCTTCCCTGGGTGAGGTAACACGAGTACTCCGGTGCTCCTGTGGGTAGAGACTCTTCAAAGTCCTAGATCTCAAAGGGTTTTGTCCTAGTCCTCTTCTAAGTGTCCCTTTCCTCTATTTTCCCGATCCCGACTTTCTCCATAGAAGTTAACGGCGTATCGCGGTTGTGTATATACACTGCACGCGTCTCCCGTGGGTCCCCTGTGTCACTACCTTGGGTGGTTCCTTGTGGTCCAAGCACTTCTAGAGGCTCTAGGCCTAGTGTCTAGTTCAGTCGTGGTTCGCATACCACTTTATTGGTATATGGTTTGAGTACGCCCCTAGGGCCCAAACGTGTATTTGTGCTATTATTGTGATTTAAGATCTTATAACCTATGTACTTCGAACTCTAGCCTCATAAAGAGACTAGAGGGGTGTGTTTAGTAATAAATACATATATTTTGAATATATACCTGGTGTGGTGCTCTTTCATTTGGTCACTCAAGAGATTATAGACTGGTAAAACAAGCTGCTTTACATTCCTTCAAGACTTAGCCTGAAGGCTGCTCTCCACAGCTACCACTAGGATAGCTTTCAATAAGGTTGTCTTTAACCTACCTACCATAAGAGTCGATTTGGACTGGTGCAAGGTGCCCACTATAATTAGTGGACAGCATATGCCAGGCCAACTTCTCACACGTTTTTTTTTTACGCCGCCTATCGCTGTATCGCGGAGATAACATGCTATAAGCAAGGTTTATCTCCAATGCTATAAAATATCCAGCGATAGCGGCGAAATGCGTGAACATCGCTGGAAATCAGCGATATTCACGCATTATACGCCATGGTGGACTTAGCCTGACAATCCACCTCCCATTGAACAAACAGGTAAGTCATGTTTTTAGCAGGTGTTAAATTCTAGCGATAATCGCGCTTAGCGTGACTTTTTATCGCTTCGCCTGCCTTGCTGATAGGGGAAGTTGTGTTAGCGACTGTTTTCAGTCGCTTTTAGTTGAGGAACGCCTACCTTGCATGTCATTAGCAATAATTATCGCTGGCATGCAAGGCGATGGGAAAACCGGCCACTATCGCCAGAAAGCTGTCGCTAACGCCTGTTAGCGACAGCTTGCTGATAGGGCGATAAAAAAATCGCCGCTTTAGCAGCAAAAAGTGCAGCTAAAGCGGCGATTAAGCCCTTGCTAATATGCCCCCTAGTGTTTTAAGCTTTTTCCTGAAAACCATTTCAGCTGGACAACTTCTCAAGGCCAGAGGTAAGGCATTCCACAGTCTGGCTGTCAGGTAGGCAAAAGAATGCCCCCCTCTTCTGGATTTAACAATGTAAGGGGTTTGAAACAATTTAAGGTTGCTGGAATGAAGGGAACACTCCTGGAAGGACAGTTTGAACTGGTGCCTAAGATAAAGAGGTCCCATTGAGTTAAAAATCTTAAAAGCAAAAGTGAGGGCCTTACACTGGATCCTTCTGTTGATTGGTAACCAATAAACCTGATGCAAATGACTTGAGATTGAGCACTAGGGATAGGGCACAATTCAGAAAGCAGGGCTTTAAAAGTCGGAAATAGTCTCCCGCACGTTTCAGAAGGGCTACTTTAAATGAAAGTCAGCATTAAGTGCATGAGAAAGCTGGGATGGTGGTCTGCTCCCGTCCGCCATCCAGGCATTTTGCAGTCATTCAGAGGAGAGTAGGCGTGGCCAGTGGCTTGAGTTGCTGACCTTTGACCTGGAGAACCAGGTTCAAATCCTATCATCTCAACATCCTGTGATTCTGTCCCTGATTTAAAGTTGTATAGACGTGCTGCTCCTTCACAAACATAACCGGTATCCCATCCATCGTATTACAAATGTATTATATCCTATGGCGCTTGTAATACAGAGGATGGGATATCTGTCATGTTTATGGGGAGTAACCTTCTGACAAATTCTAAATCAGGCCTTTAATCTCCCTGTGGTAAAAACAAATGTGCAATGTAATCTGGTTCTTTTGTAAAGTGCTCTAAAATCCTTGGACCAAGTTGTTTATATGTAAAACCGAAATAAAAAAGAAAACATTCACAGGAAGCCATAAAAAGACTACTGTATCATAAATATTAATGAGGGAGGAGATTTTGCGATTCCCTGCAAATTGGCATTTTCCACAGTAATTGACTTAGTACATCTGTCTCAGCATAAAATGAAGGTGGTAGTCACAAAGCAGTTGCTACAAAAACACACACTCACTGTTTTGCAACCCCTCCTAGTGCATCTGGGCCCTACTCGTGCCTAGTAGAACTGTGAACCAAATAGCTCCCACACAGTGTTTTATGGATACCCACATATGTTTTTTGGTGTTTTTTTGCATTTTACAAAGCAAACACCCTAACATTCTATTTTCCAACAATAATTGTAAATTTATGAAAGTGGATAATCTGATACACTGGCAGATTTTCCACCGTCATAAATGCAATCTACGACCGTAAAAATCAACATCTTCTGTTTCACCGAAAATATAGATTTCCAGAATTTACTATCATAGTTGTACCCCTGTAGTGTGCAATACATTTGTGAATCAAGTCCTTAATACTGAAAGGATCAGTGTACAACTTTAAGTATCGATTTCATTCATTTAATTTATGTGATTTTTATGGTGCTTTTGGCAAAGCACTGTACAAGAATATTTTTGTAATGTGTCAAATCATATGGAACCTCATAAGAACAACATCTAATCAATAGAAGAGGCAGACGAGAGAAGCTGACTTTTCTAGGGCACTTTTTGTCTATTTAGGGCCTGATTAAGAGTACAGTGCTCCATAGGACCGCCGTACTTTCGATGGGGTAGTGGAAACCGTCACACTGGCAGTCCAACTCCTGCATTTTGAGTGTGGTGGTCCCACCTCCACAAGACCGCCACAATCTGGCGGTGGTGCGGCGGTTAGAGGCTCCAATATGCTTGGAGGTGCCACTGTGGCACCGCCAAGCATATTTTGAGTTTCCTCACTGCCACAGTTTTGATGGTGGTGAGGCCGCCATGAAAACTGTGACAGTGAGGAAACAAAGGGGGCCCTAAAGGGCCCTCTGCTGCCTCAGGGCCAAGGGGTGCCTGCAGGGGGGGCACATGTTGTGCCCCCCTGTGTGCATTTACCCCCTGTTCCAGCAAGGCATGGACTTTACAGTCCATGCCGTGCTGGAACTGGCTTTGACGTTTCCATTGTGGTGCCTTTTTAATAGACTCCACCGTGGGAACGCCAAAGGACCACCTGCCAGACCATGAGATTGCTTGTAATCTGGCGTGCGGTTGAGTTTGGCGGTCCTTGGAGAAAGCATGTTTATTTTTTGAGCTCCATCGATGGTTAAAGAAAAGCTAAAATCTTTCTGCATGTTTCTAGACATTCCAAGCACCTGTAGCTTTTTTTTAAACTGACATTTATTGAACTGTTTCTAATATCTGTTTGCAACAAATATCTAGCAGGTTTTTCATGTGTTTAATTTTGAACTAGAGGTTTTATTTTCATTCTTTGTGTTTGCAAACATGTTCTCTCTTTTCTCTTTCATATTAAAGAACTACATACCAAGAATTTAAGTAGTTTGTGTGGAAAGGTGATGGTGTCACCAAGTATTATATGGGATAAAGTACCCCCTGCTGTATATGATAAAGATATTGTTGTTCCATAATCTTATAAAGGAACTCGACCTTTGGTCTCGTTCTTCTATATGGTTATGGAACACCTCTGTGACTTGCAGTATCCTTATAATGTGCGGCAGGAGACACTTTATCCCTTATATCATAGCACCCTGTGTTATGATAAAATACTCTGGGTACAGCTACATTGTAGAAAGTGTTTTTGTTTTTGTTTTCTGACAGCTGATTATTTTCAGAAAAGCCAACTGGTGTTTATGATGGCAAGCTCTGTTTAGCCTCAGATTGAATGGATTTTATATCCATTGGTTTAAATTCTTAGGATTTAGTTCCTGCTGTTTGCAGATTTATTACATATGTGTAAATTATGTAGGCAAAACCAGTGAATATTATATTACATGTTAAATGTACATTGACAGGTAAAAACCTTTTCCACTTGCCCCAAGATATGTATCTGTTAGACCTGGCACCATTGGCATGGGTCTCCCTTCCATTTTTTCGCTGTTGCCTCCTATGCTTTTGCTATGTTTTGCTGGTCTAGATGCTTTGGGCACTTTGCCACTGCTGTTCAGTGCCAAAGTGCAAGTGCTCCCTATTGTAAATTGTTGTAATGGATTAGTGGCTCCCTGATTGGCTTATTTGATTTACATGTCAGACCCTAGTACAGTGCACCATGAGTGCCCAGGGCCTGTAAATCAAATGCTGCTGGTGGGCTTGCAGCACTGATTGTGCCACCCACAGAAGCAGCTTGTAAAATATGGCTCAGGCCTTCCATTGCAGAGCCTGTGTGCAGTCTGGGACTGCCATGTTGACTGGGCAAGTGCACCCACTTGCCAGTCCCTAAACCTTCCCTTTTCTACCTTAGTCACCCCTAAGGTAGGCCCAAGGTACACCTATGGGCAGGGTGCATTGTATGTGAAAGGTAGGACAGGCCCTGGTGTGTGTGGCATGTCCTGATAGTGAATTACAGCCAATTTTGTTTTTCACTATTGCAAGCCTATCTGGTCCCATAGGCCAGAATGGGGAGTTAGTTTATAACAGCTTATAAACATAACTGACCCTAGGAACAAGATAGAGAAATAAAGTTTAGTATGCCTGAACTCAGAATGTTAAAATACATCTTTTAGTGTGGGTGATTTTTACATTCTGTGTTTGAAAATACCACTTTTAGAAAGTAGATATTTTCTTGCCTAACCATCCAGTATGCCTCTGCTAGGTTTGTGTATTACATGTCTGGTTTGTGAGTGACAGGGGGCTGGAGAGGGCTTTGGCTCCAGCAGTCTGATGAGTCAGGGCTGGGCTGAATAGGACCTGGGTTGAATAGAGAGTAGGGGAGGAGATTTCCTTTCACTTGCCTCAGCCTACATTGAATAGAGAGTAGGGGAGGAGATTTCTTTTCAGCTACCTGGGCCAGGTCTGCTTTCAACAATGCTGTCTCCACCTCCTGCCAGGAAGCTGCACCAGGGAGGACAGAACTGGTTTGGGCTGGGTACAGACACTCTCTGCCTTCAGAGAACAAATAAATTGTGTGTATAAAAAGAGGAGCCCAGACCCCAGAACTTTAGATCACTTCTGGGAATTAAGACGAACCTTTGCCAAGGAGAGAAATCAAGGAAGCTGAAGGAGGAGACTGCCCCTGCGCTGGTTACTGTTTGGGGTTGGCCTGCAGTGGTTACTTATTGCCAAGGAAAGGAGAAAAGGAACTTTGTGTGTACTTTATCATCTTGAGGAAGATCTCCAAGGGCTTGAAGCTGAGCTTGCCTCCTGTTCTGAAGTCTCAGGGACACAAAGACTTCACCACCAGTTTCCCCTGAATTTCCTTGCTGGGAATTCTACCTGCCGAGAGGTGCCTGCTGTTGTTTTAGGACCTCTAGAGACTGCGTGTCGCTGGGAGCTGGAAGCGTGACGCAACGAGGAAGAAGCGTGCCGCCGCCCCAGCTGTTTGCCGTCGCATTGCCGAAGAAGCGTGTCGCATCGCCGGAGAAGCGTGCCGCCGCCACAGAGGTTACCGTCGCGTCACCGGAGAAGCGCGTCGCAGGGCCTGTCACGGCTCAAGAAACCACCGATTTAGCCACACGGCCATCGGGCGTGCACGCAGCGTATCCAAGTTGTCGCATCGCATCAAAGACGCCATTTTGTCGCATCGCACCGGATCGTCTCATCGCATAGAGGTGCCATCTTGACGCATCATAACCGGAACGCAGTAAGAAACCGACGCATCCCCTCCTCTCCGGTAAGGAACCGACGCATCACCTCCCCTGCGCTGCAGTAAGGAACAGACGCATCACCTCCCCGGAAGCAAGGAACTGACGCATCACCTTCCCTGCAGCCCTTTTGCTTATATTGCATTACGCATCTAAGGTACTTTGAGAGTAAAGTGTCGCATTTACCATCTACATTGAACTAAGCTATTTCTACCATTTGAAAGTCATATTTTTGAATACTGTATTGTGGATTTTTGTCGTTTGGTCTTGTGTTAAATCTAGATAAAGATTACTTATTTTTCTAAACTGGTGTGGTGTCCATTAGTAGTGTTTTCACTGTATTACTGTATGTGTTCACAAATGCTTTACACACTGCCTCTGAGATAAGCCTACCTGCTCGTGCCAAGCTACCAAGGGGTAGAGCAGGGGTTATTTTAGGAGTGTAGCCCCCTTACCCTGACTAGAAGCAAGGGCCCCTACTTGGTCAAAGGTACCTACCTCTGCCAACTAGAGACCCCCATTTCTAACAGTATCAAATGCTATTTTTAGATTTGCTGTACACCAAGACCTCTTGCTGTGTATACAGAGAGTGGGTCCTGGTTCCACCCACTTCAGTCATTGGCTTGTTTTGGTCAGTCCCCTACAGAGTTGTATGATACAACCACGCATGCGTAAACCACACATGCCTAAGCAACGAGGTCTGAACCACGACCGCGTCTTTACCACTCATGCCTTTACCATGCATGCCTTTACAACGAATTTCGTTGTAAAGACATGATTGTTAAAGTGATATGCATGGTAAATTGCACAGCACAACCCCCCCACCCTGCGCCCTAACAACCGATGACCCAGCCCTGCAATCCACCCTGCCCCAGTCCTTCAAGCTACCTTGACTCCTCAGCCTGAGCTCTAACACTCTGCCCCTGACCAAAAAATGACCCTGACCCCAGTACTCTCCCTGAGCCCTAAAACTGATCCCCAGCCTTGAAAACTGTCCCTTGTCCTCCCCCTGCCCTCAGGCCTAAAACCCTGCCTTCTCCTAACAAACTACACTGACACCAGTATCCCCACCCTGAGCCCTAAAACTAACCTCCACCCCAGAAAACTGCAACTTCCCCCTACCCTGAGCCCTAAAACCCGGGCCTGGCCCTTAAAACGGCCCTGACCCCCAATCCCTAAACCCTAAAACCCTGCCCCTGCCAAAAAACGACCCCAACCCCCCGGCCCTGAGCCCTAAAACTAACCCCCACCACTAAAAACGACCCCTCCAACCCAGCCCCACTTACCAGGCCGTGTCCTGGAGCTTCCTCTCTTGATCCTTCCTGTTACTCTACCCACCCATGCGCACATCTAGACCACTGACTGCCTTACCCATGCACGTACATGGTTTAAGGCATATACGTGGTTAAGGCTGATGCGTGGTTTAGGCAAGCGCTGTTCCGCTTGCATGGAAAAGGCATGCGTGGCTCAGCCCATGTTGTAAAGGCCCTATCTCCCCTACAGCAATAGATTCTATGGCCTGTCTGTCACATTTTGGATTAGCCCACAGTACTTCAGGGATGTTTACATTTTTACTTGGTGAAAAAGTAGTCCATCATATTTGTCAGTCCCTCCAGTTTTCCTGTTGTTGAGGCATCCTGCTAGCACCCTTAATTTTAAGGACATTAACATGTTCTACAAGGCTACTCTCCTCTACTGTGCTGATAATGAAATGGCAACTTTCTACGCTAGGGGTAGCAGGAACAAAAACTGCAGGAGAACAGTAGGGTGGCGACTTCCAGTGGCCCTCCACGACAATAACCATGTTGCGGTCACACAGAAGGCTAGTTACATGAGGCAACTCAGCTCCACAAGTGGTGCAGAGGTTACAACGACTGTGTCCTTCTATCAGACAGCAGCAATAGAACATGGAGAAGTCTGGAGGACAGAGGGATGCCACGTTCTGGAGAAGTTTTACCAAACAAGGGGTTGGGCTCTTATAGTCAGTTAGGCTGAGCCACCTAAAAATCCAACAAACACCAATGCCAAAACTGACTCTTCTTTCGGAACTACAATTAATACATCGACGCTATATTCAATAAGCGATCTCTGTTTATTCTTTTTGCAACATCCTACACACATTTGTGTTTTTTTTGGCACACACCTAAGACCATAAGCAAAATTTGGACATTGAAAAATAAGGACTGATTTATTGATGTATTGTATTTATGTTATTTGCGTTGTGTATTATTCATTTGTATGTATTTGTACTAATTAATTTTTGTTTGTATCCGCTGTTGTGCATTGTTGTTTTGATGAGAGGGAAGAAACATTTTGGATACATTTTGCTTATCGTCTTCTGTGTGTGACAAAAAAAAACAAATGTGTGTGGGATGTTGCAAAAGATTAAACAGTGATTGCTTTTATTGAATATAGCATCTATTGATTAATTGTAGTTCCGAAAGAAGAGTCAGTTTTGGCACTGGTGTGTTTGTTGGACATTCTGCAGACAGGCAAAGAGGGGGTCCCTTAAGTCATCTGGTGCAGTACTCTGCTCAGCTGTTTGATATAAGGTGCAGAGACTTCTGGGACACTGAATACTAAATGAGCAGTGGCATCCTGCTCATTTACTATTCAGTGTTGCAGCAACCTCTGCACTCAATAAGCAAAAAGAATGGGCTGCAGGGATACTGTGGTACAAAATGACTATTGGTCGTTTTAGGGCAGCCAGGTAATATTTAGTACTGAAGAGGCTTGAGATGTTTCATTACAGGTGGGGTAAGCTGCTGTTGTGAGGTAATACGATTTGTAATTAAATGTGTGCAGTATCAGTCATTCTATTACAAACCACCACCACCACCACTGCAGTCCAACCACCGGCACACTGCAGGCCCGCCAGCAGTATTATGAGTGTGGCAGTTGGACCGCCACAGGACCGCTGCATACTCTGGGGATCCAGGATCCCACAGTGGTCGTGCAGCAGTCATTAGCAACAAAATGCTTGCTGAACATTTTGTGGATTGGCTTTCCACCGCCCCTTTCATGGCAGTGAGTCTGCCATGAAAAGGGTGGTGGAGAAGCAACTGAGGGTGCCCTAACATGGCTTCCAGCAGCTCCTGGGCTTGGGGTGAATGCAGCGGGGCACATGTTGTGCCCCCCTGGATTTGCACCCCCAGTTCCTGCAAGGTGTGGTATGCATGCCACACCGTGCAGGAACATGCAGTTGGCGATCTTGTGGCAGCAGTCTGCATGTTAGGCTCGCCCATTAGCCTAACAGACCACCACCGTCAGATCTTCACTGCACCGCCCGCCCGCCTTCGATTACCATTGTAATCCAGCAGGTGGATGCACCACAGCCTTGGTGGTACTCCAGCGGATGGCGTGGTGCCACTGGGGGACGGCCACAGTCTAATATGGCCCTTAAACTCAATCCTAGATGAGCTCTTAAGCCCCAGGAGCTGCGAAAGAACTGCGAAATTACCGATCAAGCCCCATACTCAAAAGCAAAATAATGAAATTCACTGATGTCACCTTTCTCAGTTTATTGATGTTCTCTGCTTAAAGAAATAAGCCTGTGAGTTGCATGAGGCTGTTCTGACTAGAAATACCGTTAATTGATAAGCAAAATCAAAGAGAGAAAAGTCACTATTTCCAAGTTATGGTATAGCATTATTCCACTTGCTTTAACGTTACTGGAAATCATGTGCTGAAGTGGGATGCTTTGTTCAGACATTTTAATTGAACAAGTAAAAGAAATTCATGTATCCAGCTCCTTACATTACAGTGGAGTACTGCTTCTATTAATGTTGTATTCACTGGGATTGCTGACATAAAATCGGAGCCAACAATATCCTGCAACAAAAATATCATATAAAAAATATCGCTTACAAAAAAATAATTCCCCTATCTTTATATTGGTAGGTACAAAAATATCCCCCAAAATTAGTTTTTCACACAAATATCGTTAAAAATATACAAAAATATATTATATATATATATTATCTACTAGCGGTCGCCAGTAGATAGTTATAGTTAGGACCTATTTTCCATAGGAAATCCGAAACATTCTATTTGAAATAACTCTTGCGTCGGGTTGACGAATCTTCGCAAAATTTTCAAACTTTATGGCCCGCTCCGGTCCGCTCCTACCCTGAAAGTTTCGGGGTGATTCGTCAAGCGGGGGCCGAGAAAAAAGGGGGGTCCCAAAACGTGTTTTCCCCATTCATTTTCCCATAGGAAACTTTAGCCACGGCTACAGCCCGAACTGCTGAACGGAATTACACAAAATTTGGCAAAGAGGTAGTTCTTGGTTCAGAAAGAACCCTTTTTGTTAAATGGTGTAAATCCGTTCAGTAGTTGCGGAGAAATTAAAAAAATAAGAGTAAAAAAATCAATTTCCCATAGGAAACTTTATGCAAGGCTACAGCCCGAACTGCTGAACGGAATTACACCAAATTTGGCAAAGAGGTAGTTCTTGGTTCAGAAAGAACCCTTTTGTTAAATGGTGTAAATCCGTTCAGTAGTTGCTGAGAAAATCAAAAGTAAAAACACATATATATCTGGGCGGAGCCTAACCACACATGTCATCGTGAGATCTGATTGGCTGTCAGCACTTCATCCTGGAATTGCTGGCAGCCATCTTGAGACCAATATAAATGATAGTACCCCATTGAAATGCATTGTAGTGAATCGAAGATTTTGAGGGTTACCAAAGGAGAACTATAAAGGGTGATAACAGACTTTAGTTACATTAGAATTCATTTGTTGATGGTACCATACTAATTTCAGGAATTGTGGTGTGTTCTAAGGTGATTTTACCCTGTGAAAAACCTTCTGCTGGGATATCATGAATCATGTTTGAGAGAAAACTATTTTCACATGCTTGTCCCATACAGTTTTGGAAGGTGCTCCAGAAGCTAAAATGAGAGCATATTTTCTGTAAATTCACATTATCTTTCTCAGTCATGTGAGAATGAAGTCTGACATTCTCAGTAAAACATGTTCATCCAACAAGGGCAGAGACTGTCAGTTGATTCCTTTGTGTTCTACTGCAGCTTCCCAGAGTGTTCTAAAGAACAACTAGAGTGCTAACAGCCTTACTTATGACAAAAGTATGGCACACCTGAAGCCATCTTGATTGGAATAAACTGGTAACACTTAAAACATTTAATTTAAAAAGGAACAAAATGATGGGGTTCATCTTGTCATAGAAATTATGGTTAGTGCTCTGGAAAGAAAAATTAGGACATGTTTCAAGTGTGATCTCAAATATCTTCCTGTTATATTTCAACAGGAGCAGGCTGTCAGTTGATGCCTTTGTGTCCTACTGCAGCTTCCCAGAGTGTTCTAAAGAACAACTAGAGCACTAACAGTCTTACTTATGACAAAAGTATGGCACACCTGAAGCCATCTTGATTGGAATAAACTGGTAACACTTAAAACATTTAATTTAAAAAGGAACAAAATGAGGGGGTTCATTTTGCCATAGAAATTATGGTTAGTGCTGTAGAAAGAAAAATTAGGACATGTTTCAAGTGTGATCTCAAATATCTTCCTGTTATATTTCAACAGGAGCAGCCTGTCAGTTGATGCCTTTGTGTCCTACTGCAGCTTCCCAGAGTGTTCTAAAGAACAACTAGAGCGCTAACAGTCTTACTTATGACAAAAGTATGGCACACCTGAAGCCATCTTGATTGGAATAAACTGGTAACACTTAAAACATTTAATTTAAAAAGGAACAAAATGAGGGGTTCATTTTGCCATAGAAATTATGGTTAGTGCTGCAAAAGAAAATTTAGTGTATGTTTTAAATGAGATCTCAAATCCTCTTCTATTTCATTAGAAAATTCTGACATGCAGACTGAAACAATCACTTTCAATACCAGCAGTAGACTTCCAGTTAACTCCTTGGTGAGCAGTAGCTTTACTACAGTGATCTAATGAACAACTAGAGTGCTAACATTCTGAATTTATGGCAAATGTGTGACACATCTGAATGCCTTCTTGATGGAATCAAAGTAAAAAACTGAAAGCATTTCCTACTGAGGAGACTGCAGTAAATGAGGAAATTAGGAAACTTCATAACAAAGAAGTCTTCCAAGATGCCCACCAGTGAAAAAAGAGCCCAAATGTAGCACAAATATTACCCAGATGTAGCCCACATATAGCCCAATGACAAAAGTGTGCAAAACACTTTTTATTTTTAGTTTTTTGCAGTTTTATGTAGTGCAGACTGGTCAGGTATTGGAGCGTTGCATCTTAAAACATGACCCCCTACACTAGAAAAACACCACTGCACTACCCTAAACCCTAAAACACTACCCCCAGCACGACCCCCTACACTACACAAGCACCACTGCACTATCCTACACCCTAAAACACTACCCCCAGCATGACCCCCTTCACTACACAAACACCACTGCACTACCCTAAACCCTAAAACACTACCCCAACACCACTGCACTAACCTAAATCCTAAAACACTACCCCCAACACGACCCCTACACTACCCAAACACCACTGCACTACCCTAAAACATGACCCCTACACTACACAATCACCACTGCACTACCCTAAACCCTAAAACACTACCCCAGCACGACCCCCTACACTACACAAGCACCACTGCACTACCCTAAACCCTAAAACACTACCCCAAGCACGACCCCCTACACTACACAAACACCACTACACTACCTTAAACCCTAAAACACTACCCCCAGCATGACCCCCTACACTACCCAAACACCACTGCACTAACCTAAATCCTAAAACACTACCCCCAGCACGACCCCTACACTACCCAAACACTACTGCACTACCCTAAAACATGACCCCCTACACTACACAAACACCACTGCACTACCCTAAACCCTAAAACACTACCCCCAGCACGACCCCTACACTACACAAGCACCACTGCACTACCCTAAACCCTAAAACACTACCCCAGCACAACCCCTACACTGCCCGAACACCACTGCGCTGCCCTAAACCCTGAAACACCAGCCCCTGCACGACCCCTACACTGCCCGAACACCACTGCACTGCCCTAAACCCTGAAACACCAACCCTAGCACGACCCCCTACACTGCCCGAACACCACTGCACTGCCCTAAACCCTGAAACACCACCCCTTCCGACCCCCTACACTGCCCGAACACCACTGCCCTAAACCCTGAAACACTATCCCCAGCAAGACCTCCTACACTGCCCGAACACCACTGCACTGCCCTAAACCCTGAAACATCACCCCCAGCAAGACCCCCTACACTGCCCGAACACCACTGCCCTAAACCCTGAAACACCACCCCCAGCACGACCCCCTACACTGCCCGAACACCACTGCACTGCCCTAAACCCTGAAACACCACCCCCAGCACGACCCCCTACACTGCCCGAACACCACTGCACTGCCCTAAACCCTGAAACACCACCCCCTGCACGACCCCTACACTGCCCGAACACCACTGCACTGCCCTAACCCTGAAACACCATCCCCAGCACGACCCCCTACACTGCCCGAACACCACTGCACTGCCCTAAACCCTGAAACACTACCCCCCGCAAGACCCCCTACACTGCTCGAACACCACTGCACTGCCCTAAACCCTGAAACATCACCCCCAGCAAGACCCCCTACACTGCCCGAACACCACTGCCCTAAACCCTGAAACACCACCCCCAGCAAGACCCCCTACACTGCCCAAACACCACTGCACTGCCCTAAACCCTGAAACACCAGCCCCACACGACCCCTACACTGCCCGAACACCACTGCACTGCCCTAAACCCTGAAACACCACCCCCTGCACGACCCCCTACACTGCCCGAACACCACTGCACTGCCCTAAACCCTGAAACACCACCCCCAGCACGACCCCCTACACTGCCCGAACACCACTGCACTGCCCTAAACCCTGAAACACCACCCCTGCACGATCCCCTACACTGCCCGAACACTACTGCACTGCCCTAAACCCTGAAACACCACCCCCAGCACGACCCCCTACACTGCACGAACACCACTGCACTGCCCTAAACCCCGAAACACTACCCCCAGCAAGACCCCTACACTGCCCAAACACCACTGCACTGCCCTAAACCCTAAAACACTCCCCCAGCACGACCCCTACACTGCCCGAACACTACTGCCCTAAACCTGAAACACCACCCCCAGCAAGACCCCTACACTGCCCGAACACCACTGCACTGCCCTAAACCCTGAAACCCCACCCCCAGCATGACCCCCTACACTGCCCGAACACCACTGCCCTAAACCCTGAAACACCACCCCCTGCCCGACCCCTACACTGCCCGAACACCACTGCACTGCCCTAAACCCTGAAACACCACCCCAGCACGACCCCTACACTGCCCGAACACCACTACACTGCCCTAAACCCTGAAACACCACCCCCTGCACGATCCCCTACACTGCCCGAACACTACTGCACTGCCCTAAACCCTGAAACACTACCCCCAGCAAGACCCCCTACACTGCCCGAACACCACTGCACTGCCCTAAACCCTGAAACATCACCCCCAGCAAGACCCCTAAACTGCCCGAACACCACTGCCCTAAACCCTGAAACACCACCCCCAGCAAGACCCCTACACTGCCCAAACACCACTACACTGCCCTAAACCCTGAAACACGACCCCCAGCATGACCCCCTACACTGCCCGAACACCACTGCACTGCCCTAAACCCTGAAACACCAACCCCAGCACGACCCCTACACTGCCCGAACACCACTGCACTGCCCTAAACCATGAAACACCAGCCCCAGCACGACCCCCTACACTGCCCGAACACCACTGCACTGCCCTAAACCCAGAAACACCACCCCCAGCACGACCCCCTACACTGCCCAAACACCACTGCACTGCCCTAAACCCTGAAACACCAGCCCCAGCACAACCCCGTACACTGCCCGAACACCACTGCACTGCCCTAAACCCTAAAACACCAGCCCCAGCACGACCGCCTACACTGCCCGAAAACCACTGCACTGCCCTAAACCCTGAAACACCAGCCCCAGCACGACCCCCTACACTGCCCGAACACCACTGCACTACCCTAAACCCTCAAACACCAGCCCCAGCACGACCCCCTACACTGCCCAAACACCACTGCACTGCCCTAAACCCTGAAACACCAGCCCCAGCAAGACCCCCTACACTGCCCGAACACCACTGCACTGCCCTAAACCCTGAAACACCACCCCCAGCAAGACCCCCTACACTGCCCGAACACCACTGCACTAAAGCCTGAAACACCACCCCAGCACGACCACCTACACTGGCCGAACACCACTGCACTGCCCTAAACCCTGAAACACCACCCCCTGCACGACCCCCTACACTGCCCAAACACCACTGCACTGCCCTAAACCCTGAAACACCACCCCAACACGACCCCCTACACTGCCCGAACACTACTGCACTGCCCTAAACCCTGAAACACCACCCCCAGCACGACCCCCTACACTGCACGAACACCACTGCACTGCCCTAAACCCCGAAACACTACCCCCTGCAAGACCCCCTACACTGCCCAAACACCACTGCACTGCCCTAAACCCTAAAACACTCCCCCAGCACGACCCCCTACACTGCCCGAACACTACTGCCCTAAACCCTGAAACACCACCCCCAGCAAGACCCCCTACACTGCCCGAACACCACTGCACTGCCCTAAACCCTGAAACACCACCCCAGCATGACCCCTACACTGCCCGAACACCACTGCCCTAAACACTGAAACACCACCCCCTGCCCGACCCCCTACACTGCCCGAACACCACTGCACTGCCCTAAACCCTGAAACACCACCCCCAGCACGACCCCCTACACTGCCCGAACACCACTGCACTAAACCCTGAAACACCACCCCCTGCACGATCCCCTACACTGCCCGAACACTACTGCACTGCCCTAAACCCTGAAACACCACCCCCAGCACGACCCCCTACACTGCACGAACACCACTGCACTGCCCTAAACCCCGAAACACTACGCCCAGCAAGACCCCTACACTGCCCGAACACCACTGCACTGCCCTAAATCCTGAAACATCACCCCCAGCAAGACCCCCTACACTGCCCGAACACCACTGCCCTAAACCCTGAAACACCACCCCCAGCAAGACCCCCTACACTGCCCGAACACCACTGCACTGCCCTAAACCCTGAAACACGACCCCCAGCATGACCCCCTACACTGCCCGAACACCACTGCACTGCCCTAAAGCCTGAAACACCAACCCCAGCACGACCCCCTACACTGCCCGAACACCACTGCACTGCCCTAAACCATGAAACACCAGCCCCAGCACGACCCCCTACACTGCCCGAACACCACTGCACTGCCCTAAACCCAGAAACACCACCCCCAGCACGACCCCCTACACTGCCCAAACACCACTGCCCTAAACCCTGAAACACCAGCCACAGCACAACCCCGTACACTGCCCAAACACCACTGCACTGCCCTAAACCCTGAAACACCAGCCCCAGCACGACCGCCTACACTGCCCGAAAACCACTGCACTGCCCTAAACCCTGAAACACCAGCCCCAGCACGACCCCTACACTGCCCGAACACCACTGCACTACCCTAAACCCTCAAACACCAGCCCCAGCACGACCCCTACACTGCCCAAACACCACTGCACTGCCCTAAACCCTGAAACACCAGCCCCAGCACGACCACCTACACTGCCCGAACACCACTGCACTGCCCTAAACCCTGAAACACCACCCCAGCACGACCCCCTACGCTGCCCGATCACCACTGCACTGCCCTAAACCCTGAAACATCAACTCCAGCAAGACCCCCTACACTGCCTGAACACCACTGCCCTAAACCCTGAAACACCACCCCCTACACTGCCCGAACACCACTGCACTGACCTAAACCCTGAAACACCACCCCCTGCATGACCCCCTACACTGCCCGAACACCACTGCACTGCCCTAAACCCTGAAACACCACCCCCTGCACCACCCCCTACACTGCCCAAACACCACTGCACTGCCCTAAACCCTGAAACACCACCCCCTGCACCACCCCTACACTGCCCGAACACCACTGCACTGCCCTAAACCCTGAAACACCACCCCCAGCACGACCCCCTTTACTGCTCGAACACCACTGCACTGCCCCAAACCCTGAAACACCACCCCCAGCACGACCCCCTACACTGCCCAAACACCACTGCCCTAAACCCTGAAACACCACCCCCTGCACGACCCCCTACACTGCCCGAACACCACTGCACTGCCCTAAACCCTGAAACACCACCCCCTACACTGCCCGAACACCACTGCACTGCCCTAAACCCTGAAACACTACCCCCAGCACGACCCCTACACTGCCCGAACACCACTGCACTGCCCTAAACCCTAAAACACCACCCCCAGCATTACCCCTACACTGCCCAAACACAACTGCACTGCCCTAAACCCTAGAACACTACCCCCAGCACGACCCCTACACTACCCGAACACCACTGCACTACCTTAAACCCTAAAATACTACCCCCAGCACAACCCCCTACACTACCCAAACACGACTGCACTGCCCTAAACCCTCAAACACTCCCCCAGCACGACCCCCTACACTACCCGAACACCACTGCACTGCCCTAAACCCTGAAACACCAGCCCCAGCACGACCCCCTACACTGCCCGAACACCACTGCACTGCCCTAAACCCTGAAACACCACCCCTGCACCACCCCCTACACTGCCCGAACACCACTGCACTGCCCTAAACCCTGAAACACCACCCCCAGCACGACCCCCTTTACTGCTCAAACACCACTGCACTGCCCCAAACCCTGAAACACCACCCCCATCACGACCCCCTACACTGCCCGAACACCACTGCCCTAAACCCTGAAACACCACCCCCTGCATGACCCCCTACACTGCCCGAACACCACTGCACTGCCCTAAACCCTGAAACACCACCCCCTACACTGCCCGAACACCACTGCACTGCCCTAAACCCTGAAACACCACCCCCAGCACGACCCCCTACACTGCCCGAACACCACTGCACTGCCCTAAACCCTAAAACACCACCCCCAGCATTACCCCCTACACTGCCCAAACACCACTGCACTGCCCTAAACCCTAGAACACTACCCCCAGCACGACCCCCTACACTACCCGAACACCACTGCACTACCCTAAACCCTAAAATACTACCCCCAGCACAACCCCCTACACTACCCAAACACGACTGCACTGCCCTAAACCCTCAAACACTCCCCCAGCACGACCCCTACACTACCCGAACACCACTGCACTGCCCTAAACCCTAAAACACTCCCCCAGCATGACCCCCTACACTACCCGAACACCACTGCACTGCCCTAAACCCTAAAACACTCCCCCAGCACGACCCCCTACACTACCCAAACACCACTGCACTGCCCTAAACCCTAAAACACTACCCCCGCATGACCCCCTACACTACCCAAACACCAATGCACTACCCTAATCCCTAAAACACTACCCCCGCATGACTCCCTACACTACCCAAAGACCACTGCACTACCCTAAACCCTAAAACATGATCTCCTACACTACACAAACACCACTGCACTACCCTAAACCCTAAAACACTACCCCTACACTACACAAACACCACTGCACTACCCTAAACCCTAAAAAACTACCCCCAGCACGAACCACTACACTACCCAAACACCACTGCACTACCCTAAACCCTAAAAAACTACCCCCAGCAGTACCCCTACACTACCCAAACACCACTGCACTACCCTAAACCCTAAAACACTACCCCCAACAGTACCCCCTACACTACCCAAACACCACTGCACTACCCTAAATCACTACCCCCAGCACGACCCCCTACACTACCCAAACACCACTACACTACCCTAAACCCTAAAACACTACCCCCAGCACGACCCCCTACACTACCCAAACACCACTGCACTACCCTAAACCCTAAAACACTCCCCCAGCACCACTCCCTACACTACCCAAACACCACTGCACTACCCTAAACCCTAAATCTACCCCCAGCATGACCCCCTACACTACACAAACACCACTGCACTACCCTAAACCTAAAACACTACCCCAGCACGACCCTCTTCACTACCTAAACACAACTGCACAATTTGTTACAGGCGATGCAACGCAGGCCTGTGGTGCTTACTGGAAGTACCTGGTGGGTTAGTTGGGCCCCAGGGACCCTCAGGATTCAAGGTGACCTAATCCCCCAACTTAAAACGCTCCACGGGGCGCATTTGCACAGTGGTGAAGGGAGGGCGGGGCCTCAGGTGACATGTGCGCAAACACGCCCTGTGGTGTGTTTTAAGTTGGGGAATTAATTCCCTTTGAATCCTGAGGGACCCTGGGAGCCAACTAGCCCACCAGGTACCTTCAGTAAGCACAACAGAGTTGCGTTGCAGAGAGGTGAAAAAAGGTGCGTGGCCTCGGAACGCCTCTCTGCAACTCAGCTCTGTGGTCCTAACTGTAGGTACCTGGGGGCTAGTTGGGCCCCAGGGACCCTCAGAATTCAGGGGACTTAATCCCGCAACTTAAAATGCGCCACGGGGTGCGTTTGCACACATGTCACCTCAGGCCCCCCTCCCTTCACCACTGTGCAGACGTGCCCTGTAGCGCGTTTTAAGAGGTAGTTTTAATCCCCCTGCCCTATTATGTACTAGGGACTTGCAGAGGAGGTCATGCTAATCACAGGGGTACCCCAGCGCATAGTGTTCCCTAGTGTATGTATGTGTTTTCACTGTATTCTAAGTGTCTTTTAGCATAGCACTGGCTCTGGTTAGTCAGAGTCAGTTACCACCAGTACCCGTCTGAAAAAGTTGTGGGCACAGGATGATTTTGCAACAAGGCCTATTTCTGCTCCTCTGTTGGTTCTTTCTGCACATCTTTTGCTTCTTTCTGTGCGTTTTTCTTCTTTCTTCACATGTCCTACCTCTGTAGGCATAGTTAGAAAACTAGCATTTAAAAAAACCTTTGAAATTCACTTAAAAAATCATAGGTTTCAGGCACGTTATAGTTAGAAATTAGCATTTAAAAAACCTTTGAAATTCACTGAAAAAACCATAGGTTTCAGACACGTTATAGTTAGAAATTAGCATTTAAAAAACCTTTGAAATTCACTGAAAAAACCATAGGTTTTAGGGACAGTTATAGTTAGTTGGACATTTCACTCGTACAAAACCATAGAAATTCCCCCGTTATAGTTAGTTCAGCTAACTATAACTCGCGCCCGCAATGCACTGCTGATGACGTCACATATTACATCACTCATGACATGGTCAGTGACATCACTGATGACATCACTGATGACATCTCAAATGACATCACTGATGACATCATCCATGTGATAATTTCATGCATCTTCTCACACCCTAATATAACTTTTGATACACCCACTCTAAATTACAGACTGCCATTCTCAAAACCATAGACACTCCAACACCAAAAACTACATACCCACTCACTGATTCTTAGGTCTACACACACATCCACTCACTCACCCGTACAGTCACTCATACTTAGTCACTCAGTACAGGACTATCATATGCACTCATACACCTATATAAACACTCACACACCGCCACTCATCCATAGAGGTACTCACACACCTAGTCAGTCATGCAAAAAACTTAATCACACACCCATTTACTCACCTATACAGTTATACACACACCAGCTCACTTACTCATACAAATACAAGCACATTCTTACGCTCTTATACAATCACTGATACAAGTACACACTCATCCATACAGCCACTCTCACAATCACACACTCTCACTTATAGCCATTTATATACTCCAACACACATATATACTGCCTTTCACATATGTAGTTACTCACACATGTACCACTGAGATATACATTCAATCACTAACACACCCATACATACACTCACCCACCCATACAGTCCATCACAGATGCACTCTTGAAACCATGCACCCAGTGAATCACCAACTCACACATCTATGCACAGAGTCACACACACCCCACCCACACAAACACTCAGGCACCCATACAGATACTCAGACAATCAATCAATAACCCATGTAGACACTCATGTAGCTATTCAGAAAGCCATGCAGCCGCTTACAAACCAACAGACAGACGGATACAGACATTCACACAGTTTAGTCACTAACCCATGCATTCAGTAAGATACATTTAATCACTCACTTGTAGAGTCAGTCACTCACGTACTAAATCATCCATTCAGACACTTATACACCCACTCATTCTTCAATACGCCTTTCCCTATATATATTAAACATATTTAAACTTTACAGAAACACACAGTCACTGGATGATGTCATCAGTGATGTCATCAGTGATGTCATTTGAGATGTCATCAGTGATGTCATCAGTGATGTCACTGACCATGTCATGAGTGATGTAATATGTGACGTCATCAGCAGTGCATTGCGGGGTGCGAGTTATAGTTAGCTGAACTAACTATAACGGGGAATTTCTATGGTTTTGTACGAGTGAAATGTCCAACTAACTATAACTGTCCCTAAAACCTATGGTTTTTTCAGTGCATTTCAAAGGTTTTTAAGTGCTAATTTCTAACTATAACGTGTCTGAAACCTATGGTTTTTTCAGTGAATTATCTACTGGCGGTCGCCAGTAGATAGTTATAGTTACAACCTATTATCCATAGGAAATCCGCGACATTCTATTTGAAATAACTCTCTTGCCGGTTGACGTATCTTCGCAAAATTTTCAAACTTTGTGGCCCGCTCCGGTCCGCTCCTACCCTGAAAGTCTCGGGGGATTCGTCAAGCGGGGACGAGAAAAAAGGGGGTCCCAAAACACGTTTTCCCCATGCATTTTTCCATAGGAAACTTTAGACACGGCTACAGCCCGAACTGCTGAACGGAATTACACCAAATTTGGCAAAGAGGTAGTTCTTGGTTCAGAAAGAACCCTTTTTGTTAAATGGTGTAAATCCGTTCAGTAGTTGCTGAGAAAATGAAAAGTAAAAAAGATAGTGATATCTAGGGCCGCGGATCCTCCCGAGCACGAGCTTTATGTTAATTGGCTGTCAACACTCCAAACCAGGAAGTGTTGGCAGCCATTTTGTCCCTCGGTAGAACCGAGGGACAGAAACAAGTGCGCAAAGCGCACAAAGGGGCAGGGTAGAAACACCCTGACCCCCTAGGTCTGCTCAGGGGTCCCACAAGGACCCCCTGGGCAAAAAAATTATAAAAAAAAAATCGGCAGGGAGCGCGAACCCTGCCGAAAAAAAAAAAATCGAAGCGCGGTCTCTCGCGCTTCGATGTTAGTGGCCCCGGGTGGGCCAAGTCCCGAGGGCATGCTGGGGGGGTCAATTTTATGTGTGGGGGCCTCTAAGGGCCCCCAAGCCCGGGGACCACCACCCCCGGGGCCTTATGTATAATGGTGCAGGAGGGCTCTGAGCCCTCCCGCAGCCCTGGGGACCACCACCTCCCCGGGGCTTCTTTTTTTAAATTAAAAACCTGTGTGGGGGGCTCCAGCCCCCACACGCCCGAGGACCACCACCTCCCCAGGGCACTAAGAAAAATTAAAATGGGGGTCCGTTTTGGACCCCAAGCCCCTGGGACCACCACCTCCCCGGGGCTTTCAAAATGTAGGGAGGGGCCGCTCGGCCCCACTCCTGGAGCCCTGTGGTGGCCCTGGGGACCGCCACCCCCAGGGCCGGCTCCTGCAGTGTCCCAGGGTGCCTACCCCCGGGACACTGCTGTTTGCAATGACAGGACGGGAGCCTCGCGGCTCCCGTCCTGTCATTGCAAACTTGCTTTGGATATTGGAAGAGAGAGCAGGTTTCCCTGCTCTCTCTTCCAATATCCAAAGCACATTGCTTTTCCACATGGGGAGCAGCATGTTAGCTGCTCCCCATGTGTAAAAGCAATGCCGGCTCCCGTAGGACACGGGGAGCCGGCAGGACTGTGGGGGTTTGGGGACCCCCACAGTCCCCAACGAGAGGCCAGGCCCCGGGGGATGGGGTCCCCGGGGCCATAAGAGGCCACGGAGGGGGCCACGCAGCCCCCCTCCTCAAAGTAACTTAAAAAAAAAAAAAAGTGCAAGGCCGGCCCCGGGGGATGGGGTCCCCGGGGCCTTAAATGGCCTGAGGAGGGGGGCCACGCGGCCCCCTCCAAATAAAAAAAAAGAGGCCATGCCCGGGGATGGGGTCCCGGGGTCAATACAGGCCCAGGGAAGGGGGCCACGCGGCCCCCTTCCCGTTTTTTTATTTTAATTAAAAAAAAAGGGGTAAGGCCCTGGGGGATGGGGTCCCCAGGGCCTAAAAATAGGAAAAAGGAAGGGGGCCACACAGCCCCCTTCAGGGGAAAAAAAAAAAAAAAATGATCGGGCCCGTAGGCCCCGCCCCCTTCCTTCACCACTCTGCAAACGCGCACCCTGGCACGTTTGCAGAGGAGAAGCAATTCCCCTTGAATACTGGGGGTCCCTGGGGGCCAACTAGCCCACCAGGAACCTCCAGTATGCGCCAGGGAGCTGCCTTGCAGAGAGGTGTACAGAGGCCACGCCCCTTTTACACCTCTCTGCAACGCAGCTCTTTGGCGCTTTTTGAGGTATATGGTGGGCTAGATGCACCCCAGGGACCCTCAGGATTCAAGGGAGTTAATCCCCCAACTTAAAACGCGCCACGGGGCGCGTTTGCACAGTGGTGAAGGGAGGGGCGGGGCTTCAGGTGACATGTGTGCAAACAGGCCCCGTGGCGCGTTTTAAGATGGGGAATTAAATCCTCTTCAATCCTGAGGGTCCCTGGGGGCCAACTAGCCCAACAGGTACGTCCAGAAAGCGCCACAGAGCTGCGTTGCAGAGAGGTGTAAAAGGGGTGTGGCCTCTGTACATGTCTCTGCAACGCAGCCCCTGGCGCATACTGGAGGTTCCTGGTGGGCTAGTTGGCCCGTAGGGACCCTCATGATTCAAGGGGACTTAATCCCCCAACTTAAAACGCGCCACGGGGCGCGTTTGCACAGATGTCACCTCAGGCCCCGCCCCCTCCCTTCACCATTGTGCAAATATTCCTCTAAAATCAGCCGAAATACGAATTCTGATTTACTCACCTGTTATCAGGAGAGACCTCAGTGCTGCATCTTTCAGCCCAGTACTGGTCCTGAAAAGTAATTTTAACCGTACTTACCGGTAACTTGAATTTCCTTCATAGGCTAACATTGACTGGTTTCACTTGGAAATTCTTCTAAGTGTGGAGTTTTGGAACTTTAAAATATTCCTCTAAAATCAGCCGAAATACGAATTCCGATTTACTCACCTGTTCTCAGGAGAGACCTCAGTGCTGCATCTTTCAGCCCAGTTCTGATCCTCAAAAGTAATTTTAACCGTACTTACCAGTAACTTGAATTTCCTTCCATAGGATATCATTGCCTGCTTTTTGCTGAAAAAGTTTCTAAGTGTTGATTTTTGAAACATACAAATATTCCTCTAAAATCAGCCAAAATCCGAATTCTGATTTACTCACCTGTTATCAGGAGAGACCTCAGTGCTGCATCTTTCAGCCCAGTACTGATCCTCAAAAGGAATTTTAACCGTACTTACCAGTAACTTGAATTTCCTTCCATAGGATATCATTGCCTGCTTTTTGCTGAAAAAGTTTCTAAGTGTTGATTTTTGAAACATACAAATATTCCTCTAAAATCAGCCGAAATCCGAATTCTGATTTACTCACCTGTTATCAGGAGAGACCTCAGTGCTGCATCTTTCAGCCCAGTACTGATCCTCAAAAGTAATTTTAACCGTACTTACCGGTAACTTGAATTTCCTTCATAGGCTAACATTGACTGGTTTCACTTGGAAATTCTTCTAAGTGTGAAGTTTTGGAACTTTAAAATATTCCTCTAAAATCAGCCGAAATCCGAATTCCGATTTACTCACCTGTTATCAGGAGAGACCTCAGTGCTGCATCTTTCAGCCCAGTACTGATCCTCAAAAGTAATTTTAACCGTACTTACCAGTAACTTGAATTTCCTTCCATAGGATATCATTGCCTGCTTTTTGCTGAAAAAGTTTCTAAGTGTTGATTTTTGAAACATACAAATATTCCTCTAAAATCAGCCGAAATCCGAATTCTGATTTACTCACCTGTTATCAGGAGAGACCTCAGTGATGCATCTTTCAGCCCAGTACTGGTCCTGAAAAGTAATTTTAACCGTACTTACCAGTAACTTGAATTTCCTTCCATAGGCTAACATTGACTGGTTTCACTTGGAAATTCTTCTAAGTGTGGAGTTTTGGAACTTTAAAATATTCCTCTAAAATCAGCCGAAATCCGAATTCCGATTTACTCACCTGTTATCAGGAGAGACCTCAGTGCTGCATCTTTCAGCCCAGTACTGGTCCTGAAAAGTAATTTTAACCGTACTTACCAGTAACTTGAATTTCCTTCCATAGGATATCATTGTCTGGTTTTCAGCAGAAAAGTTTCAAAGTGTTGATTTTCACAAACTACAAATATTCCTAAAAAATCGCCTGTATGACTTAAACGCATTCTTTCAACTGTTTACAGGAGATGCACCAGTGCTGGATCCAGGATCCAACACTGAGTAAGAAAAAGTAACGAAAACAGTTTTTAACTTCTAAGTGAATTTCCTTCCATAGGATAACATTGGTGATTCTATGAGAAAAAGTTTCTAAGTGTGAACTTTTAAAGTAAAATAATATTCCTTAAAAATCACGACTGTAACCAAAACGCTTTTACTCAACTGTTTACAGGAGATGTCCCAGGACTGAATCTAGGATCCAGTAATGTGGTTAGAAAAGTAATCCATAAAGCAACTAATTGCATTTAACTAGAAATTCACATTGAGCTGAATGTTGCATTGTGTTTGAAAATGTGTTGCCCATTGCAACAACTGTAACTACTGTACTTAAAAGTCTATTGCCTATGTGCAAAGTAATTAAACTAAAGTAATTCATTCTGAGAAAGTATTTTTTGTAATGTAATGTATAATGTAATTACAATGTAATTTAAAAAATAAAATATGTAAAAAAAAATTGTTTCTAAAAAATTTGGAAATCAGTATGAAAAAAATTTATATAACAATTAATACATTTAAAAATTGTCATTTACAAAACCTTTGAAATTCACTGAAAAAACTGTAGGTTTCAGACATGTTATAGTTACAAATTAGCATTTAAAAAACCTTTGAAATTCACTGAAAAAACCATAGGTTTCAGGGACGTTATAGTTACAAATTAGCATTTAAAAAACCTTTGAAATTCACTGAAAAAACCATAGGTTTTAGGGACAGTTATAGTTAGTTGGACATTGCACTCGTACAAAACCCGTGAAATTCCCCGTTATAGTTAGTCCAGCTAACTATAACTCGCGCCCCGCAATGCACTGCTGATGACGTCACATATTACATCACTCATGACATGGTCAGTGACATCACTGATGACATCACTGATGACATCTCAAATGACATCACTGATGACATCATCCACGTGATAATCTGATGCACCTCCTCACACCCTAATATAACCTTTGATACACCCACTCTAAATTACAGACTGCCATTCGCAAAACCATAGACACTCCAACACCAATAACTACATACCCACTCACTGATTCTTAGGTCTACGCACACATCCACTCACTCACCTGTACAGTCACTCATACTTACGGTCACTCAGTACAGGACTATCATATGCACTCATACTCCTATATAGACACTCAAACACCGCCACTCATCCATAGAGGTACTCACACACCTAGTCAGTCATGCAAATAATTAAACACACTACCATTTACTCACCTATACAGTTATACACACACCAGCTCACTTACTCATACAAATAGTAGCACAATCTTACGCTCTTATACAATCACTGATACAAGCACACACTCATCCATACAGCCACTATCACTCACTCTAAGCTTATAGCTATTTATATACTCCAACACACATATATACTGCCTTTCACATATGTAGTTACTCACACATGTACCACTGGGACATACATTCACTCACTAACACACTCTTACACACACTTACCCACCCATACAGTCTATCACAGTTGCACTCTTGAAACCATCCACCCAGTGAATCACCCACTCACACATCTATGCACAGAGTTGCACACACCCCTCCCACACAAACACTCAGGCACCCATACAGATACTCAGACAAGCATTCAATAACTCATATAGACACTCATGTAGCTATTCACAAACACATGCAGCCACTTACACAGCAACAGACAGACGGATACAGACATTCACCCAGTTTAGTCACTAACCCATGCATTCAGTAAGATACGTTAAATCAAAATATTTAAAGTTTACAGAAACACACAGTCACTGGATGATGTCATCAGTGATGTCATCAGTGATGTCATTTGACCATAGGTTTCAGGGACGTTATATTTACAAATTAGCATTTAAAAAACCTTTGAAATTTACTGAAAAAACCATAGGTTTTAGGGACAGTTATAGTTAGTTGGACATTGCACTCGTACAAAACCCGTGAAATTCCCCCGTTATAGTTAGTCCAGCTAACTATAACTCGCGCCCCCGCAATGCACAGTGATGTCATCAGTGATGTCACTGACCATGTCATGAGTGATGTAATATGTGACGTCATCAGCAGTGCATTGCGGGGCGCGAGTTATAGTTAGCTGGACTAACTATAACGGGGGAATTTCACGGGTTTTGTACGAGTGCAATGTCCAACTAACTATAACTGTCCCTAAAACCTATGGTTTTTTCAGTGAATATATATATATATATATTTTTATGGTTTAAAGTAATAAATCTTATAATTTTAATATATAGATTAATTTAATGTTAGTTAAATTAATCTCACTAATACTTTAGAAAATATATTACATACACATATATATATGTATGTGTGTGTGTGCTTATATGTGAACAAAGTTGCACAGAGGAGCTGGAACGCATTGATTTCTTCAGCAAATTCACAACAGTGATTACAGTATTCGGAGAGCTGTGTCTGTTCTTGGAGGAGACGGGATGATATTTACATCTACATATATCTATATATCTATGTATATATATACGACCACGCAATCCCCCCAAGAAACAAGGAGATGGAGGAACTGGAGCAGAAAACAAAGGCGCATACTCCGAAAACAGCAATCGCGGCAGGGGAGGCTACAACAAGAAGAAATGGTCTCAACGGTAACTGGCGCAGACAACACAGTGATCAACCTCTCTGAAACGGTTCTATCTGCTGCTGAAATACAGTTGCTATCTCCAGGTTTATCATACTGCCCTCCTACCAGCTTCAAATATGTTCAATCGAGGGTGGACCTGTTCAAATTTATAAGAAAGCTCAAATTGCTTAAATTTTACAGGCTCAAGAGCACTTCGGACAGTGTCACAGGTCCCAAACAACCTCCTAATAACCTCTCCACACTACAAGTCTCTGACATCAACATATTAAGAACTCTACAGTCTCTATCTAATGAGGAAGAAGTAACACCGGAGTCATCTCAATGGGACATGGCAGACATCGGCATCAGCAGTAATTCTGCTCCAGTGAGTCCCTTCCGTCCAACGTCCAGTTTCGTGCCTATGATGCCCAAAGACGCCATAGATGTTTTCAATGATGTTGTCACTGAGGATCTTAAACAGTTAAACAGAAAGATCATGCGCAAGAAAACACGTAGGAAGTATCAAGATATACAATACTCCAAACTTGTGCAAAAACTCAGGACTAACAAGAACTTGATAGTAAATCAGGCGGACAAGGGGGGCAATATTGTCCTGTGGCCTAGGGAGCTATATTTACAGGAGGCTGACCGCCACCTTCATGACATCGATTGTTACAGGAAAGCTTTGCCCACTGAACTGGTACGATTAAGAGACACTGTGCACAAAGAGCTGGCTCAATGGAAGCGTAAGGGCCTCATAACCAAACATGAATTCAGTTTCCTCAAGAACGAACACCCGATCACTCCAGTGTTGTACTTCATCCCGAAGGTACATAAACAAGTTACACCGGTGCCAGGGAGACAGATCATTTCGGCTCAATGGAGTCTCCTTGATCCAATGTCGAAGTACGTGGATTACTATCTACATGAATTCGTAGAGGGCCTCCCATCGTTCATAAAGGACACTGGCCACTTCCTGTCCAAACTGCAATCTGTTATTTGGGATGATGACTGCATATTCATCGTAATGGACATTTGTTCACTATATACCAGCATACACCATGTAGATGGTATTAACGCAGTCAAATATTATTTGGACAGTAGAAGTATTCATCTATATGAGCATAATCTGATGATTGTAACCATGATAGAAATGTGTCTCAGAAACAATTTTTTCCTCTTTAACAAAATGTTGTTTCAACAGTTACGGGGAGTTGCCATGGGGGCATGTTTCTCCCCCCGCTATGCGTGTCTTCACGTTGGCTGGTGGGAGGAACATGTCCTCAAGGTCAACCACAGGGAGGCTTATGATGCACATGTCCTCCATTGGTGGAGGTTTATTGACGATGTATGTATCATATGGAGAGGATCTGAGGAGTCTGCACACCAATTTGTTCAAAACATTAATGTCAACAACCTTAATTTAAAGTTTACGGTGCATATTAGTAGCAGGTGTGTGCAGTTCCTTGATGTGGAGCTTTATGTAGAGGAGAATAGTATCCAGACGCGACTTCACAGGAAAAGCACTGCTGGCAATTCTGTGCTGCACGCCAGTAGTGCTCACCCACCTCACCTAATCCGCAGTATCCCCTATGGGGACTTCTTGCGCATTAGAAGAATTTGCAGTTCAGACGGGGATCTTGCCAGGTGTCAAGCTGAAGCTCTCCAGAGATTCCTAGCCACACTGAGCTCATACAGGCGTTGAACAGGGCTAATGAACAAGACAGAGAGGAATTTCTGCAGGGTCAAAAGGCCACCACTATTGTGTCTCCAATAACTCCTAACCAAATGTCAGATATTCCTGATACAGTCAGATTGATAACTGCTTATAGCTGCCAGGAGAGAGAAATCAGGAAAATTATTTACAAACACTGGCCGATAGTGCTATCAGATCTAACACTATCACGTATTGAGCCCAAACTTCCTACTCTCACATTTAGACGTGCACCCTCGATGAGGGATGCACTTGTCAGAAGCAGCCCTGAGTTAATTGTTTCCGACAATTGGTTGTCTCCTAGGTCAGGATTTTTAAAGTGCAACACGTGTAGAGCGTGTAAGTTTGGTAAAAACACCACCGAGTACACCACAGCATTTGATGACAGACCTATCAAAATCCAAGGGCATCTCACATGCCGTACAGAGTTCGCAGTGTATATTTTGGAATGCACTTGCCAACTGAAGTACGTAGGGAGTACTAAACTCCAGGTGTTTAACCGCATTCTGCAACACCTCCGTGCTGCGGTTAACTCCTCCTCCATTAATTTCATGGTTATACACTTCAGATCGTATGATAAATCTTATTTATATAATATAAAATAAAATATGATTTTCCACCTATGGTGCATTATTTTCGATATCGGGGCACTGGGGCTACACTAATAGCATAGAATGTCAATAGTGATTACCTCAGTTCTATCGTAATTCTGTAAGAAAAACAAACATAAGCCTCTTTCTTGTATAGAATTACGATAGAACTGAGGTAATCACTATTGACATTCCATGCTATTAGTGTAGCATGTGGACGTTAATAGTCTATAAACTAGTATCCCCCATGAACTTGGTATTAAAGCTTGCAGAAATTTTTAGAAGAATAGATCATTATCCATCCTTTTTCACACAGAGATGTTAACTGACATGATGTATACTTGCCTTACACATAATTTTTTTACGTTTGATGGCCAGATTTTTAGGCAAATACTCGGGACTGCGATGGGCACCTGCTTTGCCCCCAGTTTCGCAGGTCTTTACCTCGGCTGGTGGAGGAGCAGGTGGCCAGCAGTCTGGATCATTTAAAAAAGCATGTAAAAGTATGGGCAAGATACATCGATGACATTTTTTGCATTTGGGATGGGAGAATTGATGAAGCGAATGAATTTGTCGAGGAATTAAATAATAATACATTAAACCATCTACATTACTCAGTGATTGATTGCATACCAGCACTTATGAGGGGTGGCAACCGGGAGAAGCTCCTGCGACAACTAGAGAGCAAATACATCATTGAATTTAATACTAAGTGCCCCGCAGGACTGAACATCAGTGAGGATATGCACAACTTCCTATAAAACGGAGTCACATATGATGTTTAAACTAAAACATCCCATATCATCTAATAGCATTTAGGCCTATGGTGTCCATTCTAACAAACTAAATTCATGAACCCATTTAAAACATCTCAGATAAATCAGAACTACATCTGTCTGTAACCTTGGCTCCCATCTTTGATACCCTGTACTATTTGTGCATTTGTGCCATGAATTTTGTATAACCTAACTTCTTTTTCAGTACACTGATTAACTTATGTTTTGTATGCATATGACTTAATATACTTTAATTTGAGCATGTCATTTGTAATCTACTATTATGAAAAGCCACGCGTGATTGTGTTAAGTGGACTTTGTTAATAATTGAAATAATTTTAGTTTCTTGATTACACATATACCCTGTGTGTGAATATCCAGTTAACACATTGGACCATACTGCTCCGCCCAATTTTGCCAATTAGTATTCACACATAGTCTCACTCTTTTAACCCAACACTCCCCTCCCTTTCACATTACACACTATTAGCACCCACGTATGAATAGTACCAGTTGACTTTTTAACATTTTTTCCCCACACCTGGCACCAAGCGGTAAGAAACATATTATGGCTGGCATATATATATATATTTTCTTGCGGCGCTTTTTAAACTTAAATTTAATTTATATTAATTAAATATAGCGCAAACGGCATAACTCACTGAGGTATGACAGATCACCCGGCAACAGATATACTCTAATACATGAGTGTACACTTGCAATAGTTAGCCTGCCCAATTATACTCAGCCTCTTTGAGTTAGATCACGCCAGACCATTGTGACACTCCATTCACACACGGGTCACTTACCGTGATCTTCGCATTTGCCTCGTATTTCCACGGTTTTAGGACTCATGAAACCTTATCGCGAACGCAGTGGCGCCACAAAACACATAGACAGGCAACTTCTGCAACATGCACAGCCGTTCTAACGCTCATACCTTCCCACACACACAAGCGTTACAGATGTCTTCTATCTCCATGTAGATATACTGCACAGTGCCTGGTTAACTGCTGACTCACCTGCAGCAGTAAACTATCACTACAGTAAAGTAGCTTACTGTAGTAAAAGTGCCAACTCATGTGGTAAAATGTTAAACACTGTAGCAGTAAACTATCACTACAGTAAAGTAGCTTACTGTAGTAAAAGTGCCAACTCATGTGGTAAAATGTTAAACACTGTAAAAAGACTACTACTCACCACCTATGTATATAAAGCACCCTTTCACATGCAGTGCACTATGTGAACAAGGCCGCATGTCTGGCGGCCGAAACGCGTCATTTTGGACATTGATACTTAAATAAAGACACTTTGCCATCATCACTGCCCTCGTGTTGCGCCGTTGTGGCTGGATACTTTGGGATTCACATGCTGATTTCTATGCAGAGTCAGGCTAACTCTGCCACACAGACCCCCTCTTCTGACATTTCTTTGGGCCAAAAGGAATCCTCAACAGCCACCGTATCGTATGAACTCCGGGAGGAGATACACAGGATCACGGCCCCCTGATTGCTGGATTTTTGCACGCCAGGAAAACCATCGTGCCTGAGGTTGAAGTTGAGTCGGAGGACCTAGCTGCACATCAAGCACCGAGTGGTGAGTAAGAGCTGCATGTAGCAACTGATCAGGTTTAAGAGGAGCACTGTTGGCGCCTGCACAAGCACACCGCATTTGCGAATCAGTTTTTGCTTGTCGGCGACCAGGGATATACATTTACAGTCAATCATCATGTCCAACGAAGCGCTGCGTGAAAGGGAAGCAGCGTTAGAAGCATTATTTGACAATTTTCCCACTGTCCACAATCAGCCACGAACGGCTAATGCGCAAAATGACACAGCCAATGAAAACTACAAAAGCAAACTCAAAGTACTGGAAAAGTTGTTACGAACAGAAATCACCAAATGGTGGGAGTCAAAATCACTGCAAAAATACAGAGATGCGGGCTGAGTGCCCCGTGGACTTAGAATAATGTTGGCGCCAAGCTTTGACAACCCTAATCCTGACATGCTCAAAGAATGGGCGGAGAGCAACTTGGAGGCATCTATGAGGTTGGTCAACATCCTGATCAAATACGCCGAAATTGATCGCTCAAAAACACTTATAGAGATTGAGCGCATCAACGCTGAGCTCAGCAGCTGGGAACAACAGGAAGCAATAACAAAAGGCAGAGAGGAGAATGCTTCCCGCCTCAAAAACCACGAGGAAACCATTAAAACGCGAAAGGTATTTAAATTTGCCCGCGATAAAGCGGACTATGAATGCGGGCAAATATTCACCTTTACCAAACGCTACGACAACATCAGGAAACAAAGACTCAACAAATTGCCTCAGCAAAATGAGCTAACAACAACTCTTTCTATCGTTGAAGGCACAGACTCCGCATCGATGTCAGATCTGAGCTCAGCATTGGGAAGTGGCTCAGAATCAGAGGACGGAGGATTCAGGGGCACCACAACTGATGGAGCGGGTGCCAGCTTGGCTCAAGAACTTGATTGTTTAGTCCTGGACCGAAGGCAAACACTCAGACCAAGGGCACCAAAGAATCAAAGCACAGACGCAACCGCAGGAGGCGCGAAAGGAGAAAAATCAGAAAAACCCAAGCAAGGAAACAAGAGGAGAGGAAACTGGAGGCGTTAAGTGGCACAGACACCAAGACTATTATCAACCTGAGCAACATCAATCTCACGGAGGCGGAAAAACAACTTCTCTCACTTGGTCTCACTTTTTGTCCGGAAAGTAGCTTTGATTATTGCAGCACCCGCATTGATGTATATAAATTCATAAGAAAACTCAAGCTCATAAAATTCTTCAAACAAAAAAGTAGCGGCAACGTCCAGAATACACCCAGTAACCCGTTACCCTCTGATACAATCCTCACAGTCTCTGATATTCCAATCATACGTACTCTAATTGAGCTAGAGTCCGCTGAAGGAACAACTGCCACGCAACAAAGCTCCAGCGATGTAAGCATTACAGATACCGTGAGAGTACCAAGTCCTTTCAAACCTCACTCTACCTTTACACCAATGATGCCAAGAGATGCGATTGACATTTTCAGCGACGTCATCACTGATGAATTAAAATCCCTGCATCTCAGGAAGAAACGCAAGTGACACAGAAACACCCGCCCAGAGATTAATCAAGGTTATCACAACCTTATGAGAAAACTGCAAAAAGAGAATGAAGTGATCATCAATAAAGCGGACAAGGGAGGTAATATTGTCCTGTGGCCACGACATTTGTACCTCGCAGAAGCTGACAGGCATCTTACAAACCAACAGTGTTACAAAACTACAAGCCATAAAGAAATAGCAACAAGCAATAAAGATCTAAGAAAGCACCTCAACTCCTACAGAGCGCAAGGGATTATCAGTAAAGATGAATTTTCTTTCCTAAACACAGATTCCCCGGTGCTCCCGATCCTGTACTTCTTACCCAAAGTACACAAGAACTCAGATCCCATACCTGGGCGTCCCATCACCTCGGCCAAAAAGAATATGTTTGAAAACATCTCCAGATATATTGACTACTTCCTACAAGATATGGTCTCAAGCCTACCAACGTACCTTAGAGACACAAGTGACTTTTTATTGAAAATCAAAGATATCCCATGGTGCAATGACTATCTGCTCATGTCGCTCGACATCACCTCGCTTTATACAAGCATCAGCCACAGTGATGGTATCGCAGCATGCAAGCACTTTCTGGATAAAAAACCATATAAACTGCTATAAACACAATGAATTCTTGCTCTTCCTCATTGAATGGTGTTTGTTCCACAACTACTTCCTATTCAACAAAAAAGTGTACCATCAATTAAGGGGAGTGGCCATGGGAGCATGCTTTTCGCTGAGCTACGCTTGTCTACATGTAGGAGCTTGGGAGGAGCAGACTCTGAGGGGACACCTGCACGAAACCTGGAATAACAATATAATCACCTGGTTAAGGTTTATAGATGATGTCTTCGTCATCTGGAAGGGGGACACCATCAGTGCAAAAGCGTTTATTGCAACAATCAATTCAAACACCCTCAACCTTGAATTCAATGCCAACATCAGTAAAACATCTATTGAATTCCTTGATGTAGAGTTATTTGTGGGAGGTGGCAAACTGAACTCTAAACTACATAGGAAGCCAACGGCAGGAAACTCAACACTTCATGCCGCCAGTTTTCACCCTAAACACCTGATTGCGAGCATCCCCTACGGAGAAATGCTACACCTGCGTAGGATCTGTAGCTCACCCACTGATCTAACACATTGTCAGGAAGATGCATTCCAACGCTTTAGTGCTAGAGGTTACTCCAGAGCCAACATCAGAAAAGCCATGAATAGAGCCAACTTAATTCCTAGGGAAGACCTCCTTACAGTAGGTCGCAAAGTTGACACTAACATCCCCATTCTAGAGCAGAAACAAAGCATCACTACCAGGCTCATTACAACATTTAACACAGAAGCCCGTAACATCAGATCAGTCATTAATAAACACTGGGGCATCATTAGACCAGATCCCATCCTAGGCCCAATAGTGACAAACCAGCCTGATATTACTTACAAGCGTGCATTCTCAATGCACGATGCCCTGGTGAGAAATAGTCCAGAGGTCATATCGAAAGGTAACTGGCTGACAGATACCAAAGGATTTGTTAAATGCAATAGCTGCCGGGCTTGCAAATTTGGTAAAAACATTACCCAAGTTGATTCAGCTTTCAGACAGAATCCCCTCATCATTAAACATAGCCTCACATGTAAGACTGAGTTTGCTATCTATCTGCTTGTCTGTTCATGCAACCTTTGGTACATTGGCAGCACTAAGCTACCAGTACACCAACGCATCCTACAACATCTCAGGGCCATAGTCAATAA
The DNA here is from genome assembly GCA_963921515.1 of Calotriton arnoldi. NCBI lineage: Eukaryota > Metazoa > Chordata > Amphibia > Caudata > Salamandridae > Calotriton > Calotriton arnoldi. Next base: position 319,712 of record CAWUFW010011213.1, on the reverse strand, counting down.
TGACTCAGCATACCCTGTAGCGAGACATTTCAAGGAAAAGCATAGTAACAACCTTAACCATCTACATTACTCAGTGATTCATTGCATACCAGCACTTATGAGGGTGGCAACCGGGAGAAGCTCCTGCGACAACTAGAGAGCAAATACATCATTGAATTTAATACTAAGTGCCCCGCAGGACTGAACATCAGTGAGGATATGCACAACTTCCTATAAAACGGAGTCACATATGATGTTTAAACTAAAACATCCCATATCATCTAATAGCATTTAGGCCTATGGTGTCCATTCTAACAAACTAAATTCATGAACCCATTTAAAACATCTCAGATAAATCAGAACTACATCTGTCTGTAACCTTGGCTCCCATCTTTGATACCCTGTACTATTTGTGCATTTGTGCCATGAATTTTGTATAACCCAACTTCTTTTTCAGTACACTGATTAACTTATGTTTTGTATGCATATGACTTAATATACTTTAATTTGAGCATGTCATTTGTAATCTACTATTATGAAAAGCCACGCGTGATTGTGTTAAGTGGACTTTGTTAATAATTGAAATAATTTTAGTTTCTTGATTACACATATACCCTGTGTGTGAATATCCAGTTAACACATTGGACCATACTGCTCCGCCCAATTTTGCCAATTAGTATTCCCACATAGTCTCACTCTTTTAACCCAACACTCCCCTCCCTTTCACATTACACACTATTAGTACCCACGTATGAATAGTACCAGTTGACTTTTTAACATTTTTTCCCACACCTGGCACCAAGCGGTAAGAAACATATTATGGCTGGCATATATATATATATATTTTCTCGCGGCGCTTTTTAAACTTAAATTTAATTTATATTAATTAAATATAGCGCAAACGGCATAACTCACTGAGGTATGACAGATCACCCAGCAACAGATATACTCTAATACATGAGTGTACACTTGCAATAGTTAGCCTGCCCAATTATACTCAGCCTCTTTGAGTTAGATCACGCCAGACCATTGTGACACTCCATTCACACACGGGTCACTTACCGTGATCTTCGCATTTGCCTCGTATTTCCACGGTTTTAGGACTCATGAAACCTTATCGCGAACGCAGTGGCGCCACAAAACACATAGACAGGCAACTTCTGCAACATGCACAGCTGTTCTAACGCTCATACCTTCCCACACACACAAGCGTTACAGATGTCTTCTATCTCATGTAGATATACTGCACAGTGCCTGGTTAACTGCTGACTCACCTGCAGCAGTAAACTATCACTACAGTAAAGTAGCTTACTGTAGTAAAAGTGCCAACTCATGTGGTAAAATGTTAAACACTGTAGCAGTAAACTATCACTACAGTAAAGTAGCTTACTGTAGTAAAAGTGCCAACTCATGTGGTAAAATGTTAAACACTGTAAAAAGACTACTACTCACCACCTATGTATATAAAGCACCCTTTCACATGCAGTGCACTATGTGAACAAGGCCGCATGTCTGGCGGCCGAAACGCGTCATTTTGGACATTGATACTTAAATAAAGACACTTTGCCATCATCACTGCCTTGGAGTCTGTGCCCTTGTGTTGCGCCGCTGTGGCTGGATACTTTGGGATTCACATGCTGATATATATATATATATATATTCACTGAAAAAACCATAGGTTTCAGGCACGTTATAGTTAGAAATTTGCATTTAAAAAACCTTACATATTCACTGAAAAAACCATAGGTTTTAGGGACAGTTATAGTTAGTTGGACATTGCACTCGTACAAAACCCGTGAAATTCCCCGTTATAGTTAGTTCAGCTAACTATAACTCGCGCCCATAATGCACTGCTGATGACGTCACATATTACATCACTCATGACATGGTCAGTGACATCACCGATGATATCACTGATGACATCTCAAATGACATCACTGATGACATCACTGATGACATCATCCAGTGACTGCGTGTTTCTGTAAAGTTTAAATATGTTTAATATATATAGGGAAAGGCATATTGAAGAATGAGTGGGTGTATAAGTGTCTGAATGGATGATTTAGTACGTGAGTGACTGACTCTACAAGTGAGTGATTAAACGTATCTTACTGAATGCATGGGTTAGTGACTAAACTCTGTGAATGTCTGTATTCGTCTGTCTGTTGGTGTGTAAGTGGATGCATGGATTTGTGAATAGCTACATGAGTGTCTATATGGGTTATTGATTGGTTCTCTGAGTATCTGTATGGCTGCCTGAGTGTTTGTGTGGGTGGGGTGTGTGTGACTGTACATAGATGTGTGAGTGGGTGATTCACTGGGTGCATAATTTCAAGAGTGCATCTGTGATGGACTGCTTGGGTGGGTGAGTGTGTGTATGGGTGTGTTAGTGAGTGAATGTATATCTCAGTGGTACATGTGCGAGTAACTACATATGTAAAAGGCAGTATATATGTGTGTTAGAGTATTTAAATGGCTATAAGTGAGAGTGTGTGATTGTGAGAGTGGCTGTATGGATGAGTGTGTGCTTGTATCAGTTATTGTATCAGAGCGTAAGAATGTGCTAGTATTTGTATGAGCAAGTGAGCTGGTGTGTGTATAACTGTATAGGTGAGTAAATGGGTGTGTGATTAATTGTTTGCATGACTAACTAGGTGTGTGAGTAGCTCTATGGATGAGTGGCGGTGTTTGAGTGTCTATATAGGAGTATGAGTGCATATGATAGTCCTGTACTGAGTGACCGTAAGTATGAGTGACTGTACAGGTGAGTGAGTGGATGTGTGTGTAGACCTAAGAATCAGGAGTGGGTATGTAGTTATTGGTGTTGGAGTGTGTATGGTTTTGCGAATGGCAGTCTGTAATTTAGAGTGGGTGTATCAAAGGTTATATTAGGGTGTGAGGAGGTGCATCAGATTATCACGTGGATGATGTCATCAGTGATGTCATCAGTGATGTCATTTGAGATGTCATCAGTGATGTCATCAGTGATGTCACTGACCATGTCATGAGTGATGTAATATGTGACGTCATCAGCAGTGCATTGCGGAGCGCGAGTTATAGTTAGCTGAACTAACTATAACGGGGGAATTTCACGGGTTTTGTACGAGTGCAATGTCCAACTAACTATAACTGTCCCTAAAACCTATGGTTTTTTCAGTGAATTTGTAAGGTTTTTTAAATGCAAATTTCTAACTATAACGTGTCTGAAACCTATGGTTTTTTCAGTGAATTTCAACGGTTTTTTAAAAGCTAATTTTTAAGTGTAATAATAGTTATACCTATGCAGACCCCCCAGGATATAGCGGCATGGATTAGCAAATTTAGCGGCACAAATATGGAAATTTAGCGGCACAAATCTGGAAATTTAGCAGCATTTTGCGGCACTTTATTTTGTAATTTTTTCCTACAACAAACACTGATATCTTAGTTTTTCTGAGTTATTTTACAACATGAAGCTATGTATATTTGGTTTATTTACAATTTAGACAATTTGTTTTGCTTCCAGGCTACATATAGGACATAAACATGTTATTGAATAAATGCCCACGGAACCTGTATGCTTGTTGTGTTAATCTTGGCCATGTATGTGCAGTTCTTCTGAGCAGTCCAAATCTAGCCCTATATTGTGCTGCTGATTATAATGCAAAAACAATAATGCCCGGATGGATTGCTCTGAGAGGGTCCGTCGTCTGGCTGACAGAATAATTTTGTGGATGCTGTTGCTCCTTTCAGCATCTGCAGAACTGGCCGCGTGCCCAGTGTGTGGCGGGCCCCAAAAACATAAATGCACCCGGGGCCCGCCGCACACTGGGCATGCGGCGGGCCCAACCAACAATTTAGTTTTTTTAAATGCCAGGAGGGGCCCGCCGCGTGCCCAGTGTGCAGCGGGCCCCAAAAACATAATGCCCCCGGGGCCCGCCGCACACTGGGCACGCGGCGGGCCCAACCAACAATTAAAAAAAAAAAAGGAATGCCAGGAGGGGCCCGCCGCGTGCCCTGTGTGCGGCGGGCCCCAAAACCATAAATGCACCCGGGGCCCGCCGCACACTGGGCACGCGGCGGGCCCACCAACAATTTAAAAAAAGGAATGCCAGGAGGGGCCCGCCGCGTGCCCAGTGTGCAGCGGGCCCCAAAAGCATAAATGCACCCGGGGCCCGCCGCACACTGGGCACGCGGCGGGCCCAACCAACAATTTTTTTTAAAAGAAATGCCAGGAGGGGCCCGCCGCGTGCCCAGTGTTTGGCGGGCCCAAAAACATAACTGCCCCCGGGGCCCGCCGCACACCGGGCATGCGGCGGGCCCAACCAACAATTTTGTTTTTTTAAATGCCAGGAGGGGCCCGCCGCACACTGGGCATGCGGTGGGCCCCTCCTGGCATTTAAAAAAACAAAATTGTTGGTTGGGCCCACCGCGTGCCCAGTGTGCGGCGGGCCCCTCCTGGCATTTAAAAAAACAAAATTGTTGGTTGGGCCCACCGCGTGCCCAGTGTGCGGCGGGCCCCTCCTGGAATTTAAAAAAACAAAATTGTTGGTTGGGCCCGCCGCGTGCCCAGTGTGCGGGCATGCGGCGGGCCCAACCAACAATTTTTAAAAGAAATGCCAGGAGGGGCCCGCCGCGTGCCCAGTGTTTGGCGGGCCCCAAAAACATAATGCCCCCGGGTCCCGCCGCACACTGGCCACGCGGTGGGCCCAACGAACAATTTTTTTTAAAGAAATGCCAGGAGGGGCCTGCCGCGTGCCCAGTGTGCGGCGGGCCCCAAAAACATAAATGCCTCCAAGGCCCGCCGCACACTGGGCACGCGGCGGGCCCAACCAACAATTTTGTTTTTTTAAATGCCAGGAGGGGCCCGCCGCGTGCCTGTGTGCGGCGGGCCCCAAAAACATTATGCCCCCGGGTCCCGCCGCACACTGGCCACGCGGCGGGCCCAACCAACAATAAAAAAAAAAAAGTAATGCCAGGAGGGGCCGCCGCGTGCCCAGTGTGCGGCGAGCCCCAAAAATATAAATGCACCCGGGGCCCGCCGCACACTGGGCACGCGGCGGGCCCAACCAACAATTTGTTTTTAAAAATGCAGGAGGGGCTTGCCACGTGCCCAGTGTGCGGCGGGCCCCAAAAACATAATGCCCCCGGGGCCCGACGCACACTGGGCACGTGGCGGGCCCAATCAACAATTCAAAAAAAAAAAGTAATGCCAGGAGGGGCCCGCCGCGTGCCCAGTGTGCGGCAGGCCCCAAAAACATAATGCCCCCAGGGCCCGTTCACGCTGGGCACGCGGCAGGCACCCCCCAAACACAGCTTCCTTCCAAGTCCCAAATCCTTACCTGGGCCGACGGTGAGGTGATGAGGTGAACAGCAGTCCTGAGAATGAGGGAACAGCACAGCAGGGCAGGTGAGGAATGTAAATATACACCACCTCGCCTGGCTGCTATGAGGACCCTCCTTCTATTGGACCCGTGGCGAGAGCCACCGGGCCAATAGAAGGGGGGTCTGGAGATATCTGGATTTCGCGGGCAATTACAAAGGTGCCAATTTCACGTGCACTATTGTAAAAATCGCGCTTTTTTACAAAAGTGCCGATTTCGCGGGCACTTTTGTAAAAATCGCTGCATTTTTACAAAAGTGCCGATTTCGCGGCAAACCGCGAAATAGCGAAATCCTGGAGGGTCTGCCTATGTTTCTTGTACTGAATTTCTTTAGTTTTTTATATGTTTATTTGTAAATATATTATTTATTAAACAATATTGTATATTTTTGTGTATTTTGCAAAAAAAAAAATATTTAATAAATTAAAAAGTAAAATATAGTATAATTTTTTTCTGTTATATTTTTATTTTAATATATTTGTATTGTTTAATTTTTTTTTTAAATGTTTTTTTTGGAATCGCGCACCAAAAGCGTACCGAACTCGGCGAATACGCGTACCCTAGCCGCCTGTTTAAGGAACTCGTGAAGGATCCGCGTATGGTATGCGAAGGGTGCGTGTTTTTTAGTCACGTTACATACGTATAATATTACGTGGTGTGCGCGTTTGGTATGCGACCGGTACGCGATTCCTGCGCCGGCTTATACGCGACACATACGAATTAGCGTACGCGACGCTTGCGCGGTGGCAGGCCCCGCGTGACGTCGGATACGTGCCGGGGCGCGCTGGGTGCGCGACTCCCGTGATAGTTTTTATATTCAAAAATTATATGTATGTGTCTTTAATGTACATATGAAGGCAAGAGATTATCTAAGGTATTCATAAAAATAATATATTTCTACTTGTAATATACTTATATTACTTTTAAATGTATTTTCGCGAAACCGCGTCGGGTGAAGCGCGCCGTGTGCGCACGGTGCGCGAATCCCATGTGACCTCAAAAAAAAGGATTTGATTGGTCTGTAATATTTCCCACTGTAACTATTGAAGGACCCCACCCATTTTAATTATTCTGTTTGGAGCACTGGATGAGACACATCTCTTCTCCTTGCAGAGCTGATTTTGGATTTTTTTTGGTGTTTTTAAAAAATTGCATTACAGCAATGGCATCTGGTTCAGAAGCTCCTCATCATTCTTCAGAAGAAGATATCTTGGAGGAAGATCCACCCAAGAAGAGGCCTGAGTCAGTGGTGTGGAAATTTTTTACCTTTCCTGCCGGAGAAAAAAAGGTGAACGCTAGAAAAGTTACATGCTTGCTGTGTGAAAGGGTCCTGTCGCGAGGCAGTGACAAGAAATACTCCTGTGGAACAGCGAGTATGTATAAACATCTGCGGACCATTCACCCCCGGAATCTGGCACGAGAAGAAATGAGACGTGCAGCAAAAAATCCACCACCAGGCATTGCTAGCACCTCCGGAGCGTCCACATCAGCACCTCCAATAGACATTCGCCCCGAATTTGCTTTTCTGGAGCAGCACTGCACTAAGTGCAAAACCATCATTTGTTATGGTGAACAGTCGGTGGATGCTATTTGTGCAGAACAACGGAACCATAAGTGCTAATTTTTTTTTTGTTTGTTTGTTTTTGGAATGATGTTTAATTCCAAAAGCTAACTGTTTACTTAGTTCCTTTTTTGTTCAATTTTTAAAAAACACCAAAAAAAGTACAAAATTGTTCAAAAACTACAAAAAAAATACAAAAGAAAAAAAGAAAAAAAAAGTTCTTCTCAGAACTACCTTATCTGGTTAAAAAAAGAACTATAATTGCATGGTAATGTCTGAAAGTTTGCTTGAATATACGTGTAGAGTATGATTGACTGAAAGAATACATTAGTGGTGCATGGTGAAGTTATGAGTGGTTAGGTATTGGCGGAGTGATGTGATAAGAAGATAGTGCTGGATGGGTGAATGAGGAAGTGCATGGGAGTGACAGGTGAATTGCTAGGCTACATGGGTACTAAGTGGGTATTTGCAAGAGTGTATCAATAGTATGTATGCGGTTAGAGTTGTGCATGCATAGTGCAGAGAATGTTGAAGGTGTAATTGTGTTAGTGGCTAGGCCTCTCCATAACGACATCACTAGTAATTGGAATGATTACAGTTCAGGAAAGAAGAGTTCATGGTGAAGTTATCAGTGGTTAGGTACTGGCGGAGTGAAGGGATAAGAAGATAGTGCTGGATGGGTGAATGAGGAAGTGCATGGGAGTGACAGGTGGATTGCTAGGCTACATGGGTACTAAGTGTATATTTGCAAGAGTGTATCAATAGTATGTATGCGGTTAGAGTTGTGCAAGCATAGTGCAGAGAATGTTGAAGGTGTACTTGTGTTAGTGGCTAGGCCTCTCCATAACGACATCACGTAGTAATTGGAATGATTACAGTGCAGGAAAGAAGAGTGAATGGTGAAGTTATGAGTGGTTAGGTATTGGTGGAGTGATGGGATAAGTACATAGTGCTGGATGGGTAATTGTAAAAGTGCATGGGAGTGACAGGTGGATTGCTAGCCTGCATGGGTACTAAGTGGGTATTTGCAAGAGTGTATCAATAGTATGTATGCGGTTAGAGTTGTGCATGCATAGTGCAGAGAATGTTGAAGGTGTACTTGTGTTAGTGGCTAGGCCTCTCCATAACGACATCACTAGTAATTGGAATGATTACAGTGCAGGAAAGAAGAGTGCATGGTGAAGTTATAAGTGGTTAGGTATTGGCGGAGTGATGGGATAAGAAGATAGTGCTGGATGGGTGAATGAGGAAGTGCATGGGAGTGACAGCTGGATTGCTAGGCTGCATGCATACTAAGTGGGTATTTGCAAGAGTGTATCAATAGTATGTATGTGGTTAGAGTTGTGGAAGCATAGTGCAGAGAATGTTGAAGGTGTACTTGTGTTAGTGGCTAGGCCTCTCCATAACGACATCACTAGTAATTGGAATGATTACAGTGCAGGAAAGTAGAGTGCATGGTGAAGGTATGAGTGCTTAGGTATTGGCGGAGTGAAGGGATAAGAAGATAGTGCTGGATGGAGGAATGAGAAAGTGCATGGGAGTGACAGGTGGATTGCTAGGCTACATGGGTATTAAGTGGGTATTTGCAAGAGTGTATCAATAGTATGTATGTGGTTAGAGTTGTGCAAGCATAGTGCAGAGAATGTTGAAGGTGTACTTGTGTTAGTGGCTAGGCCACTCCATAATGACATCACTTGTAATTGGAATGATTACAGTGCAGGAAAGAAGAGTGCATGGTGAAGTTATGAGTGGTTAGGTATTGGCGGAGTGAAGGGATAGGAAGATAGTGCTGGATGGGTGAATGAGGAAGTGCATGGGAGTGACAGGTGGATTGCTAGGCTGCATGGGTACTAAGTGGGTATTTGCAAGAGTGTATCAATAGTATGTATGCGGTTAGAGTTGTGCATGCATAGTGCAGAGAATGTTGAAGGTGTACTTGTGTTAGTGGCTAGGCCTGTCCATAACGACATCACTAGTAATTGGAATGATTACAGTGCAGGAAAGAAGAGTGCATGGTGAAGTTATAAGTGGTTAGGTATTGGCGGAGTGATGGGATAGGAAGATAGTGCTGGATGGGTGAATGAGGAAGTGCATGGGAGTGACAGCTGGATTGCTAGGCTGCATGCATACTAAGTGGGTATTTGCAAGAGTGTATCAATAGTATGTATGTGGTTAGAGTTGTGGAAGCATAGTGCAGAGAATGTTGAAGGTGTACTTGTGTTAGTGGCTAGGCCACTCCATAATGACATCACTAGTAATTGGAATGATTACAGTGCAGGAAAGAAGAGTGCATGGAGAAGTTATCAGTGGTTAGGTATTGGCGGAGTGAAGGGATAAGAAGATAGTGCTGGATGGGGGAATGAGGAAGTGCATGGGAGTGACAGGTGGATTGCTAGGCTACATGGGTACTAAGTGGATATTTGCAAGAGTGTATCAATAGTATGTATGCGGTTAGAGTTGTGCAAGCATAGTGCAGAGAATGTTGAAGGTGTACTTGTGTTAGTGGCTATGCCTCTCCATAACGACATCAGTAGTAATTGGAATGATTACAGTGCAGGAAAGAAGAGTGCATGGTGAGGTTATGAGTGGTTAGGTATTGGCGGAGTGATGGGATAAGTACATAGTGCTGGATGGGTGATTGTAAGAAGTGCATGGGAGTGACAGGTGGATTGCTAGGCTGCATGGGTACTAACTGGGTATTTGCAAGAGTGTATCAATAGTATGTATGTGGTTAGAGTTGTGCATGCATAGTGCAGAGAATGTTGAAGGTGTACTTGTGTTAGTGGCTAGGCCTCTCCATAACGACATCACTAGTAATTGGAATGATTACAGTGCAGGAAAGAAGAGTGCATGGTGAAGTTATAAGTGGTTAGGTATTGGCGGAGTGATGGGATAGGAAGATAGTGCTGGATGGGTGAATGAGGAAGTGCATGGGAGTGACAGCTGGATTGCTAGGCTGCATGCATACTAAGTGGGTATTTGCAAGAGTGTATCAATAGTATGTATGTGGTTAGAGTTGTGGAAGCATAGTGCAGAGAATGTTGAAGGTGTACTTGTGTTAGTGGCTAGGCCTCTCCATAACGACATCACTAGTAATTGGAATGATTACAGTGCAGGAAAGAAGAGTGCATGGTGAAGTTATCAGTGGTTAGGTATTGGCGGAGTGAAGGGATAAGAAGATAGTGCTGGATGGGGGAATGAGGAAGTGCATGGGAGTGACAGGTGGATTGCTAGGCTACATGGGTACTAACTGGGTATTTGCAAGAGTGTATCAATAGTATGTATGCGGTTAGAGTTGTGCAAGCATAGTGCAGAGAATGTTGAAGGTGTACTTGTGTTAGTGGCTATGCCTCTCCATAACGACATCAGTAGTAATTGGAATGATTACAGTGCAGGAAAGAAGAGTGCATGGTGAACTTATGAGTGGTTAGGTATTGGCGGAGTGATGGGATAAGTACATAGTGCTGGATGGGTGATTGTAAAAGTGCATGGGAGTGACAGGTGGATTGCTAGGCTGCATGGGTACTAACTGGGTATTTGCAAGAGTGTTTCAATAGTATGTATGTGGTTAGAGTTGTGCATGCATAGTGCAGAGAATGTTGAAGGTGTACTTGTGTTAGTGGCTAGGCCTCTCCATAACGACATCACTAGTAATTGGAATGATTACAGTGCAGGAAAGAAGAGTGCATGGTGAAGTTATAAGTGGTTAGGTATTGGCGGAGTGAAGGGATAGGAAGATAGTGCTGGATGGGTGAATGAGGAAGTGCATGGGAGTGACAGCTGGATTGCTAGGCTGCATGCATACTAAGTGGGTATTTGCAAGAGTGTATCAATAGTATGTATGTGGTTAGAGTTGTGGAAGCATAGTGCAGAGAATGTTGAAGGTGTACTTGTGTTAGTGGCTAGGCCACTCCATAGCGACATCAGTAGTAATTGGAATGATTACAGTGCAGGAAAGAAGAGTGCATGGTGAGGTTATGAGTGGTTAGGTATTGGCGGAGTGATGGGATAAGTACATAGTGCTGGATGGGTGATTGTAGGAAGTGCATGGGAGTGACAGGTGGATTGCTAGGCTGCATGGGTACTAACTGGGTATTTGCAAGAGTGTTTCAATAGTATGTATGTGGTTAGAGTTGTGCATGCATAGTGCAGAGAATGTTGAAGGTGTACTTGTGTTAGTGGCTAGGCCTCTCCATAACGACATCACTAGTAATTGGAATGATTACAGTGCAGGAAAGAAGAGTGCATGGTGAAGTTATAAGTGGTTAGGTATTGGCGGAGTGATGGGATAGGAAGATAGTGCTGGATGGGTGAATGAGGAAGTGCATGGGAGTGACAGCTGGATTGCTAGGCTGCATGCATACTAAGTGGGTATTTGCAAGAGTGTATCAATAGTATGTATGTGGTTAGAGTTGTGGAAGCATAGTGCAGAGAATGTTGAAGGTGTACTTGTGTTAGTGGCTAGGCCACTCCATAACGACATCACTAGTAATTGGAATGATTACAGTGCAGGAAAGAAGAGTGCATGGTGAAGTTATCAGTGGTTAGTGATTGGCGGAGTGAAGGGATAAGAAGATAGTGCTGGATGGGTGAATGAGGAAGTGCATGGGAGTGACAGGTGGATTGCTAGGCTACATGGGTACTAAGTGGATATTTGCAAGAGTGTATCAATAGTATGTATGCGGTTAGAGTTGTGCAAGCATAGTGCAGAGAATGTTGAAGGTGTACTTGTGTTAGTGGCTATGCCTCTCCATAATGACATCAGTAGTAATTGGAATGATTACAGTGCAGGAAAGAAGAGTGCATGGTGAAGTTATGAGTGGTTAGGTATTGGCGGAGTGATGGGATAAGTAGATAGTGCTGGATGGGTGAATGTAGGAAGTGCATGGGAGTGACAGGTGGATTGCTAGGCTGCATGGGTACTAAGTGGGTATTTGCAAGAGTGTATCAATAGTATGTATGTGGTTAGAGTTGTGCATGCATAGTGCAGAGAATGTTGAAGGTGTACTTGTGTTAGTGGCTAGGCCTCTCCATAACGACATCACTAGTAATTGGAATGATTACAGTGCAGGAAAGAAGAGTGCATGGTGAAGTTATGAGTGGTTAGGTATTGGCGGAGTGAAGGGATAAGAAGATAGTGCTGGATGGGGGAATGAGGAAGTGCATGGGAGTGACAGGTGAATTGCTAGGCTACATGGGTACTAAGTGGGTATTTGCAAGAGTGTATCAATAGTATGTATGTGGTTAGAGTTGTGAAAGCATAGTGCAGAGAATGTTGAAGGTGTACTTGTGTTAGTGGCTAGGCCACTCCATAACGACATCACTAGTAATTGGAATGATTACAGTGCAGGAAAGAAGAGTGCATGGTGAAGTTATGAGTGGTTAGGTATTGGTGGATTGAAGGGATAAGAAGATAGTGCTGGATGGGGAATGAGGAAGTGCATGGGAATGACAGGTGGATTGCTAGGCTGCATGGGTACTAAGTGGGTATTTGCAAGAGTTTATCAATAGTATGTATGCGGTTAGAGTTGTGTATGCATAGTGCAGAGAATGTTGAAGGTGTACTTGTGTTAGTGGCTAGGCCTCTCCATAACGACATCACTAGTAATTGGAATGATTACAGTGCAGGAAAGAAGAGTGCATGGTGAAGTTATAAGTGGTTAGGTATTGGCAGAGTGATGGGATAGGAAGATAGTGCTGGATGGGTGAATGAGGAAGTGCATGGGAGTGACAGCTGGATTGCTAGGCTGCATGCATACTAAGTGGGTATTTGCAAGAGTGTATCAATAGTATGTATGTGGTTAGAGTTGTGGAAGCATAGTGGAGAGAATGTTGAAGGTGTACTTGTGTTAGTGGCTAGGCAACTCCATAAAGACATCAGTAGTAATTGGAATGATTACAGTGCAGGAAAGAAGAGTGCATGGTGAAGTTATCAGTGGTTAGGTATTGGCGGAGTGAAGGGATAAGAAGATATTGCTGGATGGGGGAATGAGGAAGTGCATGGGAGTGACAGGTGGATTGCTAGGCTACATGGGTACTAAGTGGATATTTGCAAGAGTGTATCAATAGTATGTATGCGGTTAGAGTTGTGCAAGCATAGTGCAGAAAATGTTGAAGGTGTACTTGTGTTAGTGGCTATGCCTCTCCATAACGACATCAGTAGTAATTGGAATGATTACAGTGCAGGAAAGAAGAGTGCATGGTGAAGTTATGAGTGGTTAGGTATTGGCGGAGTGATGGGATAAGTACATATTGCTGGATGGGTGATTGTAAAAGTGCATGGGAGTGACAGGTGGATTGCTAGGCTGCATGGGTACTAACTGGGTATTTGCAAGAGTGTATCAATAGTATGTATGTGGTTAGAGTTGTGCATGCATAGTGCAGAGAATGTTGAAGGTGTACTTGTGTTAGTGGCTAGGCCTCTCCATAACGACATCACTAGTAATTGGAATGATTACAGTGCAGGAAAGAAGAGTGCATGGTGAAGTTATAAGTGGTTAGGTATTGGCGGAGTGATGGGATAGGAAGATAATGCTGGATGGGTGAATGAGGAAGTGCATGGGAGTGACAGCTGGATTGCTAGGCTGCATGCATACTAAGTGGGTATTTGCAAGAGTGTATCAATAGTATGTATGTGGTTAGAGTTGTGGAAGCATAGTGCAGAGAATGTTGAAGGTGTACTTGTGTTAGTGGCTAGGCCACTCCATAACGACATCAGTAGTAATTGGAATGATTACAGTGCAGGAAAGAAGAGTGCATGGTGAAGTTATAAGTGGTTAGGTATTGGTGGAGTGATGGGATAAGAAGATAGTGCTGGATGGGTGAATGAGGAAGTGCATGGGAGTGACAGGTGGATTGCTAGGCTGCATGGGTACTAAGTGGGTATTTGCAAGAGTGTATCAATAGTATGTATGTGGTTAGAGTTGTGCATGCATAGTGCAGAGAATGTTGAAGGTGTACTTGTGTTAGTGGCTAGACCTCTCCATAACGACATCACTAGTAATTGGAATGATTACAGTGCAGGAAAGAAGAGTGCATGGTGAAGTTATAAGTGGTTAGGTATTGGCGGAGTGATGGGATAAGAAGATAGTGCTGGATGGGTGAATGAGGAAGTGCATGGGAGTGACAGCTGGATTGCTAGGCTGCATGCATACTAAGTGGGTATTTGCAAGAGTGTATCAATAGTATGTATGTGGTTAGAGTTGTGGAAGCATAGTGCAGAGAATGTTGAAGGTGTACTTGTGTTAGTGGCTAGGCCTCTCCATAACGACATCACTAGTAATTGGAATGATTACAGTGCAGGAAAGAAGAGTGCATGGTGAAGTTATGAGTGGTTAGGTATTGGTGGAGTGAAGGGATAAGAAGATAGTGCTGGATGGGGGAATGAGGAAGTGCATGGGAGTGACAGGTGGATTGCTAGGCTACATGGGTACTAAGTGGGTATTTGCAAGAGTATATCAATAGTATGTATGTGGTTAGAGTTGTGCAAGCATAGTGCAGAGAATGTTGAAGGTGTACTTGTGTTAGTGGATAGGCCACTCCATAACGACATCACTAGTAATTGGAATGATTACAGTGCAGGAAAGAAGAGTGCATGGTGAAGTTATGAGTGGTTAGGTATTGGCGGAGTGAAGGGATAAGAAGATAGTGCTGGATGGGGGAATGAGGAAGTGCATTGGAGTGACAGGTGGATTGCTAGGCTGCATAGGTACTAAGTGGGTATTTGCAAGAGTGTATCAATAGTATGTATGTGGTTAGAGTTGTGCATGCATAGTGCAGAGAATGTTGAATGTGTACTTGTGTTAGTGGCTAGGCCTCTCCATAACGACATCACTAGTAATTGGAATGATTACAGTGCAGGAAAGAAGAGTGCATGGTGAAGTTATAAGTGGTTAGGTATTGGCGGAGTGATGGAATAAGAAGATAGTGCTGGATGGGTGAATGAGGAAGTGCATGGGATTGACAGCTGGATTGCTAGGCTGCATGCATACTAAGTGGGTATTTGCAAGAGTGTATCAATAGTATGTATGTGGTTAGAGTTGTGGAAGCATAGTGCAGAGAATGTTGAAGGTGTACTTGTGTTAGTGGCTAGGCCTCTCCATAACGACATCACTAGTAATTGGAATGATTACAGTGCAGGAAAGAAGAGTGCATGGTGAAGTTATGAGTGGTTAGGTATTGGCGGAGTGAAGGGATAAGAAGATCGTGCTGGATGGGGGAATGAGGAAGTGCATGGGAGTGACAGGTGGATTGCTAGGCTACATGGGTACTAAGTGGGTATTTGCAAGAGTGTATCAATAGTATGTATGTGGTTAGAGTTGTGCAAGCATAGTGCAGAGAATGTTGAAGGTGTACTTGTGTTAGTGGCTAGGCCACTCCATAACGACATCACTAGTAATTGGAATGATTACAGTGCAGGAAAGAAGAGTGCATGGTGAAGTTATCAGTGGTTAGGTATTGGCGGAGTGAAGGGATAAGAAGATAGTGCTGGATGGGGGAATGAGGAAGTGCATGGGAGTGACAGGTGGATTGCTAGGCTACATGGGTACTAAGTGGATATTTGCAAGAGTGTATCAATAGTATGTATGCGGTTAGAGTTGTGTAAGCATAGTGCAGAGAATGTTGAAGGTGTACTTGTGTTAGTGGCTATGCCTCTCCATAACGACATCAGTAGTAATTGGAATGATTACAGTGCAGGAAAGAAGAGTGCATGGTGAGGTTATGAGTGGTTAGGTATTGGCGGAGTGATGGGATAAGTACATAGTGCTGGATGGGTGATTGTAAAAGTGCATGGGAGTGACGGGTTGATTGCTAGGCTGCATGGGTACTAACTGGGTATTTGCAAGAGTGTTTCAATAGTATGTATGTGGTTAGAGTTGTGCATGCATAGTGCAGAGAATGTTGAAGGTGTACTTGTGTTAGTGGCTAGGCCTCTCCATAACGACATCACTAGTAATTGGAATGATTACAGTGCAGGAAAGAAGAGTGCATGGTGAAGTTATAAGTGGTTAGGTATTGGCGGAGTGATGGGATAGGAAGATAGTGCTGGATGGGTGAATGAGGAAGTGCATGGGAGTGACAGCTGGATTGCTAGGCTGCTTGCATACTAAGTGGGTATTTGCAAGAGTGTATCAATAGTATGTATGTGGTTAGAGTTGTGGAAGCATAGTGCAGAGAATGTTGAAGGTGTACTTGTGTTAGTGGCTAGGCCACTCCATAACGACATCACTAGTAATTGGAATGATTACAGTGCAGGAAAGAAGAGTGCATGGTGAAGTTATCAGTGGTTAGGTATTGGCGGAGTGAAGGGATAAGAAGATAGTGTTGGATGGGGGAATGAGGAAGTGCATGGGAGTTCCAGGTGGATTGCTAGGCAACATGGGTACTAAGTGTATATTTGCAAGAGTGTATCAATAATATGTATGCGGTTAGAGTTGTGCAAGCATAGTGCAGAGAATGTTGAAGGTGTACTTGTGTTAGTGGCTATGCCTCTCCATAACGACATCAGTAGTAATTGGAATGATTACAGTGCAGGAAAGAAGAGTGCATGGTGAAGTTATGAGTGGTTAGGTATTGGCGGAGTGATGGGATAAGTACATAGTGCTGGATGGGTGATTGTAAAAGTGCATGGGAGTGACAGGTGGATTGCTAGGCTGCATGGGTACTAAGTGGGTATTTGCAAGAGTGTATCAATAGTATGTATGTGGTTAGAGTTGTGCATGCATAGTGCAGAGAATGTTGAAGGTGTACTTGTGTTAGTGGCTAGGCCTCTCCATAACGACATCACTAGTAATTGGAATGATTACAGTGCAGGAAAGAAGAGTGCATGGTGAAGTTATAAGTGGTTAGGTATTGGCGGAGTGATGGGATAAGAAGATAGTGCTGGATGGGTGAATGAGGAAGTGCATGGGAGTGACAGCTGGATTGCTAGGCTGCAGGCATACTAAGTGGGTATTTGCAAGAGTGTATCAATAGTATGTATGTGGTTAGAGTTGTGGAAGCATAGTGCAGAGAATGTTGAAGGTGTACTTGTGTTAGTGGCTATGCCTCTCCATAACGACATCACTAGTAATTGGAATGATTACAGTGCAGGAAAGAAGAGTGCATGGTGAAGATATGAGTGGTGAGGTATTGGCGGAGTGAAGGGATAAGAAGATAGTGCTGGATGGGGGAATGAGGAAGTGCATGGGAGTGACAGGTGGATTGCTAGGCTACATGGGTACTAAGTGGGTATTTGCAAGAGTATATCAATAGTATGTATGTGGTTAGAGTTGTGCAAGCATAGTGCAGAGAATGTTGAAGGTGTACTTGTGTTAGTGGCTAGGCCACTCCATAACGACATCACTAGTAATTGGAATGATTACAGTGCAGGAAAGAAGAGTGCATGGTGAAGTTATGAGTGGTTAGGTATTGGTGGAGTGAAGGGATAAGAAGATAGTGCTGGATGGGGGAATGAGGAAGTGCATGGGAATGACAGGTGGATTGCTAGGCTGCATGGGTACTAAGTGGGTATTTGCAAGAGTGTATCAATAGTATGTATGCGGTTAGAGTTGTGCATGCATAGTGCAGAGAATGTTGAAGGTGTACTTGTGTTAGTGGCTAGGCCACTCCAAAAAGACATCAGTAGTAATTGGAATGATTACAGTGCAGGAAAGAAGAGTGCATGGTGAAGTTATCAGTGGTTAGGTATTGGCGGAGTGAAGGGATAAGAAGATAGTGCTGGATGGGGGAATGAGGAAGTGCATGGGAGTGACAGGTGGATTGCTAGGATACATGGGTACTAAGTGGATATTTGCAAGAGTGTATCAATAGTATGTATGCGGTTAGAGTTGTGCAAGCATAGTGCAGAAAATGTTGAAGGTGTACTTGTGTTAGTGGCTATGCCTCTCCATAACGACATCAGTAGTAATTGGAATGATTACAGTGCATGAAAGAAGAGTGCATGGTGAAGTTATGAGTGGTTAGGTATTGGCGGAGTGATGGGATAAGTACATAGTGCTGGATGGGTGATTGTAAAAGTGCATGGGAGTGACAGGTGGATTGCTAGGCTGCATGGGTACTAACTGGGTATTTGCAAGAGTGTATCAATAGTATGTATGTGGTTAGAGTTGTGCATGCATAGTGCAGAGAATGTTGAAGGTGTACTTGTGTTAGTGGCTAGGCCTCTCCATAACGACATCACTAGTAATTGGAATGATTACAGTGCAGGAAAGAAGAGTGCATGGTGAAGTTATAAGTGGTTAGGTATTGGCGGAGTGATGGGATAGGAAGATAGTGCTGGATGGGTGAATGAGGAAGTGCATGGGAGTGACAGCTGGATTGCTAGGCTGCATGCATACTAAGTGGGTATTTGCAAGAGTGTATCAATAGTATGTATGTGGTTAGAGTTGTGGAAGCATAGTGCAGAGAATGTTGAAGGTGTACTTGTGTTAGTGGCTAGGCCACTCCATAACGACATCAGTAGTAATTGGAATGATTACAGTGCAGGAAAGAAGAGTGCATGGTGAAGTTATAAGTGGTTAGGTATTGGCGGAGTGATGGGATAAGAAGATAGTGCTGGATGGGTGAATGAGAAAGTGCATGGGAGTGACAGGTGGATTGCTAGGCTGCATGGGTACTAAGTGGGTATTTGCAAGAGTGTATCAATAGTATGTATGTGGTTAGAGTTGTGCATGCATAGTGCAGAGAATGTTGAAGGTGTACTTGTGTTAGTGGCTAGGCCTCTCCATAACGACATCACTAGTAATTGGAATGATTACAGTGCAGGAAAGAAGAGTGCATGGTGAAGTTATAAGTGGTTAGGTATTGGCGGAGTGATGGGATAAGAAGATAGTGCTGGATGGGTGAATGAGGAAGTGCATGGGAGTGACAGCTGGATTGCTAGGCTGCATGCATACTAAGTGGGTATTTGCAAGAGTGTATCAATAGAATGTATGTGGTTAGAGTTGTGGAAGCATAGTGCAGAGAATGTTGAAGGTGTACTTGTGTTAGTGGCTAGGCCTCTCCATAACGACATCACTAGTAATTGGAATGATTACAGTGCAGGAAAGAAGAGTGCATGGTGAAGTTATGAGTGGTTAGGTATTGGCGGAGTGAAGGGATAAGAAGATAGTGCTGGATGGGGGAATGAGGAAGTGCATGGGAGTGACAGGTGGATTGCTAGGCTACATGGGTACTAAGTGGGTATTTGCAAGAGTATATCAATAGTATGTATGTGGTTAGAGTTGTGCAAGTATAGTGCAGAGAATGTTGAAGGTGTACTTGTGTTAGTGGATAGGCCACTCCATAACGACATCACTAGTAATTGGAATGATTACAGTGCAGGAAAGAAGAGTGCATGGTGAAGTTATGAGTGGTTAGGTATTGGCGGAGTGAAGGGATAAGAAGATAGTGCTGGATGGGGGAATGAGGAAGTGCATGGGAGTGACAGGTGGATTGCTAGGCTGCATGGGTACTAAGTGGGTATTTGCAAGAGTGTATCAATAGTATGTATGTGGTTAGAGTTGTGCATGCATAGTGCAGAGAATGTTGAAGGTGTACTTGTGTTAGTGGCTAGGCCTCTCCATAACGACATCACTAGTAATTGGAATGATTACAGTGCAGGAAAGAAGAGTGCATGGTGAAGTTATAAGTGGTTAGGTATTGGCGGAGTGATGGGATAAGAAGATAGTGCTGGATGGGTGAATGAGGAAGTGCATGGGAGTGAGAGCTGGATTGCTACGCTGCATGCATACTAAGTGGGTATTTGCAAGAGTGTATCAATAGTATGTATGTGGTTAGAGTTGTGGAAGCATAGTGCAGAGAATGTTGAAGGTGTACTTGTGTTAGTGGCTAGGCCTCTCCATAACGACATCACTAGTAATTGGAATGATTACAGTGCAGGAAAGAAGAGTGCATGGTGAAGTTATGAGTAGTTAGGTATTGGCGGAGTGAAGGGATAAGAAGATAGTGCTGGATGGGGGAATGAGGAAGTGCATGGGAGTGACAGGTGGATTGCTAGGCTACATGGGTACTAAGTGGGTATTTGCAAGAGTGTATCAATAGTATGTATGTGGTTAGAGTTGTGCAAGCATAGTGCAGAGAATGTTGAAGGTGTACTTGTGTTAGTGGCTATGCCTCTCCATAAAGACATCAGTAGTAATTGGAATGATTACAGTGCAGGAAAGAAGAGTGCATGGTGAAGTTATGAGTGGTTAGGTATTGGCGGAGTGATGGGATAAGTACATAGTGCTGGATGGGTGATTGTAAAAGTGCATGGGAGTGACAGGTGGATTGCTAGGCTGCATGGGTACTAAGTGGGTATTTGCAAGAGTGTATCAATAGTATGTATGTGGTTAGAGTTGTGCATGCATAGTGCAGAGAATGTTGAAGGTGTACTTGTGTTAGTGGCTAGGCCTCTCCATAACGACATCACTAGTAATTGGAATGATTACAGTGCAGGAAAGAAGAGTGCATGGTGAAGTTATAAGTGGTTAGGTATTGGCGGAGTGATGGGATAAGAAGATAGTGCTGGATGGGTGAATGAGGAAGTGCATGGGAGTGACAGCTGGATTGCTAGGCTGCATGCATACTAAGTGGGTATTTGCAACAGTGTATCAATAGTATGTATGTGGTTAGAGTAGTGGAAGCATAGTGCAGAGAATGTTGAAGGTGTACTTGTGTTAGTGGCTAGGCCTCTCCATAACGACATCACTAGTAATTGGAATGATTACAGTGCAGGAAAGAAGAGTGCATGGTGAAGTTATGAGTGGTGAGGTATTGGCGGAGTGAAGGGATAAGAAGATAGTGCTGGATGGGGGAATGAGGACGTGCATGGGAGTGACAAGTGGATTGCTAGGCTACATGGGTACTAAGTGGGTATTTGCAAGAGTGTATCAATAGTATGTATGTGGTTAGAGTTGTGCAAGCATAGTGCAGAGAATGTTGAAGGTGTACTTGTGTTAGTGGCTAGGCCACTCCATAACGACATCACTAGTAATTGGAATGATTACAGTGCAGGAAAGAAGAGTGCATGGTGAAGTTATGAGTGGTTAGGTATTGGTGGAGTGAAGGGATAAGAAGATAGTGCTGGATGGGGGAATGAGGAAGTGCATGGGAATGACAGGTGGATTGCTAGGCTGCATGGGTACTAAGTGGGTAATTGCAAGAGTGTATCAATAGTATGTATGCGGTTAGAGTTGTGCATGCATAGTGCAGAGAATGTTGAAGGTGTACTTGTGTTAGTGGCTAGGCCACTCCAAAAAGACATCAGTAGTAATTGGAATGATTACAGTGCAGGAAAGAAGAGTGCATGGTGAAGTTATCAGTGGTTAGGTATTGGCGGAGTGAAGGGATAAGAAGTTAGTGCTGGATGGGGGAATGAGGAAGTGCATGGGAGTGACAGGTGGATTGCTAGGATACATGGGTACTAAGTGGATATTTGCAAGAGTGTATCAATAGTATGTATGCGGTTAGAGTTGTGCAAGCATAGTGCAGAAAATGTTGAAGGTGTACTTGTGTTAGTGGCTATGCCTCTCCATAACGACATCAGTAGTAATTGGAATGATTACAGTGCATGAAAGAAGAGTGCATGGTGAAGTTATGAGTGGTTAGGTATTGGCGGAGTGATGGGATAAGTACATAGTGCTGGATGGGTGATTGTAAAAGTGCATGGGAGTGACAGGTGGATTGCTAGGCTGCATGGGTACTAACTGGGTATTTGCAAGAGTGTATCAATAGTATGTATGTGGTTAGAGTTGTGCATGCATAGTGCAGAGAATGTTTAAGGTGTACTTGTGTTAGTGGCTAGGCCTCTCCATAACGACATCACTAGTAATTGGAATGATTACAGTGCAGGAAAGAAGAGTGCATGGTGAAGTTATAAGTGGTTAGGTATTGGCGGAGTGATGGGATAGGAAGATAGTGCTGGATGGGTGAATGAGGAAGTGCATGGGAGTGACAGCTGGATTGCTAGGCTGCATGCATACTAAGTGGGTATTTGCAAGAGTGTATCAATAGTATGTATGTGGTTAGAGTTGTGGAAGCATAGTGCAGAGAATGTTGAAGGTGTACTTGTGTTAGTGGCTAGGCCACTCCATAACGACATCAGTAGTAATTGGAATGATTACAGTGCAGGAAAGAAGAGTGCATGGTGAAGTTATAAGTGGTTAGGTATTGGTGGAGTGATGGGATAAGAAGATAGTGCTGGATGGGGGAATGAGGAAGTGCATGGGAGTGACAGGTGGATTGCTAGGCTACATGGGTACTAAGTGGGTATTTGCAAGAGTGTATCAATAGTATGTATGTGGTTAGAGTTGTGCAAGCATAGTGCAGAGAATGTTGAAGGTGTACTTGTGTTAGTGGCTAGGCCACTCCATAACGACATCACTAGTAATTGGAATGATTACAGTGCAGGAAAGAAGAGTGCATGGTGAAGTTATGAGTGGTTAGGTATTGGCGGAGTGAAGGGATAAGAAGATAGTGCTGGATGGGGGAATGAGGAAGTGCATGGGAGTGACAGGTGGATTGCTAGGCTGCATGGGTACTAAGTGGGTATTTGCAAGAGTGTATCAATAGTATGTATGTGGTTAGAGTTGTGGAAGCATAGTGCAGAGAATGTTGAAGGTGTACTTGTGTTAGTGGCTAGGCCACTCCATAACGACATCACTAGTAATTGGAATGATTACAGTGCAGGAAAGAAGAGTGCATGGTGAAGTTATCAGTGGTTAGGTATTGGCGGAGTGAAGGGATAAGAAGATAGTGCTGGATGGGGGAATGAGGAAGTGCATGGGAGTGACAGGTGGATTGCTAGGCTACATGGGTACTAAGTGTATATTTGCAAGAGTGTATCAATAGTATGTATGCGGTTAGAGTTGTGCAAGCATAGTGCAGAGAATGTTGAAGGTGTACTTGTGTTAGTGGCTATGCCTCTCCATAACGACATCAGTAGTAATTGGAATGATTACAGTGCAGGAAAGAAGAGTGCATGGTGAAGTTATGAGTGGTTAGGTATTGGTGGAGTGATGGGATAAGTACATAGTGCTGGATGGGTGATTGTAAAAGTGCATGGGAGTGACAGGTGGATTGCTAGGCTGCATGGGTACTAAGTGGGTATTTGCAAGAGTGTATCATTAGTATGTATGTGGTTAGAGTTGTGCATGCATAGTGCAGAGAATGTTGAAGGTGTACTTGTGTTAGTGGCTAGGCCTCTCCATAACGACATCACTAGTAATTGGAATGATTACAGTGCAGGAAAAAAGAGTGCATGGTGAAGTTATAAGTGGTTAGGTATTGGCGGAGTGATGGGATAAGAAGATAGTGCTGGATGGGTGAATGAGGAAGTGCATGGGAGTGACAGCTGGATTGCTAGGCTGCATGCATACTAAGTGGGTATTTGCAAGAGTGTATCAATAGTATGTATGTGGTTAGAGTTGTGGAAGCATAGTGCAGAGAATGTTGAAGGTGTACTTGTGTTAGTGGCTAGGCCTCTCCATAACGACATCACTAGTAATTGGAATGATTACAGTGCAGGAAAGAAGAGTGCATGGTGAAGTTATGAGTGGTTAGGTATTGGCGGAGTGAAGGGATATGAAGATAGTGCTGGATGGGGGAATGTGGAAGTGCATGGGAGTGACAGGTGGATTGCTAGGCTACATGGGTACTAAGTGGGTATTTGCAAGAGTGTATCAATAGTATGTATGTGGTTAGAGTTGTGCAAGCATAGTGCAGAGAATTTTGAAGGTGTACTTGTGTTAGTGGCTAGGCCACTCCATAACGACATCACTAGTAATTGGAATGATTACAGTGCAGGAAAGAAGCGTGCATGGTGAAGTTATGAGTGGTTAGGTATTGGCGGAGTGAAGGGATAAGAAGATAGTGCTGGATGGGGGAATGAGGAAGTGCATGGGAGTGACAGGTGGATTGCTAGGCTGCATGGGTACTAAGTGGGTATTTGCAAGAGTGTATCAATAGTAAGGGTGGGCGGCAAATTCCGTTCCGCTCGCGGAACTTGCGAAATTTTGGCATTTCCGCGTTCCGCGCGGGACGCGGAAATGTCGAAACTTCCGCGATCCGCGGCGGAACGGAATTCGGGTGCAAGAAAGCACTGAAGCAGGTGCCCAAGTTGATAAATATGCAGGGCAGGTGTGCAGAATTCATGAGCGTGGTTAAGCAGATGTGCCTTCTCTCCATTTCCAACGTGAAAAGTTAGCTGTAATCCCCGATGGAGGTCTTTGCATCCTTGATTTTCCCGAGCGCAATCCTCGTGCAGAATTTGTGAGCGTGGTTAAGCAGATGTGCCTTCTCTCCATTTCCAACGTGAAAAGTTAGCTGTTATCCTCGAAGGAGGTCTTTGCATCCTTGATTTTCCCGAGCGCAATCCTCGTGCAGAATTCGTGAGCGTGGTTAAGCAGGTGTGCCTTCTCTCCATTTCCAACGTGAAAAGTTAGCTGTAATCCTTGATAGAGGTCTTTGCATCCTTGATTTTCCGAGCTCAATCCTCGTGTAGAATTCGTGAGCGTGGTTAAGCAGGTGTGCCTTCTCTCCATTTCCAACGTGAAAAGTTAGCTGTAATCCCCGATGGAGGTCTTTGCATCCTTGATTTTCTCGAGCGCAATCCCCGTGTAGAATGATCGACAGCTTAATCAAAGGACACCGGCGCTTTCAGCGCGGTGGCAAAGTTACAGACACACAGGTCACTGGGGTCAGCTCTACTGGACCTTTACGCAGCTGTAGTGTAGGAAAGGCACTATACATTTACCCAACGAGGTAGCACTTACTGATTAGCCAGTAGAAAGTACTCCAGTTGAGTAGAGGTATTGCACAAAACGGTGGCATCTTCGTGGATAAATATGCAGGGCAGGTGTGCAGAATTCGTGAGCGTGGTTAAGCAGATGTGCCTTCTCTCCATTTCCAACGTGAAAAGTTAGCTGTAATCCCCGATGGAGGTCTTTGCATCCTTGCTTTTCTCGAGCGCAATCCTCGTGTAGAATTCATGAGCGTGGTTAAGCAGATGTGCCTTCTCTCCATTTCCAACGTGAAAAGTTAGCTGTTATCCTCGAAGGAGGTCTTTGCATCCTTGATTTTCCCGAGTGCAATCCTCGTGCAGAATTCGTGAGCGTGGTTAAGCAGGTGTGCCTTCTCTCCATTTCCAACGTGAAAAGTTAGCTGTTATCCTCGAAGGAGGTCTTTGCATCCTTGATTTGCCCGAGCTCAATCCCCGTGTAGAATTCGTGAGCGTGGTTAAGCAGATGTGCCTTCTTCCCATGTCCAGCCGGAAAAGTTAGCTCCAATCCTTGATGGATGTCTTTGCATCCTTGATTGTCTCGAGCGCAATCCTCGTGTAGTTCCTGTGACCAGGAGGTTCCTTCTCCTCGTCTGCCGCTGAGATCCTGCTCTGACCCTTTTTAAACAAGAGGCATGTGAACTGGCCTAGAAGCCCCGCCCGTTTGGCCCCGCCCCACATACACTAGCGGTATGCAACGTCTTCCCGCCCTTTCCCCACTATGATGGACAGCTTAATCAAAGGACCCCGGTGCTTTCGGCGCGGTGACAAAGTTACAGACACCCAGGTCACTGGGGACAATTCTTCTGGTCCTTTACGCAGCTGTAGTGTAGGGAAGGCACTTTACATTTACCCAACGAGGTAGCACTTACTGATTAGCCAGTAGAAAGTACTCCAGATGAGTAGAGGTATTGCACAAAACGGTGGCATCTTCGTGGATAAATATGCAGGGCAGGATTCAACGGGCGCAGCAAAATCTCCGCGAGCACGCGAAATTCCGCGTGCTCGCGGAGATTTCTTGCCGTTTCGCGGAATTTCGCGGAACGCAACTCCGCAAATTCCGCCCACCCTTAATCAATAGTATGTATGCGGTTAGAGTTGTGCATGCATAGTGCAGAGAATGTTGAAGGTGTACTTGTGTTAGTGGCTAGGCCTCTCCATAACGATATCACTAGTAATTGGAATGATTACAGTGCAGGAAAGAAGAGTGCATGGTGAAGTTATAAGTGGTTAGGTATTGGCGGAGTGATGGGATAGGAAGATAGCGCTGCATGGGTGAATGAGGAAGTGCATGGGAGTGACAGCTGGATTGCTAGGCTGCATGCATACTAAGTGGGTATTTGGAAGAGTGTATCAATAGTATATATGTGGTTAGAGTTGTGGAAGCATAGTGCAGAGAATGTTGAAGGTGTACTTGTGTTAGTGGCTAGGCCACTCCATAACGACATCACTAGTAATTGGAATGATTACAGTGCAGGAAAGAAGAGTGGATGGTGAAGTTATCAGTGGTTAGGTATTGGCGGAGTGAAGGGATAAGAAGATAGTGCTGGATGGGGGAATGAGGAAGTGCATGGGAGTGACAGGTGGATTGCTAGGCTACATGGGTACTAAGTGGATATTTGCAAGAGTGTATCAATAGTATGTATGCGGTTAGAGTTGTGCAAGCATAGTGCAGAGAATGTTGAAGGTGTACTTGTGTTAGTGGCTATGCCTCTCCATAACGACATCAGTAGTAATTGGAATGATTACAGTGCAGGAAAGAAGAGTGCATGGTGAAGTTATGAGTGGTTAGGTATTGGCGGAGTGATGGGATAAGTACATAGTGCTGGATAGGTGATTGTAAAAGTGCATGGGAGTGACAGGTGGATTGCTAGGCTGCATGGGTACTAACTGGGTATTTGCAAGAGTGTATCAATAGTATGTATGTGGTTAGAGTTGTGCATGCATAGTGCAGAGAATGTTGAAGGTGTACTTGTGTTAGTGGCTAGGCCTCTCCATAACGACATCACTAGTAATTGGAATGATTGCAGTGCAGGAAAGAAGAGTGCATGGTGAAGTTATAAGTGGTTAGGTATTGGCGGAGTGATGGGATAAGAAGATAGTGCTGGATTGGTGAATGAGGAAGTGCATGGGAGTGACAGCTGGATTGCTAGGCTGCATGCATACTAAGTGGGTATTTGCAAGAGTGTATCAATAGTATGTATGTGGTTAGAGTTGTGGAAGCATAGTGCAGAGAATGTTGAAGGTGTACTTGTGTTAGTGGCTAGGCCTCTCCATAACGACATGACTAGTAATTGGAATGATTACAGTGCAGGAAAGAAGAGTGCATGGTGAAGTTATGAGTGGTTAGGTATTGGCAGAGTGAAGGGATAAGAAGATAGTGCTGGATGGGGGAATGAGGAAGTGCATGGGAGTGACAGGTGGATTGCTAGGCTACATGGGTACTAAGTGGGTATTTGCAAGAGTGTATCAATAGTATGTATGTGGTTAGAGTTGTGCAAGCATAGTGCAGAGAATGTTGAAGGTGTACTTGTGTAAGTGGCTAGGCCACTCCATAACGACATCAGTAGTAATTGGAATGATTACAGTGCAGGAAAGAAGAGTGCATGGTGAAGTTATAAGTGGTTAGGTATTGGCGGAGTGATGGGATAGGAAGATAGTGCTGGATGGGTGAATGAGGAAGTGCATGGGAGTGACAGCAGGATTGCTAGGCTGCATGCATACTAAGTGGGTATTTGCAAGAGTGTATCAATAGTATGTATGTGGTTAGAGTTGTGGAAGCATAGTGCAGAGAATGTTGAAGGTGTACTTGTGTTAGTGGCTAGGCCACTTCATAACGACATCACTAGTAATTGGAATGATTACAGTGCAGGAAAGAAGAGTGCATGGTGAAGTTATGAGTGGTTAGGTATTGGCGGAGTGAAGGGATAAGAAGATAGTGCTGGATAGGGGAATGAGGAAGTGCATGGGAGTGACAGGTGGATTGCTAGGCTACATGGGTACTAAGTGGGTATTTGCAAGAGTGTATCAATAGTATGTATGGGGTTAGAGTTCTGGATGCATAGTGCAGAGAATGTTGAAGGTGTACTTGTGTTAGTGGCCAGGCCTCTCCATAACGACATCAGTAGTAATTGCAATGATTACAGTGCAGGAAAGAAGAGTGCATGGTGAAGTTATGAGTGGTTAGGTATTGATGGAGTGATGGGATAAGTACATAGTGCTGGATGGGTGATTGTAAAAGTGCATGGGAGTGACAGGTGGATTGCTAGGCTGCATGGGTACTAACTGGGTATTTGCAAGAGTGTATCAATAGTATGTATGTGGTTAGAGTTGTGCATGCATAGTGCAGAGAATGTTGAAGGTGTACTTGTGTTAGTGGCTAGGCCTCTCCATAACAACATCACTAGTAATTGGAATGATTACAGTGCAGGAAAGAAGAGTGCATGGTGAAGTTATAAGTGGTTAGGTATTGGCGGAGTGATGGAATAGGAAGATAGTGCTGGATGGGTGAATGAGGAAGTGCATGGGAGTGACAGCTGGATTGCTAGGCTGCATGCATACTAAGTGGGTATTTGCAAGAGTGTATCAATAGTATGTATGTGGTTAGAGTTGTGCATGCATAGTGCAGAGAATGTTGAAGGTGTACTTGTGTTAGTGGCTAGGCCTCTCCATAACAACATCACTAGTAATTGGAATGATTACAGTGCAGGAAAGAAGAGTGCATGGTGAAGTTATGAGTGGTTAGGTATTGGCGGAGTGATGGGATAAGTACATAGTGCTGGATGGGTAATTGTAAAAGTGCATGGGACAGACAGCAGGATTACTACGCTGCATGGGTAGTAACTTTATAATTAGTGTGTTAGAAGTTTATATAGATACTGCATAACTGAATGTAGTACTGCATAGATAGTGTTTGCATTACTTAATCTTACCTTTACAGTAGTAGATATCACATTTTTCTAAACATTTTTTGTAGTTGTTTTTTATAATTTAAATTTTTAAAAATTTCAAACTTTAGATTTATGATCTGTGAAAGAGAAGAAAAAATACAGTTATAATGTATAGTATTATAATTTTATAAACACAATATAATGTAAGCACAATTTAAATTATTTAGTTTGCCTTTTTTGCTGTTTTCAGAATATATTGAATGTCACTTTAACCCCTTCGATGCTCATGACGGCCCCCGGCTGTCATGAGTCACGGTGGGCATGTGCGCACGACAGCCGGGGGCCGTCCGAACCATGCCCAAGAATGGAATGTCCAGCACCGCGGCGGAATTCGTGCCGTAGCCAAGGTGTTAAATAGTGATTTCAATGTTACTCATCACATAACAGCGGGCAAAAAAAAAACAATCAAGAAGATTGTTTTAAAAAAAAAACAAATCTGTGTCAAAAATATTTTCAACATAGTAAACTATCTCTGCACATTGTATAATAATAAGATCATCAATAACATAGCATATAATTCAAATCACACATATATAAAATAGTTCTTTGTAAGTGAATTTTTTTAGTACAAGATAAAAGAAGCAAAACAATAATTGAATCAATAATTTTTCCTAATTTCCATATGCTCTAAATGATGTTCTTTTAAATGTATGGTGTCAGAATATCCCAGAAAAAGTGCTTAATTCACATTAATATCTTTCCTCTAGGCCAAATGATATTCCTCAAATCCTTTATACTAAAATTGTCCAAAGTAATCGTATTAATACAGTTCAACATATTCCCAATAGGCCGAATTATGTTCTTAGAACTTTGGTTTTAAGAATATTAGGTATGAATTTGGTAATTCATTTGACGATATTTGAAAAGTAAATGAGCATCATTACAATATGTCCATCCTTTATTGCATTTTAAATAGACAGTGTAATGTCCAGATGTTGTAGAAGGTCCATTGTGAAAAATAATTGCTACTGCTACAAAAGTTCTTCCTGATATTGATAGTTGACTTGCTACAAAATGTTTTATTAAGGTTTCCAATTTTCTTCCATCAGCTGTACAACGTTGTATCATCAAAATTATATATTGTCCAAATTTTTCTATAAATAGTGTTGATAACATTTCTGATTTGCATTGCATACACTGCATGTTTTGATTTGCTGCTTTAACTAATTTGTTGAAAGACACTGTTTTACAGTCTGGTATTGTTAAATATATAAATCTTTCAGTGTCTATGTTAGTGGTAGAAGTAAACGTACAATTTTCACATTGATGTTCCCATTTATAACAAAGTCCAAATAGATTTTCAATTTGTATTCCTTCCTCTTCAAATACTGCAAGCATATACATTAGAAATTCTTGAGCATCTTGTTGCACATTCTGTGTAAATTGTGTAGAACCAGAACATATATCCAAAAGTTTACGAATATCTGAAGCACTTTGTATTTCACTTTTATTAGTTCTCAATTTTTCAAAAATAGAACACAACAAGGAACAAAACTTTTTTTCATTATTCTCCAAAATTTGCTGTTGCAGATATTGTAGAAAAAATACAACATTTACCACTACATTAGCATAGCAGTTGATACCTGAACTATTTTCTAACTGATATCCGACAATCTCTTCAATACTGTCCTTTTTCTTTTTGTTTCGAATTTCAACTTTATCCTGATTTTTTGTCTTCTCTTTAACTTCACTACAGATATTCTCATAACTTCTTTTTCGACCTACAACACGCTTTTCATATACAGGATATTCACCTAAATTGGGAGCATACAGTCTCCTTAACCGATTATACTCTCTTACACAATTTACATCTGCACTAATTTTTCTCTCATCAAAATCAATCAAATGTAATCCAGATAAAGTTCTGACTCGGGACAAAGCAACATATGCGATACCCTCTTTAAATACGGTACTTCCAATATTTACCAAAGCACTGTCCACACTTAAACCTTGAGATTTATGAATAGTCACCGCATATGCCAAAGAAAGAGGAAACTGTTTTCTACGAACATACAAATCTTTAACAAGCAAAAAACGAACTGAACAACGACCAATTTGTTTTACTTCTTGAATTTGATCAAATTTGATTTTCAAAAATTCAATTCCATCTCTATTTTGATAATTAACAAAATCAACAACTTTACCCATTGCACCATTTACTAAACCTTTTTCCACATCCAAATTACGCCGTAAAATAACGCGACAGTTTACACATACATATAAATTCTTTTCTAACCCAGCAGTTTTAGATATAGATTTTTCTAAAGAATCCAATTTTGTTTTCAGTTTTTCTGTCAAAATAATAGTAATTCGTTCATGCTCTATTTTATCAATGGCTTCCATTTTTATTATTTCTTCATTTTCTAGCTTTAAAAGTTCTTCATTGAATGTACAACACTTTCGCAGTGTTGGCATGAGGCAGATGATAGATTTATATTCTGCAATATTTTTGTATAATTTTGCTGGAACTATATTTTCATTTGGAAACAAGTTGGTAAGTAGACGACTTTGCAAAGCTTGTTTGCCATGTTCTGTCAATACTCCAATTCATATATCTTGAAGAATGGTTCCATAATCTTCATCATTTGCTTGTCGCATATTTTTAATGAGTTCTTTGTACTCAAAATATGACCAAATGTTAACGTTTCCAACACTTTCCAAAGACTTTCTGGTGTCTTCGTGCACAAGCGTTTTAAACACTGGTTGCCCTTTTACACGAGTAAGTTGCAGTAGATCACCAAAAACTATCACATGTTTTCCTCCAAATAAGACATCGTATTCTGTTTTTAAAATTTGCTGCATTCTTAAATGCACAAAGGCAAGCATTAAGTTTGACACCATGCTCACCTCATCAATAATTAGAAGTTTCATTTTCTTTAGCACTCTTGAAACTTCATAACAAGCTTCTCCAGATAGCTTGTGATATTCCAATTTATTTTCATGTTCCACAGGTAGCATTAGTAAACAATGTAATGTAATTCCTTTAATGTTGTGTGCTGCCAATCCAGTTGGAGCAATTACAACACAAGACAAATGTGAGTCAGTTATTTTCTGTAGATAAGTGGTCAAAACTTTAATCAAGAAACTTTTTCCTGTACCAGCTTGACCACTGATATACATTCGGATAGGTTGAAATGATGTGCATGTGCATTCTTTGTTTTCATGAAGAAAACCATGGTTGATCTGTTGTGTAACTTGTTGATATATTTGTTTCTGTTCAATATTTAGCTGGTCCTCCAAGTTTTCTAAGTCCATAATATCTTCTTGAGCTTGATGCATTGCTGTTTCCACTTCATTCATGGCAATTGCTGCTTCATTTTCAAGAATTGGTTGTCCTAGTGGATCTTGACTCAGGTGAGCATAACTTTGACTGTCTTGAGAACTGTCTCTAGCAATCTCAGCTGCAATAGTAGCTTCTTGATCAATGTCTTCATTCAACATTTTGAGATAATTTGCAAAAATTGGGCATTCAATGCTATCTTTACATGCATTGAAAGAATCTTCATAGCACTGAAAATCTCCAAGTAATTCTAATTCTGTACGCCAAGGCTTGAATAGTTGCAAAAGTGCTAAATAGTAAAATTCTCTTTTATCAGCAGTATCACAACTCAGTTTTCTGTGATTAATCAGATTTCCTTTAGTATGTTTCACTAAACATCCTTCTGAACCAATAACTGCATATTTTCCTTCATTTATGTGTTCTGTAGTATTTTTTTTAAAACTATAAAATTGCAGCACTTCATAGATACATATGTTCTCAAGATGACAACTTCTATTTGGATAGTATGTATCCAACATGTTTGTTTTGAGAATATCTGTACTTCCTGGTTCATTTACTGCTAAATATTCAATTTCTTGTATAGATTTACAGTACTCGATTTCGTGTTGCAGCAAGACCAAGACTCACCCAAATGATCCCTCTTGACTTTGAATATAAACTTGCAGATGATAACCGATCCGAGCATTCGTATACTCCAATCTCTCGATGAGATAACATCTTCAAACTGAAACTGTACAATTTCTTACTAAGACTCTTCTCGTGAGAAATTTCTTTCCACATTTCTTTCAACTCTGTCTTTTCTGATTTTGTTATGTATGATGTTACATACCGAGCAACAGCGATGGAATTATCCGCAACATACTGGATATCCATATTAGCATTCCACATCGAGAGAATAACTATATTATAATCATTGATATACTTTGATTCTTCACTTCTTATCAAATTGTAAGTATTTTTGGGTGATTTTCTAGTGATGGTATGTCTCACTGCTGACATGAAACTGTTTACTCTTCCTTTGGATATTACTGGACGTGGAAATCCAAAACGACATTTGGTATAAAACTTTTCCTTTGACTTGTATTTCCGTCGACAGTATTTGCCACATCGATGACTTTGGAATCGTAACACTTGTTGCCTTAAGTTATTTTCTTCTGTTCTTTTTGGTATAGCACATGTAACATAATCTTCAATAAATGATAAAACAGTATCATCCGAATCAGTTCCAAATTTGGGTGCATCTTTGATCCATAAAAGCATATGTATATGAGGAGCACCTCTAGCTTGATACTCTTATCTCCAAAAGAAATCAATAACTTCTCCAAGAGGAGGATTCTTTTTATTGCAGATAAAAGACATCATAGCTTCAAACCTATGATTGAAATATCTGCATACATTAACAGGATCCAAAGAACACAATTCTCCAGGTGTCTTGTATTCAATATTTTTAATATTTGAATTTGCTTCTCGAAGAAATGCAAGTAAATCATCCCAAGCGTATTCAGCACAACTTAGGGTAACGAACCACGTAGGAGTTCCTAAGTTCCTTAGCATGCATTTAAGTTCTCCATGACGTCGATACCAATACTCATTAGTACCACGCTGACATGCCATCAAATTAATCAGTTGAGATTCTAAATGATTGTCTCTCTGATGTACTTTATCCATAAATTCCTTTGCAGAAACATTTTGAAGATGTACTCCTGTTTTTAATATATGGTTGACAGCATATGAAAGTCCAGACAAGTCACTCTCAAACAAAAGATGAAATATATATGGGATACATTGACGAAATCTTGGAACTTCTGCATACAATCTTGTTGTCCGATATTGTGATGCAGGAATCTGTACTGATCGTTCGTCATATCGTCCACCTTTTCCAGTTGGAAACAGCTGGGGAAAACAACGAGCTTCCAAACTTTTCTCCCAAACACTCATGGGAGTCCCCTTCGCTTTCTTCATTTGGAATAATTCAATAGTATTCCCCATGACTTCTTTCGAATGAAGTGGATGTACACTATAATGTTCATAAATTTCTTCACTTTTGGACATATCAACTTTCTCAATTTGACCACTTGACGTTTCACTATCATCTCCTAAAAGTATTTTGTCTTCTTCCACATACACATTTTTGTAGTAATCATTGTTTTTTATAAGATATAATGTTGCCTTTTGCACTTTGCTGACATTCACTAATTCCTGCCATATTTTCTTACTCTTAGTAGGAACACCATTAACTAGAATAACTAGTGGTTCACTTTCTACATTTTGTACACCAATAGTTTCAATATTTTTCTTTAAATCTAGTGGTAAATATACAACTCTACCTTTTAATCTTCTCTGTAAATCTGTAGGAGGCAATTTACCTGTTTTAGGCTCCATACGAACAATAGCCTGAAATGGGTGTACACATTGAATCAGAATAGATTCATATGTGTTTAAATCTATACGTTCTGGAGGAATACTTACCAACTCTAGATTATTATGGACAGCTCTAGCAGGCATTTTATTATCGTCTAATTTGTTATAACAATATTTACAAATACGCTGATCAGTACCCAAATCAAAGCAATCCTCTACCAACAAATAAGTTGCAAATTCCATCCACTTATCATTATTTTCTCTTTCACTTTTTAAATACAGATCAACATTCCTAGTCTGATTTCTATAGTGAGTTAAGTCGACAACAAATACAAGTGTAATTTGGCCTTTCACACGAAATTACCTTAAACTTTGTAATTTGTTCTTGAAACTTCTCTGTAGTACTATTTTCCCCATTTTCTTCAACAGCTACTTCTATCAATGTCTCACTTTGTCCACTCTCTTCTTGAGGACCAAAGTAACAAAACTCTATTTCATCACAAACTTTTTTAACATCTGAGACTGACCCATTCAAAAGAGCACTGTTTAAGTCCTTTAAAATTATTGCTGGACTTTTTGCATAATACAATCTTCTCACTAACGTTCGCATTTCAGAATGATGTACTGCTAACATTCTAAAATGATGAAAAACACTTTGACATACTTTTCTTGAAAGACAAGCCAGTGAATGACCTTGCAAACCAGTATTTTTTCTCACTCTGCAAGGATCTAGTCCTTGCAACATCTTCATCTTTTGTTTAACACTTTTTTTACTATACTCTCGTAAGAAATTGCGAAAAATCTCAATAGATTCCTGTTGTATACTACAAATACTACTACAATCCCAAGTATACACTGGAGCTTTAGAACGTCTCCTCAGAACTTCATCAGCTATCACTTCTTCTTCATTTCGGGGAACCATCTTCTCTTTGTCAATTGCACAACCATTTCTAACCTCATAAGCTCGACCACTGGTATCAACTGCAAGCAATAATGTATTGGTTTGAAAATAACTCTCTTCATTAAAAAAAGGCTCTGAGCTTGAACTGTGTTTCCATTCACCCCAAAAAATATCACAAAAGTTACTTCTGTTAATTAGTCTCTTCTTCCTACTTTTGGCCTTCATAAAATGTATTGGCTTATCAAGTGATCGAATTCTATTTAAAACTAAAATGAATAATTTCCTTTTTAATTGAAAAGCCTTCTCCACAATACTTTCAATCTGTTTTTTCTTTTTATAAAATGCTGATCTTTTTTTATATTTCTTCAAATCTTTCAACAAATTAGACACAACTCTATTGTAAAACATTCTCTTTCTAATTTCTTCATACTGAGTCTTCCTCCTTTTACCATACAATATTTCCTTAGAATATGATTTCCGATTATTCTTGCTTTTTTCTTCTTATTCTTTTTTGTTGTTAAGGCATTGTTTGTACTTTCCACAGTGTGCACACTGTTTCTACGCTTTGAAATGTTTTTAATAAATTGTTTTGTTCTCTTACCCCAAGATTTTTTCTTTTCCCCCACATGTTGTTGTTTATCTAATTCTTGCTGTTGTCGTTTCTTCAAATAAGACTCCTTTTTTGTTGTTTCGTCTTTTGTGTTTTTTTAGCCATGGTAAGTTTTTTTTTAATGACGATGAACAATATCTGTTTAAAAAAAAATATATAATATTATTAAAATAAATCTATAAAATATAGTATTTTATTATTAAACAAACATGTTCTATATAAAAACTTTTTAAACACTTTGTTTTGAAATCGCAATCCATTTACTGCAGTATACAGGTACTAATTGGTTAATTCTAGGACTGAATAAGTAGTGTTTACGTGTTTAGAGGACTGCATTAATATTGGATAAATGATTCTAAGACTGTAAGTATTACTACATGGGTTATTGCATGAGTACATAGGTACTGACTGGATAATTAGAGTACAGCATGAAAAGAGAATGGAGAAATCATTAATGCTTGGGTTTTGCACAGTGATTAGATAAGGACATGGTACTGGCTGCATAATTAGAATACTGCACACAGAGTGACAGTATGATTGGAGCACTGCATCAGTACTAATTAAATTATTACAGGAATGAATCAGTAGTCTGCAGGGGGTTAGGGGCCTGCATAGATTGTGCACATTTGCCTGTAGCACCGCGTGTCTTAATGCCTGTGTCATTGTACAAGTGCATGGACATTGACTGAGTAGATAGAGTACTGGTAGTTGACAGCAGAGTGAGTTTATAAGTGCTTGTGTTTCAGCACAGAGATTAGACAAGGACATGGTTCTGTCAGGATCATTGCAAGAGTGGACAGAGAGTGATAGTGTGATTGGGGCACTGCATGGCTACTACCTGAATTTTTGCAGGAGTGAATCACTAGTCTGCAGGGGGTTAGGGGCCTGCATAGATTGTGCACATTTGCCTGTAGCACCGCATGTCTTAATACCTGTGTCATTGTACAAGTGCATGGACAGTGACTGAGTAGATAGAGTACTGGTAGTTGGCAGCAGGGTGAGTTTATAAGTGCTTGTGTTTCGCTACAGAGATTAGATAAGGACATGGTTCTGTCAGGATGATTGCAAGAGTGGACAGATAGTGATAGTGTTATTGGGGCACTGCATGAGTATTACTTAGATTTTTGCAGGAGTGAATCAGTAGTCTGCAGGGGGTTAGGGGCCTGCATAGATTGTGCACATTTGGCTGTAGCACCGCGTGTCTTAATGCCTGTGTCATTGTACAAGTGCATGGACAGTGACTGAGTAGATAGAGTACTGGTAGTTGGCAGCAGGGTGAGTTTACAAGTGCTTGTGTTTCGCCACAGACATTAGACAAGGACATAGTTCTGTCAGGATCATTGCAAGAGTGGACAGAGAGTGATAGTGCGATTGGGGCACTACATGGCTACTACTTGGATTTTTGCAGGAGTGAATCAGTAGTCTGCAGGGGGTTAGGGGCCTGCATAGATTATGCACATTTGCCTGTAGCACCGCGTGTCTTAATGCCTGTGTCATTGTACAAGTGCATGGACAATGACTGAGTAGATAGAGTACTGGTAGTTGGCAGCAGGGTGAGTTTATAAGTGCTTGTGTTTCAGCACAGAGATTAGATAAGGACATGGTTCTGTCAGGATCATTGCAAGAGTGGACAGAGAGTGATAGTGTGATTGGGGCACTGTATGAGTACTAGTTAGATTTTTGCAGGAGTGAATCAGTATTCTGCATGGGGTTAGGGGCCTGCATAGATTGTGCACATTTGCCTGTAGCACCGCGTGTCTTAATACCTGTGTCATTGTACAAGTGCATGAACAGTGACTGAGTAGATAGAGTACTGGTAGTTGGCAGCAGGGTGAGTTTACAAGTGCTTGTGTTTCGCCACAGACATTAGACAAGGACATAGTTCTCTCCGGATCATTGCAAGAGTGGACAGAGAGTGATAGTGTGATTGGGGCAGTGCATGAGTACTAGTAAGATTTTTGCAGGAGTGAATCAGTAGTCTGCAGGGGGTTAGGGGCCTGCATAGATTGTGCACATTTGCCTGTAGCACCGCATGTCTTAATGCCTGTGTCATTGTACAAGTACATGGACAATGACTGAGTACATAGAGTACTGGTAGTTGGCAGCAGGGTGAGTTTATAAGTGCTTGTGTTTCAGCACAGAGATTAGATAAGGACATGGTTCTGTCAGGATCATTGCAAGAGTGGAGAGAGAGTGATAGAGCGATTGGGGCACTGTATGAGTACTAGTTGGATTTATGCAGGAGTGAATCAGTAGTCTGCATGGGGTTAGGGGCCTGCATACATTTTGCACAATTGACTATACCACTGCGTGTGTTAATGCCTAAGGCATTGTACAAGTGCATGGACAGTGACTGAGTAGATAGAGTACTTGTAGTTGACAGCAGAGTGAGTTTATAAGTGCTTGTGTTTCGCCACAGAGATTAGACAAGGACATAGTTCTCTCAGGATCATTGCAACAGTGGACAGAGAGTGATAGTGTGATTGGGGCACTGCATGGCTACTACCTGGATTTTTGCAGGAGTGAATCAGTAGTCTGAAGGGGGTTAGGGGCCTGCATAGATTGTGCACATTTGCCTGTAGCACCGCGTGTCTTAATGCCTGTGTCATTGTACAAGTGCATGGACAATGACTGAGTAGATAGAGTACTGGTAGTTGGCAGCAGGGTGAGTTTATAAGTGCTTGTGTTTCAGCACAGAGATTAGATAAGGACATGGTTCTGTCAGGATCATTGCATGAGTGGACAGAGAGTGATAGTGTGATTGGGGCACTGTATGAGTACTAGTTAGATTATTGCAGGAGTGAATCAGTAGTCTGCATGGGGTTAGGGGCCTGCATAGATTGTGCACATTTACCTGTAGCACCCCGTGTCTTAATACCTGTGTCATTGTACAAGTGCATGAACAGTGACTAAGTAGATAGAGTACTGGTAGTTGGCAGCAGGGTGAGTTTATAAGTGCTTTTGTTTCAGCACAGAGATTAGATAAGGACATGGTTCTGTCAGGATCATTGCAAGAGTGGACAGAGAGTGATAGTGTGATTGGGGCACTGCATGGCTACTACCTGGATTTTTGCAGGAGTGAATCACTACTCTGCAGGGGGTTAGGGGCCTGCATACATTGTGCACATTTGCCTGTAGCACCGCATGTCTTAATGCCTGTGTCATTGTACAAGTGCATGGACAATGACTGAGTAGATAGAGTACTGGTAGTTGGCAGCAGGGTGAGTTTATAAGTGCTTGTGTTTCGGCACAGAGATTAGACAAGGACATGGTTCCGTCAGGATCATTGCAAGAGTGGACAGAGAGCGATAGTGTTATTGGGGCACTACATCAGTACTAGTTAGATGTTTGCAGGAGTGAATCAGTAGTCTGCATGGGGTTAGGGGCCTGCATACATTTTGCACAATTGACTGTACCACTGCGTGTGTTAATTCCTAAGGCATTGTACAAGTGCATGGACAGTGACTGAGTAGATAGAGTACTGGTAGTTGGCAGCAGGGTGAGTTTACAAGTGCTACTGTTTCGCCACAGACATTAGACAAGGACATAGTTCTGTCAGGATCATTGCAAGAGTGGACAGAGAGTGATAGTGCGATTGGGGCACTGTATGAGTACTAGTTGGAATTATGCAGGAGTGAATCAGTAGTCTGCATGGGGCTAGGGGCCTGCATAAATTTTGCACAATTGACTGTACCACTGCGTGTGTTAATGCCTAAGGCATTGTACAAGTGCATGGACAGTGACTGAGTAGATAGAGTACTGGTAGTTGGCAGCAGGGTGAGTTTACAAGTGCTTGTGTTTCAGCACAGAGATTAGACAAGAACATGGTTCTGTCAGGATCATTGCAAGAGTGGACAGAGAGTGATAGTGTGATTGGGGCACTGCATGGCTACTACCTGGATTTTTGCAGGAGTGAATCAGTAGTCTGCAGGTGGTTAGGGGCCTGCATAAATTTTGCACAATTGACTGTACCACTGCGTGTGTTAATGCCTAAGGCATTGTACAAGTGCATGGACAGTGACTGAGTAGATAGAGTACTGGTAGTTGGCAGCAGGGTGAGTTTACAAGTGCTTGTGTTTCAGCACAGAGATTAGACAAGAACATGGTTCTGTCAGGATCATTGCAAGAGTGGACAGAGAGTGATAGTGTGATTGGGGCACTGCATGGCTACTACCTGGATTTTTGCAGGAGTATATCAGTAGTCTGCAGGGGGTTAGGGGCCTGCATAGATTGTGCACATTTGCCTGTAGCACCGCGTGTCTTAATGCCTGTGTCATTGTACAAGTGCATGGACAATGACTGAGTAGATAGAGTACTGGTAGTTGGCAGCAGGGTGAGTTTATAAGTGTTTGTGTTTCGGCACAGAGATTAGACAAGGACATGGTTCAGTCAGGATCATTGCAAGAGTGGACAGAGAGCGATAGTGTGATTGGGGCACTACATCAGTACTAGTTAGATTTTTGCAGGAGTGAATCAGTAGTCTGCATGGGGTTAGGGGCCTACATAAATTTTGCACAATTGACTATACCACTGCGTGTGTTAATGCCTAAGGCATTGTACAAGTGCATGGACAGTGACTGAGTAGATAGAGTACTGGTAGATGGCAGCAGGGTGAGTTTACAAGTGCTTGTGTTTCGCCACAGACATTAGACAAGGACATAGTTCTCTCAGGATTATTGCAAGAGTGGACAGAGAGTGATAGTGTGATTGGGGCAGTGCATGAGTACTAGTTAGATTTTTGCAGGAGTGAATCAGTAGTCTGCAGGGGGTTAGGGGCCTGCATAGATTGTGCACATTTGCCTGTAGCACCGCGTGTCTTAATGCCTGTGTCATTGTACAAGTGCATGGACAATGACTGAGTACATAGAGTACTGGTAGTTGGCAGCAGGGTGAGTTTATAAGTGCTTGTGTTTCAGCACAGAGATTAGATAAGGACATGGTTCTGTCAGGATCATTGCAAGAGTGGACAGAGAGTGATAGTGTGATTGGGGCACTGTATGAGTACTAGTTAGATTTTTGCACGGGTGAATCAGTAGTTTGCATGGGGTTAGGGGCCTGCATAAATTTTGCACAATTGACTGTACCACTGCGTGTGTTAATGCCTAAGGCATTGTACAAGTGCATGGACAGTGACTGAGTAGATAGAGTACTGGTAGTTGGCAGCAGGGTGAGTTTACAAGTGCT
The DNA here is from genome assembly GCA_963921515.1 of Calotriton arnoldi. Taxonomy (NCBI): domain Eukaryota; kingdom Metazoa; phylum Chordata; class Amphibia; order Caudata; family Salamandridae; genus Calotriton; species Calotriton arnoldi. The sequence goes on along the minus strand of CAWUFW010011213.1, from coordinate 278,762 downwards.
TCTGTTTCGCCACAGACATTAGAGAAGGACATAGTTCTGTCAGGATCATTGCAAGAGTGGACAGAGAGTGATAGTGCGATTGGGGCACTGTATGAGTACTAGTTGGATTTTTGCAGGAGTGAATCAGTAGTCTGCAGGGGGTTAGGGGCCTGCATAAATATTGCACAATTGACTATACCACTGCGTGTGTTAATGCCTAAGGCATTGTACAAGTGCATGGACAGTGACTGAGTAGATAGAGTACTGGTAGTTGGCAGCAGGGTGAGTTTACAAGTGCTTGTGTTTCAGCACAGAGATTAGACAAGAACATGGTTCTGTCAGGATCATTGCAAGAGTGGACAGAGAGTGATAGTGTGATTGGGGCACTACATGAGTACTAGTTAGATTTTTGCAGGAGTGAATCAGTAGTCTGCATGGGGTTAGAGGCCTGCATACATTTTGCACAATTGACTGTACCACTGCGTGTGTTAATGCCTAAGGCATTGTACAAGTGCATGGACAGTGACTGAGTAGATAGAGTACTGGTAGTTGGCAGCAGGGTGAGTTTACAAGTGCTTCTGTTTCGCCACAGACATTAGACAAGGACATAGTTCTGTCAGGATCATTGCAAGAGTGGAAAGAGAGTGATAGTGCGATTGGGGCACTGTATGAGTACTAGTTGGATTTATGCAGGAGTGAATCAGTAGTCTGCATGGGGTTAGGGGCCTGCATAAATTTTGCACAATTGACTGTACCACTGCATGTGTTAATGCCTAAGGCATTGTACAAGTGCATGGACAGTGACTGAGTAGATAGAGTACTGGTAGTTGGCAGCAGGGTGAGTTTACAAGTGCTTGTGTTTCAGCACAGAGATTAGACAAGAACATGGTTCTGTCAGGATCATTGCAAGAGTGGACAGAGAGTGATAGTGTGATTGGGGCACTGCATGGCTACTACCTGGATTTTTGCAGGAGTGAATCAGTAGTCTGCAGGGGGTTAGGGGCCTGCATAGATTGTGCACATTTGCCTGTAGCACCGCGTGTCTTAATGCCTATGTCATTGTACAAGTGCATGGACAATGACTGAGTAGATAGAGTACTGGTAGTTGGCAGCAGGGTGAGTTTATAAGTGCTTCTGTTTTGGCACAGAGATTAGACAAGGACATGGTTCAGTCAGGATCATGGCAAGAGTGGACAGAGAGCGATAGTGTGATTGGGGCACTACATCAGTACTAGTTAGATTTATGCAGAAGTGAATCAGTAGTCTGCATGGGGTTAGGGGCCTACATAAATTTTGCACAATTGACTGTACCACTGCGTGTGTTAATGCCTAAGGCATTGTACAAGTGCATGGACAGTGACTGAGTAGATAGAGTACTGGTAGTTGGCAGCAGGGTGAGTTTACAAGTGCTTGTGTTTCGCCACAGACATTAGACAAGGACATAGTTCTCTCCGGATCATTGCAAGAGTGGACAGAGAGTGATAGTGTGATTGGGGCAGTGCATGAGTACTAGTTAGATTTTTGCAGGAGTGAATCAGTAGTCTGCAGGGGGTTAAGGGCCTGCATAGATTGTGCACATTTGCCTGTAGCACCGCGTGTCTTAATGCCTGTGTCATTGTACAAGTGCATGGACAATGACTGAGTACATAGAGTACTGGTAGTTGGCAGCAGGGTGAGTTTATAAGTGCTTGTGTTTCAGCACAGAGATTAGATAAGGACATGGTTCTGTCAGGATCATTGCAAGAGTGGACAGAGAGTGATAGTGTGATTGGGGCACTCTATGAGTACTAGTTAGATTTTTGCAGGAGTGAATCAGTAGTTTGCATGGGGTTAGGGGCCTACATAAATTTTGCACAATTGACTGTACCACTGCGTGTGTTAATGCCTAAGGCATTGCACAAGTGCATGGACAGTGACTGAGTAGATAGAGTACTGGTAGTTGGCAGCAGGGTGAGTTTACAAGTGCTTCTGTTTCGCCACAGACATTAGACAAGGACATAGTTCTGTCAGGATCATTGCAAGAGTGGACAGAGAGTGATAGTGCGATTGGGGCACTGTATTAGTACTAGTTGGATTTATGCAGGAGTGAATCAGTAGTCTGCATGGGGTTAGGGGCCTGCATAAATTTTGCACAATTGACTGTACCACTGCGTGTGTTAATGCCTAAGGCATTGTACAAGTGCATGGACAGTGACTGAGTAGCTAGAGTACTGGTAGTTGGCAGCAGGGTGAGTTTACAAGTGCTTGTGTTTCAGCACAGAGATTAGACAAGAACATGGTTCTGTCAGGATCATTGCAAGAGTGGACAGAGAGTGATAGTGTGATTGGGGCACTGCATGGCTACTACCTGGATTTTTGCAGGAGTGAATCAGTAGTCTGCAGGGGGTTAGGGGCCTGCATAGATTGTGCACATTTGCCTGCAGCACCGCGTGTCTTAATGCCTGTGTCATTGTACAAGTGCATGGACAATGACTGAGTAGATAGAGTACTGGTAGTTGGCAGCAGGGTGAGTTTATAAGTGCTTCTGTTTCGGCACAAAGATTAGACAAGGACATGGTTCAGTCAGGATCATTGCAAGAGTGGACAGAGAGCGATAGTGTGATTGGGGCACTACATCAGTACTAGTTAGATTTTTGCAGAAGTGAATCAGTAGTCTGCATGGGGTTAGGGGCCTACATAAATTTTGCACAATTGACTGTACCACTGCGTGTGTTAATGCCTAAGGCATTGTACAAGTGCATGGACAGTGACTGAGTACATAGAGTACTGGTAGTTGGCAGCAGGGTGAGTTTATAAGTGCTTGTGTTTCAGCACAGAGATTAGATCAGGACATGGTTCTGTCAGGATCATTGCAAGAGTGGACAGAGAGTGATAGTGTGATTGGGGCACTGCATGAGTACTACCTGGATTTTTGCAGGAGTGAATCCGTAGTCTGCAGGGGGTTAGGGGCCTGCATAGATTGTGCACATTTGCCTGTAGCACCGCGTGTCTTAATGCCTGTGTCATTGTACAAGTGCATGGACAGTGACTGAGTAGATAGAGCACTGGTAGTTGACAGCAGAGTGAGTTTATAAGTGCTTGTGTTTCGCTACAGAGGTTAGATAAGGACATGGTTCTGTCAGGATGATTGCAAGAGTGGACAGACAGTGATAGTGTGATTGGGGCACTGCATGGCTACTACCTGGATTTTTGCAGGAGTGAATCAGTAGTCTGCAGGGGGTTAGGGGCCTGAATACATTGTGCACATTTGCCTGTAGCACCGCGTGTCTTAATACCTGTGTCATTGTACAAGTGCATGAACAGTGACTAAGTAGATAGAGTACTGGTAGTTGGCAGCAGGGTGAGTTTATAAGTGCTTGTGTTTCGCTACAGAGATTAGATAAGGACATGGTTCTGTCAGGATGATTGCAAGAGTGGACAGATAGTGATAGTGTTATTGGGGCACTGCATGAGTCCTACTTAGATTTTTGAAGAGTGAATCAGTAGTCTGCAAGAGGTTAGGGGCCTGCATAGATTGTGCACATTTGCCTGTAGCACCGCGTGTCTTAATGCCTGTGTCATTGTACAAGTGCATGGACAGTGACTGAGTAGATAGAGTACTGGTAGTTGACAGCAGAGTGAGTTTATAAGTGCTTGTGTTTCGGCACAGAGATTAGACAAGGACATGGTTCAGTCAGGATCATTGCAAGAGTGGACAGAGAGCGATAGTGTGATTGGGGCACTACATCAGTACTAGTTAGATTTTTGCAGGAGTGAATCAGTAGTCTGCATGGGGTTAGGGGCCTGCATAAATTTTGCACAATTGACTGTACCACTGCGTGTGTTAATGCCTAAGGCATTGTACAAGTGCATGGACAGTGACTGAGTAGATAGAGTACTGGTAGTTGACAGCAGAGTGAGTTTATAAGTCCTTGTGTTTCAGCACAGAGATTAGACAAGGACATGGTTCTGTCAGGATCATTGCAAGAGTGGACAGAGAGTGATAGTGTGATTGGGGCACTGCATGGCTACTACCTGGATTTTTGCAGGAGTGAATCAGTAGTCTGCAGGGGGTTAGGGGCCTGCATAAATTTTGCACAATTGACTGTACCACTGCGTGTGTTAATGCCTAAAGCATTGTACAAGTGCATGGACAGTGACTGAGTAGATAGAGTACTGGTAGTTGGCAGCAGGGTGAGTTTACAAGTGCTTGTACAAGTGCATGGACAGTGACTGGGTAGATAGAGTACTGGTAGTTGGCAGCAGGGTGAGTTTACAAGTGCTTGTGTTTCGCCACAGACATTAGACAAGGACATAGTTCTCTCAGGATCATTGCAAGAGTGGACAGAGAGTGATAGTGTGATTGGGGCACTGCATGGCTACTACCTGGATTTTTGCAGGAGTGAATCAGTAGTCTGCAGGGGGTTAGGGGCCTGTATAGATTGTGCACATTTGCCTGTAGCACCGCGTGTCTTAATGCCTGTGTCATTGTACAAGTGCATGGACAGTGACTGAGTAGATAGAGTACTGGTAGTTGGCAGCAGGGTGAGTTTATAAGTAATTGTGTTTCGGCACAGAGATTAGACAAGGACATGGTTCAGTCAGGATGTTTGCAAGAGTGGACAAAGACTGGTAGTGTGTTTGGGGCACTGCATGAGTACTATCTGGATTATTGCAGGAGTGAATCAGTAATCTGCAGGGGGTTAGGGGCCAGCATAAATTGTGCACATTTTCCTACATAGTAACTACGAAATTAGACACTATAGAACCACAGAAACACTTCTCATGTACTTTTACAATCACATGTTGACTACCTTTGCCTACCTTTGCACTCCTGTAATCTATCAGATACCTCTCATTAATTCAGTAAATATAGTTTTAACTATATAAATACAATCTATACAAATACATGACTCATGACATAGTATCTACTTAAGGAGACAACTACTACATACCCAAAAGTGTACAATGCAGTGGTTTTCTTTTGAACTACATATTGCCAATTATATATCTTCAAATATGCAACATCATCAAATTGTACGTCTCAACAGACTTAATTAAGAACAGTAATTTACACCACCTTTTTAATGTTTTTTTTTAAAACCACACAAACTCTACAAACTAATAACAAAATTGTAATCATTAACACCTTATATGATCTTCTTGCAAACAGCACACATGTACCTCATTTCACAAACTATCTATAATACACATTCCTCATGCATATTTAACCATTTAATAATAGATAAGAACCATCATTCAACTATACCTTTTAAAATACTTAATAATGTATATATTAGTGCACATACTTTTTTTTAGCAAAGTTAAAATTCACTAGAAATTATCCCAATATATATCTGTACATTCAATAAATTAACTTAACAGAGTTTCATAAAAAAGTCAAATCTATTTTTCATAAATCTCTTAAAAATATAACTCACCTTTTAAATAAATCTGTTCAATGAAAAATCTCACACACTCAGTCAGGATTTTCTTTTTCACACAGAGAATGTAGATAACCACACTCTCCAATGTAAAACCAGTAATGGCAAACTTTCCTCTAATTTTTCATACATATACACATAACCCACAAATAACATTACTTCCTAGTGTTTTTCAAATTGGAAAACGAATTTCCATTGGTCATAGAGAATAATACTTTTCAACTGACATCTTCCCCCCTTGTTCTGAATATCAGTTTCCATAGCATCTGCTCATGCAACATTCAACTTAGCTGCCAGGTCACAAGTTCACCACACAATGTTGCAAATGACAACAACAAGTGTGGTTGGCTTAGCAAAGCATGCCCTTATCCTTTCTGCTGTACCTTTCAAACTTTTCTTAATAACCAATAAGAAACATGCTTTCTAAACAAAGTAAAATGCACCCTATATTTGAAAGTAGAGTGTTCTTAAACAGCCAATCAAATCTCTACTTTTCTAAAAACAGTATGTTGTCCACCATTTTAGATAGAGTTCATTCTACCACCTGCCTACCTCAGCTACAGACATCTTCAAGATGCTGTCAGTGTGGATTGTTGGGCACAGCTATGTTTTCTGGTGCAAAAGGTATGCTGAAAGCAGAGGTATTGACAAAGACCTAGTTTTGCAAAATGTAGATATCAAATGGATTGGACAGAGAGGATTGAAGTGGCACCAATTGATGCCATTGGTTAGAACCTTTATGCACCTCCAACATCCTAACCTCATTATTGTGCACTGTGGTGGCAATGACCTAGGCACATTGACTGGGGTAGGTCTGGAAATGCTAATGAAGGGCACCTTTGCAGAATTGATGTTGCTTTTCCCCCAAACTGACTTGGTGTACTCTAACATATGCCAAAGACAGAAATGGAAGTGGTCCAATGAATTTTGTCCACAGATTGAGAAAGCTAGAAAAATGTCAATAAAGCTGTTTCTGCTTATCTCAGAGACCATAGGATGGGATCCATATACAACAACAATCTGCGTTTTAATATGGATGGCATCTACAGGAGAGATGGTGTACATTTCACAGATGAGGGAAACGGAGTCTTTCTCAACAACTTGAGACTCTGCATTGGCACTTACATGTAGCTACCATCTTCTTGCAATAAACACAAGGGCTCTTTTAGAGCCACCCAAGATCCAAACATGCAACCTAGATTTATTATAAAAAGTCTCCCTTTTTTTCCCCTAGGAGTCGCGCACCCAACGCGGCCGGGAGTCGCGTACCCCTCGCGTTCACACCAGGGGGCCGCGCTGGGAGTCGTGTACCCTCGCGTTCACACCAAGGGCCGCGCTGAGCGCCGTGCTCGGGACGCGACTCCATTTTTTTTTTTTTTTTTTAAACGGGCTCCTACCACTAATTTTTATTCGCCCCGGGGACCCCATCCCCCGGAGCCTACTCAGTTCGTTGGGGACCGTGGGGGGAGCCCCAATGCCCCCATGGTCCCGCCAGCTCCCCGCGTCCTGCGAGAGCCGGCATTGCTTTTCCACATGGGGAGCTGCTGACATGCAGCTCCCCGTGTGGAAAAGCAATTCTGCTTTGGATTTTGGAAGAGAAAGCAGGTTTCCTGCTCTCTCTTCCAAAATCCAAACCAGAGTTTGCTACGGTAGGGCGGGAGACGTGCTCCCGCCCTACCATAGCAAACAGCAATGTCCCGGGGGTGGGCACCCCGGGACACTGCAGGAGCTGGCCCTGGGGGGTGGTGGTCCCCAGGGCCATTACAGGCTCCAGGAGGGGGGCCCCACGGCCCCCCTCACATCTTTTGCAAAGCCCCGGGGAGGTGGTGATCCCCGGGGCTCGGGGGTCCGAAATGGACCTGCGCATTTTAACAGTTAGTGCCCCGGGGAGGTGGTGGACCCCGGGGCATGTGGGGTGGCTGTAGCCCCCTCACACATTTTTTTAATTTTTATTTTACTTAAATTTAGAGCCCTGGGGGGTGACGGTCCCCGGGGCTTGGGAGGGCCTTAGAGGCCCCCCCATATTATTACATAAACCCCCCATGCCCCCGGGACTTGGCCCACCCGGGGGCCAATTAACCACGAAGCGCGGGAGACCGTGTTTCGTTTTTTTTTTTCTCTACGGGATCCGCGCACCCTGAGCGCATCCCGCCAATTTAAAAAAAAAAAAAATTTTTTTGGGGCCCTGGGGGTCCTTGTAGGACCCCCTGAGCAGGGCTAGGGGGTCAGGTTGTTTCTACCCTGCCCCCTTTTTGCATTTTGCACCCTTGTTTTTGTTTTTTCTTGTCCCTCGGTTCTACCGAGGAATAAGATGGCTGCCAACACTTCCTGGTTTGGAGTGTTGACAGCCAATTACCATACAGCTCGTGATCGGGAGGGTACGCAAATCCTCCGTGCCTCTAAATATCGAAACTTTTATTTTGGATTTTCTCAGCAACTACTGAACGGATTTACACCATTTTTAAAAAGGGTGCTTTCTGAACCAAGCACTACCTTTTTGCCGAATTTGGTGTAATTCCGTTCAGCAGTTTTTGCTGTAGCCTTGCATAAAGTTTCCTATGGGAAATCGATTTTTTCACTCTTATTTTTTGAATTTCTCTGCAACTACTGAACGGATTTACACCATTTAAAAAAGGTCGCTTTCTGAACCAAGCGCTACCTTTTGCAAAATTTGGTGTAATTCCGTTCAGCAGTTCGGGCTGTAGCCGTGGCTAAAATTTCCTATGGGAATTAACATGGAAAAAATGGAGAAAACGCGTTTTGGGACCCCCCTTTTTTCTTGGCCCCGCGCTCGCCCCAACAAGTTGGAAGCTTTCGCGAAGATTCGTCAACCGGCGCAAGAGTTATTTCAAATAGAATGTTGCGGATTTCCTATGGATAAAGGTCCTAACTATAACTATCTACTGGCGACCGCCAGTAGATAATATACATATATATATATATCAAAGAAGTACGGTTCCAAAAATAAAAATAAAATAAATGGATCCCACAGCACTCCGGTGTAATTATAGGGTGGTTTATTCTTTACTACAGCAGTAGCACAAACACCAACGCGTTTCGGTGCAAAGCATGCACCTTGGTCACGACGCTGACCATGTTTCCACAACCATTTTTTATACATTGTGTCTGTGAAAACATTCAATAAAGGTGATAAACACAAACGGAGGACACTGTTTGGGCAGTAACTATGGCAGCCATTTTGGAGTGGAGTTTTAACATAGCAGAGTTAACAAGGTTAACTGCCTCATCCATTAATTTCATGGTTATACACTTCAGATCGTATGATAAATCTTATTTATATAATATAAAATAAAATATGATTTTCCACCTATGGTGCATTATTTTCGATATCGGGGCACTGGGGCTACCCTAATAGCATAGAATGTCAATAGTGATCACCTCAGTTCTATCGTAATTCTGTAAGAAAAACAAACATAAGCCTCTTTCTTGTATAGAATTACGATAGAACTGAGGTAATCACTATTGACATTCCATGCTATTAGTGTAGCATGTGGACGTTAATAGTCTATACACTAGTATCCCCCATGAACTTGGTATTAAAGCTTGCAGACATTTTTTGAAGAATAGATCATTATCCTTCCTTTTTCACACGGAGATGTTAACTGACATGATGTATACTTGCCTTACACATAATATTTTTATGTTTGATGGCCAGATTTTTAGGCAAATACTCGGGACTGCGATGGGCACCTGCTTTGCCCCCAGTTTCGCAGGTCTTTACCTCGGCTGGTGGAGGAGCAGGTGGCCAGCAGTCTGGATCATTTCAAAAAGCATGTAAAAGTATGGGCAAGATACATCGATGACATTTTTTGCATTTGGGATGGGAGAATTGATGAAGCGAATGATTTTGTCGAGGAATTAAATAATAATACATTAAACCTGACATTCAGTAGTCAAATGCATCATGAACAGATCGAGTTTCTTGATCTTAGAGTACAGGTAAATGGAGAACGGGTGGACACTTTCCTTTATAGGATAGAGACTGCGGGCAACAGCCTACTCCATGCCGATAGCTATCACCCCGAGAATTTGGTCAAAAGTATTCCCCTAGGGGAGCTTTTAAGAGCAAAATGTAATTGTAGTACCCATGAGGGGTTTGAGAATGAAAAGAAAGTAATGCTGGAACGTTTTAAAGCTAGAGGTTATTCAAAAAGATGCATTAAAAAGGCTTGTCCTGAAGTTATGAATAGGGACAGAAATGTCTTGTTACAGCAGAAAGATGGGAACACGAAAGATTCTGATACCAGTGTTAGATTTATAACCACCTTTAACAAACAATCAAAGGAAGTAAGGAAGGCATTTGGAAAATTCTGGAATGTGTTAAAAACTGATCCCGACCTCGAAAAACACATTGAAGACTATCCGCAAATTACCTATCGCAAAGCTAAATCTTTGAAGGATAGTATCTGTCGAACTTTGACCACCAATGAGATGAAATGCAGTAGTGTACAAGGCCTGTAAACACAGCACTAATTGTAAGGAGGTCAGACTATCAAAGGAGTTGAAACCATTCAAAATAACTAAACACGTTTCATGCAACACAGAATATGTGGTTTATGCCCTCAGATGCCCGTGTGATAAGTACTACATCGGAAGTACTATCCATAAAGCAAAAAAACGAGTACTGGAGCATCTGAGGGCAATAAAGCACAATGACAAGCAGTATCCAATTGCAAGACACTTTAAGACTGCACACAACCAGAACAGTGATCTGTTGTCATTTAGCGTGCTTCATAGAATCCCTTTAAGAGAAAGAGGGGGTGACAGAGTACAAGAACTTAGGAGGCTTTAGTCCAAGCTGATTATTCAATATCACACGCTGTACCCCCAAGGGCATAATAGTGATGAAGCACTATCAGTGCACCTGGAATAAGGATCAATTTTTTGTCTGAACATTTAAGCTGCTAAACTGAACAAATTAAAAAATTAAGATTTTAATGTATTAATTTTTAAAGTTGCACTATCTTTTGGTTTATATTTAGGGTATGTTTTTAGTGCACTTGATATATTTTTTGTAGTATTTATATACACATCTAACTGGATGTTTCTTGTTTTTTACAGATTTCAAAATAATTGTGACATGACGCAAGTGGAAGGCAAAGTGAGCTAGATATCTATTGAACTAATGAAAGTCCCCATAGATGCGAACTTGCGGCAGTTTAATTTAATACGCATACCATGTGTCACGATTTGAGTTTGTTTAAGCAGGCAAGAGGCGGGAGAAGCCCACTAGGGCAGAATTGTGTTTTTTTCACTCTCAGCATACTATATTATTAGGAGAGTATCCCCGAGTGATATTAGTTAACTAAGCAATAGTTGACAGGCCCACTGGGGAGAAATTGACTCTGAGGATAATTTACGATCTTCATTTACCTTTTTAAATTTTGTTGTTCAGTTTCAACTGGAATCATGAGGTCCTTTCATTTGTTAAGCCCACTGGGGCAGAATAGTATAGCCTACTCCTAAGATTGAGTGGTAAATTTATCCGCCAGCAGCCTCAAAATAAAGCACTCTGATCTTGTATCCGACGCGCTTTTCTGATTGTAGGAAATGACAAGCATGTAGAAAGCCGAGGGTTGACTCTAAACGGTCTGATGAATTTGAATGAAACTCACACTTGCTACCAATATGTTTTTTGCCATGAATGATGTAAATTGTAACTAAAACTGTACATGTTTAATATGAATGTATTGTGGTGACCACATAGAGTTATGTTCAACGTCACATAGACTGAAATCGAAGTCTGTTGTCTGTATCTATGGTCAGTCCCCCGGAACCCCTGCCATATCGGCCGAAGGAGACACGAGCACTTCATGCCGGAGATGCCATTTACTGATCATTAATGACCAGCAACATCATCTTCTCTATTCATATTATCGTCATACTAGAAGGAAAGACGTAAATACATGTATACACTGCACAAATATACTGCAAACAGTGACCCGCACTGCTTTTAAAATATTATTGCCAATAAATATCAGCTATGAGTACCTAATAAATGGCAATATGCATATGGTCGACATCTGGATAAATATCGAGGAAGTAGAAAGTTTTAGATCTTGGTATATATTACAAACACGCCTCGACGTACCTGCTATATAGATAACATCTTGTCCACGCAGGATTCTCCATTACAAGAGAGAGAAACTTTGCTTATATCTACAACAGAGAAAGTTGAGACGGTTATTCCTGATGAAGGCAATACTGCCGAAATGCGCGTAGTGTTCTTATCTACCGCTTGCCTTGGAAATTTCTTTAATAATTTACCTTCTCCATCTTTCATACTGTCGTGTTTTACAGAATGATGTATTTTTAAATATTTTATGTAATTGTTTGTATTCAAAATGTACGTTTGTCTATATATGTTCTATGATCGTGCATCATTGCATTGTACAGATAACTTTCTTATTGAATTAAGTTATTAAATAAATCATTGGGGAAAAAATATAAATAACAAAATAAGAATAAATAAAAAGATTTTTGGGAAAAACAAATAGGTTTTTTGGTTGTGTATATACATGTTTGGTTTTGTATTTTCATTGACATTTGTGTTGTTGAATCTATAGCCTGTATTGAAACACCAAGAACAACTGTATAACTTGTACCTAGCTAAACTTTTACCCTCTATGTAATTTTCCCTACAGCTAGCAAGCCTCATTGTTTTAGGTAGGGGTCCCCTTTTTCCCAAACCACTCTATGGTCAGATGTGTCACATGATTTATTTAAAAACACTGGTTAAGTGCACGCCCTTTACTCGTGAGCAAGGAGCAGATGCTCCAAAACGAGTAGGGTGCTGTTGCCAAAATGAAATAAATACATGTTGGAAAGAAGCTTGGGCTGTGTCGTTGTTGTTCGTGAAAAAGGACGGCACGTTTGGTGGAATATTAGGGGTGCGCGACCCCGTCACAACCCGCCATCTCAAAAGAGGCTTGGGTACTTCGTGAAAAGATTTTTTCTGGATATATATATATATATTATCTACTGGCGGTCGCCAGTAGATAGTTATAGTTAGGACCTAGTTTCCATAGGAAACTCGTTTTTTGTTTTCTCAATATCTTTGGCGCCGGTTCACGAATCTTCGCGAAATTTTCAAAAATCGTAGCCCGCTCCGGTCAGCTCCTGTCTTGAAAGTTTCGGGGTGATACGGCAAGCGGGGGCCGAGAAAAAAGGGGGGTCCCAAAACGTGTTTTCTCCATGTTAATTCCCATAGGAAACTTTAGACAAAGCTACAGCCCGAACTGTTGAACGGAATTACACCAAACTTGGCAAAAAGGTAGCCCTTGGTTCAGAAAGAGACCTTTTTGTTAAATGGTGTAAATCTGTTCAGTAGTTCCTGAGAAATTCAAAAAATAGAGGTCAAAAAATGCATTTCCCATAGGAATCTTTAGACAGGGTTAGAGCCGAAACTGCTGAACGGAATTACACCAAATTTGGCAAAAAGGTAGCCTTGGTTCAGAAAGAGACCTTTTTTTTAAATGGTGTAAATCCGTTCAGTAGTTGCTGAGAAAATCAAAAAATAAAAGTTTCGATATATAGAGGCACGGAGGATCCGCGCACCCTCCCGACCACGAGCTTTATTCTAATTGGCTGTCAACACTCCAAACCAGGAAGTGTTGGCAGCCATCTTGTGAGAACCGAGTCACAAGAAATCAGAATAAAAAACACGAAAAACAAGAAAAGGGGGCAGGGTAGAAACAACAAGGACCCCCAGGGCCCAAAAAAGCATTAAAAAAAAAAATTGGCAAAATGCGCGCCGGGTCCGCGTATCTGGCCGCGAAACTAAACAAAATGAAGCGCGGGCTCCCGCGCTTCGTTGTATTGCAGCCCCCGGGTGGGCCAGGTCCCGGGGGCCGTGAAAAAAATGTGTGGGGGGGCCCAATCCCCCCCACACTGCCCCGGGGACCGCCACCTCCTTGGAGCAAGATCTACTGTGCGCAGCTGGCAGTCCTGAAAGGACAGCTGGGGCGTCCCCGCGTCCAGCGCTCCACTTACACCGATCTCGGAGCTACAACCTGTTTACGGCGGGAAAGCAGCGTGGCCATTGACTGTGGAAAACGTTGTGCAGGCGCCTCGCTTGTTGGTCCTGCAGTGGGTGTCGAGGTCTTGCCAGACCACCACCTCGCTCTGACGTGAGAATGGCGCTGACAGCGAGTGCCACCTGCCCCTTTACGCACTAATTATATAATCCGCTCCCAAGTTGCATGAGTGCCACTCCTGTCTCTGGCCCGACCCTGCTGCTTGGAAGTGCTGGGGTTTTCTTTCCTTTATGTGAGCCAGAAGAACTCCAGAGCCGAGCAGTGTAAGCGGTGACTGGTGTTTCGGCTGGTATTCTGAAGAGGCACTGTGCCAGTGCTCTCAGCCGTTCAGGACTGTGGCCACCTGTGCACGCACTTCCGCCTCAGTATCTCCTGCTAACAGCACCGAGACAAACGCTCACACGCACACACCGGAAGCTCCGCTACACAGTGTTACACCCATACACCCTACCCCGAAAATACGCCCCGGGTCATTTGATGTGAGTCGTGGCGGTCAGTATGTGATGTCATAATTCCACTTAGATTAACATTGGAGTTAAGTGAGTTAGTATTGATTGAGGTGTACAGACAGGTACATGGGCCCGGCCAAAAGCTCTCAGTCCTGTTATTCAGCACCGCCAATTCCAGTACTGCCGTCCACACATGGGTTCCTCTGTGCTCCTCCGTTTTGATCTGTAGCATCCCCTGCTTTTGCCCCTCTGTCCTGACATAAATCACCCATTGCTACCCTCCTTCCTGCGCCCAGACACAGCGAGGGCTTCGTTCCGACGTGCAGCACCTCCTGGTATTTAAACGCTGGACTTCTCGTCGGAATACCGCCCTGCTACACTTTGCTGTTTCAAGTACTGGAGCCACGCAGTCCACATTTCAACATCTCTGGTCTGGTTGTTCCCGGAAGTGCAGTGTGTGTGTGTGTGTGACGCCTGTCAGCATGGAACACGAGTGCTCCATTCTTCAGTGAGAGCTGGTCTTGGGGTCGTGCTCTTCCTTATAGTGATGTATCTAACAATTCATTGTCACAGTGCTACTCCACAGCGAGGTCTGCACAACTCTCAGTGGTGTGTCATACTCCTGTTAGGGCTGCTCTTCAGTTCATGCTGATAGTATCACCCACTGAGCAGTCTTGTGTCGGTACAACAGAGCTCTCATCCTTACCCAGCTCTCTGATCACGCAAGCAAAGGTCATTCTTTGTTCACGCTCAGAGCAGCCATTGAAGCCAGGTGAGTGGTTCCATTTAGCTCTGCTCACACTCTGCTCACGCGCACACACCGGAAGCTCCGCTACACGGTGTTACACCCATACACCCCACCCCGAAGATACGCCCCGGGTCATTTGATGTGAGTCGTGGCGGTCAGTATGTGATGTCATAATTCCACTTAGATTAACATTGGAGTTAAGTGAGTTAGTATTGATTGAGGTGTACAGACAGGTACATGGGCCCTGCCAAAAGCTCTCAGTCCTGTTATTCAGTGCCGCCAATTCCAGTACTGCCGTCCACACATGGGTTCCTCTGTGCTCCTCCGTTTTGATCTGTAGCATCCCCTGCTTTTGCCCCTCTGTCCTGACATAAATCACCCATTGCTACCCTCCTCCCCACGCCCAGACACAGCGAGGGCTTCGTTCCGACGTGCAGCACCTCCTGGTATTTAAACGCTGGACTTCTCATCGGAATCCCGCTCTGCTACACTCTGCTGTTTCAAGTACTGGAGCCCCGCAGTCCACATTTCAACATCTCTGGTCTGGTTGTTCCCGGAAGTGCAGTGTGTGTGTGTGTGTGTGTGTGACGCCTGTCAGCATGGAACACGAGTGCTCCATTCTTCAGTGAGAGCTGGTCTTGGGGACGTGCTCTTCCTTATAGTGATGTATCTAACAATTCATTGTCACAGTCCTACTCCACAGCGAGGTCTGCACAACTCTCAGTGGTGTGTCCTACTCCTGTTAGGGCTGCTCTTCAGTTCATGCTGATAGTATCACCCACTGAGCAGTCTTGTGTCGGTACAACAGAGCTCTCATCCTTACCCCGCTCTCTGATCACGCAAGCAAAGGTCATTCTTTGTTCACGCTCAGAGCAGCCATTGAAGCCAGGTGAGTGGTTCCATTTAGCTCTGCTCACACTCTGGTCTGTGAGGTCTCATCTGTGCATTGCTTGGGTAGGTAGGCCTGTAGAACTCAGACTTGCATCTCCACCCTTGGAGCACTCGCACTTGTATCTCCGTGCTCTGGTCTGGCCGGTGAAGCTCACACCTGGATCTGTACCTCCATATTCTGGGCAGGCCTCTGGAGCACACATTACATCCGTACTCTTGCTCCTGTTCAGCCTGTGGAGCTCAAAACTGTACCTTTTACCCCTTGTGCTCCATGCAGCCGATAGGGCACTGGAGGATAGCTCACAACGGTACTCGGTGCTTCAGTCAGGCCTGTGGCGCTCACACCTGTAAATAAAGCCCATGCAACGACCAAGAGTCCAGAGCACATCTCACAGCAGTACCCTGTGTCGGTCAGACTTTTGGAACTCTGCTCTGTACCTATGCCCATCGTCTGGTCAGACCTGTGGAGCTTACACCTGGAGCACACATCCCACCATTATCCTATGCACCAGCCAGGCCTGTGGAGCTCACGCCTATACCTCGTGCTCCTGGAGCACGCATCCCACCATTACCCTATGCACAAGTCAGGCCTGCCGAGCTCATACCTGTACCTCGTGCTCCTGGAGCACGCATCCCACCATTACCCTATGCACCAGCCAGGCCTGTGGAGCTCACACCTATACCTCGTGCTCCTGGAGCACGCATCCCACCATTACCCTATGCACCAGCCAGGCCTGTGGAGCTCACACCTAGACCTCGTGCTCCTGGAGCACGCATCCCCCCATTACCCTATGCACCAGTCAGGCCTGTGGAGCTCACACCTATACCTCGTGCTCCTGGAGCACGCATCCCACCATTACCCTATGCACCAGCCAGGCCTGTGGAGCTCACATCTATACCTCGTTCTCCTGGAGCACGCATCCCACCATTACCCTATGCACCAGTCAGGCCTGTGGAGCTCACACCTATACCTCGTGCTCCTGGAGCACGCATCCCCCATTACCCTATGCACCAGCCAGGCCTTTGGAGCTCACACCTATACCTCGTGCTCCTGGAGCACACATCCCACCATTACCCTATGCACCAGCCAGGCCTGTGGAGCTCACACCTCTCCTGGAGCACACATCCCACCATTACCCTATGCACCAGCCAGGCCTGTGGAGCTCACACCTATACCTCGTGCTCCTGGAGCACGCATCCCACCATTACTATATGCACCAGCCAGGCCTGTGGAGCTCACATCTATACCTCGTGCTCCTGGAGCACGCATCCCACCATTACCCTATGCACCAGTCAGGCCTGTGGAGCTCACACCTATACCTCGTGCTCCTGGAGCACACATCCCACCATTACTCTATGCACCAGCCAGGCCTGTGGAGCTCACACCTATACCTCGTGCTCCTGGAGCACACATCCCACCATTACCCTATGCACCAGCCTGGCCTGTGGAGCTCACACCTATACCTCGTGCTCCTGGAGCACGCATCCCACCATTACCCTATGCACCAGCCAGGCCTGTGGAGCTCACACCTATACCTCGTGCTCCTGGAGCATGCATCCCACCATTACTCTATGCACCAGTCAGGCCTGTGGAGCTCACACCTATACCTCGTGCTCCTGGAGCACACATCCCACCATTACTCTATGCACCAGCCAGGCCTGTGGAGCTCACACCTATACCTCGTGCTCCTGGAGCACACATCCCACCATTACCCTATGCACCAGCCTGGCCTGTGGAGCTCACACCTATACCTCGTGCTCCTGGAGCACGCATCCCACCATTACCCTATGCACCAGCCAGGCCTGTGGAGCTCACATCTATACCTCGTGCTCCTAGAGCACGCATCCCCCCATTACCCTATGCACCAGTCAGGCCTGTGGAGCTCACACCTATACCTCGTGCTCCTGGAGCACACATCCCACCATTACTCTATGTACCAGTCAGGCCTGCAGAGCTGACGCCTGCACCTGTTCACCGTGTTCTGTTCAGGCCACTGGAGCACATCTTGCACTGACGCTTGCCTCTCTGGTCAGGCTTTCAGCACCTGTACCCCAGACTTCTGGAGTTCCCATGTGTACCGTTACCCCATGCCCCTGATAGGCCTTGGAGTTCACATTTAAGCCAGTAGCCCATGCTTCAGCCAATGCCCCGGGTGCACATCACACACACATCCCCATGCTCCAGTGATACCTGTGCACACCACTCTTGTACATGTATCCAAGCTCTAGTTACACAGCTGGAGCACATCCTACACCGAAATGTGACCCTGTCAGAGGGAGAGCCCCTCGCCTCCCATGTAGCGGTCGGTTTTCACCACACCGCTACACCTCGCAGCGGTCACGCCTCTGGAACACCTGTACCCCAAGCTCCAGAGGACATCTCGTACTTACACCCGCTCCAGCCGAGGGTTCTGCCGTGGTTCTGGCTGCTCGTGGCAGTGTTGTGTTTGGACAGCTCCAGGTCTTTAGATCGTCATCCCTGACATACTTGGCTTGCCTTGGCACCGCTGTCTCGGGTCCAACCAAAGATTTCCTTTTAAGGAAAAGCAGCTCTGTGAGAGCGGAATCCACGCAGAGTTCCCTGCGACAGGAGAGGGGTCACCCTTCCGCCCAAAATTACATAAACCGTGAGCAGATTGTAGAGGCAAAGAATAAAAATCGTCTTTCCCCATTTTCGCAGGAAGTAGCCCTCCCGTCTCCTTACTGTTTGGAATGCTATGTTTGATTCAGTGTGTGAGGGACAGCGGGACAGGTGCATCTTAAGCACACTCAATCACAGGTCTGACGTTTACAGTAGCTCCTGTGCCCACAAAGCCACGCCAGGGAGGGAAAGATGAATGTCAGGTGCTGCTAACTGAGGTTTCAGAGTTGGTTTTCGTTTTTTTTTTTAGACTGCGGTCGAAGTGATCATGCGCCATTATGAGAGCTGTTTTCTTGTCACACAATCCCCTCGGTTCCTGGAGTCTCAGCAGGTTATCAGCTCCTGGGAGAGCGCCTGCTGCTCACCTCCAGGGTAAAAGAAGCTTGAAAAACAAGTGAGTAAACATGCTCGGATCTTAGAAAGGCAAACCTTGGAAAGTTCTTGAATGAACACTGCGGTAAGATTTCTCACTTGAACACGTATGTGATCCTTTTGCGATCGTTCCCTTAGTTGCCACATACGGTGAGTGTTTGGAAAGGGCTGCATTACTGTACAAAGCATGTTCAGGTGCCTGTGTATCATTCACTTAATTCCTGGGGACATTTAGTTCTTGTGTCCCCTCCAACCTGTGTATACCTATGATCCAAGGGAGCCTCACCCTGTGCATAGCTGTCATAAACTCAGGTACGTGCACACCTTCCTGTGCATGTGTAACTCTGAAAACAGCCGACTCACTGGCCAGTGTACTTGTGCACCCTAGGGACATCTCGACGTATTCTCTGCCAATTCCACGTTGCAATCAGCCATGCATTTTACTATAAAGATAATCCCCCTTGCTGCTATTTACTGAGCAGAGCCGAGCAGACTCAGTCACAGAAAGTCCCCATTTTTACCAATCCGGGTCTTGAAATCAAGCCTCCCAAGGCATAGCAGTTAAATACTATATATATATATTATATATATTTTATATATATATATTCACTGAAAAAACCATAGGTTTCAGGCATGTTATAGTTAGAAATTAGCATTTAAAAAACCATTGAAATTCACTGAAAAAACCATAGGTTTCAGGCACGTTATAGTTAGAAATTAGCATTTAAAAACCTTAGAAATTCACTGAAAAAACCATAGGTTTCAGGGGCGTTATAGTTAGTTGGACATTTCACTCGTACAAAACCAGAGAAATTCGGCCATTATAGTTAGTTCAGCTAACTATAACTCGCAACCCCGCAATGCACTGCTGATGACGTCACATATTACATCACTCATGACATGGTAAGTGACATCACTGATGACATTTCAAATGACATCACTGATGACATCACTGATGACATCATCCATGTGATAATGTCATGCATCTTCTCATACCCTAATATAACTTTTGATACACCCACTCTAAATTACAGACTGCCATTCTCAAAACCATAGACACTCCAACACCAATAACTACATACCCACTCATTCTTAGGTCTACACACACACACATCCACTGACTCACCCGTACAGTCACTCATACTTACGGTCACTCAGTACAGGACTATCATATGCACTCATACACCTATATAGACACTCACACACTGCCACTCATCCATAGAGGTACTCACACACCTAGTCAGTCATGCAAATAATTAATCACACTCCCATTTACTCACCTATACATTTATACACATCCCAGCTCACTTACTCATACAAATACTAGCACATTCTTACGCTCTTATACAATCACTGATACAAGCACACACTCATCCATACAGCCACTCTCACAATCACACACTCTCACTTATAGCCATTTATATACTCTAACACACATATATACTGCCTTTCACATATGTAGTTTCTCACACATGTACCACTGAGATATACATTCACTCACTAACACACCCATACACACACTCACCCACCCATACAGTCCATCACAGATGCACTCTTGAAACCATGCACCCAGTGAATCACCCACTCACACATCTATGCACAGAGTCACACACACCCCACCCACACAAACACTCAGGCACCCATACAGATACTCAGACAACTAATCAATAACGCATATAGACACTCATGTAGCTATTCACAAACCCATGCAGCCGCTTACACACCAACAGACAGACGGATACAGACATTCACACAGTTTAGTCACTAACCCATGCATTCAGTAAGATACGTTTAATCACTCACTTATAGACTCAGTTACGCACCTACTAAATCATCCATTCAGACACTTATACACCCACTCATTCTTCAATACGCCTTTCCCTATATATATTAAACATATTTAAACTTTACAGAAACACAAAGTCACTGGATGATGTCATCAGTGATGTCATCAGTGATGTCACTGACCATGTCATGAGTGATGTAATATGTGGTGTCATCAGCAGTGCATTGCGGGGGCACGAGTTATAGTTAGCTGAACTAACTATAACGGCCGAATTTCTCTGGTTTTGTACGAGTGAAATGTCCAACTAACTATAACGCCCCTGAAACCTATGGTTTTTTCAGTGAATTTCTAAGGTTTTTTAAATGCTAATTTCTAACTATAACGTGCCTGAAACCTATGGGTTTTTCAGTGAATATATATATATATATATATATATATATAGTTATAGTTAGGACCCATTTTCCATAGGAAATTCACAACATTCTATTTCCAATAACTTTGGCGCCGATCGACGAATCTTCGCGAAATTTTCAAAACTTATGGCCCGCTCCGGTCCGCTCCTATCCTGAAAGTCTCGGGGTGATTCGTCAAGTGGGGGCCAAGAAAAAAGGGGGGTCCCAAAACGTGTTTTCCCCATGCAATTTTCCATAGGAACCTTTAGTCGCAGCTACAGCCCGAACTGCGGAACGGAATTACACCAAATTTGGCAAAAAGGTAGCCCTTGGTTCAGAGTCGTGCCTTTTGGTTAAATGGTGTAAATCCGTTCAGTAGTTCCTGAGAAAATCAAAAGTAAAATCACATATATATCTGAGCGGAGCCTAACCACACATGTCATTGTGAGATCTGATTGGCTGTCAGCACTTCATCCTGGAATTGCTGGCAGCCATCTTGGGACCAATATACATGATAGTACCCCATTGAAATGCATTGTAGTGAATCAAAGATTTTGAGGGTTACCAAAAGGAGAACTATAAAGGGTGATAACAGACTTTAGTTACATTAGAATTCATTTGTTGATGGTACCATACTAATTTCAGGAATTGTGGTGTGTTCTAAGGTGATTTTACCCTGTGAAAAACCTTCTGCTGGGATATCATGAATCATGTTTGAGAGAAAACTATTTTCACATGCTTGTCCCATAGAGTTTTGGAAGGTGCTCCAGAAGCTAAAATGAGAGCATATTTTCTGTAAATTCACATTATCTTTCTCAGTCATGTGAGAATGAAGTCTGACATTCTCAGTAAAACATGTACATCCAACCAGGGCAGAGACTGTCAGTTGATTCATTTGTGTTCTACTGCAGCTTCCCAGAGTGTTCCAAAGAACAACTAGAGTGCTAACAGCCTTACTTATGACAAAATTATGGCACACCTGAAGCCATCTTGATTGTAATAAAATGGTAACTCTTAAAACATTTAATTTAAAAAGGAACAAAATGAGGGGGTTCATTTTGTCATAGAAATTATGGTTAGTGCTGTAGAAAGAAAAATTAGGACATGTTTTAAGTGAGATCTCAACTATCTTCCTGTTGTATTTCAACAGGAGCAGCCTGCCAGTTGATTCCTTTGTGTTCTACTGCAGCTTCCCAGAGTGTTCCAAAGAACAACTAGACCGCCAACAGCCTTACTTATGACAAAAGTATGGCACACCTGAAGCCATCTTGATTGGAATAAACTGGTAACACTTAAAACATTTAATTTAAAAAGGAACAAAATGATGGGGTTCATTTTGACATAGAAATGATGGTTAGTGCTGTAGAAAGAAAAATTAGGACATGTTTCAAGTGTGATCTCAAATATCTTCCTGTTATATTTCAACAGGAGCAGCCTGTCAGTTGATGCCTTTGTGTTCTACTGCAGCTTCCCAGAGTGTTCTAAAGAACAACTAGAGAGCTAACAGTCTTACTTATGACAAAAATTATGGCACACCTGAAGCCATCTTGATTGGAATAAACTGGTAACACTTAAAACATTTAATTTAAAAAGGAACAAAATGAGGGGGTTCATTTTGCCATAGAAATGAACAACATTCCCAGCACGACCCCCTACACTACACAAGCACCACTGCACTACCCTAAACCCTAAAACACTACCCCCAGCACGACCCCCTTCACTACCTAAACACAACTGCACTACCCTAAACCCTAAAACACTACCTCCAGCACGACCCCTACACTACACAAACACCACTGCACTAACATAAACCCTAAAACACTACCCCCAGCACGACCCCCTACACTACCCAAACACCACTGGACTACCCTAAACCCTAAAACACTACCCCCAGCATGACTCCCTACACTACCCAAACACCACTGCACTACACTAAACCCTAAATCTACCCCCAGCATGACCTCCCACACTACACAAACACCACTGCACTACCCTAACCCCTAAAACACTACCCCCAGCACGACCCCCTACACTACCCAAACACCACTGCACTACCCTAAACCCTAAAACACTAACCCCAGCATGACCCCTACACTACCCAAACACCACTGCACTACCCTATACCCTAAAACATGACCCCCTACACTACACAAACACGACTGCACTACCCTAAACCCTAAAACACTACCCACAGCATGACCCCCTACACTACACAAACACCACTGCACTACCCTAAACCCTAAAACACTATCCTCTACAGTACACAAACACCACTGCACTACCCTAAACCCTAAAACACTACCCCCTACACTACACAAACACCACTGCACTACCCTAAACCCCCCTACACTATACAAACACCACTGCACTACTCTAAACCCTAAAACACTACCCCCAGCACGACCCCCTCACAACACAAACACCACTGCACTACCCTAAACCCTAAATCTACCCCCAGCACGACCCCCTACACTACCCAAACACCACTGCCATACCCTAAACCCTAAAACACTACCCCCAGCATGAACCCCTACACTACCCAAACACCACTGCACTACCCTAAACCCTAAAACACTACCCCTAGCACTAACCCCTACACTACACAAACACCACTGCACTACCCTAAACCCCAAAACACTACCCCAGCACTACCCCCTACACTACCCAAACACCACTGCACTAACATAAACCCTAAAACACTACCCCAGCACAACCCCCTACACTACACAAACACCACTGCACTACCCTAAACACTAAAACACTACCCCCAGCACGACTCCCTACACTACCCAAACACCACTGCACTACCCTAAACCCTAAATCTACCCCCAGCACGACCCCCTACACTACCCAAACACCACTGCACTATGCTAAACCATAAAACACTACCCCCAGCATGACCCCCTACACTACACAAACACCACTGCACTACCCTAAACCCTAAAACACTACCACCAGCATGACCCCCTACACTACTCAAACACCACTGCACTACCCTAAACGCTAAAACACTACCCCATCATGACCACATATACTACCCATACACTACTGCACTACCCTAAACCCTAAAACACTACCCCCAGAACGACCCCCTACTCTACCCAAACACCACTGCACTACCCTAAACCCTAAAACACTACCCCCAGCATGACCCCCTACACCACCCAAACACCACTGCACTACCCTAAACCCTAGAAAAGAAACCCCCACCCCATGCCCAATCCCCCTTACCTCTCACTCCTCGTGGTTCCTCTCTCCTCATGGTTCCTGCTTCACATCGTCTCTGAGGGGCGGTGCCCGTCGTCGTGAGGAAACGGAACAGCCTCTGTTTCCTTACAACGACGTGGATCATCTACATGTTTTTTAGAACGCATGGTCATTTACCATACATACCTTTACAACAAAATTCGTTGTAAAGACATGCGTGGTAAATGACCATGCGTTCTAAAAAAATTCGTAGTAATGACTTCGCGATGTACAACGCATGCGTGGTAATGCATGCGTTGTAATGGTATCGCGAAGTAAAAAAGTCGTTGTAACGGCTGCTTACCGATCGAAGCTGGCCCCTGTTCTTCAGTGAGATGTTTAATTGATTAATTAGGAGGAAGGAATGTGGTTTTTTTACCGAAAAGTGCATTCCCGGCTGTTGTATTGTGAAAGTGTCCGCGTGGCCTGGTTTCACTTCCGGTGAGAGTGTGAAACAGTCTGTTTGGATCTAAAGGAGTTCTGTTGTTGGACGGGGCCGGCGCGAAACGTCATCAGAACACATAGCTAATGGAAAGCGTCCTCCCTGAAGTGTGGAGCAGTGCCATGAGAGGTCAACGAGTGTGCATCCCACCGCAGTATGACCGTACCGCGTGACCCATGTGCCGCCTCCAGGGTACGGGAGGCAGAAGCGGCATCGCAGGTCCTCTTGAAGACCGTTGTAGCACTAATTCTACATTTTGGTACTAGGGCATTTTAACTTCGTTGTTCCTGCTAGATACAAAGAGAAGATCCTGTGTTATTCAGTGCCCTCGTTACCTTTTTTGTGGGTTGTGGTGCTTGTCATTTCGCTGCCCCGCCGGTGCACACGACTGGGCACCCCACCTCGTGTGCCATCTGCAGGGCCTCTGCCCTCTGATCACTGGTTTTGGTTTCTGGAGTGGCAACATAAACAGTTGCTCCCAAAGGACTAGCCTGAACACTTAGGTGAATATCCCCTGCACCAGCCTTCCACGGAAATTCTTTCCTAGCTCTCCCACGTCAACGACGACGTCATAATAGCACGGCTCCGCTCGCGACACCGTATGACGTCATCGGAGCCATAAGAGGACCTCGCCGGCGTGCTGACGTCAGTTCCACCCATTTTTTCCGTGCCACCGAGGCAAACAGGCGGACCGAGACATTTTCACATGTATACATAGTATAATAAATATATATATATTTACTGAAAAACCATAGGTTTCAGGCACGTTATAGTTAGAAATTAGCATTTAAAAAACCTTAGACATTCACTGAAAAACCATAGGTTTCAGGCACGTTATAGTTAGAAATTAGCATTTAAAAACCTTAGAAATTCACTGAAAAAACCATAGGTTTCAGGGGCGTAATAGTTAGTTGGACATTTCACTCGTACAAAACCATAGAAATTCCCCGTTATAGTTAGTTCAGCTAACTATAACTCGCGCGCCACGCAATGCACTGCTGATGACGTCACATATTACATCACTCATGACATGGTCAGTGACATCACTCATGACATCACTGATGACATCTCAAATGATATCACTGATGACATCATCCTTGTGATAGAGTGGCAGACCTCCTCTCACCCTAATATAACCTTTGATACACAAACTCAAAAATACAAACTGACATTTTCAAAACAATGGACATACCAATACCAGTTACAACACACCTATTTAGTAATTCCAAGATCTACATACACATCCACTCATTTACCAACAGTCCCTATACAGTCACTCATACATGTACTCACTCATCATATGTACTCATACACCTATACATCCTGTTACACACCGCCACTCATCCTTAGAGTTACTCACACACATAGTCACACATGCAAACAAAGTATCAAACATCCATTTACTTGCATATACAGTTATACACACACTACCACACTTACTTCTACAGAAACTTACACATACTTACTCTCTTAAACAATCACTTATAGAAACACCTACTTATTTGTACAGGAACTCTTCCAATCTCTCACTCTCACATATACTCACTTATATACACCAATACTCACATATACTAGTTTAAAACATATGTAGTTACTCATAAAGACACTATTGAGACAGTCATTCACTCACTAACACACCCATACACACACTCATCCACCTATACAGTCCTGCACACATGCTGTCTTCAACACATACAAACAGTGAGTCACTCATTCATGCATCTATGCACTAAGTAATACCCCCACTGAACCATACAGACACTCAGACACTCATACTGATACTCAAAAACCAACTAATAACCCATATAGACACTCATGTAGCTACTCACCAACCCATGCAGCCACTTATACACAAAGTGAGAGACTGATACAAATATTTTCATATTTAAACATTACTCACTAACCCATGTATTCACTAAGATACACTTAATCAGTCAGTTATACAATCAATTTTACAAAAACAAATCATCCATTTAGACACTTATATACCCATTTATTCTTCCATCGACCTTGAGGTATACATATATAAAACATATTTAATTTTCAGAAAAACACACATTCACTGGATGATGTCATCAGTGATGTCATCAGTGATGTCATTTGAGATGTCATCAGTGATGTCATGAGTGATGTCACTGACCATGTCATGAGTGATGTAATATGTGACGTCATCAGCAGTGCATTGCGGGCACGCGAGTTATAGTTAGCTGAACTAACTATAACGGGGGAATTTCTATGGTTTTGTACGATCGAAATGTCCAACTAACTATAACGCCCCTGAAACCTATGGTTTTTTCAGTGAATATATATATATATACATTACCTACTGTCCGTCGCCAATAGGTAGTTGTAGTTAGGACCTAGTTTCCATAGGAAAAGCATTTTTTGACTTGCCTATAACTTTGACATTGTTTGATCAATCTTCCTGAAATTTTCCCCAAAAACTATTAAAGTAGGTTCTGCGTGTCATGGAAAGTTTAGAGGTGATCCATGCAGTGGGGACTGAGAAATAAGGGTGCGAAAAAAGGGTGCGTTCTGATAGAAACGCTTTGTTGAACCTACAGCCCGAACTGCTGAACGGCCTTACACCAAATTTGGCAGAAAGGTAGAGCCTGTTATGCAGATTGTGTTTTTTGTTATTTGGTGAAAATCCATCAAGTCGTTCTTGAGAAATGTAAGCCAAAAATTATAGGTATATCTCTGGCCGCGGATATTTCGCGGTGGTTTTGTGATTAGTCGTGGATGCGTGCACCATTGGGAATGCAATTGTTGGCTGGACACAACCTGAACAGAAAGTTGCGGCTGCCCTTTTATCGTTCAGGAACAGTTCCCGGGGCTGAAAATCTGTGTCAAAGCTAACATAAGGGGTCAGGGTGGAGATACTCTGACCCCATGTTTGAGATATTGGTGTTTTAGTGACAAATGTTATGTGTCTAAAATTGATTTCTTTAACCGCAGCACGATATTCACGATGACAACACGACCGCCAGCAAGGCCACCCATGTACCATCGCAGGGACATTGTGAATATTGCAGTGACATCACGAATATTGGTGGAAACATAAAAATGTATATATATATTTGTACACACTCACCAGTCACTGTCACACACTCATGTACACACTCACAAACTAACCCAGACACTTATACACCCATCCACATACCCACTCACACACTTATACATCCAGTCACATACCCACTCAGCAGTGGCGGCTCCTCGAGGGAGTGCTGCGGGGCGGGGCAGGGGAGGGGCAGGGTGGGGGGTAGTAAACTCCGGCAGACGGCCAAACAGAGTTAAGTAAATAAATAAAACGAATTACATTGCGTGCGCTGCAACGCCAAAGCCGCGATGCAGCGCGCAATGTAATTCGTTTTATTTATTTCTTTATTTACTTAACTCTGTTTGGCCATCTGCTGGAGTTTACTACCCCCCAGCCTGCCCCTCCCCCACCCCGCCCCACCGCCCCGCAGCACTCCCTCAAGGAGCCACCACTGTCACTCAGATATTCATGCACTCACTCACATACTCATTCTTACCTACTTAGAGACTGTCATAGACTCATGCGTACAGTCTCATACATACTTAGAGACTCTTACACCCACTCACAGAACTACCTGGGCACTCATGCACCCACTCACAGACACACTCAGATACTGATACTCCCACTTACAGACTCACTTAGAGAGTCATGCACTCATGTACTGACCCTCTCAGAGACTCACGTACCCACTTATAGACCCACTCACACACTCATGTATCTTACTCACAGACCCACTGAGACAATCATACATCCACTTACAGATCCCCTCAGACACTCATACACCCACTCACACACCTAGACAGTCACTCTCACACTCAGACACAGACTCTTTCAGAGACTTATGGACTCACTCACTCACTCACTCATACACTCAGACAGTCACACACCCACTCACAAACTCACTCAGATATACACACACACACTCACTCACCCACTCAAGGCTCATGCATCCACTCACAGACCCACCCAGACACTCGCCGTCCCAGTCACAGACTCACTCAGACACTAATACATGCACCCATTCACTCACCCTCTCAGAGACTTATGCTTTCACTTACAGACCCATTGAGACACTCGTACACCTACTCACAGAGTCACCCAGACACTTATAAACCCACCCACAGACCCTCTCAGACACTCACACACCCATACAGTCACCCACACCGCTCTCACAGACCTACTGAGAGTCTTATGCACCCAGTCACTCATACACTCAGAGACTCACACACCCACACACATCCCCCACTCAGAGACTTATGGACCCACTCACAGAACCACTCAGACACTCACGCTCCCAGTCAATAGGCAATAGTTATACCGTGAATGAGAGACTTACTGATACTGTGATACATGCAGTTATAGATTACAGTGAAAAAGTTATGCACTGTGTTATAGAGATATTAAGGGAGTTGTACATGCTATTATACAGTTATTTAGATAGTAATGTGTTCAGTCTGATGGTTATAATCCATTTTGCAGTTATAAGTTTTGAATGTGGTGGTGGCTATTAAATGTCTGCATTTGTTTTGTCATTTCGCGATGTAATCGCGGTGACCGCGGCTACCAATATCATTGCGATGCCAGAGTCACTGTGAAAACCGAAAATAGGTTTAAATGGGGGGTTTTCTACAAACTCCCTACAAAAAGTTGACTTTAAACAGTGCACTAATAAACCCCTAGTGTCTAAAATACTGTAAAATGTGTGTAAATATGTGTTTTCTACCCCTTAAAAACGGCGCGATCGTCGTGGTTACCGGAGTCCTTGCGACTCTCGGTGTAATCACGAAAACGGGAAGTAGGGTTTAAACAGTTTCTTAGTAAACTCACTCGAAAAATATGTGTACAAATATGTTTTAAAAGCAGTGATGTGCTTAATATTGTGTGTATTTTAATAGAATGAACTTTTTGAGTTAACATTTTTTAATATTGTGGTGGTCGTTGAATATCTGCATTTGTCTTGCGATTTCGCGACGTGATCGCGATCATCCTGATGTTGCCGCAAATTTTACAAATTCCCCCCAAAAATCATTTAACAAGAAAATGAACAACATTTTGGGCTTCTGGGTGGCTGTGACAAGAGCCTTTGTGTAGAGTGTGTATAAGACAGCTACATATAAGACTGTATGCGAAGTTTCAGGTTGCCTAGAAACACCCTGTTCCCTTTGTCTGCAAAGTGAACTCCATCACCTCTATATATTCCATGAATGTCAAAACACAGATTGTTGTTGTAGATAGAGCCCATGTTATGGTCTCTGAGGAAAGAAGAAACAGTTTTATTAACCTGTGGACAGAATTGATTTGACCACTTCCATTTCTGTCTTTGGCATTTATTGGAGTACACACAGACAGTGTGACGAAAAGCTAGATTAGTTCTGCAAAGGAATCCTTCATTAGGATTTCCAGCTCTATCTCAGTCAATGTGCCTAGGTCATTGCTACCACAGTGCCCAATCATGAGGTGAGGAGGTTGGAAATCCAAAATGGTTTAAACAAAGCCAGTAGCTGATGAAACTTTAACCCTCTCTGGGCAAACCAACTAATCTCCATATTTGGCAAACCCAAGTCCCTGCCAATACCTCTCTTTTTTGCAGTCTCTTTAGCCCAATAGACATAGCTGTGGCTCACAATCCACACTCTAAGCATTTTGTAGGAAAGAGGAGTAGCACACAGTACAGGTCTGCAGCTGAATATCACAGTTGGAACTATGAAAGACAGTGAAAATGCATGTTTACTGGTGGTTTGAAATTTGTTTGGATGACGGGAATATGCAGGTGAATAAAAGTAGGTTGCATTTGGGAATGATTAGTAAATAGATGTTTCATTTGGTCTGGCAAATAGAAAAAAATATAATAGAGAGTTGGATATGCTTTACAGTTTGTGCAGTAAACCACACCTGTTGTAG
The DNA here is from genome assembly GCA_963921515.1 of Calotriton arnoldi. Lineage (NCBI taxonomy): Eukaryota > Metazoa > Chordata > Amphibia > Caudata > Salamandridae > Calotriton > Calotriton arnoldi. Next base: position 248,395 of record CAWUFW010011213.1, on the reverse strand, counting down.
TTCATTTTGTAACTAGTATTCCTTCTGGAATGTGATGTGAAATTGTGACATACTGGTTCTTGTGGCTTTCTATGGAGACTCTGCAGATGGTGTATTGAGGGAAGGGTGTTAAAGAAACAGGCATTCATTTTTATAAACTGGAGAGGTTTAGGCTCATTGTTTTATAAGGTAGGTAAGATTCCATAGTGAGGATGTTCCAAGAAAGTATAGTATAGTGATAGAAATATAAAATTATTAAGGGAAGTAGGTTTTCTGACTCCCATTTTTTTCGTGAATTCATCGCGATCATCGTGATTACGTTGCGATTATTGACACAAAGGCATGACTTTTGGGCTACCTCCAAACAGAAGTGAAAGGGTTAATACACAGTAACCATTCCGAGATGCAGTTGCTAGACTGAAATATGAAAGCAATGTTTTTATTTGTTGACTTTTGCAGTATCAGTCAATGCAAAGTTCAAAAGTTTGCCATTTATGGTTGCTTTTTTATGACAGTGGTGTGCCATTCTTATGCTAAGTTCTTACAAACCCTGAGAATATTGCATCTACCTAATAAGAGAAAAAATAGTGATTTTATCAACAAACTCAATCTTCTGGTATGTTAATTAAAAAAATGTGTAAGTCCAAAAAATGATTAATAAGGTATATAATTATGTCATATTGTAATAAAAACGTTTTGAAATATATATAATTATAAAAAAGAAAGAATGATATATAAATCAATTTGTACGTTTTTTTTATATATCTATTAATAGGTAAGTAAGACAAAGTTTGTCTCAGGTGCTGATTAGATGTCTGTCAAATTAGTTTAGAATGTGTTTCCATTGAGGTCAATCTTGCACCTGTATTGCTTTAATGCATTCTGGAAGTGCTAGGAGAAAAAACTGCACACTAATGGTTAAACCTATATGTTATCTTGTAGTATTTTATGTTAATGTTTTATATGTGTATATATGATGAGCTGCTTATGCCTAATGTTTTTATTTGAATTCTGGGAGTTGTAGTCTTATTTGTTCCATTAAGAAGGATGAATACAACACTCAGTTTTGAAAGTGGAATTTATGCACTATAGCTGTATATGAATTATGAATGTGAATTGTCTGTGCATGGAGGTTTATTGGTAGGGCTGTGTAGGAGAGTAGGATCTGCTTCACATGGGTACCCCCACTTTTTGCTGATGCTTCACTGTTTTTCGACATTAGTCCGGCTGGGGCCCTGCTAATCAGAACCCCAGCCTAGCTGCTTCCTCTCTAAAATGGTTTCCATGTGCCTTAGGCACATCACTGATTGGGATCTGGAGTGCCCTTATAAGTCCCTAGTATATGGTATACTATGTACCAAGGGCATAGGTACCTCAGAGGCCTGCCAGGGACTGAAGCATGTATTATGCCACCCCTGGAAGGCCACCCAAACTGACACCACAGGTCCGCTACTGCAGCCTGGGTAAGGTGGTGCATGCACCCCTTACTGTGATATAGGTTACCTATATCACGAAATACATACACACATATAAACCTATAAGTCACTCCTAAGGCAGGCCTTATCAATCCTAAAGGCAGAGTGCGTGGTTCCTATGTGAGAGGGTGCCCCTGCATGAGCAGGGCCCCTCTGCAGCGTTCGGAGATCATCTCTGATGCTGTTTGTAGTGCAGCCTGACCATATACTCTTAAGCGCATTATATCCTCGCGGTAAAATGCTAACTTTGGAATGGCTGCACCTAAACATGTCGTGTTTGGTGTCAAACATCTTGGAATACTACCCCCCCACCAATCCTGGCGGCGGGGGTAGCATTCCATTCTTCTAGAGGGAAAGACATCTAACTCTAACTAGTCCGGTAACTTCTTTCCAGAGCCCTGGCATCACAAAATGGATGCTGCTGCCACAGACACGAGTCTGGCCTCCTGCTGCTGGACGAAACTCCGGCAGGGGAGGCCTGGACAATAGGTTTCCTGTCCCAGGGAGGTGTGACCACCTCCCCAGACAGGATAATGTGTATTGGGGCTGGGCGGGAGCACTTTCGGGTGCTTTGAAGTCCTGCACTGGGGGCACATTTGGTGTCCCTGTGCATACCCCAGTTCAAACCGGATCAGGGGCTTGCAGCCCCTGCTTTGGCGCGAACTGGACAAAGGGAAAGGGGTGTAGCCACCCCTCTGCCCTGACCCACCCATAGGTGGGGCCACAGAGTAGTCCAACCCCTATTTTTAGAATAAAGGTAGGAACCCAGTCCTTAGGACTTTAGATTATACCTGGACGAAACTCTGAAACTGAATCCTGGACCTTCGACGCTCTACGACAAGATTAGAGGACTGAAGAATCTCCATTGGGGTCAAGGAGTGACTCCCCTGCTTGGCAGGCACCAAAGAAGCATCTGTCCGGTTCGCATTTCTGAAGCTCCCGTCGGACGCCGAAGTCATCGCATCACCAGAGGTGGATTCTCAGACTTCCCCGAGGCTATCCTGAGTCCCCAGCAAAGCTGAGGCCCGTGGCTATCGTGGGTAACTTGAGACCGTGACCCCTGGACACCGAGCACACTTGCAAGTGCACCATCTTCTGGGTCTCCCAAGAAGTCGTGCTTTGGGCTCCGAGTATCCCTAGCCTCCAGCACCACCTGCACCAAAGATCACTGGCCCCCACTCCACGAGTGTCCTGTAAGCCAGCTCCACGGGCGGCGTCACGAGGCTCCTTCGCGGTCGCTAGCCCGTTGGCTAGTAGCCCTTAACGAAGGCCAATCCTTTTCTTACTTGGCATCCTAGTTGCTCCAGGCCTGCCCTCACTTACCCTTGCTGGGTGAGTTCCACAGACCTTGCTGGTCTGCACCATCGACGATCTACATCTTCACCGAGACTTGCCGTTGCCAAGGCTTATTGGGTCCAATCCGGTCGCCGACACCTCAGCACTCGACAGACATCATGTACCAGCCTGAATCCTGCTCCTGGTTGCCGACAACGCCTCCTGGACCTCTTGGCTGAAGAGTCAAGACGACCGTCAACGCACCTGAAGCACTCGACATCGGTGGGCATCTGTCCATCACCTTCCTGGTCACTGGCTAGTGACCCAGACTCTGTCCCCTCTGCTTTCAGGTTCTTCAGAACTCCGATCCACTCTTGGATCCACCCGGACACTTTTCTCTTGGCCGCCAGCAGCACTTTGCAGCAGATCGCCATTCGAATCGACGACGAAACCCGACCCCGAAAGGCACCTATGCACCCGGCTTCCCTGGGTGAGGTAACACGAGTACTCCGGTGCTCCCGTGGGTAGAGACTCTTCAAAGTCCTAGATCTCAAAGGGTTTTGTCCTAGTCCTCTTTTAAGTGTCCCTTTTCTATACTTTCCCGATCCCGACTTTCTCCATAGAAGTCAACGGCGTATCGCGGTTGTGTATTTACACTGCACGCGTCTCCCGTAGGTCCCCTGTGTCACTACCTTGGGTGGTTCCTTGTGGTCCAAGCACTTCTAGAGGCTCTAGGCCTAGTGTCTAGTTCAGTCGTGGTTCGCATACCACTTTATTGGTATATGGTTTGGTACGCCCCCAGGGCCCAAACGTGTATTTGTGCTATTACTGTGATTTGATAACTTATAACTTATGTACTTGAACTCTAGCCTCATAAAGAGACTAGAGGGGTGTGTTTAGCAATAAATACATATATTTTGAATATATACCTGGTGTGGTGCTCTTTCATTTGGTCACTCAAGAGATTATAAACTGGTAAAACAAGCTGCTTTACATTCCTTCAAGACTTAGCCTGAAGGCTGCTCTCCATAGCTACCACTAGGATAGCTTTCAATAAGGTTGTCTTTAACCTATCTCCAATAAGGGGTTGTTTGGACTGGTGCAAGGTGCCCACTATAATTAGTGGACAGCATATGCCAGGCCAACTTCTCACATTGGTGTGCAGCGTGTGGGATTCCAGCTTGCTATTGTTTTACCAGATAATCTCAATTGAATTGATCAACTGAAAACCACTAAAGGTACCTAAGGTACATATAAATTAAGCTTAGAATACAGTAAGTTCTACTGAACTTAGAGTTGTGTGTCAAGGGATAGCACAACCCTTTCTACAACTCAAGAGAGTTTAGTAGGCCACACTAGAGTAGGTAGTGCATACACCACACCACACTAGTAATGTCTTTAAGGGGAGGATCCAAAGAATCCTTGCAGGAAGCCATTGAGCTTCCACCCTCCAAGTATGATACACTCCCATTCTTGGAATTGAGAGCTTTATGCAACTTGAGAAAAATAAGGACAGGCCAAAGCCCCACCACCCAACACCTCAAGGAGTTGTTGGTGGCTTATGACCTTAGTAAGCCTGTAGGGACTGAAGGGGTAGGAGCTGAGGGTGGGGCAGGAGAAGAGGAGGAGGCCAGGGGTACCAATACCCCCAGCCCCCCTCTGAAACTGGCCAGGAGGGTGACAATGACCCTGACCTGGAAAACCCAATCCCTCCTGTGGATGATGATGAGGATGATCAAAATGATGCCCTCTTTGTCCCCCCAGGAAGGATTAAGAGTGTGCCTAGGAAGTCTAGATCTCCTTCTCAGGAGTCTAACCACTCTGGCACCTCTATAGGGAGCTCTGTCTCCTCTCACAGGAGGGAATCCTCTCATGAGAGGAGAGCCAGACTGGTCCAGTATGAGGAAACTCAGCTGGAAATCAGAAAAAAGCAACTGGCTTTAGATAGGGAATCCCTAGATCTCCTTAGAGAGAGAAGAAAGTTGGGACTAGAGTCCCATGGTGGCAGCCATGTCCCTAGAGATAGGGAAAGGTCCTATGACCATAGGAACCTGAGCAAGATTGTCCCTCCCTACCAGAGTGGGGATGATATCCACAAATGGATAACTGCATTAGAGAGGGCCTGTAAAGTACAGAAGGTCCCTCAGGAGCAGTGGGCAGCAATCTTGTGGCTCTCCTTTGCTAACAAAGGTAGAGATAAGCTCCTCACTGTTAGAGAGGAGGATGCTGACAATTACAAGGTCTTGAAGAGTGCTCTTATTGATGGGTTTGGCCTAACCACTGAACAGTACAGGTTGAAGTTCAGAGATACCCAAAAAGCACAGACTCAAGACTGGGTAGACTATGTGGATTGTTCTGCCAAGGCTCTGGAAGGCTGGTTGATGGGCAGTAAGGTGTGTGACTTCTCAGGATTATACAATCTGATAATGAGGGAGCAGATTCTTAATAACTGTCAAAATCAGCTGTTGCATCAATACCTGGTAGACTCTGATCTGACCTCTCCCCAAGAATTGGGAAAGAAGGCAGACAAATGGTGAAGCAGAAGGTACAGAACCAAGGTGGGGAAACCAAGAAGCAAGATGCTAAGAACTCTGAAAAGGGTGGGGAGAAGGGTAAAGATAAAAAGTCTTCATCAGGCCCCCAAAAATCTTCTTCTGGTGGGGATTCACAGTCTACCAAAGGGAAAGGCCAAAGAAAACCATGGTGCAAGGTCTGTAAGCAAAAGACCCACTGGACCAGTGATTGCACCAAGTCCAAAGACTCCAGTCCAGCACCCACCAATGCCCCTAAGGCACCTGTTCCCCCTAGTACAGTTGGTGGGAGTGCTCCAGCCAAGGGTTTAGTAGGGTTCACCCTGGGTACTGAGTTGGGCTCTGACCTAGTCAGAGAACTGACTCAGGCTGTGTTAGTCTGTGATGGAGGCATGGATGTGCCCTCCTCTATGAGTCCCAGTAATATGGGCAAGTACAGACAACAGCCTTTAATCAATGGACGTGAGGCTTTGGCATTTAGGGACACAGGGGCAAGTGTCACAAAGGTGACACAAGACCTTGTGCTTCCTGGGCAAGTTATGCTTGGTGAGATGTACCAAGTGACCAATGCTAGCAATGTCAGAACAGACCATACTCTGGCAGTTGTTAACTTCTCCTGGGGAGGGGTAACTGGCCTTAAGAAGGTTGTGGTAAGTGCAAACCTACCAGTCGAATGCTTGCTTGGCAATGACTTAGAGACTTCTGCTTGGGCAGAAGTGGAGCTCAGGACCCATGCAGAAATGCTGGGGATCCCTGCAGATGTGTTTGTTGTGACCAGGTCACAAGCCAAAATGTCTAGCACTGAACAGGCCTTGGATTCTGGAAGAATGGACCAAGTGTCTTCCAAGAGGAGGAGTAGTAGGGTTAAGGCAGTGCCTTCCCCTTGGCTCAGGAGGAAGATCAGTCCCTTGAGGGGATGATCTCAGCCCTGAAGAAGGAACTGTCCCAGAGGAACTTGAACCTGACCAGGTTGAGTTCTTGGGGACAGGGGGACCTTCTAGGGCAGATCTGAGCCAGGAGCAGCAGAGCTGCCCCTCCCTTGAACCCCTCAGACAGCAAGCTGCTGCTGAGGCTGCTGGGAAAGCTAGTGGTCCCCATACAGTGTATTGGGATGATGGACTCCTGTACTCAGAGAGTAGAGACCCCAAGCCTGGTGCTACCAGGAGGTTGGTAATACCTTTGAAGTTCAGGGGCTTCCTATTGACCCTAGCCCATGATATTCCCTTAGCAGGTCACCTGGGCCAGAACAAGACTTGGGACAGAATTGTCCCTCACTTTCACTGGCCCCACATGTCTGAAGACAGTAAGGAGTTTTGTCGCTCCTGTGTAACCTGCCAAGCCAGTGGCAAAGCAGGTGGCACTACAAAGGCCCCCTGATACCATTACCTGTGGTGGGGGTGCCCTTTGAAAGGGTAGGGATTGACATTGTTGGTCCCATGGATCCCCAAACAGCCTCTGGGCACAGGTTTATCCTGGTGGTAGTGGATCATGCCACCAGGTACCCAGAAGCTATTCCCCTCAGGACCACTAAAGCACCTGTGGTGGCAAGGGCCCTCCTGGGAATCTTCTCAAGAGTGGGCTTTCCTAAGGAGGTAGTCTCAGACAGGGGTGCTAACTTCATGTCTGGGTACTTAAAAGCAATGTGGAAGGAGTGTGGAGTGACTTATAAGTTCACCACACCCTATCACCCACAATGCAATGGTTTAGTTGAGAGATTCAACAAAACCTTGAAGGGCATGATTAAAGGGCTCCCAGAAAAGCTTAGGCGTAGATGGGACATACTCTTGCCCTGCCTTTTATTCGCATATAGGGAGGTGCCTCAGAAGGGGGTTGGTTACAGCCCTTTTGAACTTCTGTTTGGCCACCCTGTGAGGGGTCCACTGTGCTTGGTGAAGGAAGGATGGGAGTTACCTCTCAAGCCCCCAAAGCAAGATATAGTGGACTATGTACTTGGTCTCCGCTCCAGGATGGCTGAGTACATGAAAAAGGCAACCAAAAACCTGGAGGCTAGCCAGGAACTTCAAAAGGCCTGGCTGTTTACCAGCCAGGACAGAAGGTGTGGGTGTTGGAGCCAGTGGCCCCAGCAGCTCTCCAAGATAAATGGAGTGGACCCCACACTATTGTTGAGCAGAAATGTGAGGTCACTTACTTAGTGGACCTAGGAACACCCAGGAGTCCCCACAGGGTTCTCCATGTCAACAGGTTAAAACCATATGTGGACAGGGCAGACATGGGCTTGCTCATGGCTACTGATGAAGGGCAGGAGGAAGAGAGTGACCCACTCCCTGACCTGCTCTCACAGAACCCTGACGATGGGTCAGTTGATGGTGTAGCCTTGGCAGGCAGCCTCACTACCCAGCAACAAACTGATTGCAGGCAAGTCCTCAATCAGTTTAGACATATGTTTTCACTGACACCCAGTCAGACCACCTGGTGCACTCATGAAGTGGACACTGGGGACAGTCTGCCTATTAAAAACAAGATTTATAGGCAACCTGACCATGTCAGGGACTGTATCAGGACTGAAGTCCAGAAAATGTTGGAGTTGGGAGTTATTGAACCCTCAGATAGCCCTTGGGCTAGTCCAGTGGTCCTTGTACCAAAACCTCACACCAGTGGTGGAAAAAGAGAGATGAGGTTTTGTGTGGACTACAGGGGTCTCAATGCAGTCACTAGGACTGATGCCCATCCAATACCCAGGGCAGATGAGCTCATAGATACTTTGGCCTCTGCCAAATATCTCAGCACATTTGACCTAACAGCTGGCTACTGGCAGATCAGACTAGCTGATACTGCAAAGCCCAAAACAGCATTCTCAACCCCTAGTGGGCATTATCAATTTGTGGTAATGCCCTTTGGTCTGAAGAATGCACCTGCCACTTTCCAGAGGTTGGTGAATACAGTTCTCACAGGACTGGAAGCCTATAGTGCAGCTTATCTAGATGATATTGCTGTCTTTAGCTCCACCTGGGAGGATCACCTGGTCCACCTCAGGAATGTTTTACAGGCCCTGCAAAAAGCAGGCCTGACTATCAAGGCCACTAAGTGCCAGATAGGGCAGAGTCAGGTTGTGTACCTGGGCCACCTTGTGGGTGGAGGCCAGGTTCAACCTTTGCAGAGCAAGATCCAGACCATCATGGACTGGACTGCTCCCACTACCCAGACTCAGGTGAGAGCCTTCTTAGGCCTGACTGGGTACTATAGGAGATTTGTCAAGGGGTATGGATCAATAGTGACACCCCTGAATGACTTAACTTCTAAGAAAATGCCCAAAAAGGTTCAGTGGACAGCTAGCTGTCAAAAGGCATTTGATGACCTCAAGCAGGCCATGTGCACTGCTCCAATTCTGCAGAGTCCTGATTACTCCAAGAAGTTCATTGTTCAAACTGATGCATCTGAATTGGGGGTAGGGGCTGTACTGTCACAATTGAATGAAGAAGGTCAGGATCAGCCAGTAGCTTTCATTAGCAGAAGGCTGACCCCTAGAGAGAAACGTTGGTCAGCCATAGAGAGGGAGGCCTTTGCTGTGGTCTGGGCTCTGAAGAAGTTGAGGCCATACTTGTTTGGAACACACTTCCTGGTTCAGACAGATCATAAGCCCCTCTTATGGCTAAAACAAATGAAGGGTGAAAACCCCAAACTGCTTAGGTGGTCCATTTCCCTACAGGGGATGGACTTTACAGTGGAACATAGGCCTGGGAGTAACCACGCGAATGCAGATGGACTCTCTAGGTATTTCCACTTAGAACATGAAGACTTAACTGGGCAAGGTTAGTTTAATGTCCCTACGTTTGGGGGGTTGTGTAGGAGAGTAGGATCTGCTTCACATGGGTACCCCCACTTTTTGCTGATGCTTCACTGTTTTTTGACATTAGTCTGGCTGGGGCCCTGCTAATCAGAACCCCAGCCTAGCTGCTTCCTCTCTAAAATGGTTTCCATGTGCCTTAGGCACATCACTGATTGGGATCTGGAGTGCCCTTATAAGTCCCTAGTATATGGTATACTATGTACCAAGGGCATAGGTACCTCAGAGGACTGCCAGGGGCTGCAGCATGTATTATGCCACCCCTGGAAGGCCACCCAAACTGACACCACAGGTCTGCTACTGCAGCCTGGGTAAGGTGGTGCATGCACTCTTACTGTGATATAGGTTACCTATATCACGAAATACATACACACATATAAACCTATAAGTCACTCCTAAGGCAGGCCTTATCAATCCTAAAGGCAGAGTGCGTGGTTCCTATGTGAGAGGGTGCCCCTGCATGAGCAGGGCCCCTCTGCAGCGTTCGGAGACCATCTCTGATGCTGTTTGTAGTGCAGCCTGACCATATACTCTTAAGCGCATTATATCCTCGCGGTAAAATGCTAACTTTGGAATGGCTGCACCTAAACATGTCGTGTTTGGTGTCAAACATCTTGGAATACTACCCCCCCCGCCAATCCTGGCAGCGGGGGTAGCATTCCACCCTTCTAGAGGGAAAGACATCTAACTCTAACTAGTCCGGTAACTTCTTTCCAGAGCCCTGGCATCACAAAATGGATGCTGCTGCCACAGACACGAGTCTGGCCTCCTGCTGCTGGACGAAACTCCGGCAGGGGAGGCCTGGACAATAGGTTTCCTGTCCCAGGGAGGTGTGACCACCTCCCCAGACAGGATAATGTGTATTGGGGCTGGGCGGGAGCACTTTCGGGTGCTTTGAAGTCCTGCACTGGGGGCACATTTGGTGTCCCTAGTGCATACCCCAGTTCAAACCGGATCAGGGGCTTGCAGCCCCTGCTTTGGCGTGAACTGGACAAAGGGAAAGGGGTGTAGCCACCCCTCTGCCCTGACCCACCCATAGGTGGGGCCACAGAGTAGTCCAACCCCTATTTTTAGAATAAAGGTAGGAACCCAGTCCTTAGGACTTTAGATTATACCTGGACGAAACTCTGAAACTGAATCCTGGACCTTCGACGCTCTACGACAAGATTAGAGGACTGAAGAATCTCCCTTGGGGTCAAGGAGTGACTCCCCTGCTTGGCAGGCACCAAAGAAGCATCTGTCCGGTTCGCATTTCTGAAGCTCCCGTCGGACGCCGAAGTCATCGCATCACCAGAGGTGGATTCTCAGACTTCCCGAGGCTACCCTGAGTCCCCAGCAAAGCTGAGGCCCGTGGCTATCGTGGGTAACTTGAGACCGTGACCCCTGGACACCGAGCACACTTGCAAGTGCACCATCTTCTGGGTCTCCCAAGAAGTCGTGCTTTGGGCTTCGAGTAGCCCTAGCCTCCAGCACCACCTGCACCAAAGATCACTGGCCCCCACTCCACGAGTGTCCTGTAAGCCAGCTCCACGGACGGCGTCACGAGGCTCCTTCACGGTCGCTAGCCCGTTGGCTAGTAGCCCTTAACGAAGGCCAATCCTTTTCTTACTTGGCATCCTGGTTGTTCCAGGCCTGCCCTCACTTACCCTCGCTGTGTGAGTTCCACAGACCTTGCTGGTCTGCACCATCGACGATCTACATCTTCACCGAGACTTGCCGTTGCCAAGGCTTGTTGGGTCCAATCCGGTCGCCGATACCTCAGCACTCGACAGACATCGTGTACCAGCCCGAATCCTGCTCCTGGTCGCTGACAACGCCTCCTGGACCTCGTGGCTGAAGAGTCAAGACGACTGTCAACGCACCTGAAGCACTCGACATCGGTGGGCATCTGTCCATCGCCTTCCTGGTCACTGGCTAGTGACCCAGACTCTGTCCCCTCTGCTTTCAGGTTCTTCAGAACTCCGATCCACTCTTGGATCCACCCGGACACTTTTCTCTTGGCCGCCAGCAGCACTTTGCAGCAGATCGCCATTCGAATCGACGACGAAACCCGACCCCGAAAGGCACCTATGCACCCGGCTTCCCTGGGTGAGGTAACACGAGTACTCCGGTGCTCCCGTGGGTAGAGACTCTTCAAAGTCCTAGATCTCAAAGGGTTTTGTCCTAGTCCTCTTTTAAGTGTCCCTTTTCTATACTTTCCCGATCCCGACTTTCTCCATAGAAGTCAACGGCGTATCGCGGTTGTGTATTTACACTGCACGCGTCTCCCGTAGGTCCCCTGTGTCACTACCTTGGGTGGTTCCTTGTGGTCCAAGCACTTCTAGAGGCTCTAGGCCTAGTGTCTAGTTCAGTCGTGGTTCGCATACCACTTTATTGGTATATGGTTTGGTACGCCCCTAGGGCCCAAACGTGTATTTGTGCTATTACTGTGATTTGATAACTTATAACTTATGTACTTCGAACTCTAGCCTCATAAAGAGACTAGAGGGGTGTGTTTAGCAATAAATACATATATTTTGAATATATACCTGGTGTGGTGCTCTTTCATTTGGTCACTCAAGAGATTATAAACTGGTAAAACAAGCTGCTTTACATTCCTTCAAGACTTAGCCTGAAGGCTGCTCTCCATAGCTACCACTAGGATAGCTTTCAATAAGGTTGTCTTTAACCTATCTCCAATAAGGGGTTGTTTGGACTGGTGCAAGGTGCCCACTATAATTAGTGGACAGCATATGCCAGGCCAACTTCTCACAGGCTGTTTTTTAACTTAAAACTGCTACACACAGTATAACTTGTTCTTAAACCATATAAAACTGAACAGTGAGGTAGGCTGGGGCTAGGCCATAGTGGAGAGAGCTTTTTGCTTAAAAAGTAAAAGATGCACTTTGATGTTTCAGAGCTATATGCATTCATAGAAACCTATGTGCCCAATTACACATCCAGCCTACACCCAGACTTAAATTCAAGATAGCTAAGTAGAAAAACAGACAGACACTGAAACATGTAGTGAGGTAGTTAGAAAAGCGTGCACAGATTCACCCACACAGGCAGGCACAACTGATATGTATCTTGTGGTAATAAAGGCAGTTTCTTACACAATTAAATAACCAAATATTCACCCATGAGGCAATCTATGCAGGCCCTTACAGACACATTCAGACAATCACATATCACATAAAGAGAGGCAGTGATTTAGTAAAAGATTTACATACAGATGGAATCACAGCCCCAGATAGGAACTGAAACACTCATTGAGATGTCTGCTAAACAACTGACATTTTCAAGTTTACTATGCAGAGAAATAGCCCTTGCATTATGTCTCATGGCTGGTATACTTGAGCCTGGGCAGGTAGTTTTACTGGTAGAGGTGTCTTGTCACTTAAAAGTGCTCTTCAAGGCGTAAACTGTTGTTGTACCAGATACAGGTGAACACCAAGGTAGGCAGTAGCTAGGCCATAGCGCATTGAGCTTTTTGCTTAAAAAGTAAAAGATACACTTTGATGTTTCAGTGAGCAATATGCACTCACAGAAACCTATGTGCCCAATTATACATCCAGTCTACACCCAGACTTAAATCCAAGATACCTAAGGCGAAATATAGACAGACACTGAAACACCTAGCGGGGTAGTTAGATAAGCATGCACAGACTCACTCACACAGACAAGCACAACTCGTATGTATTTAGTGATATTGAAGGCAGTTTCTTGCACACTTAAATAACCTAATATTCACTAGTACACCCAGGAGGCAGTTTATGCAGGCTGTTACAGAGACATTCAGGCAATCACATATCACATAAAGAGAGGCAGTAATTTAATAATACATTCACATACACATGGAATCACAGCCCAAGATAGGAATTGAAACACTCATTGAGATGTCTGCTAAACAAATGTCACTTTCAAGTTTACTATGCAGAGAAATAGCCCTTGTGGTACGTCTCACACCTGGTATACTTGAACTTGGGCATGTAGTCTTTCTGGTAGAGCTGCCTTATCACTTAAAAATGCTACACAAGGTGAAGACTGTTCTTATACCACATTTAAGTGAACACTGAGGTAGGATGTAGCTAGGCCATAGCACAGGGAGCTATTCGCTTATAAAGTAAAAGATGCAGTTTGATGTTTCAGTGAGCTATAGGCACTCATAGAAATCTATGTGCCCAATTATACATCAAGCCTACACCCAGATTTAAATCCGAGATACCTAAATACAAAAGCAGACAGACACTGAAACACCTAGTGAGGTAGTTAGAGATGCACGCAAAGATTCACTCACACAGACAGGCACAACTGACATGTATCTTATGGTCATTAAGGCAGTTTCTTACACACTTAAATAACTCAATATTTTACAGACACATTTAGAGGACCATAGATATCACAAAGACAGACAACCATTTACAAACAAACTTACATACTCATCGAATATCAGCTCCTGATAGGGACTCACACAGTAATTCACATATAAGTGAAAAGACTGACACATTCAAGTCTAACATGTAAAGCCCTTGTCAAATTTTAAGCTACTCTTCTACACCATATGAATGTCCCCTGAGGTAGGCTGTAGTTAGTCAATAGGATATGCTCCTTTAAGTTAATGTCTGTGCAAGTAGGTGTATGGGTGAGTGAGAGGGTGTGTGAGTTACTCTATCAGTAAGTGTGTGTGTGTGAGTAGCTATATGAGCAACCTCTCACTCACCCAGACATATCACTGAGCAGTAAGGTAGGCCTGTCGGTAGTTAATAGGATGTGTGCTATGTACTTAAAAGTGAACACATGTAGTCTGAAGATTGCCTAAGCTATATATCCTCATGTTAACTAAATGTTTAAATAGTTACAATATGTAATGTGACACTGTATAATTAAGTTATGAATGTAATTTTCTATTTTTGTTTTCAGACATCAATATCTAGTTATCTACACAGAATTACCATGCCAACAAAAAGTCAGAGAAGAAAGATGCAGCAGCAAATAGAGCATATCCTTAGAACTAAGAAACAAAAGGTGCAAAATGCAGAAAAGATGGTCAAAGAGAAAAGGCTTGCTGGTTAGAGTACCAAGACATTTCTTAAAAATCTTTGTGCACAACTGGAAAAAGTACAAAAAGAAGTAAAGAAAAAGAAAACTATAGCACTGAGTACTAAAGCTCAAAAAGTCTCTGATGTAAAAAGTAAGAAGTCATTGAAAAAAGGAGTGACTTTAAGCAGAAGGCAGAGGCAGTTCAAGGAAATCAGAGGTAGGATGTTCTGCACTAGAGTAATTTGCAACTTGTTAGCATCTATGAAGAAGTATAAAACAAGAACACAAGCAATCAGACAAAAGGAATATGTTGAAGGTATAGTTGATGAGGTGTTTGAAGAGGAAACTATTTATCTTGGTTTTTAAACTGAATAAAGACACTGGGCAAAATAGTGTTGTCTATGAGGAGACAGAGCCAAAAGAAAAGACTTGTTAATAGAAGTAACTTTTCAAAACATTTAGTGGTGAATGGACACATACTTCAAGTACTGAGCCTTTCTTTAATGAAGAAGACTATTTCCAAGACAACACCTTACTGCATGCAGTTGATGAATCTGGACAATGTTATGAGATGAAAAATTGTATTCCTGTTCCAAAGGAAGTAATGGCACCTAGAAATGTTGAGGAAGAGATTGCTGAAGAGATGCATGGAAGGCATAGACAGGCCCCTGTGTACAAATGGAATTGTAGTAGTGTTTTTTGTATTCGTCAACAATCAATTGATATATTGAGAAATTTCCTCTGTATGTTTGCTTCCAGAAGTTTCAAACAGAAAATACATACTTTGCAAGGATTAGATCCATGCAAAGTAAGAAAGCATACTAATTTACAAGGACAATAACTAGCTTGCCTGTCAAAAAAAGTGTGTCAAATCAGCTTTCATCATTTTAGAATGTTAGGTGTACACCATTCAATAATGAGAACTTTTGAGAGAATGCTTTATTATGTAAAAACTCCTGCTCTATGTTTAGGAGAAAGGATCTTCACTTAGTGTGATTCCAGTGTTTACAGCGGTATTCATTTACTATTAAAATATAGTATTTATTTAGTATGCATGAAGACTATGTAGTATGCCCACAAGCCGAAATATGCAAATGAGGGAATACTAGTTCTACACAACTACCCTTCAAATACATGATGAACACTTCAATTGATTGCTAAAAGAAGACTAGTAGTATTCTAGAAGAATAGTATTTGAAGCTTAGTAGTATTCTGTTAGGGTTTATTTGCAGCTCTTGTGCGCCTATTTCAAGAGCAAAATGAAGGCTAGTCTCATTGATTGTGACCACTGTTTGAAGACTAGTGGTATTCTTTGTGAGCAATATCTGAATACTAACGGCAATGATTGTGAAGACTCAAGTAAGACTAGCAGAATTTATAGTGAATGTTAATTGAACACTATTGTGCTATTTCAAGAGCAAAATTAAGGCTAGTCTCATTTCTTGTGACCGCTAATTGAAGATTAGTGGTATCTTTGTGAGCAATATCTGAAGACTAATGGCAATGACTGTCAAGAGTTAAGTAAGACTATAGCAGAATTCAAATTGAATGTTAATTGAACACAAGTCGCATTAATTCTGATTAATTTATAGCAATTTTATTCATTTGGTTGCTTGCACAAGGCTTCTTTTAATGATGGCTTTTGGACTAAACTTTATGTGTTACATATCTTGGGAGTCAATGATTCTAATACGCCTGTTACAAACTCATTAGTCATGCATTTAGTAGGCATTTTATAATTGTGGTATGTGAGAAGACCGGAGCAAGAGATCGTAGGAGAAGCACAAAGCAAAGGAGCCAACCCAGACATACACAGGATTGTACCAGGAGACCCCTCCTCCTGCAAGTAGAGAGCCAGTTGAATTGTCGAGAACCTGACTGAATTCCCACTTGGTCCATGACAAGACAGGATCACCACCATTTGTTTTCAGGTTACCCAAAATGAGCAATTGTGCAAAATTCAATTAGTTGTCAGATAAAAAAGTAATTGTTCTAATTCCTCCTGTATTGATTGTCCACCAGACTCCATTAAGGTTAGAACTTATAAAAACAATTCACTAAACACGTTTGTACAAGGCGTTTATGGCATTGACGTGTACATTTTTTTAAAGGAAATGCAGTTGGACACAAAAGTGTGTGATATGACATTTCAATGATATTTGCCTATGGAAGAGCGATTGGCTTTGCCAATGTGTTTTAGCCATGTTGTGCACTAGCTAGTGGTGTGGAGTGTTGCAGTGTGGAATTGCGAAGAGTGGAATAGAGTGTTGTAGAATGGAGTCGCAGATAGTGTCATGTATTGGAGTGACAGAGTGGAGTCGCGTAGAGTGGCGTACAGTGGAGTGGCATAGAGCAGAGTTACTAATCTGTTGCTGCATAGTGGAAGTCCTTTTGTGAAGGTTGATGGGTCACCTTTCTGTAGCCTATTGCTGTATTTGAGTTTTAAAGTAGTACTAATGGAGTAAAACCTTCACTAAGCCAGTGTCAACAACAATAAAAATGCCAAAATAATAAATGCAAAAATGTCACAAAATGTGCTGCATTCGTCTACAAAATTTGCCTTTTCTTACCACATAATTTAGTCAACTATGCCCCATGATTTGGTCCTCTTCAGCTGCATAATTCCAGTGGCCCCTACATAGATTGACAATTTCTTGAGGTAATGGAAATACAGTTGCCTGTTGATTCTCAAATATTTACCAGCAGCAGCGAATAAGAAGAAAAATGTTTAGTGGTGAGTAGTGTTATTAGGATGTGTTGTGAGTGGGTGATGGTATAGTGAGCAAGAAGCACAGTGGCTTTGAGTAGGGTCTGGCAAAACTGAGAGGGATATTGAGTGGTTTTGTTAATGACTGCAGATTAGTACTTCAACTGGCCTACAATGCAGTAGGCGTTTCTTCTTATTTTTTTTTTAAGGGTCTGCATTTGGTAAACAGAAACTTATTTCCGAGATATGCAGGTGAGGAGTACAAAGGGAAAGTGCCAGAGAATTAGGTGTTTTGGGTTATGTGGTCAAAGTTGCTGCTACTCACTTGGTTTTAAAATATGAGTTTCACTTACCTTTTTAGCAACCATTCTTACCTTGAAATGTTCTTATTTTTCAGACCAGTAGCAGGGCAATCTGACTAATAGCTGTAATAATTGACAAGGAGATATAAGTGATTTACTAATGTAAAAAAGTATTTTGTAAATAGGCACATAACATTGTGAATTCAACTTCTTAAGCATAAACTGAGACAGAATGTGTGGTTGAGTTTCACTAACCATACACCATATTATGGCATATTGAGTGGTGAATATCAAATTTATTACACAGTCACCACAGTTTAGTTCTAGTTTGGCCAGAGTTTCCATAGGAAAGGCATTTTTTCCTTTCTTTAATAGCCTTGGTACCGTTTCATTAAAAACATTTTTAAAAAACAATCACTTTGGCTTCATCATGGAAAGTTATGCAGAAATTATACCAAAATTGATCAGCAAAATGTTAGAACTTTATAGAGAAAACCTGCTTTTGGTTATTTGGTGTAAATCTGTTCAGCCATTTTTGAGAAATTAGCATCAAAATGGAGATCATGATGAGCTGGTCTCTTGTCTTCGTGGACTAATGCATCCACTGTAGGAGTCTATACATGACCTCACTGCAACGGGTTCAAATCCCAATCCACTCAGCCTTTTATCCCGAGGTTGATAAAATGAGTACCATTGAGTTGGGTAACAATAAACATCTATTAATCAGCAACAAGATACCTTTTCGCTGAACGTGTGCATTACAAATGTACATGTTATGTTAGGGTAAACACCAGTTAAAACTTAAAAATAACTGAACCATTGGTGCCAGATAATCTGCGATTGGCCCATTCAAAGTGGAAGGGTGGACCCTGATTGGCTGACCACAAAAATGAGAATGTTGGGTCAGCCGTCTCAATCCTCTAGTCCTGAAGGGGGAAAAAAAACATGAAAGGCCACATAGGGGTCAGGATAGGCATGCCTTTGCCTTTGGGACACCCCACTTTAATTTCAAAACAGGTAAAAACAGAAAATAAGAAGATTGGGTCGCAGGTACCCCGGTATCAGTGCCTGGTACTAGGGTACCCAGCGCAGTAGCCACTGTGATACCAATAAAACATTAAAAAATAAAATACAAAACCCTACGGCCAATCACCACTTTGCACATGCGAAAGAGAGGCACCATCATATCATGGAAGCCAACAACAGGACAGGAATTCCTACCATTATACCCAACCCAGCATTTTACCAGAGGTAGCCAACATATCATGCGTACTCACATATGGCCAAGAATTACCCTCTTTGTGACTGGGCCAAAGTTTTCCAAAGGTTGGGTATCATGCAATGGTTGCCTAGTTGCCAAGGAAAACCATTATGTGAGGGTCAGCATATCACCAGTGTTGGCAATGGGAGCAACACTACTCCCTCAGGCACTCACAGAGCCTTAAATGTTTTTCTAGATTACCTTTTACTGCTGTCACGACGCCAAATGGTGCTCCAGGCTGCCTTGCTTTTCCCCTCACGTAGACAGCAGCAGTTCCCCGATTAGTACTCCCGGGAGAAGTGGACGTGAGTCCTTTGGGTAGACTGCAGGAGACAACTGGGAGAGAATGACACAGCCTGGGGGAGGGTTTGAAACAGGAGAGCATGAGAGCAGCAAGCAGGAGCGGGAGTGCATGGATAACTGGACACTGCAGTGGTGAGAGACCTTGATATGTGAAAACTGTAGGTGTGAATGAAAGCATGAGTGACTCCACACCCGTGTAAACATTTACAATCTTTCTGATAGGACCATCAGGAAGAATGAAATAAATGAGAATGCTAGCAGCTGAGGGACAGTATGAATTAGCATACACAAATCTTTTATTGGTTCATCTATTTAAACTCAATAATATTTGGTGTTAGAACTTTCTATGTAGAAGCCTCTACTCCAGTGGTGGCTGCTTTCAATAGAAAGTGGTAGGGCAGCGGATATTTAAAAAAAGAAAAAAGGACTTACCTGCCGCTGTCCAGCTTCTTCCACGAGTGCAGTCCAGCTCCCAGACTGCACACCCAATCCCGAAGCTGCTCTCATGCTATTACCCTGCATGACAGCATCACCAGGATTGGCCTGAGCGGACTGGTTTAACGCTCACTAAGGCATATGAGTCTGTGGCTTTTCTCTACCTGGAAATACAACACAGCTGGGTTAGAGAAATGTAAGTGTAGGTAAGTAACTTGTACATTAAATTCATTTGCTACATTTGAAACCTTCATAATTTAACAAGGATGTTGCATCTGTTTGAATGCATTCGATATGTATCCATCAGCAGCATTCTTCACATAGTGCCTGTTGGAAAGACAGTAAAAAAAATATGTTATTCACTTTGCATTGTATACAGGTCAGTAGGTTTTAGATTTGCTAACAGAAACTAGTTTTCAGAGTTTGTGAAAAAAAATCAGTAGGAAACTGCACTGATTTGAAATGGTCACCCACAGTTTTTGACTGATATCTGAAGCAACTTTCACTGAAAATCACTAGGTTCATGCTTACAAGGTCACCAGTGCCAGTGTTCATTCCTAACATGGTAAATGCATACTTGTTCCACATTTCACACTGTCCCCAGTCAGTGGCAAACTGGTAATGAGAGCATTGGTAGGAAGGGGGCGTGGCCAGCGAGCCAACATGGCGGACGCAACTTGCTAAAGCTCCGCTGCGAATCCCTCAGTTCTCCTGAGTTCCACCCTGCATCCGACCCATGGAGGCAGGGCAGGTTCTCTTCCACGAATGGGGAGAAACTTGGCTTGATCTGTTTGTCACCATCAAAAACGAGCAATGTCAGCACTTCTGCAGACTAGTGTTTCCAAGGCATCTCTCACTCAGACGTGCGTTCCGCCTTAAGTGGAATGTGGGACTCCTGTTTGCCTTCCTGTCGATACCACTCCTGTCTCAGGCTCAAGAATATTAGGACCAACTTGGATAACTTGGATCCAGAGGACCCCAATTGGGCACGGAGGGTACGATATTCAGAATTCCAGGGCTTGAGTATCTGTCCTCTGATGTGGCTGCGTCCACGGGAGGACCTGCTATTGCAGTAGCAGGGTTGGGTTCTCAGCCTAGGCATTCACAAAATCCATGTCCATGCATGGAGATTGAGCGGTGACAGCTGAACACGTTTGATCTTACTCCAGAGGTGGTTGATATCCTCTTGGCAGCCAGGCATCCCTTAACTAAAATTAATGCCTGTTGTTGGGACAAATGTGTCGTCTGGTGCAGTACTTGGAGCACAAGTGAGTGCGGACCTTCTATACAGATTGTACCAAAGACCATCAGGTTGGTCATCGGCTCTTTGTGGAGTTCACTGAGTGAACAAGCATCAGCATAGCCAATAGTTTGCGCTTTTGGGACCTTATAAGTGTTCAGCCGTGCAGCACATTATCCTGGGTGCTGTGCCGCCAGGGATTGAAGAGCTATACAATTATTATACACTGGGTCATGCAGTCTGATTCAGGAATACATGCTTTCCTCAGAAAACAATTATGGACGCATTCCAAGGCTTTTTAACGCACAGACAGAAAGACAAGTGCATTGATGCAAGTCAACCGCTCAATAAAATTATGTGTGCAAATGAATCACTAGAGAATTGAACAGCCTATGAACAAAAGCAATGAAAAATGTTCCAATGGCGGAGACGTCACATCCCTATTCACCAGGTGCCCTTCTCCAGAGTTTTCCATTTAAAACAATGCACGCACCATCCGTTTACCAGCAGGCCACGCTCCCGCCCTGTGTCCCAACCCCCTCGGTACAGGAGCACTAAACATGGCAACAACATCAAAATTCTCCCATTTGTCAGGTACAGGACAAATAATAAACAGTGGCGGCAATGGCTGGGAGTCCTAAACAATCAAAAGGAAAAGTGGAGAATTTAGAGCAATGACAAAGATGGCTTAAAATACCGGACAATCTACAAACATTGCAAAGATCAAGAATTTAGTGAAGTAATGAATGATATCAGCAGACCACATAACTATAGGGGGTGTCTATGTGATCCGTCCCACAGTGGCAGGGCCAGTATTTGTAGTTTCACTGCACCCAGTACACACCAGACTAGGTGAGTGTTCCCTATAAAATCTGGTTTCCTGACCTACTTTTCCCCATTTCGTCACCAACAGCAAAGCCAACTACCTCTTTGGCAGTATCCACGTTCCCACCGAGTGCAGGTGGTGTGAGATTCAACTAAAATGTATGCAAGCCATTGAAAGCTTGAGCCAGATGCCTGGCTCTGGTGCAGCGCAAGGTCCCCTTGAGCCCAAATAATCCGAGCTTCCATGTGGCTTCTGGCTGTCACCCACGCTGTAAACTAAAGCGCCACAAATTACAGAAAAACACATTATTAACATTAACCTTTGATGTAAACTATGAGGGGGCATGACATGCTCATCTAGTGGCTGAATGAGCAATGTAAAAATCAGAAAACCTAGGATTTTTTCCTGGCTTCCCCACTTGACCAATTAGTTAAAAGTGCTTGTGCCTGAAGCTTGCAAGCTTAGAGTGGTGTGCGTGCAACTCCTGCATTTCCAATCCCTGGTGAGTTGCACTGCTACTGCTGAAACAATGCCAATGGAGGTACCAATGGGTGAGGCGGACTGGCATCAATAGTCCTGTGACCTCAGTGACAGTCACTGTTGCTCTAGGGTGTGCTGCTTCGTAGGATTGCCTGCAAGACTGGAGGTGAACTGCAGTACGGATTGTAGTGAACAGGCCTTCAAGGTTAACCCACACTTGCCACCGTTAGGGTCCACCTGTTGGTGCTATGAAAGCAGCGCTTGTAAGGTCTAGTGGGGCCTTCTAAGGTCTAGCATGGGAATGTGCTCACTCTGGAGAATGGTCTGGTCATGAAGGCTGAACCGTGATTCATCAGTTCTAAATTCAACAGCTCTGGCTATAGTGCCACATCTGCTCCCACGTTGAACACCATACCGCCCCACTGAGAGAAACTTGCAGTGCTTTCAGCTACAACCCTATTGTGCCCCGCTATAAACACCTAGATGCGACTCAAATCAAATTATGCAATAAACAAGAGTAAGTATTATGCTGCTTGAAAAAAAAATAACAGCCTTGAAAAAGTAAACACTCACAGTGAATGCGAGACTAAGTAAAGCGTGTGAAATGTAAGCAGGAACAACATGGTGAACTTTTTTAATTATTCAGAAAACAATGAGTATTTTTGCCTGAAAAGTTAACATGACAGCAGTATGGTTTAAAAAGATCATATCCCTGAACACAGAACAGCGGTACACATTTTATAAACTAAAGTTAAAAAACAGCTGACACAGATCACATTAAACAATTTCCACTCCATGCATCAACTAAGTATTGGAGTACCTCCAGGAATGCACACTTCCCCATCTGGGGAAAACAATGCTGTTCAAACAAAAAGACCAGAAAACAAAGGTAGCGCTTCACTTGGAAACTATGTAAAGTGGCGCTAATGTGTTTGGGTGTGAATAAAACCAATCTGGCAACTTTGCAACCACTCTGGCTTGCTTTATTTAATTATTTATATTTTGAACCTTTTTTTCCTCTCCGTCTCGAGGCAGCACTGTGGAATCCAAAATGTCATAAAAAGACAACATTTACAGCAAAAGTGTTTTTCTTTTTTGGGTCCATTTCACAGGGGAACGAATAGAGAGAATATTTAGGGTAAGAGTCAGTGTTTTTCACTAAGTGAGGAGCGAGACAAAAAGAGAAGGAATAAGAGGAAGGAGAAAGAGAGGGGGCAGCTGCCAGCGGCAGAGCAAAAGTGGAGACTGTCCTTGTCTGATCTGGGCGAGAAGGAAAAGACAGATCCTTTTCCTTCTCAGCCCTCCCCGCCCATCCTCCAACGGCCAGGGACGGCTGAGTTATCTACAGGCCTTAGCTTTTCTGCCTATCTAGGATGCATTTTTAAAATAAAAAGGAGGGGGCGAAAGAGTGATATGTCCATTTGAAGGGAAGTGTAGGATAAGCCCTGTAGTGTCCTGGGCGGGATGGCTGACCTGTTGGCACGAGGCAGTGTTATGGCCAGTGCTACGTAAGGTTTGTGAATGAAAAGACCCTGCAGCCGAGCGTAGCAGGGATTAAGCAGCACACCTGGGGTACTGTGGTCATTTGGGTCACCCACATCCTTGCAAACACTACAATGGTGACATGCAGGGACCGACGAGCCCCTCTCCCCTGCGCACTTAGCCGTCTACCTCACCTGCCTTCCCCTCAGCCTACTGCCTCCTGCTTCCCCACAGCAGCAACCACGCAGCGCACTGCGGCGGCCCACCAAGGCACTAGGAGGCGCCTTGCATGATGAGGTGGCCATGATCTGCACACCGCGAGGCCACCCGAACATGGGGCGCCCACGCCATCAGCGCACCGGTCTGCTGCTCTCCGGGCCGAGGGGAGTGCTTCCACACACTGGAAAGGGCTTGTCCGTGTAACTCTCCACAATAAATGGTAGTGGTAATGCTGCCGCGGGAGCTTCGAATTGAATGGCTAATTACATAGTGCGCATGCGTAAAATCACGCATGCGCACTAAAACGGCAGAACACCGGGGGAGCTGAAAAATACAGGCACTTAAGAAAAAAGCATAGTGCGGTTGCGCAGAATGATGCGCATGCCCAGAAACGCGGGGGGAGCGCATACAGATGGGGTACGGATATCGATAGAACACCGGCGCCGCAGCCACTAATTGCCGCATTGTTGCCAGGCGACACAGGCCGGGCAGATTTGATACAGTGTAGCGCTCTCACCCACTCCAGAGCTGAGAGCAGATGGATTTAACTGTTTAGGAACTCAGCCCAGCAACGCAGCACGTCTCTCTGGAGCAGCAGAGCCGGTGCACGCGGGCGCCGCTGGTGGCGCGCCACAAATAGCTGCCTCCTTTGTACTTATGTTTCAGAAGTACCCGTTACCTTGACATAAGGTAAATGGGAGTAAGAGGAGGAAGGTATCTCTCCTCTTTACTGTAAACCATAAGAAATCATTTTTTTATTTATAAATCTGTGCATTTTATTTGTAGTTCAGTAAAAAATTAACATGTTTTATATAGCTAACTGTAATTTTTGTGCTGGGATATTGAATATCATGCTTATAATTCTAAAATAAAAACTAAAAGTTCACATTTTTTCTGTTAACACAAGTCCATAACGTAAGTGCTGTTGGTTGATGCACCATAGCCTGCTGTTGACTATCTGTGCACAAAATACCTATCCCTCTCTGTCTATTCTGTGCAGCTCTCACCCCGATCTATTCACCATGCCATATAATTCCACCACAGCATCACTCAGCACCACCACAGCATCACTCAGCACCACCAAAGCATCACTCAGCGTCACCACAGCATCACTCAGCACCACAACAGCATCACTCAGCACCACAACAGCATCACTCAGCGCCACCACAGCATCACTCAGCACCAAGACAATATCACTCAGCATCACTCAGCACCACCACAGCATCACTCAGGGCCACCACAGCATCACTCAGCACCAACACAGCATCACTCAGCACCACCACAGCATCACTCAGGGCCACCACAGCATACCTCAGTGCCGCAACAATATCACTCAGCACCACCACAGCATCACTCAGCACCACCACAGCATCACTCAGCACCACCACAGCATCACTCAGCGCCACCACAGCATCACTCAGCGCCACAACATCATCACTCAGCGCCACCACAGCATCACTCAGGGCCACCACAGCATCACTCAGGGCCACCACAGCATCACTCAGGGCCACCACAGCATCACTCAGCACCAACACAGCATCACTCAGCACCACCACAGCATCACTCAGCACCACCACAGCATCACTCAGCACCAAGACAATATCACTCAGCATCACTCAGCACCACCACAGCATCGCTCAGGGCCACCACAGCATCACTCAGCACCACCACAGCATCACTCTGTGCCACAACAATATCACTCAGCACCACCACAGCATCACTCAGCACCACCACAGAATCACTCAGCGCCACCACAGCATCACTCAGCGCCACCACAGCATCACTCAGCGCCACCACAGCATCACTCAGCGCAACCACAGCATCACTCAGCACCAAAACAGCATCACTCAGCACCACCACAGCATCACTCAGCACCACCACAGAATCACTCAGCGCCACCACAGCATCACTCAGCGCCACCACAGCATCACTCAGCGCCACCACAGCATCAGTCAGCGCAACCACAGCATCACTCAGCACCAAAACAGCATCACTCAGCACCACCACAGCATCACTCAGGGCCACCACAGCATCACTCAGTGCCACAACAATATCACTCAGCACCACCACAGCATCACTCAGCACCACCACAGCATCACTCAGCACCACCACAGCATCACTCAGTGCCACCACAGCATCACTCAGCGCCACCACAGCATCACTCAGGGCCACCACAGCATCACCAGCGCCACCACAGCTTCACTCAGCGCCACCACAGCATCACTCAGCACCACCACAGCATCACTCAGCACCACCACAGCATCACTCAGCGCCACCACAGCATCACTCAGCGTGACCACAGCATCACTCAGCGTCACCACAGCATCACTCAGCACCACCACAGCATCACTCAGTGCCACCACAGCATCACTCAGCACCAAGACAATATCACTCAGCATCACTCAGCACCACCACAGCATCACTCAGGGCCACCACAGCATCACTCAGCGCCACCACAGCATCACTCAGGGCCACAACAGCATCACTCAGCACCACCACAGCATCACTCAGCACCACCACAGCATCACTCAGCACCACATCAGTATCACTCAGCATCGCCTTTGCACTAGTACACCACCACATCATCATCACTCAGCAAGACCTGAGTATCATTCAGCATCACCTCAGCATCGTCTCCGCACCAGTCACCACCACCACCACCACTACCACCTCAGCATCACTCAGCACCACCCCAGCCTGCTCTCGTAATCTGGCATCTGTTGATTCTCCACTAGCGTCTGGCCGCTGCTAGTGTTATAATACAGGTACTAGTTCCCAACCTTCACCCTCCGATTGTTTATGCCCCCTCAAAAAAAAACTTTAACAAACAACCATTGGAATAGGCAGAAACAAGTTGCCAGCATTGCAAGAACAAAAGAAAACTGAGGAAATTTTTTAATGTAAATACTTTTTTTAATATGGTCGTTCAGTTGTACATAATGCCTTCTTGGTCATATATAAGGTAACAAAGATGCTTCTGACACTTTTTTATTATAACTTTTCAGCATGCTGCACAGCAGCCACACTTCTCTACAGCACAGCTTGAAGACATTGGCAAAGTCAATAGCTCTGGCTAAACACTTATAAGGCCCCAAAGACGAGACCTATTGGCTATGCCAGTGCTTGTTTATTCAGGTTCCAGTACCCCCTGGAACCTCCGCTCTGCCTATACCTTACATTTGTAGTTTAGATTTACTGCCATAGTGTGAGAATGCATTTCATCAAAATGAATATAAAGTAGGGTTGCCAGCACGACCCTCCCCGACCCCCAGTCCGGTCCCCACACTCAAACACTACCCTACATGACCCCCCAGCACTACTGTAGAAATAAAAACCTTCTTAGGGGTTCACTGATACATCTGGTCCTTAAAACCAACAAAGAAGAGATTGGCACAGAAGCTGTAATATCAAAAAACATGTTTTATTAACCTCAGATGAGGGAGATTGCATCTTACGGTACCCGCAGGCCACTGTAGGAGGCATTCTAATGAGTGCAGAGAACAGGGTCCTTATATATGTATTTGTTACATAGTCAGCATAAAATCAAGGGGAGGTCCTAGCACATACAAGCATGCTTATTGACTAATATGGGTATACAAAATTTGCTTGCTCCACAAAGTGGGAGGGGAGACTAAACTGCTTACATGAGTAAGAATAGCTTGACAGTTCTATACTAGGAGCAGGTGCATTCTACCAGCTAGGCCTCTCTGAGCATGTGCAAGACTCTGGAAGAGGGAGAAAGCACATGGCGAGCACATGGCTAACTAAAATGGCTGCCAAGTACAAAATGGCTTTCAGCTCATGCTAACAGCGATTCCTGCAATCTTTAACAGACGATCCTTTTAGCATGAGCTAAAGACATTGCCATGATCTAGTAGAGACATAGAAAATATTTTGCACATTTTCTTCTCATAAATTCATCAACATCCTATGCTAGGTGGGCATTTACATTCTAAACATTTCATTAAGCAGGTATATACAAGGTATAAGCAGGAGTACAAAGTGAACAGAGCATTGGGTCATACAGGTAGCAAGAGAGAATAATGACTATTATCTCAAACAGAAATCTCAATATTTTCCAATCCTAAGCAGAAAGCAAATACCAAAACCATCTAGTCTAATTTTAAGTTTCAGGGCTCTGATGGGGGCTTGTCAAATCAATTTCAAAATAGCCAACAGCACATACCTAATAAAAAACATTTTCAATAGACTTTCTCAGTATTTTATGAGGGCTGAATTATCAATAAATATACTTAAGGAAAGAGTAAAGTAACATGCTCAGATGAACTTTTCTCGTGCAGAATAAACATTACTCTTAAAAATTATTAAAGCAATCAGACATATTATTACAAAAACAATCCTGGCTTCGGGGGACCAGGAGGACCACACAGGGCCATAGGAATTAGGACAAGGAGCCGCAAAGGGCTGCTCCTCCTCAAAAATGGGACGACCAAAGGGGTACATTACTAACAAAAAAGAGTCCTTGGGAAAGTTCAAAAACCAACCAGCCAGAGGGGAGTCTTCTCCCTGTGTCCGTTTTGAGCCTCACAGGCAGGCTCTTGTTGTTCCCACGGTGGAGCTGCACAACTCGCAACTCAAGAATCACGGAGAAGGAAAAGTCTTTCTTTCAGGATCGGGCAATCACCCCCCAGGGCAAATACCCTCAATGATCGTATCCAGTGTCTCAGGCAGTGCACCAGTTTTCTTCACTTTAATCTAACAGGCACCAAGGGCATAGCACCTGTACCCTAAACTCAAGTCCTTCCCTAACTCCTGTATTTGCACCTCTGGCGCACTGCTCTTTTGTTGGGGCACAAATTGTACCCAGTGTGCTCGGGCATCTCTTGATCAACAAACAAAGGCGTAG
Organism: Calotriton arnoldi; assembly: GCA_963921515.1. NCBI lineage: Eukaryota > Metazoa > Chordata > Amphibia > Caudata > Salamandridae > Calotriton > Calotriton arnoldi. Next base: position 220,186 of record CAWUFW010011213.1, on the reverse strand, counting down.
ACTTGCATTCACTTTGGGACCAGGATTAAGAGGCCTGAAGCAACCCTTGTTTCAAAGGGGGTCACCTCAAGCAAAAGCCTCCTTGCCGTCCTTGTCGTTCTGTGACTCTCTCAGCTGGGCATCAAAAACTGGATCCACACAAAGATTTCTCCATCCTGATTTGTAACCCCGTCTTTCGCCCAAGACAGTGGCAGGGGTACACACTTCACGTCCCAGTGCTTCCGACTTCACTGAGGTCCTAGTTGCCAGCAACGCCTATGCTGGTTCCTTTCACTTTGGCTTCAAGCTGCAGTGGCGCTGACTCCCCAGGCTGGATCTGATGTCCGGGCCCCTCTGGCAATGGTTGTAAGGCAGCAAATATCTATTGGTGGACAGAACAAGAGGTCTTTAGACAAGGCACAGAAATAATCTAACAACAGAGAGGATAGTCTCAGAATACTTCCTTAGTCTTGGGGCGCCCCATACATTAGCAAGGCACCCAAGAACCACTTCATCTATCTGAGAGTAGAAAACCCTGGACCTATTGGCAAGTATAAAAGGAACGTTTTGGTGAACTGACAAGAGTAATACATCACCCAATCCCAAGCAGCCAAGGAAGTCTGTGTTCATTTACTAAATTCTGAGGAAAAAAGAAAAACAATACAGACATACTCCAAATACTTACATTGGTGTATTCCTATATTACTAATCTGAAGAACCCTCAAGAAAAAGGAAATGTTCTACACTTTTACTCATAGATTTTACATTACTTGTACAGGACTGCAGACACTTGTAAAATAATTTCTCTTACATGTTATGCTTAGGACCATGCTCTCATGTTATAGGTGCAGCAGGAAAATCTAAAACTGCTAATCTAACAGGGATTCTTATTGCAAAAAGAACTAAACTTCAACATAGTGGGTACTTTTTCTCCAGCAGAACATGTTATGACAAACAAACTCCTATAAAACAATATTTTCCTTCAAAATGTTTGCTAAGGATCACATGAGCGTCTTTCCTGCATTGTACTTTTCACGATCTGGACTATGCAACATCATTTTCAAAAGGAAAAAAAACCCTATCTCCAGCTCTAATAAGGGCTGTCAGCTTATTTACACAGGCTAGCTAATAAAAGACTAGCAATGCCCTTGCAAAACTGTATAGAACATGAGAATAACATAAACAATAATAGTGTTGCCACCTGAGATTTTTGAACAGAAACCCCCACTATACAATTTTCCTTAAAGATCAAATAAGGGAACATCAATCTGTTCTACTCATTCTTTCATACAGGATGGGCAGTAACATAGCTTATGTGTTTCATCTTTTTATTAATTCTAACAATTTTAAAACAGTATTACAGAATAGCCAATTGTAATTGTAATTGTAAGTAGCATTTATATAGCGCAGCTGTCACCCAACGGGCATCCTGGCGCTGGGATTACCTAAATCACTGTGCAGCTATAAAACTATGAATCATCATGCGCCAATCTCTCAAGGCTATTCTTTTGGAAAGAGCCTGGTTTTTAGCTTTTTTCTAAACTGCAGTAAGTCATCAGTCTGTCTGAGTTCACTTGGTAGTTCATTCCATAACCTTGCGGCTGCATAGCCAAATGATCTACCTCCTAGTCGGGTTTTCTTGACTCATGGGGTACATACTAGGTGGGCTGCCAAGGAACGAAGACTTCTAGCTGGGGAGTACCAAGTAAACATTCTCTGTAATGGTTTAGGCCCCATTTTGTGTGCCGCCTTATGAACAATGCAAAGTGCCTTAACTGTCACATGGCCATTTCCTAGACAGCTTTAGACAGACTCAAAAAAAAGTGAGAAAAAGAAGAGAGAAAACATAATTTTGCCTACCCTTAATTTGTAGAGGAGCTAGCCTCCTTCCCCCATTTTGACAGTAGGAAAACCTGAAACAGGTTTTACTTCTGTCAACACTTTCAACCCCTATTTGTAGCAACTAGGCACAAACAAACTTGTAGGAGATATCTTAGAAAGTGGCTATTCTCTGATTCAGTCTAACATAATGCAAATTGAGTTAACTTTAAACCAATTTCTACAGCAATTGTACTAGATTAACATGAGGGCGCATGAATGCAAACTAAAATCCATTTCCTCCTTATCGTAGCCCCTACACAGTATTCTTTAAACTAAAACCATTATTTTATATAAATGGCAGATCAATGTTCAAGTGAGGGTTGTCTTCCTTTCGTGGCATAGGACTGCGCAAAACGTGTGTTTGCCAAAAATAGGAAGCAAAGCTTCTCTTTCTCTCTTTGCGCTATCATCTCGTCTTTCAAAAAATCTTTCGAAGGTCGAAGTGTCCCAGCAAACATTACCCTTCACTCTGCTAAGTTGCTAAATACAGAACTCTGACCTTTGACCCGTTCAGCAGCTGCTCATTTTTGTGTGCAAGGCTTGCCATGCGGTTTGTAATGCAAAGCAACTCTGGAGAATCACAGCGAAAAGCAGTCCTATACTTATTCTCATTTATGTACAGTGGTGTGCAATCTAGTAATGCAGAGGCAGCTGTTTATTTTATACTTGCATATACTTTATGGAAGCCTGAGAGCACGTTAAAACTGCCTTGAGTGGTAGAACTGCTTGTAAAATTGTGAATTTAGCTCAATTTCGACTTTGGTGGTAGGGGCACTTAAAAATGAATATCCTACAATATTTTTGCATAATAGGAACCCCCAGAGTGTTCTCTAGATAGCCCAGGAATGGGAAATCAGAAATGAATAAGATATACTCTTATAAAAATAAGTTTTGTACAGCTGGGTAAAGTGACATTTCACATTTAAGTTCCCTTCTTATTGCGGTACAGCACTGCTTAAATTCAACTTTGATGCTAGGAATTCACAGTATGATGATTAGGCTTTATAAAGATGAAAAAACGAATTTAAAGCATTTGTTTTTAACAATATATTTTTTCCCATATAATTAAATTATTATTTTTTATCAATAAAACCAACCATTTTAATGATTCCACATTGGAAAAGCAAGCTTCATTCGTAGCCTATCATATTTAAACACATTCATTCATAACCCTAAGCACAGAAGCCTTACTTGAAACAGGAAAAGTCTGCGCCACTTTTAATGGACAGTTATCATTTAACATCAGAACCACAGATATACTTATGTAAAGAAGGCATTAAGAAAGGAAATCCCTACTTTCAATTTTGTTCTCTGGTATCCAAAATAATGAAACTGGTGTTTTGAAACTTTTAAAATAATGCAGGCCTGTATACCAGGTTTACACTGACTTAAAATATCGCTGACACAGCATTCCTGTCTGTGGCCGTGAGCAGGAATAGCCATATGCTATTTATGCAGCTGTTGTTTGTCAGCAGGCGTCGAATTTTCACGCCTTTCTCAGGAAAAAACCCTTTATTATTTGAAATACCCTGACAGAGTTAAATCCCCATTTGCTGTGTCAAACGGTTTCTTTTTAGTTAGTTAGTTTAAACACAGCTGTCGGAAAGCTTTTTTCTCGGGTGCTGAAAGAAAGGCATGTCACAGTCTATTTAAAAACTGAGGCATTTCAATGCAGTCAAATCTATCTTTCTATAATGTGTATTTAGTTCAGCAACGACCAAATTCACTCATATGATGTGCATGCCTTTTAATGTCTAATACAATGTATTTAAAGAAAAGGCTGTAACATTGTGTATTTAAGTCTATTGATTACAAAACACACAATTTCGTTTTTCTACCTCTCTGTATGAGGCCTATTTTAATCCTATTGAATACGAATTCTAATTTTATGTTTAGCATTGTGGCAAGTTGCACACATGTATAGTGTCTTACTCTGTCAATTTAAATAGTAACATGCAGCTGTTTAGCATATGTTACATAATTTATTTCTGGATTTTTATTTAATATGTAAGTAACTAAATGACATTTTGCATAACAGAATGATGACAGCAAAAAAAACATAAACAAACTCATTGAGCTCATTCAGACAGTTACAGAAGGACACAACACAGCGCGCTTAAAGCTAGCCATTCGTACACAGAGTACTCACACAAGTATTACCAATGTCAAACCAAAAACCCCACATAGACATTTAAACACACATTTAACCCACAAATCAATACTTAGGACAGCTTACAAAGTGTACGCAAGACCAACCTATTTGTAAATACTAATTGTAAGTCATATTTACAAGAAGAGCTCTCAAAAGTAGCCCAAAAAACTGTTCCATGGTCAAAAAGCTGAAATACACCAAATTCGCCAGTTTTGGCTGGTAGAACACTCAAAAAGCGCTCTGCATATCACCACTTATGAATGTTACTAAGTGCGCAGATCCGGATCCGTTTTATGTACATATTTAGTTCCATGGGGTACTTAGTCACCAAGGAAGAAATATCTTTTTACTATACGTGAACCTATTTAGGTATCCCCTCTGAGGGGAGTCAACTGAGTACTTCCTAAATCCATATCGGTACTCTCCAAAACAGCAACACTTTCAACAAAGTGTGCTGGTAACAGGCATGCCAAAAATATTATAGCATATATAATATTATACTCCAAGTGACACTTAACACAATGTGTGCCGTTCAAATTTTCAAAGTTAGAAAAAAATCTCCTCATTACCTGCCTATATGAATTGCAATGCATATATAATTACAAAACAAATTCCAAAATTGGCCAATCATACAAACAAAGCCACAGTAAGTGTTACTAAAACTACCTTACCAATCAAAGGCATCAAACCAACAGCAAGTGCCGCAAAACGGCTCTTACCAATCAAATGGTGTCCAGGTTCCAACTGCCAAGTTCTGAGTGACCTAACGGTCGTTTTAAAATACTCACGCCAAAGAAGTTCTCAGTCGGGAGCGGCAAACACTTGGAGGATCAGATCAGGAAGACCAGAAATATACTGGGCTGGAAGACAAAACAATCTCCGTGCGCAGGGTACCTCCTCAGTAGATTCCTGTCCTGTACTCCTCAGTAGATTCCTGTCTCCCTTCAAGACCACTCCCTTGGATAGCCGCTGCACCGATGAGTCCCACTTTCGGGCGCCATTTGTAGAAATAAAAACCTTCTTAGGGGTTCACTGATACATCTGGTCCTTAAAACCAACAAAGAAGAGATTGGCACAGAAGCTGTAATATCAAAAAACATGTTTTATTAACCTCAGATGAGGGAGATTGCATCTTACGGTACCCGCAGGCCACTGTAGGAGGCATTCTAATGAGTGCAGAGAACAGGGTCCTTATATATGTATTTGTTACATAGTCAGCATAAAATCAAGGGGAGGTCCTAGCACATACAAGCATGCTTATTGACTAATATGGGTATACAAAATTTGCTTGCTCCACAAAGTGGGAGGGGAGACTAAACTGCTTACATGAGTAAGAATAGCTTGACAGTTCTATACTAGGAGCAGGTGCATTCTACCAGCTAGGCCTCTCTGAGCATGTGCAAGACTCTGGAAGAGGGAGAAAGCACATGGCGAGCACATGGCTAACTAAAATGGCTGCCAAGTACAAAATGGCTTTCAGCTCATGCTAACAGCGATTCCTGCAATCTTTAACACTACCCTAAACCCTAAATCACTACCCTACACAAACACCACAACACTACCCTAAACTCTAAAACACTACCCCCAGCACGACCCTCCTCCGACCCCCAGTCCGGTCCCCACACTCAAACACTACCCTGCACGACCCCCCAGCACTACCCTAAACCCTAAAACACTACCCTACACTACACAAACACCACAACACTACTCTAAACCCTAAAACACTACCCCCAGCACGACCCTCCCCCGACCCCCAGTCCGGTCCCTACACTCAAACACTACCCTGCACGACCCCCAGCACTACCCTAAACCCTAAAACACTACCCTACACTACACAAACACCACAACACTACCCTAAACCCTAAAACACTACCCCCAGCACGACCCTCCCCCGACCCCCAGTCCGGTCCCCACACTCAAACACTACCCTGCACGACCCCCCAGCACTACCCTAAACCCTAAAACACTACCCTACACTACACAAACACCACAACACTACCCTAAACCCTAAAACACTACCCCCAGCACGACCCTCCCCCGACCCCCAGTCCGGTCCCCACACTCAAACACTACCCTGCACGACCCCTCAGCACTACCCTAAACCCTAAAACACTACCCTACACTACACAAACACAACACTACCCTAAACCCTAAAACACTACCCCCAGCACAACCCTCCCCGACCCCCAGTCCGGTCCCCACACTTAAACACTACCCTGCATGACCCCCCAGCACTACCCTAAACCCTAAAACACTACCCTGCACGACCCCCGAGCACTACCCTAAAACCTAAAACACTACCCTACACTACACAAACACCACAACACTACCCTAAACCCTAAAACACTACCCCCAGCACGACCCTCCCCCAACCCCCAGTCCGGTCCCTACACTCAATCACTACCCTGCACGATCCCCCAGCACTACCCTAAACCCTAAAACACTACCCTACACTACACAAACACCACAATAGTATAATAAATAAGGCACCGATCTACCATTCAGCATGCAGCTTGAATAGAATGTTAATAGCAGTCTGGGTAAAGTCCAGTAGTATTCAAATTGTTTGTATTCACTAAATGTTCTGCATTGTAAATGAAGACTATGCGATTACAAATAAGTATGTGCTTAGTATTCTGTTAGTATTCAAGAATTACCACTCACATATCAGTAGTCTTCATGCACTAGCCTTCCCAAAAAGAACACCTTTGAATACTAAAATTGGCATAAAATAGTCTTCGAATGCTATAAAAAGACAGGTTAACCACTAAATGTAGTATTCAACTTCGGTAAGGGGAGTTGTTTTGCATGGTAGTTTAGTAGAAGTAGAAAAGGTTTGTGATGATGTTGCATTTCATTTTTTTGGACCGGGACAGGAGTGTCAAGTCAAAGAAACCTTTATTTGGTTATTCATAACCATAAAGTGCAGAGCATAAACTATTTACTTAGTTCACTTTATAAAATGTACGGTTTACAAAAGTTAAAGAAGATGTTTATCTTAACCCTAAAATGTTTTTCATTTACATCTACATGCTTGCCATTAATATAAAATCACTCGTCCCTAATTTTCTAATTAAGGCATTCCTTTCATTATAGTTCATAAAAATTGTCCATTTGTTTAGCCAGTTACTGTTGTAAGTCCGCTTTTCGGAGGAGGTCGCTTATTTGTAAAAAGAATTTTACACCGCAACATATCAATTTGTTAGATGTGCCACCCATCCAGCAGATAACAGCTTGCCTACAGGTGCGGATGTTTAATTCATTAAAAATTGGCTTAAGAAGTGTCTTTCTTAGATCCTTGACTATAGGGCATATACACATCAGATGACTTATGGATTCTATTCTGTATCCACATAGACAGCAGTTTGTTATTTGCTTTCTGCCTTTCCATGTTGGAAGTAGGTCTTTTGAGTCGTGGGCTCCTAAACGGTACCATGTGAAGCTCCTTTTAATGGCTGGATGAAAATGCGCTGATATGTAGCCTTGCGGCCTCAAGTAGGTATAAGAATTTATCACTGTCCATGCGTGTCGCTGTTTGACCAAGATATTTTTGTCTTCCAAAAGCAACATTTTCTTTGCTGTGGCATTGCATAGCCTTGTGAATGCTGCCCTATCCATCTTACTGTCCCATGCTTCTTGGATACCTAATTCGGCTAAAGCTTTTCTCTGATGTGCGCCCCATGAATTAGTTGGCTTTTACTCCATCTGTGCCTTGATTTCTGCCCAACATAAGTTATTTAGTGATCCACCTTCTGAGGCACGAAGTTTCCAGCATAGTTTTACGAAGGTATTTATTCTTTGATATTTCTGATTTTGAAGTCCGAATTCTAGACGGGCCTGGGCCGGAGATGCTGTTTTAGGGAGGCAGAAAACTGCTTTGTACACCTTGGTTTGTAGCTTGTTCAGTATATCTATTTCCTTACCACACCATATTTCCAAGCCATATGTCAAGGAGGGTAGCATCTGTGCGCCATCACTTTCATCAAATGGCTATGAGAAGGGCAGCTCAATTTCTTTTTTAGAAGTATGTAAGCAAAGATTAATTATTGAGCTTTGGCTCTCATTGACGTTGTTTGGTCAGTTAATGACATATGACGCCCCATGTTTATTCCCAAGTACTTGTACAAGCGTGCCGATTTTACTTGTTCGCCTTTTGCATACCTTTGTAGTTGCTGAACTGAGTGTCCACTAAGCATACCACTTTTGTTTTCCTCCAGTTCAGCTCCTGCCCTTGCAGCTCAATGTAATTTGTCAGGGCGTTGATGACTCTTTGCTGGCCAATCGGACTTTGGCTCAGAACCACAATATCATCTGCGTATTGCAGGCATGTAATTGACTCATTTGCTAGTTTGGGTGGATGACTCCTGACGTTTATCAAATGGCTGTTTATGTCAGTCAGATACAAATTAAATAAGCTCGGTGCCAACAAACAGCCTTGTTTCAGGCCGTGTTTGATGCTTATCTTAGCTGACACTCTGCTGCTGTCTCCAAGCTTCACCTGGGCCCAAGTGTCGCTATATAATGCTATTATGGCATCAAGCAATTTTTGTGGTAGTCCCTGTGCTTTCAATTTTGCCCAGAGTTGATCTTGTTGGTACTCTAACGAATGCTAATTTTAAATCTATAAAACAGGCGAACAACCGAGATTTTCTTCTCATGGCTTTTTCAGTTAACATTGCCAAGACTGTCAAATTTGTTATTGTTCCCATGCCAGGCCTAAATCTTGTTTTGATTTTTGGAATCACGCTTTTCTCCTCCAGCTATGCTTGGAGGTGTGCTAAGATGCAGGATGCATATAATTTTGCTTCTACGTCAATCAGGGCTATCAGTCTATAATTTTCCGGCTGAGTGCGACTTCCGTTTTTATATATTGGGTGGAATATATTCCCTTTCCAAGAATTTGGTATCCTGTTCTGGCTGTAGATGTAATTGAAGAGAGGCGTAAAGTACTCAGCCCAATAGCCTGGAGCTTGCTTGAATAATGTGTTGGGGAGACCATTTGGCCCAGCTGCTCCCTCAGTCTTTAAATTTTTATTATTGCTTTTACTAGTTTTGTGTCAGTTAGTGCTATGGGTCCGGGTGTGATTGAGTTGAGTGATTCCCCTTCAGATTCCTCACTGTGCTGTGGTTGAATACTAGATGTTACTACCCTGTTCACTCCCTCTAATGTTTCTGCTGTTGGTCCTTAGATGTGCTGTCATCCAGGCACTGCTCTTGCACTCATCTAATTACCCAGACAGTTCTTATGCACTCATCCAATCATCCAGGTATAACCCAGTCATACTATTACCCAGGCACTACCCATGCACTCATAGATTCGCCCAGGCAAAACTCCTGCACTCAACATAACATCCATGCACCAGTCACACACTCATTCAATCATCCATACACCAGTAATGCACTCATTCCAACATTTCAACATACTTGCATACTTTATCTTTTTCTAACTGCAAAAGGCGGTTCCAAAAGGAACCTTTGTTTTTTAATCTTTTTTTTGTGGTTTTATAAAGTTTAAAAACAATAGTTCTTTTTTATGGTAATAAAAATGGCAACTGGGACAGGAGGAATTCGAAAAATGTGCACTGAGAAATGTGCAAAAAATATAAAAGGGGAAAAAAATTAACTTGTATAATTTTTTGCAACATTGCGAATAGCTGTAACACACTGCTCACCAGCACTTATTACAACACTACAGTCCATGCAATACGTGGCCATTCTTGACAACTCTGGAGCCATATCTGTTGTAGTAGTCTGTACCTCTAAAGGGACATTCTGGCTGGCAAATGTAGCTGCTGCCACTGATGTAGATGTTCCTCCAGCTTCCCTCTGCTTGATCGCCAGTTGGAGATGCTTTCTATGATAGGTTTCAAGATGATATAACTTGGACTTTGTCCCACATGAATATCTTTTGTTTGTCTCTCTAGAGAGGGTCTTGTTACATATCGTGCATTGTATTAGTTTTGCAGCAGCTTTTGATTCCCCAGATGGAATTTAAAAAAAATCCCAAGCCACACTTCCTTCTTCTGGGGAGGCCCCTGATCTTCAATATCTTCTGTGTCGACCTCCTCCACATCCTGCTCCTGCTGTTGTTGTAGCTGACCCCATCTTCTTGCTCTGTTGCCATTTCTGGTTACCAAAAAAGCCCCAAAAAAGTCTCCAGACAAAATCAACCACCTGCTCACAATAAAGTTCTGGAAACGAAGATTCAAGAAGGAGGAGTGGGTGTGTACTTCCTATTCATTTTTCAGAAAAGTATAGTATGCAAAGATATTCCTTGCTTTCCCAGTCATGTGTTAATTGCGGTGACTGACATAATCGCGGTTAATCACATATCCGTGGTTACAGCATGGAAGCAGAAATTCAAAATACAAGTTTAAAGTAGTTTTCATTAAAAATGGAAACAAAAGCAGAACTTTCATACTATAATAGTGAACAGCTATACTGAAACTTGTTCACAATATATCTATATATATGTTTCAGAGTTGTTGAAAATCACGCAGTATACGGGATTACCGACGTCATCATGACTTCCGGTGTCCTCGCAAAAACGGGAACTAAATACAAATTATTTTGTTAAAAAATTACTATAGGCAGACACTTTTAAACAAGAGAGCAGGGAACAACTAGTGTCAAATATCCATTAAAATAGATGTATATATGTGTTTTAGAGTTTCTTTAAAACACGTGCTATCCGCGGTGAATGACGTCATCGTGACTTCCGCTGTCGCCGTGAACACGAGAAATGGAAAGTAAAAATGATTTTGTTAAAAAATTATTATAGACAGACAACTTTAAAAAGGATATCAGTAAACAAGTATTGTCAGACATCAATTAAAATATCTGTATATATGTGTTTTAAAGTTTCTGAAAAACACGCGATGTCCACGACTACTGGCTTCATCGCGATGTCCGGCATCACAGCGAAAATGGAAAATAGTCTTTGAAGACAAGTTTTCTGGAAACTCTCTACAAAAATATGAGTTTGAAAAGTACACTAATAAAGCTCTAATGTTAAAAATACTGTGAATGTGTCTATACATATGTTTTACACTTTGTACAAAACACGTGCTTTTTGCGACTACCAATGTCACCGCGACGACATCGGTAGTTGTGAATATAACATTTTTTTGTAAAGGTGGTTTTCTCCTAAATTGATCATAGAAAAGAAAGGTAAAACAATATCTTACTAAATAATTAGACTTAAACTTTATTTAAAAAATGTCTTTAAGTGTATTTTTCAGTATGTCAAATACATTTGCCGATCACAGATTCTCCACAGTAAATGCGACAATGTTGTGCTGACTCAAAAAAGTCTTACAAACAAAACCAGTTATTAATGTACTTTCTGATAAACACATACCAAATTTAAAAATGAGTTGTATATAATATAAATATAATATACAATATCCAATTACGGGTAGAAAATACAAATATCTTAAAGGCTCACTTAAAAGAAAAATGGACGTTACAATTAAGTAATAGAATGTAAAAAACCCTTTGAAATTCGCAGAAAAACCCAAAGGTTACAGGGACGTTATAGTTAGGAATTAGCGTTTAAAAACCTTAGAAATTCACTGAAAAAAACAATGGTTGCAGGGCTGTTATAGTTAGGAAATAGAATTAAAAAAACCTTAGAAATTTACTGACAAAACAAAAGGTTACAGGGATGTTATAGTTAGGCTGACACTTCACCCGTACAAACCCAGAGAAATTTAGCAGTTATAGTTAGCTGAGCTAACTATAACTGTGCCCCCTGCAATGCAATGCTTATGACTTCACATATTACATCACTGATGACATTGTCAGTGACATCACTGATGACATCAATGATGACATCATCCACAGAATCTGACACAATCACTTACATCCCAAAATAACCTTTCATACACCCACTCCAACTTCAACACTACCATTCTCAAAACCATTGACACACCCATACCAGTAATTACACACCCAATCATTGATTCATAGCTCTACACACACATCCACTTAGTTAGCCATACAGCCACTCATACACCAACTCACTCACTAATACAGCCACTGATATATCCACTCATTCAGCCATACAGCCTCTCACAAACTGTCAGTCACTCATAGAGCTACACACACACCTACTCACTCACCTATAGAGTCAATCAGACAGCCATTTACTCACCTATGCAGTTATACACACACCTACCCACTTATTCACACAGATACTAACACATACTCGCTCACATATACAGTCACCGACACAAGCAGACACTCACCCATACAGCTACTCTCACAATCACTCACTCACACATACAGTCACTCATATACTCCAACATTCACCTATACTGCATTTCACATATGCTGTTACTCACCCATATACCACTGACACATCCATTCACTCACTAACACAGCCATACAAACACTCAGTCACTTATACAGCCCTTCTCTTACATACTCGCCAACTTATACACCCACTGACTACTCGCTCATCAATGCAGGCACTCACACACCCTCTCACCCACCCACACAGACAATCATACACCCATACAGGTACTCAGACAACCAATTAATCACCCATATAGTCACTCATGTACTCCCTCACCAACCCATACAGCCACTTAGACACCATCTGACAGACTGATACAGACATTCAGACAACCTAGTCAGTGACACATACATTCACTGAGACACCTAATCACTCATTTATACAGTCGGTCATGCGCCCACTGAATCATCCATACACGTACTCATACACCCACTGATTCACCAATACACCTTGTATATATATTTAACACTCATAAACTTTTTAAAAACACTCACACTCACTGTATTATGTCAACAGTGATGTCATCAGTGATGTCATTTGAGATGTCCTCAGTGATGCCATCAGTGATGTCACTGACCATGTCATGAGTGATATAATATGTGAGGTCATAAGCAGTGCATTGCAGGGGTGCGAGTTATAGTTAGCTCAGCTAACTATAACTGCTGAATTTCTCTGGTTTTGTACGAGTGAAATGTCATCCTAACTATAACAGCCCTATAACCTTTGGCTTTTTTCAGTGAATATATATATATATATATATATATATATATATATATATATATATATATATATATATTATCTACTGGCAGTCGCCAGTAGATAGTTATAGTTAGGACCTATTATCCATAGGAAATCTGCGACATTCTATTTGCAATAACACTGGCGCCGGTTGATGAATCTTCGCGAAAGCTTCCAACTTGTTGGGGCGCTCCGGTCCGCTCCTACCCTGAAAGTCTCGGGGTGATACGTCAAGCGGGGGCCGAGAAAAAGGGGGGTCCCAAAACGCATTTTCCCCATTCATTTTTCCATAGGAACCTTTAGTCGCAGTTACAGCCCGAACTGCTGAACGGAATTACCCCAAATTTGGCAAAGAGGTAGCCCTTGGTTCAGACTGGTACCTTTTGCTAAAATGGTGTAAATCCGTTCAGTAGTTCCTGAGAAATTCACAATTAAAATCACATATATATCTATGGGCACGTCCGATCCGCGTACCCTCCCGATCACGAGCTGGATGCTAATTGGCTGTCAACACTCCAAATCAGGAAGTGTTGGCAGCCATTTTGTCCCTCGGTAGAACCGAGGGACAGAAACAAGTGCGCAAAGCTCAAAGGGGGCAGGGTAGAAACACCCTGACCCCTAGGTCTGCTCAGGGGTCCCACAAGGACCCCCTGGGCAGAAAAAGCATTTTTTTTTTTAAATCGGCGGGATGCGCTTAGGGTGCGCGGATCCGCTGAGAAAAAAAGAAACAAGTGCGCAAACGCACAAAGGGGGCAGGGTAGAAACACCCTAACCCCTAGGGCTGCTCAGGGGTCCCACAAGGACCCCCTGGGCAAAAAAAGCATTTAAAAAAAAAAAAGAAATTGGCAGGATGCGCTCAGGGAGCACGGATCCTGCCGAGAAAAATCGAAGCGCGGTCTCCCGCGCTTCGATAGCTAATTTGCCCCGGGTGGGCCAAGTCCCGGGGGCATGCTGGGGGGGTTTATTTTATGTATGGGGGGCCTCTACATCATTAATGGTGCGGGAGGGCTCTGAGCCCTCCCGCAGCCCCGGGGACCGCCGCCTCCCGGGGCTTTTTTAAAAAAATGTTTAAACCTGTGTGGGGGCTCCAGCCCCCACACGCCCGGGGACCACCACCTCCCGGGGCACTAAGAAAATTGAAAATGGGGGTCCGTTTTGGACTCCCAAGCCCCGGGGACCACCACCTCCCGGGGCTTTCAAAATGTAGGGAGGGGGCCGCGCGGCCCCCTCCTGGAGCCCTTGATGGCCCTGGGGACCGCCACCCCCAGGGCCGGCTCCTGCAGTGTCCCGGGGTGCCTACCCCGGGACACTGTAGTTTGCTATGACAGGACGGGAGCCTCGCGGCTCCCGTCCTGTCATAGCAAACTTGGTTTGCATTTTGAAAGAGAGAGCAGGAAACCTGCTCTCTCTTTCAAAATGCAAACCAATTGCTTTTCCACACGGGGAGCAGCATGTTAGCTGCTCCCCATGTGGAAAGGAATGCCGGCTCCCGTAGGACACGGGGAGCCGGCGGGACTGTGGGGGTTTGGGGACCCCCACAGTCCCCAACCAGAGGCCAGGCCCCAGGGGATGGGGTCCCCGGGGCCATAAGTGGCCCGGGAGGGGGCCACGCAGCCCCCTCCCCAAATAAAAAAATAAAAAATAAGGGCAAGGCCGGCCCCGGGGGATGGGGTCCCCGGGGCCTTAAATGGCCTGAGGAGGGGGCCACGCAGCCCCCTCCATATTTTTTATTTAAAAAGAGGGCATGCCCCGGGGATGGTGTCCCCTGGGCCAATAGAGGCCCAGGGAAGGGGGCCACGCGGCCACCTTCCAGTTTTTTTTTTTTTAAATAAATTTAAAAAGGCCCAGGCCCCGGGGATGGGGTCCCCGGGGCCAAAAGTGGCCGAAGGAAGGGGGCCACGCAGCCCCGCTCCCATAAAAAAAAAAAGAAAAAAAATGAAAAAAAACGGCATCGTGCCGGAGGCCCCGCCCCCTCCCTGCAGTACTCTGCAAACGCGCCCCCTGGCGCGTTTTAAGAAGGGAAGTAATTCCCCTTGAATACTGGGGGTCCCTGGGGCCAACTAGCCCACCAGGAACCTCCAGTATGCACCAGGGGCTGCCTTGCAGAGAGGTGTACAGAGGCCACGCCCCTTTTACACCTCTCTGCAACGCAGCTCTGTGGCGCTTAATGGAGGTAGCTGGTGGGCTAGTTGCACACCAGGGACCCTCAGGATTCAAGGGGAGTTAATCCCCGACTTAAAACGCGCCACGGGCGCGTTTGCACAGTGGTGAAGGGAGGGCGGGCCTGAGGTGACATGTGTGCAAACAGGCCCCATGGCGCGTTTTAAGATGGGGAAGTAAATCCCCTTCAATCCTGAGGGTCTCTGGGGCCAACTAGCCCAACAGGTACATCCAGAAAGCTCCACAGAGCTGCGTTGCAGAGATGTGTAAAAGGGGTGTGGCCTCTCTACACGTCTCTGCAACGCAGCCCCTGGCGCATACTGGAGGTTCCTGGTGGGCTAGTTGGCCCCTAGGGACCCTCATGATTCAAGGGGACTTAATCCCCCAACTTAAAACGCGCCACGGGGCGCGTTTGCACAGATGTCACCTCAGGCCCCGCCCCTGCCCTTCACCATTGTGCAAATATTCCTCTAAAATCTGCCGAACTACGAATTCTGATTTACTCACCTGTTATCAGGAGAGACCTCAGTGCTGCATCTTTCAGCCCAGTACTAATCCTGAAAAGTAATTTTAACCGTACTTACCAGTAACTTGAATTTCCTTCCATAGGATATCATTGCCTGCTTTTTGCTGAAAAAGTTTCTAAGTGTTGATTTTTGAAACATACAAATATCCCTCTAAAATCAGCCGAAATACGAATTCCGATTTACTCACCTGTTATCAGGAGAGACCTCAGTGCTGTATCTTTCAGCCCAGTACTGGTCCTGAAAAGTAATTTTAACCGTACTTACCAATAATTTGAATTTCCTTACATAGGCTAACATTGACTGGTTTCACTTGGAAATTCTTCTAAGTGTGGAGTTTTGGAACTTTAAAATATTCCTCTAAAATCAGCCGAAATACGAATTCCGATTTACTCACCTGTTATCAGGAGAGACCTCAGAGCTGCATCTTTCAGCCCAGTACTGATCCTGAAAAGTAATTTTAACCGTACTTACCAGTAACTTGAAATTCCTTCCATAGGATATCATTGCCTGCTTTTTGCTGAAAAAGTTTCTAAGTGTTGATTTTTGAAACATACAAATATTCCTCTAAAATCAGCCGAAATACGAATTCCGATTTACTCACCTGTTATCAGGAGAGACCTCAGTGCTGTATCTTTCAGCCCAGTACTGGTCCTGAAAAGTAATTTTAACCGTACTTACCAGTAACTTGAATTTCCTTCCATAGGCTAACATTGACTGGTTTCACTTGGAAATTCTTCTAAGTGTGGAGTTTTGGAACTTTAAAATGTTCCTCTAAAATCAGCCGAAATACGAATTCCGATTTACTCACCTGTTATCAGGAGAGACCTCCGTGCTGCATCTTTTAGCCCAGCACTGACCCTGAAAAGTAATTTTAACCGTACTTACCAGTAACTTATATTTTCTTCCATAGGAATCCATTGTCTGGTTTTCAGCAGAAAAGTTTCAAAGTGTCGATTTTCACAAACTACAAATATTCCTTAAAAATCGCCTGTATGACTTAAACGCATTCTTTCAACTGTTTACAGGAGATGCACCAGTGCTGGATCCAGGATCCAACACTGAGTAAGAAAAAGTAACGATAACAGTTTTTACCTGCTAAGTGAATTTCCTTCCATAGGATAACATTGGTGATTCTATGAGAAAAAGTTTCTAAGTGTCAACTTTTAAAATACAATAATATTCCTTAAAAATCACTACTGTAACCAAAACGCTTTTACTCAACTGTTTACAGGAGATGTCCCAGGACTGAATCTAGGATCCAGTCCTGTGGTTAGAAAAGTAATCCATAAAGTAACTAATTGCATTTAACTAGAAATTCACATTGAGCTGAATGTTGCATTGTGTTTGAAAATGTAACTACTGTACTTAAAAGTCTATTGCCTATGTGCAAAGTATTTAAACTAAAGTAATTCATTCTGAGAAAGTATTTTTTGTAATGTATAATGTAATTACAATGTAATTTAAAAAATAAAATATGTAAAAAAAAATTGTTTCTAAAAATGTAGTAAATCAGTATGAAAAAAATAAATATAACAATGAATACATTTAAAAATTGTCATTTACAAATCCTTTGAAATTCACTGAAAAAACCGTAGGTTTCAGACATGTTATAGTTAGGAATTAGCATTTAAAAAACCTTTGAAATTCACTGAAAAAACCATAGGTTTCAGACACGTTATAGTTAGAAATTAGCATTTAAAAACCTTTGAAATTCACTGAAAAACCATAGGTTTCAGGCATGTTATAGTTAGAAATTAGCATTTAAAAAACCTTAGAAATTCACTGAAAAAACCATAAGGTTTTAGGGACAGTTATAGTTAGTTGGACATTGCACTCGTACAAAACCCGTGAAATTCCCCGTTATAGTTAGTTCAGGTAACTATAACTCGCGCCCCGCAATGCACTGCTGATGACGTCGCATATTACATCACTCATGACATGGTCAGTGACATCACTGATGACATCACTGATGACATCTCAAATGACATCACTGATGATATCACTGATGACATCATCCATGTGAGAATTTAATGCATCTTCTCACACCCTAATATAAGTTTTGATACACCCACTCTACATTACAGACTGCCATTCTCAAAACCATACACACTCCAATACCAATAAGTACATACCCACTCACTGATTCTTAGGTCTACACACACAAATCTACTCACTCACCCGTACAGTCACTCATACTTACAGTCACTCAGTACAGGACTATCATATGCACTCATACACCTATATAAACACTCACACAACGCAACTCATCCATAGAGGTACTCACACACCTAGTCAGTCATGCAAATAATTAATCACACTCCAATTTACTCACCTATACAGTTATACACACCAGCTCACTTACTCATAAAAATACTAGCACATTCTTACGCTCCTATGCAATCACTGATGCAAGCACACACTCATCCATATAGCCACTCTCACAATCACACACTCTCACTTATAGCCATTTATATACTCCAACACACATATATACTGCCTTTCACATATGTAGTTACTCACACATGTACCACTGAGATATACATTCAATCACTAACACACCCATACACACACTCACCCACCCATACAGTCCATCACAGACGCACTCTTGAAACCATGCACCCAGTGAATCACCCACTCACACATCTATGCACAGAGTCACACACACCCCACCCACACAAACACTGAGGCACCCATACAGATACTCAGAGAACCAATCCATAACCCATATAGACACTCATTTAGCTAGTCAGAAACCCATGCAGTTGCTTACACAACAACAGACAGACGGATACAGACATTCACACAGTTTAGTCACTCACCCATGCATCCAGTAAGATACGTTTAATCACTCACTTATAGACTCAGTCACGCACCTACTAAATCATCCATTCAGGCGCTTCTACATCCACTCATTCTTCAATACGCCTTTCCCTATATATATTAAACATATTTAAACTTTACACAAACACACAGTCACTGGATGATGTCATCAGTGATGTCATTTGAGATGTCATCAGTGATGTCATCAGTGATGTCACTGACCATGTCATGAGTGATGTAATATGTGACGTCATCAGCAGTGCATTGCGGGGGCGCGAGTTATAGTTACCTGAACTAACTATAACGGGGGAATTTCACGGGTTTTGTACGAGTGCAATGTCCAACTAACTATAACTGTCCCTAAAACCTTATGGTTTTTTCAGTGAATTTCTAAGGTTTTTTAAATGCTAATTTCTAACTATAACGTGCCTGAAACCTATGGTTTTTTCAGTGAATATATATATACTTAAACTGCGCCTTAAAGCTCCAAAAGCTATCGGGATTTACGGAGGATGTAGGAGCCTGCAGGGATTTGCTCTAATATTCTTTAATACTGCTTTGGTGGTGAAAGATTCTACGTGTCCAGTGAGAAGAATTCTGGGACATTGAGCCGCTTTCAAAGATCAGAAGGTTTCCTCCAATGGGAGCAGAGCAGCAGGCTCACTTTTAACTCACAGTGCGAGCACCTGAGAGACTGGCATTTGAGAAAGGCAATCCAGCTGAAACGCGTTATACCATAAAGAATAAAACAGTAAACCCTGCAGACCCACTGTGTTCCTCGTTTGTTCTGGGAGGAGAACGGATGTCGGAGGTATATATATATATGTATGTATATATGTATGTATGTATGTATATATATATATACACATACATACATACATACAATATATATATTACCTTCTGGCGGTCACCAGTAGGTAGTTACAGTTCCTACCTAGTTTCCATAGGAAAAACATTTTTTGACTTACCTATAGCTTTGGTGTCGTTTGACCAATCTTCATGTAATTTTCCCAAAAAAGTGTCAAGGTAGGTTCTAGTTGGGGGAGATCTGTACATTGGGGACCTAGAATTTGGGGCGCGAAATAAGGGTGCATTTGTAATGTTAATTCCTATAGGAACCTTTAGCCAGACCTACAGCCAGAACTGCTGAACGGATGTACACCAAATTTTGCAGGGAGGTAGATGTTGGTACAAGGAAGTGCCTTTTGCCTAATTGATGTAAATCTGTTCAGTAGTTTTCGTGAAATTTAAGCCAAAAATAATAGTGATATCTTTGGTTGCCGATCTTTCGCAGTGGTTGATTCATTACGAATGCATGCGCTAACAGGAATGCTCTGATTGGCTGGACGGAACCTGAACAGAAAGTTGCGGCCACCATTTTATTGATCGGAAACTGTTCTTGGGGCTGAAAATCTCTGAAAAAGCTAACATAAGGGGTCAGAGTAGAGGCATTCTGACCCCATGTTTAAGAAATGGGGGTATTAGTGACACAAGTTATGTGCCCAAAATCGAGGGGAAGTCACGACTATCGCGACGTCTTCGCGAATATTGGTGGAAATATAAAACAAAAATATATCAGTGAATCATTAATACACACTGTTATAGAGATATTGAGATTCAGATAAATGTTTTTATAGAGTTAGTTAGATAGTGATTTATCTAGTGTGATGGTTAGAATTAATTAAATAGTTATAATTTTTGAATGATGGGTTGGCTATTGAATTTTGCTTTCCGCTTTCACAACATATTCACAGTGATCGTGGGTACCGACGTCATCACAACCTCTGACGTCACCGTGAACACAGAAAATAGGTTTTAGAGATGGTTTTTATAGAATCTCACTAGAAAAACAAGACTTTAGAGAATACAGTAATAAACCCCTAGTGTGTAAAATACTGTAATATGTGTGCATATATGTGATTTGCACTTTATGAAAAAGGCGTGAATGTCGCGGTAAACAACGTCATCGTGACGCCCTGAATAACCGCAAATACGGAAAATAGGTTTTAGAGATGGTTTTTAAAGACATGTAGTACAAAAAATGAGTTTAAATATGTTTTTTGAAGAACTATGTATATAGTAATATGTGTAGTGCAATTTTTAGAATATATATTTTTTTGTTATTATTTCTGCATGTGCTGGTGGCTGTTGAATTTCTGCTTTTGTTTTGCGCTTTCACAACTTATTCAAGACCATCACCAAGTTGTTGCGGAGATTACCCCCAAAAAAATTAAACCTTTATAAAAAATGTTTACAATATTTTTGTTACTGACATAAGACCGGATGCAGAGTTTCATGTTACTTAGAAACACCCTGCTGCCTTCATTTGTAAAGTGCACTCCATCATTTTTATAAATTCCATGCATGTCAAAACGCAGGTTGTTGTTATAGATTGAGCCCATGTTATGGTCCCTAAGGAATGCCGAAACAGTTTTATTAACATGTTTCCTGGCTTTGCCACTGTGTGGACAGAATTGATTAGACCACTTCCATTTTTGCCTTTGGCATATGTTAGAGTACATCAAGACAATATGAGGTAAAAGCAACATCAATTCTGTAAAGATATCCTTCATTAGGATTTCCATTCCTACCTTAGTCAATGTGTCGAGGTCATTGCCAACACAGTGCACAATCATGAGGTCAGGGGCTGGTAAATCCACAACACTTTTAACCAAATGCAGCAATTGATGAGACTTTAATCTTCTCTGCCCAAGCCAAGTAATGTCCACATTAGCCAAACCTAAGTCCCTCTCAATACCTCTCTTTCTTGCAGCCTCAGCAGCCCAATAGACATAGGTGTGTCCCACAATCCACACTCTAAGTATTTTGAAGTGAAGCAGCAATAGCATGCAGGAGAAGGCTGTAGCTGAGTGATGCAGTTGGTATAATGAAAGACAGTTAAAATGCATGTGTGGTGGTGATTTTAAAAAATTGGAAAATTTGCTTGGTTGCCGGGAATATGCAGGTGAATAAAAGTAGGTAGCATTTGGAAAGTATTAGTGAATGGATTTGATTGGTTCTGGTAAATACAAAAAATGTAATACAGACTTGGATATGCTTTACAGTATTTGCAGTAAACCACACCTGCTGTAGTTCACATTGTAAGTAGTATGACCCTTCTGGAATGCACCTTGAACTTCTGACCTACTGGTTCTAGTGGGTTTCTATGGAGAATGTGCAGAGGGTACATTGGAGGAAGGGAGTTAAATAGACAGGTATCAGTTTTTACAAATTGTAGAGATTTAGGTTGATTGTTTTATAAGGTAGGTAAGATTCCCTAGTGAAGATTTTCCAATAAAGTGTAGTATAGTGATAAAAAAATAAAATGTACAAAGGAGAGTAGGTTTTTTGGGTCCCATTTTTTTTGCGAATTCATCGCGATGATTGCGATTACATCACAATTATTTACACAATAGCATGTATTTTGGGCTACTTCTAAACAGGAGTGAAAGGGTTAACAGATTGCAACCATTCAGAAATGCAGTTACAACAATGAAATATGAAAAGAATGTTTTTATTTGCTGACATTTGCTGTATCAGGCAATGCAAAGTTCAGAAGGTTGCCATTTATGGTTGCTTTGTGTGACAGTGGTGTGCCGTTATTATGCTTAGTGTTTACAAAACCTGGGAGTATTGCATGTATCTACTAAGAGAAAAAAAGCAATTTTACCAACAAACTAAATATTCTGGTATGTCAATTATACGTTTTTATAAATAAAAAAATTATTAAGAAGGTATATTTCTATAATATATTGTAAAAAAGCTGATCAAAATATAAAAAAACATATTTAAAAAAGATAAGATGGTTTATAACTGATAGTATCTTTGTTTTCATATTACAATTAACAGGATCACTAAGACACAGTTTGTCTGAGGTGCGGATTAGGTATCTCTGAGGTTAATTTACAACATGATGCCATGGGGCTGCATATTGCAGTTCTTCTCCTTTGCACTATTGTGTAAGTGGTAGAAAGAAAGAGTGTGCACTAATGGTTAAACTTATATATCATTTTGTAATATAAGTTGTGATAGTTTTACATGTGTATACATGATCTGCTTACAATGTTTTCATTTGAATTGTGGAAGTTGTAGTCCTATTTGGTACATTATAAAAGAGGATTAAAACAGTTACAATTGAATGCGGAAAGCATGCACTGTAGGTGTACATGAATTATGAATCTGTGAAAGGTGACAGCTATCTTTGTATACTCTTTAGTGTAGTTGTTGGATAATTTCAGGGCAGATTTGTATGTGCACAGATGGTGAGATATGTTCTTTAATTATTATTCTTAGTGAGATATGTACTATAACACTGCTAGGCATAGTTAGACATGCAGTGGTTAAATATGGGTTACAGTTAGTAGTGTAAAGTGTGCTTTTGTACTGTTATTAGCAGCATGTAAAATTAGTTTGTGACATTTTCAATGTATGTTTTGGTATATATAGGTACCCTCTGATATATGCTGTAGGTATGTTTTCAAGTATGGTTAAAAAAAGTGGCAGTTGTCCATTTGAGTTTCTGTTATTTAGTCACCATGTGGAGAGTATTATGTGAGGCTGTATTTAGACTATTCCAGTTATTATGCAACTGACATAGATGCTTAAAAAGTATATAGGGTTTATGTATTAACAGAAGCACTTATACATGCAATAACATACTGAGAAAGTAGGCATATATTTCTAGTAGTATAAAAAGCAGTTGCAGATATGTTTTGTAATTTGTAATAGATTCATTGTTCCTACACAAGGCATAAACTGATGTTCTAATAGATAGAAGTGAAAAGGGAGGTAAGCTGCAATAGGGCAGTCTGGCATGTGCTTAAAAGGTAACACGTACTCTAAAGACCGACTGGGCTAGATACGCTCATAGAAACTGATATGCCCTATTAAATATCCACACCTTAGTAGGAAAGCAGACAGGCAGTAATTAAACACTGATAAACATAGGCACAAGTCATATTTATGTACTACTAATGAAGGTACTGGCACAGACACCAGGAGGCATAAACTGTTCTTATAGCACATATAACTCACCTTTGAGGTAGCGTGCAGCTAGGCTGTACCACAAGGAGTTATGTGCTTAAAATGTAACACATGTACTCTGAAATTTCAATGAGCAATTTACACTGTTAGAGACCCATATTCACATGCAATCACAACCCCAGATATCACTGAGACATTGATTCACATATCTACTAATTAACTCACAGTTTCAAGTGTAACATCATCAGAAGTTGCTGTTGTATTATGTTTTGGGCCTAATACAGTTTAGCCCCTCGATGCAGATATTCGGCTAGTTGAACTTTCATATTTCAAACTGCTACACAAGGCATAAACTGATCTTTTATTACACATAAGTAACCACTGAGGAAGGCTGTACCTAGCCCGTAGGGCAGGCTGGTATGTCCTTAAAAGGTAATACATGTTGTCTGAAGATTCACTCAGCTATATGCGCTCATACAAACTAATATGCCCCATTAAACATCCATCCTGTTTCTTAGAGTTTAATCTGACACACCTTAGTAGAAAAGTAGATAGGCATGAAAACACCCACTGACATAGTGACAGATGCACCTAAAAATTCATAGACAGGCAGGAGTAATGTGTATCTAGCGCTACTTGAGGCAGCTGCACACACTCTTAAATAACCCAATAGTCACTAACACACTGAGGAGGCAATCCATGCAGTCTTTTACAGACAAATTTAGAGCAGCATATATGCCATATAGAGAGGTGGTGATTTATTCACAAGCTTACATACACATGTAATCATACCCCAGCTAGGAACTGAGACAAGCATAACATATATGCTAAAGAACTGACAGTTTCTGCTCTACCATATAGAGAAGTAGATCTTGCGTCATATCTTGGACCTACTACAGTTGAGCCTGTGCATACAGTCTTAATGGTAGGTCAACATTCACATTTAAAAGTGCTAGTGAAGGCATAAACTTCTCTTTTACCACGTATAACTCACCACTAAGGTAGGCTGCAGCAAGGAGATAAGGGAGAGTGCTATATGCTTAAAAGGTAAAACATGTACTGTGAAGGTTTAGTGAGCTATATGCAGTGCTAGAGACCTATGTGCCCAATTATATATCCAACCTGCCAACCACACTTCAATCTGACATACCGAAGTAGAAAAGTAGACAGATACTAAAATACCCATGCAGACTGTGACAGAAGCACCTAAATATTCACTTATACAAAGAGGCACAAAAGTTATGTATCTAATGCTAATGCAGGTAGTTGCCCACGCAGTTAAATAATCTAATATTCACTAAGACATCCAAAAGGCAATTCATGTAGCCCCTTACAGCCACATTAAGAGAACCATAGATGTCAGGAAGACAGGCAGTAATATACCAAGAAACCTATATACATATGCAATTACACCCCCACATAGGGAGTGAGATCCTCATTCAGATATCTGCTGAACAACTGGCACTGTCAAGTCTATTATCCAAAGAAGTAGCCCCTGCAATATTTGTTGGGACTTTTACTGTTGAGGCTGTGGATGCAGGCTTACTGCTAGTGCTATCTTCTGATTTAAAGTTCTAGACATGTCTTAAAGTACTCTTGTACTATGTATAACTCACCACTAATTAAGAGTGTAGCTAGGTCAAAGAGCACGGTGCTAAGTGCTTAAAAGATAACACTTGTACTCTGAAGATTCAGTGAGCTATATACTCTCTTATAGACACATATCCTAATTATATATTCACCCTGCCACCCAGCTTTGAATCACACATACCTAAGTAAAAAAGCTGAGAGACTCTGAAACAGCCACTCAGACTGTGACAGAAGCTCCTAAAGATTCACGCATACAGACAGGCACAACTGTTTGCATCTGGTGCTGATAGAGGTAGTTGCATACACACTTAACCCAGAAGTAGCACTTTATCATGTCTCCGGCCTGCTACACTTGAGCTTGTGCATGCCATTTTATGGATAGGCCAACCTTTCATTTAAAAGTACTAGAGAAGGCATAGAGTGCTCTTTTACCATGTATAACTCACCACTGAGGTAGGCTGCAACTAGGCCATAGGGTAGGGTAGGGTGGTATATGTTTAAAAGGTAGCACATGTACAGTGAAGTTTCAGTGAGCTATATGTACTTCTAGAGACCTATGTGCCCAATGATATATCCACCCTGCTACCCAGACTTCAATCTGACATACCTAAGTAGAAAAGCAGAGAGAAACTAAAACTCGCAGTGACATATTAAGGTAAGCATCTAAATATTCACTCACGCAGATAGGCAGAACTGATATCTATCTATTACTAATGGAGGCAGTTACACACACAATTAAAGAACCCAAAATTTATGAACATAGCCAGAAGGCAATCCATGTAGCCCCTTGCAAATACATTTACATAAGCAAAGATCTCAGAAAGTGAGGCACTCATTTACTTACAAACTCATATACACATGCAACCAAAGTCTCAAATAGGGAATCGAACTCTCACTGAGATATTTCAAAATAACTGACAATATCAAATCTACCCTTGCATTATGTGTCTGGCCTGCTAGAATTAAGGTTGTGCATGCAGTTTTAATGCTTGGGCTGTCTTGACACTTAAAACTTGTACAGAAGGTATAAACTGTTCTGATACCACATATAAGTTAGTACTGAGGTAGGATGTAGCTAGGGCATAGTGCAGAGAGTTGTGTGCTTAAAAGGTAAAACTTGTAGTCTGAAGTTTTAGTGAACTACATGCACTCCTAGAGACCCAGGTGCTCAATTAAATAGCCACCCTGCTACCCAGACTTTAATCTCACATACCTAAGTAGAAAAACACAAAAAAACTCCAAATCACTCCATGAGATAGTAAGAGAAACAGCTAAGCATTCACTGACATAGACAGGCAGAAGTGATATATATCTTGCCCTAATGAAGTTGCACGCACACTGAAATAATCAAATATTCACTAATACAGCCTAGTGGAAATCCATGCAGCCTCTTAGAGACACATTTGGAGGCGCATATATGTCACAAAAAGAGACATAGATTTAGCAATAAACTTACCTACATATAGACTCAGAGCCCTAGTTAGGAACTATGACACTCATTTAGATATCTGGTAAACAACTGACACTTTGAAGTCTTCCATACATTTGTTATATATTGGACCTGCTATACTTGAGGTTGTACATGAAGTTTTACTGCTAGGTCTCTCTTGTCACTTAAAACTCATCCTAAACAGCTCTTCTTCTACGTATAAGTTACCACTGAGGTACTGTGCAGGTAGGCTGTAGGGGAGGTTGAAAGTCTGAAGATTCACTAAGCTATATGTGCTTAAATGAAGTAAATGATGAAATAGTTAAAAAATATAATGTGATACTACGTCATTAGCTGGTTAATGTACTTTTGTTTTTTAGACATTATTATCTAATTAACTACAGAGAATTACAATGGCAACAAAAAGTCAGAGAGGAAAGAATAGCAGCAAAAATACTATCTCCACAGAACAAAGATACAAAAGGGGCAAAATGTGGAAAAGGTGGTGAAAGAGAAAAGAATTGCTGGTAAGAGGACAAAGACATTTCTTAAAATTGTATTTGCTCAATTAGAAAAAGTGGGAAAAGGAGTTAATGCACAAGAATATATAAGACACACTAAGAAAGGTAAACAAATACATGGAAAGAAGACTGAAAAACCAAAGTGAAAAGGAGACACTTTTAGGAAATTAGACTTAGAATGTTTCACAGTAGAGTAATACAAAATGTAAGTAGAAGTCTGAAAAATTATAAAAGAAGAAGAGAAGCAGTGAGACAAAAGGAACATGTTGAGGGTGTGGTCGATTAGGTGTTTACCATCAAGAGGAAGCTATTTGTTTTGATACTAAAGCAAATCAAAACACTAGACAATGAAAATCCAAAGCCAAAAGAAAAGACTTGTGAATAGAACAAACTTTTGCACTGTTTTTAGTGGTGAATGGATACATACTTTGAGTACTGAGCCTTTATTTAATGAGGAAGGCTACTTGCAAGACAACATATTAGTGCATGCAGTTGATGAATCTGGACTTTGTTTTGAAATGGAGAATGATACTTCATATCCAAAAGAAGTAATGGTGCCTATAAATGTAGAAGAAGTGATTGCTGAAGAGGTGCAAGGAAGGCGTAGACAGGCTCCTGCATACAAATGGAATTGTAGTAGTGTTTACAGTATTCAACAGCAATCAATTGATATATTGAGTAATTTCTTGCGTAACATTTCAAGGAAAAGTCTACAACAGAAAATGATGGCTTTGCAAGGCTTAAATCCATGCAAACTGAGGAAGTATACTAATTCACAGGGACACTCACTGGCATGTCTATCAAAGAAAGTGTGCCAGAGCACCTTCCATCATTTCAGAATATTAGGTGTACACCACTCACAAATGCGAACTTTCATTAGGAGGCTTTTCTATGTGAAGACTTGAAGAGTTGAGCTCTTTTGCGTGGTACTGTACAAAGTATTTGTGATGATGTTCAGTTCCATTTCTTTGGACCGGAACAGGAGTATAGGGAAAATGAAGAGTTGGTAACAACAGGAGTTGCAGAACAGGAGACTGGTATTAGTGTTGGTAATTTTGAAAAAGAGATTACAAACTTTAAAACAGTGTGTTCTGAGAAGCCAAACTGTGTTTATATATGTTGTCAACACACTCACTACAAAAGTCAAACTCGTAATGTTGATTTGTAATTTAAAAGTGAAAAAGAGAATAATGAAAAGTGGCGTGAATTTGTTGTTTACTTATTTGTGGAGGAACGGTTTGACTTGTCCACCAGACAAGTTCTATGTAAGTACTACTATAATAAGTTAGAGGAAAACAAAATGCCTGCTAGAGCACTACACAACAACTTGGAAATAGTACCTGTTCCAGAAGTACTTAAAGATGTGAATGTTTATGAATCCATAACAATACAGTCTATAAATCCAGTTCAAGCTATAGTTCGCAAGGAGCCAAAGACAGGACAATTACCTCCAACTGAGTTCCAGAGAGATCTCAAAGGTAGAGTTGAATACTTGCCATTAGATTTTAAGGAACATATTGAAACTATAGGGGTACAGAGAAATTTGGAAGACGGACTTGTAATTCTAGTAAATGGTGTCCTAACCAAGAGTAAAAAGATTTGGCAAGAGTTAGTAGATATTAATAAAGGTAAAAATGCAACTTCATATCTGGTACAAAATAACATATATTATAAAAATGCAGTAATTCTTCAAGATATCACACAACTGAAGGACAATACATCATCATCGACTGGTCAGATAGAAAAAGTGGATCAATCCAGAGTAGAAGAAATTTATGAACATTACAACATCCATCCCCTACATTCTAAAGAAATTGTTGGTGATACTACTGATCAATATCAACTAAAAGAACCAAAAGGAACTCCCTTAAGGGTATGGAAAAAAGTTTAGAAGCTTGCTGTGTCCCTCATCTCTTTACTACTGGAGTAGGTGGTAGGTATGATGATCGGTCTGTACAAATACCTGCAGCCGAGTGCAGATGTACTAGACTTTGTTCAGAGGACCCTAGATTTTGTCAATGTATCCCTTATATGTTTCATCTATTATTTGAAAGTGAATTGTCTGCATTGTCTTATGCCATAAATCTCATTTTGAAAACAGGAATAAATCTGCAAAATCCATCTGCAACAGAATTTGTTGAGAACATTCATGGAAAATATGAACAGCTAGAATACAACTTGATTAACTCATGGCATGTCAACGTGGGACCAATGCATATTGGTATCGTCGTCATGGTGAACTAAAATGCATGTTGAGAAATTTAGGAGCACCTACATGGTTTTCACACTCAGTTGTGCGGAGTATGCATGGGATGACCTGCTTCAATTCTTGCGAGATGCAAATTCAAATATAAAAGACATCGATCTAAAGACACCAGGAGAACTCTGCTCATTTAACCCCGCAAACATTTGCAGATATTTTAACCACATATTTCAAGCCATGGTAGCTTTTATCTGCAACAAGAGTAATCCACCTCTCGGTGAAGTGACTGATTTCTTTTGGCGCAAAGAATACCAAACTAGAGGTGCTCCAAATATTCACATGCTATTATGGGTAAAAGATGCACCAAAGTTTGGAACAGACACTGATGAGTCTGTGTTGTCTTTTATAGAGCAATATGTGACTTGCATCATCCCAAAGGAGTGTTGAAAAAATGTTAAGACAACAAGTTCTACGATTCCAAAATCATAGGTGTGGAAAATACTGTCGTAGAAAATAAAGATCAAAATGAAAATTTTACACAAGATGTTTTGGATTTCCATGACCTGTAATCTCAGAAGAAAGAGCTAACAGCTTTTTGTCTGTAGTCAGACACACTCTCACACGAAAATCATCAAAGAACACATACAACCTCAGAAGAACAAAAGCTTCAAAATACATCAATGACTACAATCCTGTCATTTTGAAGATGTGGAATGCGAACATGGATCTACAGTTTGTTGCAGATAATTCAATTAGTATTGCTCAGTACGTAACCTCTTATATTACAAAGTCAGAGAAAACTTAGTTGAAGAAGATGTGGGAGGAGATTTCAGAAGAAAAGAGTCTTACAAAGAAATTGTACAGTTTTAGTTTGAAAATGCTTTCTCACAGAGAGATAGGCTCTTCTGAATGTGCAGACCGGTTAAGCTCAGCTAGTTTGTTTTCTAAATCTGGAGGAGTTCTATGGATGGGTTTAGGGCTTGCTAAAACTCGTAACAGAGTACTGAAGTCTTTCCCTAAATCCAATATCTTGTGGAATTTGAGCCACACAGTACTGATATTCTGAAGACTAACATGCTGGATACATACTATCCAAGAAGGAGTCCTCATCTACAAAGAATGTGTCTGTATGAAATACTTTAACATTATACATACAGAAATAATATCAGTGAAAACATAGAAGAAGGAACATTTTCTGACGATTGTTATGAAGGACGTTTTGTCAGATATAACAAAGGAGCTAAGTTGCCAAACTACAGACAAAAGAGAGTTTTTAAATTTTGACCTGTTTCAGTTGTTGAAGCCATGGTGAACTGGAAGTGAGCTACTTAGAGAATTTGACTGTTATGAAGATTAATTCAACGTTGTGAAAGACACCATTGAGTGCTCTGTGTTTCCAGTGTATCTTCAAATGTCGAGAGATGAGATTGAACAAGAAGAAACAACTCCTGCTGAGATAGCAAGAGAGAGTTCTCTGAGAAGTCAAAGTTCAATACCTGGAAGTCAAGATCCTCTTAGACAGCCAATCATTCAAAATGTAGCTGCAATAGTCATGAATGAGGAGGAGAATGTAATGCATCAAGCAAAACAGGACACTCTAGATCCAGAACAACTAATACAACAATTCATTAAAGATCAGAAAGACATTTTTGATGAAGTAAAAGGTAAAATAGAACATGGATTTCTGTATGAGAAAAAAGGGTGTGCATGTTCAACATGTAAAACATTTCTATTGTACATAAGTGGTCAAGCTGGACCTGGAAAAAGCTTGTTGATTAAAGTTCTGACAAGTTATCTACAGAAGACAACAGATTCCAATTTGTCATGTGTAGTTACTGCACCAACAAGTTTAGCTGCACATAATATTAAAGGAGTTACCCTTCATCGATTATTAATGCTGCTTAGTGAAAACGACAACAAATTACAATGAAATAAATTATCTTGTGATGCTTGTCATGAAGTGGCAAGAGTATTAAATAAATTAAAGCTACTAATTGTTGACGAAGTCAACATGATGTCTAACCTAATGCCAGCTTTTATACATTTAAGAATGCTCAAATATCAAGAATTGACTATGATGTGCTTTTGGAGGAAAACACTTAGGGGTCGATTATGATGCCGTTCGGAAAGCCTCCGAATTGGATTCGGGTTTACAGAATCGGATTCGGAAGCCTTGTTTTGGACCGATTCAGAAACCTTTCCAAACGACCAATTACGATGTTCGGACTTTCCGAATCGGGTCCGAATCCGAACCAGACGGCATTCGGAAAGTCCGAGTCCTTCGGAGCCGAAGCGTGTGTGTCTATGGGCCGTGTTTCTGAATGACTCGGAAGCTTTCCGAGAGAGCGATTATGATGTCAGATTCGGACAGCCCTTCTGAATCAGTTGTTCCAACTCGGATCTGCTGTCGGAATCTGACTTTGGGGGCCCGTAGCAGACCCCGTTCACCCAGGATCTTCCGAATCTGGCACGTAGGGGTACCCCTTTCAGACCATGCACAGTGTGGAAGGCACCAAGGGGTGCCAACCACAGGGTGCACGATTTCCCCCAGCCACCCCTTTCTACAATGGGAGCCTGTGTATTTGGTTGGAACCCAGGCTCCCATTGAATTCAATGGAAATCCGACTGAATCGTATCCGGAAGCATCCGAAACCATTCCGAGACCGATTCGGTCGGAATGCTTGCTGACCGGCATCGTAATCGACCTCTTAATAGTCTTTGGAGACCTGCTACAACTAACTCCAGTCAAAGGATAAACTGTATTCAAGACACTACTACATAACAAAACAAGGAAATTCACTAGGAAGTATTGGAAATGTAAACATTTGGGAAAACTTTGAACACAAAGAGTTAATCAGAAATATGTGCCAAGCATCAGATATGCAATACTGAGATATAATAAAGGACATAAGTGGAGAGTCCTCACAAAAGATGGAAAGAGAGCATGAGAAAACCGTCTCATCAAAAAGTCTTTTTCCAACTAATGTTTCAGCTGCAGAAGTAAGGTATAATTTTGTTAAGGAAGAGAAGTCTATTGTTGGCTGCCTTGAGGAGTGTTGTAAATTTAATGAACAATTACTGCAACTGGAAAAAAAAGAGATCATTGAAATAATAGGCAAATGATAAAATGGATTTACAGTGCTACTAACAGAAAAACTGCAATCAAAATTGGATAGTTTAGAAACGTCTGTGTCAACAACTGCAGGATTAGAAAAACAGTAACATATCTCTAAAAGTGTCATGTAATCTTATGTTGCAATTTAAATGTTGAAGAAGGGCTAGGTAATGGCGCAATGGGTAAAGTTATGAAATGTATTAATTATCCAAACAGAAATTATGTAGAATACTTAAACATAAAATTTGATGATGTTGGTAAGGTTAATTAGATTGGTAGAGGTGTTGTATGTTTCCTACTTGTGAAAGACTTTCCCAGTGTCTTTCACCTATGAAGTAACTATCCACAAATCGCAAGGTGTTAGTGTAGATACAGCTCTTGCTACTATTGGTAGTAGTGCATTCAAAGAAGGAATGTCATATGTAGCTTTGTCTCGAATTAGGACATTGTCTGGTTTATTTCTGATTGATTTTGATGAGAAGAAAGTAACTGCTGATGTGCACTGTGTAAGGGAGTATAATCAGTTAAGAGGTCAATATGCTCATCATTTAGGCCAGTATCCTCTGTTTGAAAAAACAATAATGTTTCTAAAGCGGAAAATATCAAGCAGTCTATCAGAGTGGAACAGAAAGAAAAATGACAAGGACCTAAGAAAAGAAAACTACAACACAATGAGGAAATGGAAGGCTATCATTTTGATAATAAATCTGGAGCAAACTGTTCTGCAAATGTAGTGTTAAATGTACTGTGCTATTTGCCTCATTTTAAAAGTTCTATTAAAGAAAAAGTAA
Organism: Calotriton arnoldi; assembly: GCA_963921515.1. Classification (NCBI taxonomy): domain Eukaryota; kingdom Metazoa; phylum Chordata; class Amphibia; order Caudata; family Salamandridae; genus Calotriton; species Calotriton arnoldi. The sequence goes on along the minus strand of CAWUFW010011213.1, from coordinate 186,998 downwards.
ATAAAATAAAGTCTTCGCAACTATGTAGTTTACTTAAAGAATTAAGAAGTGACAGAACTGTTATACATTCTGCTTCTGGAATAAGAAAACTTAAAGATGAGTGTACTGGATCAGTAGTGTATTCTCAAAATCTTCAGCAGGATGCTCAAGAATTTTTTATGGTAATTCTAGGACTAGTAGAGGAAGAAGATGTGAATATCAATGAATTATTTGGTTTAACTTTTAAATGGAACCATAACTGTGAACATTTTGAATTCACCTCTAGCACTGAAATCAATTTGGAACAATTCCTGTACTTGACTTTACCATATTGTAAAGCTGTGGCCTTTAAAAATGTAACCAAAAAAATGCCCATCAAGATATGACCTGTCCTAACTGCAGATCAGAACTTAGGTCTACGTTGTTACTACAAAGGTATGAAAAATATGTCATAGTCATACTACAACGATGCAGAGTGGATGGTACTAAATTGGAAGCTGAAATTACAAACTTTGTAGCTGGACAACATTCCATTTCAAAAAGAACATTCACAACTATAGCAATCCTATTTCATGAAGGAGTTAATATAACCTCTGGACACTACACATCATTTTTAAGTTGTCAAACAGGATGGACAGAGTGCAATGACATACAAATGACATTCAAATCAAGACTATCTAAAAAGTTACCTAACTCATATCTGCTATCGCTAGAACCGAAGTTCTAAGGACAATCTAGTATAACAAAATGTGGTATGATGTTGACATGCATATGGATTATGTTTTTCTGAGACATTATTCAGCCAATTAGTGGTATTGTCTACAGCAAGCTGTTAGAAATGAAAGGTACTATAATACCAGCAGTCTTAAGTTGCATCTAAGAAATCTCTTCACCACTAAGAAAATGCCCCCTATTGTTTCTGCAACACCAACTACTACGTAGTACTGTGTGTTATGTTTTTCGTCAATGGACCAAGAACATTTTAGACAAAATTGTTGGACATTTTATACCAGGTATTAGAATATAACAAACAGTTTTAACATATAGTTGCTTTCATTAAGGTAGTAACGTATTAGCAAGCCACTATTAACAAACTTGTAGTGAATATAATGCACAGTGTCACATATTTGTAATGATGTACTGTGCACATGGGTTTTTTAAACTCCATACATTGTTTTTAACCCACTGTTTGATGATGATGCTTCATACAGACCACTGTTGAAAGCGAAAACGTATGAAAGCTGAAAACAGTAAAAAAACTGTAAAACATTTTACTATTTTGTTTTAAAGTTTTGGAGAAAAAATATGGTATCTTGTTTTGGTTGCCTAATGCTGAAAATGCAATCTAATACATTTTTCTTTGTTTATATTTTTTCACAGTGGTTGCAGATCGGGATATATTACGTGTGTGAAATCACTAATCTAGTGATACTCATCTCATCATCCAGAAACTACACATACAGTCATGTAATGACCCAGGTAGTACCCATATACTAAACCAATCACCCACACACTACCTATGCACTTATCCAAACACCCAGGCACTACTGATGTACTCATACAATCATAAAGCACTACCCATACACTCATCCAAACACCCAGACACTACTCATGCACTCATCGAATCTCCCAGGCACTACCCATGCACTCATCCAATCATGCAGGGACTACAGTAGCACTCATGTATTCCCCCAGGGACTACACTTGCACTCATCCTCTCACCCAGGCACTGCACTTGCACTCATCAATTCACCCAGTCACTACATTTGCAGTCATCCAATAACCCAGGTGGTACCGATGGAATCATCCATTCACTCAGGCACTACCAATGCATTCATGCAATCACCCAAGCACTGCATTTGCACTCATTCATTCACCCAACCACTGTACTTGCACTTATCCATTCTCCCAGGCACTACACTTGCAATTATCCATTCACCAAGGCACTGCAGTTGAACTGATCTATTCATCCAGGCACTGCACTTGCAATCATACAATCATCCATGAATTACCCCTGCATTCATCTATTCATTCAGGCACTAACCATGCAGTCATGCAATTACCCAGGCACTGCACTTAAGAATTCACCTAGGCACTACACTTGCACTCTTCCATTCATCCAGTCACTACACTTGCTCTCATCCATACACCCAGGCACTGCACTTGCACTCATCCAATTATCCAGGCACTGAACTTGCACTCAGCCAATTGCCCAGGCACTGCACCTGCACCTGCACTCATTCATTCATCCAGGCACTGCACTTCCACTCATCCATTCACCCAGGCACTACAATTGTACTAATCCAGTCACCCAGGCAAAACACTTGCACTTATTCATTCACCCAAGCACTGTACTTGCACTCATCCAATCATCCAGGCACTGCACTTGCACTCATGCAATCATTCAGGCACTAGACTTGCACTCATTCATTCACCCAGGCACTGCACTTTCACTCATCCATTCATCCAGGCACTACATTTGCATGTATCCCTTCACCCTGGCACTGTGCTTCCACTCATGCAATCATCCAGGCACTGCAGCTGCACTGATAAAATCACCCAGGCACTACCCATGCACTCATTCATTCACCCATGCACTGCACTTATAGTCATCCATTCACCCAGACAGTACACTTGCACTCATTAAGTCACCCAGGCAATTCTGAGGGAATCATCATGGCACAAACCATGCACTCAACCAATCACCCAGGCACTACACCTGCAGTCAGAATTCACCCAGGCACTACACTTGCACACATTCACTCACCCAAGCACTGCACTTGCGCTCATCCAATCTCCCAGCCACTACTCATGCACTCATTAAATCACCCAGGCAGTACCTATGGAGTCATCCATTCACTCTGGCACTACCCATGCAGTTATGCAATCACCCAGGCACTGCACTTGTACTCATTCATTCACCCAGGCACTGCAATTGTACTCATCCATTCATTAAGGCACTACACTTGCACTCATTAAGTCACCCAGGCACTACATTTGCAGTCATCCAGTCACCCTGGTGGTAATCATGGAGTCATCCATTCACTCAGATACTACCCATGCATTCATGCAATCACCCAGGCACTGCACTTGCACTCATCTGATTGGATGCACTATCCAATCACCCAGGCACTACCCATGCACTCCTCCATTTACCCAGGCACTACCCATGCACACATTCAATCACCCAAGCACTACTCAGGCACTAATCCAATCACCAAACCACTACACATGCACTCATCTAATCATTGAGGTACTACCAATGCACTCATGCAATCACCCAGGCACTACCCATGCACTAATCTAATCACCCAGGCACTACCCATGCACTAATCCAATCACCCTGGCACTATCCATACACTCCTCCAATTACCCAGGCACCCATGCAAACAACCATATACTACCCATGCATGCAGTCATACAATTACCCAGGCTCTACCCATGCACTCATGCAATCACCCATGCACTACTGATGTACTCATGCAATCACCCAGGCACTACCCATGCACTCATACATTCACCCGAGCACTACCCATACATTTATCCAATCACCCAGGCACTACCCAGGCACTCATACAATCTACCAGGCACTACCCATGAACACATCCAATCACCCAGGCCCTTATCAGGCACTCATGCAATCACCCTGACACTACCCAGGCACTCATATGATCACCCAGGTAGGTCTCATGCACTCAGGCACTCATGAATTTACTAGGACACTACCCATACACTCATCCAATCACCCAGACTCTACCCATGCACTCATGCAATCACCCAGGCAGTACCCATGCAGTTATCCAATTACCTGAACACCACCCATGCACTCATCCAATCACCCTGGCACTACCCATACACTCATCCAAACACTCAAACACTACCCAATCACTCTTGCAATCACCCAAGAACTACTCATGCAATCACTCAGTCACTACCTATGCACTCATCCAAACAACCAACACTACCCATGCACTCATCCAATCACTCAGGCACTTCCATGTACTCATCCAATTACCCAGACACTACCCATGCACTCATCTAATTACCCAGGCAGTTCCTGTGCTCTCATCCAATCATCCAAGTACAACCCATGCAGTCGTACAATTACCCAGGCACTACCTATGCACTTATAGAACCACCCAAGCACCACTCTTGCACGTATTCTAACATCCTCACACCACTTATGCACTTATTCATTCATCATGCACTACTCATGTACTCATTCTAATATCCATGCACCACTCATGCACTCATTCATTCATTGAACTTCTCTTTTTTTAACCAGAAAATGCGGTTTTTCTAAAGAACCATTTTTTTCTTTTTTTCTGAACTGCTTTAGCTTTTTTTTAAAAAGTTTTTCTTTGTTTTTTACTTTTTTTGTATTTTTTCAAAAATAAAATGGCAACGAAAACAACATAATTGAGAGCACTGACTAAAAATTGTGGCTGAAGTGCTGCAATAAAAAATGGACAACAATTAAGCAGTATGGTTTTTCACATGCTGCAAAATTACATCCACAGACTGCTCCCCGGCTGTTATGATGGTGTTACAATCCATGCAGAAGATAGCAAAATGCTTTAGTTCTGGTGACATTTCACTGCATCTCTCTCCACTTCGCCAGGAGCAGTGGCTGGAGGTCTGAAGGCTGATGATCCCTCTCTTTCTCTCTATCTCTGTGCAATTTGAAGTTGCTTCTTGTGGTATGTTTTCAAGTGGTACAATATGTTTGTTGAACCACATGAATATTTTTTTGCTGTGCCCCAAGAGAATGTCTTCTCACATATGCTGCACCTCACCAATTTTGCTCTGATCTTCGATTCACCAGATGGAATAGAGAAAAAATTTCAAGCTATGCTTTGTTTCTTCTTTGGTGGTTCTTCATCAGACGACTGTTCATGTGCAGGTGAACCCTCCTGCTCTTCAACAACTTCAACCAGTTGTAGGTCTTCCTTTAGTTCTTCTGATGCCATTTTATTTTTGTAAAAATAGCTAAAAAACCAAAAAACCTAGCACAATCTTCAAAATCGGTTTGGGGCAGCTCCTATAATAAACTAACCAGTACCTGGAAATTTCAAGAAGGGAGAAATGGGTGTGTACTTCCTTTCATAAAGGAAACTGTGTAAACCAATGAAAATTCTTTATTTGGTGGTCACGTGTTATTCACGAGTACCGGTGTCATCATGACTTCCGGTGTCGCCGTTAAGACAGAAAGTTATTTTTGGAAACTGTTCTTTTTGACAAATGAGAGTTAAACCAATATGTTACCAAACAGGTAGAGTCGCGAAAATCAAAAATATCTTGAAAAAAAGATGATTAATGTTCTTTTTAAATAAATCGATGGTAAGTACAACAATAGGTGGTGCACCATGCAGATGTAATGTTCAATATCTAATTATAGAAAAAAATAGGATAAGTTATACAAGTACACCTAAGAAACAAAATAAAAAAAAGGTAATATGGATATTAAAGTTAATTAATAAAATCTCAAAAAACCTTAGAAAATCACTTAAGAAACAAATGTTATACAGATTTTATACTTAGGAATAAGATGTAAAAAAGCCTTACAAATTCACCAAAGAAAACAAAGGCTATAGAGACACTATAGTTAGGAAATAGAATTTCAAAAACCTTACAAATTCACTGAAAAAAATAAAGATTACAGAGATGTTATAGTTAGGCTGACATTTTGCTAGTACAAAACCATAGAAATTCAGCAGTTATAGTTACCTGAGCTAACCATAACTCACGCCCGCAATGCACTGCTTATGACCTCACATATTTCATTACACATGAAATAGTCAGTGACATCACTGATGACATCACTGATGACATCTCAAATGACATCACTGATACACACACACACACACGTTAGCACACACACGTTAGATATACTAAAACGCACACTCAGGAAGATTTAGTACATCTAACGTGTGCATATATATATTGGGAAACATAAAAAATATTAACAATTTAGTTCCAAAACATTATAGAAATTGCTAAAGAAATAAAATAAAACAAAAAGCAAAAAAGACATTTACAAAAAATATTAAAACATTTAGAAACAAATACAAATATAAACAAATACTATAAAATTACAATTATAAACAAATATTAATATTAAATCTATTCAAACAATATTATGAAATGCATTAAGAGCCTCATTACAATGTCGATCAGAAAGGCTTCGAACGGCATTCGGATTTTCCTAACCCATGTCGGAATCCATGTTTCTGACCGACTCGGTAACATTTCCGACCGACCGATTACGATAGAAGGTAACCGTTTGGTCTTTCTGACTCAGTTTTGCAGGCATTTGGAGACACCGAGTTGGTCGGAGCCGAATCGTACAGCTCTACGGACCACGTTTCCGACCGTCGTATTACGATGTCGGATTCTGACAGCCTTTCCGACTCGGTTTGTCCGACATGGAAAGGCTGTCGGAAACTCACTTTTGGGGCCCGTACCAGGCCCACCTTCAGCCGGAGGCCTCCGTTTGGGGCCCGTGGGAATACCCATGGGACCCCTGTTTCCAACCATGCACAGTGTGGCAGGCACCAATGGGTACCTGCGACAGGGTGCAAGGTTTTCTGCAACCAACCCTTTTTTCAATGGGAGCCAGTGTTGTCGGTCGGAACACAGACTCCCATTGAAGTCAATGGGAGTCTGACCGAAAGGTGTTCGGAAACATCGTAATCGGTCGGTCAGACTCGCCGAACCCGAGTCGGTCGGAAACGATTCCGATAAGGAGTCGGTCGGATTGCTTTCCGACCGATATTGAAATGAGGTCCTAAGTCTTGGAATAATACATAAACTATTCTGTTTCCAGTTTATGCAACAGTAGAGAAAGTGTATAAATTCAGGAGGGATACATTTACTGTTCTCACTTAAGTCTGTGCAACAGTAGAGAAAGTGTTGGACTTTGGAGGGGTTAAATTTACTATTCCCACTGTAGACTAAGCCATAGTAAGGAAAGCATTGGACTTCGAAGGGGGATGAATTTTTCTGTTCCCACTCCAGTGTGTATAACAGTAGGAAAAGTGTTGGACTTCGGAGGGCTTAAATTTACTATTCCCCAACCAGTCTGTGCAACAGCAGGTGAAAGCATGGGACTTCGGAGTTAAATTTACCATTCCTTGCTCCAATTCTAAGCAACTGTAGGCAAACTAATTCACTTCAAAAACATTACATATTTGCATAGCCGTATAATTAAAAAAGAAATATAAAACTTTACTATAAACCTTATTATTTGACAAAAAAAGGAAAAAACCATAGGTTTCAGGCACGTTGTAGTTAGAAATTAGCATTTAAAAAACCTTAGAAATTCACTGAAAAAACCATAGGTTTCAGGGGCGTTATAGTTAGTTGGACATTTCACTTGTACAAAACCATAGAAATTCCCCGTTATAGTTAGTTCAGCTAACTATAACTCGCGCGCCCGCAATGCACTGCTGATGACGTCACATATTACATCACTCATGACATGGTCAGTGACATCACTCATGACATCACTGATGACATCTCAAATGACATCACTGATGACATCACTGATGACATCACTGATGACATCATCCTTGTGATAGAGTGGCAGACCTCCTCTCACCCTAATATAACCTTTGATACACACACTCAAAAATACAAACTAACATTTTCAAAACAATGGACATACCAATACCAGTTACAACACACCTATTCAGTAATTCCAAGATCTACACACACATCCACTCATTCACCAACAGTCCCTATACAGTCACTCATACATGTACTCACTCATCATATGTACTCATACACCTATACATCCTGTTACACACCGCCACTCATCCATAGAGTTACTCACACACATAGTCACACTTACTGGATAAACATCCATTTACTTGCATATACAGTTATACACACACTACCACACTTACTTCTACAGAAACTTACACATACTTACTCTCTTAAACAATCACTTATAGAAACACCTACTTATTTGTACAGGAACTCTTCCAATCTCTCACTCTCACATATACTCACTTATATACAACAATACTCACATATACTAGTTTAAAACATATGTAGTTACTCATAAAGACACTATTGAGACAGTCATTCACTCACTAACACACCCATACACATACTCATCCACCTATACAGTCCTTCACACATGCTGTCTTCAACACATACAAACAGTGAGTCACTCATTCATGCATCTATGCACTAAGTAATACCCCCACCGAACCATACAGACACTCAGACACTCATACTGATACTCAAAAAACCAACTAATAACCCATATAGACACTCATGTAGCTACTCACCAACCCATGCAGCCACTTATACACAAAGTGAGAGACTGATACAGATATTTTCATATTTAAACATTACTCACTAACCCATGTATTCACTAAGATACACTTAGTCAGTTATACAATCCATTTTACAAAACAAAATCATCCATTTAGACACTTATATACCCATTTATTCTTCCATCGACCTTGAGATATACATATATAAAACATATTTAATTTTCAGAAAAACACACATTCACTGGATGATGTCATCAGTGATGTCATCAGTGATGTCATTTGAGATGTCATCAGTGATGTCATGAGTGATGTCACTGACCATGTCATGAGTGATGTAATATGTGACGTCATCAGCAGTGCATTGCAGGCGTGCGAGTTATAGTTAGCTGAACTAACTATAATGGGGGAATTTCTATGGTTTTGTACGTGTGAAATGTCCAACTAACTATAACGCCCCTGAAACCTATGGTTTTTTCAGTGAATTTCTAAGGTTTTTTAAATGTTAATTTCTAACTATAACGTGCCTGAAACCTATGGTTTTTCAGTGAATTTCTAAGGTTTTTAAATGCTAATTTCTAACTATAATGTGCCTGAAACCTATGGTTTTTCAGTGAATATATATATATATTTATTATACTATGTATACATGTGAAAATGTCTCGGTCCCCTGTTTGCCTCGGTGGCACGGAAAAAATGGGTGGAACTGACGTCAGCACACCGACGAGGTTCTCTTATGGCTCCGATGACGTCATACGGTGTTGCGAGCAGAGCCGTGCTATTATGACGTCCTCGTTGACGTGGGAGAGCTAGGAAAGAATTTCCGTGGAATGCTGGTGCAGGGGATATTCACCTAAGTGTTCAGGCTAGTCCTTTGGGAGCAACTGTTTATGTTGCCACTCCAGAAACCGAAACCAGTGATCCGAGGGCAGAGGCCCTACAGATGGCTCACGAGGTGGGGTGCCCAGTCGTGTGCACCGGCGGGGCAGCGAAGTGACAAGCACCACAACCCACAAAAAAGGTAACGAGGGCACTGAATAACACAGGATCTTCTCTTTGTATCTGGCAGGAACAACGAAGTTAAAATGCCCTAGTACCAAAATGTAGAATTAGTGCTACAACGGTCTTCAAGAGGACCTGCGATGCCGCTTCTGCCTCCCGTACCCTGGAGGTGGCACATGGGTCTCGCGGTACGGTCATACTGCGGTGGGACGCACACTCGTTGACCTCTCATGGCACTGCTCCACACTTCAGGGAGGACGCTTTCCATTAGCTATGTTTTCTGATGACATGTCGCGCCGGCCCCGTCCAACAACAGAACTCCTTTAGATCCAAACAGACTCTTCCACTCTCTCACCGGAAGTGAAACCAGGCCACGCGGACACTTTCACAATACAACAGCCGGGAATGCACTTTTCGGTAAAAAAACACATTCCTTCCTCCTAATTAATCAAATAAACGTCTCACTGAAGAACAGGGGCCAGCTTCGATCGGTAAACAGCCGTTACAACAACTTTTTTACTTTGCGATACCATTACAACGCATGCATTACCACGCATGCGTTGTACATCACGAAGTCATTACTACGCATTTATTTTAGAACGCATGGTCATTTACCACGCATGCCTTTACAACGAATTTTGTTGTAAAGGTATGTATGGTAAATGACCATGCGTTCTAAAACATGTAGACGATCCATGTCGTTGTAAGGAAACAGAGGCTGTTCCGTTTCCTCACAACGACGTGCACCGCCCCTCAGAGATGACGTGAAGCAGGAACCACGAGGAGAGAGGAACCACAAGGAGTGAGAGGTAAGGGGATTGGGCATGGGGTGGGGTTTCTTTTCTAGGGTTTAGGGTAGTGCAGTGGTGTTTGGGTGGTGTAGGGGTCGTGCTGGGGGTAGTGTTTTAGGGTTTAGGGTAGTGCAGTGGTGTTTGGGTAGTGTAGGGGGTTGTGCTGGGGGTAGTGTTTTAGGGTTTAGGGTAGTGCAGTAGTGTAGGGGGTCATGCTGGGGGTAGTGTTTTAGGCTTTAGGGTAGTGCAGTGGTGTATGGGTAGTGTAGGGAGTTGTGCTGGGTTAGTGTTTTATGGTTTAGGGTAGTGCAGTGGTGTTTGAGTAGTGTAGGGGGTCATGCTGGTGGTAGTGTTTTAGGGTTTAGGGTAGTGCAGTGGTGTTTGTGTAGTGTAGGGGGTCATGCTGGGGGTAGTGTTTTATGGTTTAGGGTAGTGCAGTGGTGTTTGGGTAGTGTAGGGGGTCATGCTGGGGGTAGATTTAGGGTTTAGGGTAGTGCAGTGGTGTTTGGGTAGTGTAGGGAGTCGTGCTGGGGGTAGTGTTTTAGGGTTTAGGGTAGTGCAGTGGTGTTTGTGTAGTGTAGGGGGTTGTGCTGGGGGTAGTGTTTTAGGGTTTATGTTAGTGCAGTGGTGTTTGGGTAGTGTAGGGGGTAGTGCTGGGGTAGTGTTTTAGGGTTTAGGGTAGTGCAGTGGTGTTTGTGTAGTGTAGGGGGTTGTGCTGGGGGTAGTGTTTTAAGGTTTAGGGTAGTGCAGTGGTGTTTGGGTAGTGTAGGGGTTCATGCTGGGGGTAGTGTTTTAGGGTTTAGGGTATGGCAGTGGTGTTTGGGTAGTGTAGGGGGTCGTGCTGGGGGTCAACTTAGGGTTTAGGGTAGTGCAGTGGTGTTTGTGTTGTGAGGGGGTCGTGCTGGGGGTAGTGTTTTAGGGTTTAGAGTAATGCAGTGGTGTTTGTATAGTGTAGGGGGTTTAGGGTAGTGCAGTGGTGTTTGTGTAGTGTAGGGGGTCATGCTGGGGGTTGTGTTTTAGGGTTTAGGGTAGGGCAGTGGTGTTTGTGTAGTGTAGGGGGTAGTGTTTTAGGGTTTAGGGTAGTGCAGTGGTGTTTGTGTAGTGTAGGGGGTCATGCTGTGGGTAGTGTTTTAGGGTTTAGGGTAGTGCAGTTGTGTTTGTGTAGTGTACGGGGTCGTGTTTTAGGGTATAGGGAAGTGCAGTGGTGTTTGGGTAGTGTAGGGGGTCATGCTGGGGTTAGTGTTTTAGGGTTTAGGGTAGTGCAGTGGTGTTTGGGTAGTGTAGGGGGTCATGCTGGGGTTAGTGTTTTAGGGTTTAGGGTAGTGCAGTGGTGTTTGGGTAGTGTAGGGGGTCATGCTGGGGGTAGTGTTTTAGGGTTTAGGGTAGTGCAGTGGTGTTTGTGTAGTGTGGGAGGTCATGCTGGGGGTAGATTTAGGGTTTAGTGTAGTGCAGTGGTGTTTAGGTAGTGTAGGGAGTCGTGCTGGGGGTAGTGTTTTATGGTTTAGGGTAGTCCAGTGGTGTTTGTGTAGTGTATGGAGTTGTGCTGGGGGTAGTGTTTTAGGGTAGTGCAGTGGTGTTTGGGTAGTGTAGGGGGTCGTGCTGGGGTAGTGTTTTAGGGTTTAGGGCAGTGCAGTGGTGTTTGTGTAATGTAGGGGGTAGTGTTTTAGGGTTTAGGGTAGTGCAGTGGTGTTTGTGTACTGTAGGGGGTCGTGCTGGGTTCTAGTGTTTTAGGGTTTATGGTAGTGCAGTGGTATTTGGGTAGTGTAGGGGGTCGTGCTGGGGGTAGTGTTTTTGAGTTTAGGGTAGTGCAGTTGTGTTTGGGTAGTGAAGGGGGTCATGCTGGGGGTAGTGTTTTAGGGTTTAGGGTAGTGCAGTGGTGTTTGGGTAGTGTAGGGGTCAACCAACATGAATTTGTCCTTGTGTGATGTAACCAATGCTCATGTAAAGCACTCCAATACCTGACCAGTCTGCACTATATAAAACTGCAAAAAAACAAAAAATAAAAAGTGTTTTGCACACTTCTGTCATTGGGCTATACGTGGGCTACCTCTGGGTGATATTTGTGCTACATTTGGGCTCTTTTTTCTCTGGTGGCCATCTTGGGAGACTTATTTGTTATGAAGTTTCCTAATTTCCTCATTTACTACAGTCTCCTCAGTAGGAAATGCTTTCAGTTTTTTACTTTGATTCCATCAAGAAGGCATTCAGATGTGTCACACATTTGCCAGAAATTCAGAATGTTAGCACTCTAGTTGTTGATTAGATCACTGTAGTAAAGCTACTGCTCACCAAGAAGTTAACTGGAAGTCTACTGCTGGTATTGAAAGTGATTGTTTCAGTCTGCATGTCAGAATGTTCTAATGAAATAGAAGAGGATTTGAGATCTCACTTAAAACATGCACTAAATTTTCTTTTTGCAGCACTAACCATAATTTCTATGGCAAAATGAACCCCCTCATTTTGTTCCTTTTTAAATTAAATGTTTTAAGTGTTACCAGTTTATTCCAATCAAGATGGCTTCAGGTGTGCCATACTTTTGTCATAAGTAAGGCTGTTAGCACTCTAGTTGTTCTTTAGAACACTCTGGGAAGCTGCAGTAGAACACAAAGGCATCAACTGACAGGCTGCTCCTGTTGAAATATAACAGGAAGATATTTGAGATCTCACTTAAAACATGTCCTAATTTTTCTTTCTACAGCACTAACCAGAATATCTATGACAAAATGAACCCTATCATTTTGTTCCTTTTTAAATTAAATGTTTTAAGTGTTACCAGTTTATTCCAATCAAGATGGCTTCAGGTGTGCCATACTTTTGTCATAAGTAAGGCTGTTAGCACTCTAGTTGTTCTTTAGAACACTCTGGGAAGCTGCAGTAGAACACAAAGGAATCAACTGACAGTCTCTGCCATTGTTGGATGTACATGTTTTACTGAGAATGTCAGACTTCATTCTCACATGACTGAGAAAGATAATGTGAATTTACAGAAAATATGCTCTCATTTTAGCTTCTGGAGCACCTTCCAAAACTGTATGGGACAAGCATGTGAAAATAGTTTTCTCTCAAACATGATTCATGATATCCCAGCAGAAGGTTTTTCACAGGGTAAAATCACCTTAGAACACACCACAATTCCTGAAATTAGTATGGTACCATCAACAAATGAATTCTAATGTAACTAAAGTCTGTTATCACCCTTTATAGTTCTCCTTTTGGTAACCCTCAAAATCTTCGATTCACTACAATGCATTTCAATGGGGTACTATCATTTATATTGGTCCCAAGATGGCTGCCAGCAATTCCAGGATGAAGTGCTGACAGCCAATCAGATCTCACGATGACATGTGTGGTTAGGCTCCGCCCAGATATATATGTGTTTTTACTTTTGATTTTCTCAGCAACTACTGAACGGATTTACACCATTTAACAAAAGGGTTCTTTCTGAACCAAGAACTACCTCTTTGCAAATTTGGTGTAATTCCGTTCAGCAGTTCGGGCTGTAGCCTTGCATAAAGTTTCCTATGGGAAATTGATTTTTTGACTCTTATTTTTTTAATTTCTCCGCAACTACTAAACGGATTTACACCATTTAACAAAAAGGGTTCTTTCTGAACCAAGAACTACCTCTTTGCCAAATTTTGTGTAATTCCGTTCAGCAGTTCGGGCTGTAGCCGTGGCTAAATTTTCCTATGGGAAAATGAATGGGGAAAACATGTTTTGGGACCCCCCTTTTTTCTCGGCCCCCGCTTGACGAATCACCCCGAAACTTTCAGGGTAGGAGCGGACCGGAGCGGGCCATAAAGTTTGAAAATTTCGCAAAGATTCGTCAACCGACGCAAGAGTTATTTCAAATAGAATGTTGCGGATTTCCTATGGAAAATAGGTCCTAACTATAACTATCTACTGGCGACCGCCAGTAGATAATATATATATATATATATATATATATATATATATATATATATATATATATATTCACTGAAAAAACCATAGGTTTCAGGCACGTTATAGTTAGAAATTAGCATTTAAAAAACCTTTGAAATTCACTGAAAAAACCATAGGTTTCAGGCACGTTATAGTTAGAAATTAGCATTTTAAAAACCTTTGAAATTCACTGAAAAAACCATAGGTTTCAGGCACGTTATAGTTAGAAATTAGCATTTAAAAACCTTTGAAATTCACTGAAAAAACCATAGGTTTTAGGGAAAGTTATAGTTAGTTGGACATTTCACTCGTACAAAACCATAGAAATTCCCCCGTTATAGTTAGTTCAGCTAACTATAACTCGCGCCCGCAATGCACTGCTGATGACGTCACATATTACATCACTCATGACATGGTCAGTGACATCACTGATGACATCACTGGTGACATCTCAAACTGTGCAAACACGCCCCGTATATATTCAAACCAAGGCCCCCACACACGAAGGAAGGACCAGGCACACGCAGTGGCTTGCTTTGACCAGCGGATTTATTGGAATGGCATAATGCATTTCGTATTGATTCCTTCCTCAGATGCCTTCCCCCAACAAGACAGTGTTGTCAGTGTCCAACTTTTATGGCGCCTGTTTCGCTACGATAGGCGAAAGTCTCTCGGTGGGCGTGGCAGAAGTTTGGGCGCCTCAGGTAAGTACCTCCTTCCCATGTGGGCGGCGCTCATGTTCCTGCCAATTACACCAATGAACCAAGCACCACACCGCCGGTCCCACAAGCCAACATCCTGCCGCTTCTGTGTCTCGGGAAGTCCCGACCTGGAGTTTTGGACTGGAGTCAGTCCCAATGATTGTTGCTGGATACTTCAGATTGCGGCGGTACGGCAGTTTTCCAAGCTCATTGAAAAATCCAAATTACCACTTCGCCTGCCGCACTGCTTAAGGATGAGGTGCCAAAGGTGCTTAGTGGCCACGCACCAAAATATTCAAACCAAGGCCCCGCACACGAAGGAAGGACCAGGCACACACAGTGGCTTGCTTTGACCAGCGGATTTATTGGAATGGCATAATGCATTTCGGATTGATTCCTTCCACAGATGCCTTCCCCCAACAAGACAGTGCTGTCAGTGTCCAACTTTTATGGCGCCTGTTTCGCTACGATAGGCGAAAGTCTCTCGATGGGCGTGGCAGAAGTTTGGGCGCCTCAGGTATGTACCTCCTTCCCATGTGGGCAGCGCTCATGTTCCTGCCAACTACACCAATGAACCAAGCACCACACTGCCGGTCCCACAAGCCAACATCCTGCCGCTTCTGTGTCTCGGGAAGTCCCGACCTGGAGTTTTGGACTGGAGTCAGTCCCAACGATTGTTGCTGGATACTTCAGATTGCGGCGGAACAGCAGTTTTCCAAGCTCATTGAAAAATCCAAATTACCACTTCGCCTGCCGCACTGCTTAAGGATGGGGTGCCAAAGGTGCTTAGTGGCCACGCACCAAAATATTCAAACCAAGGCCCCGCACACGAAGGAAGGACCAGGCACACGCAGTGGCTTGCTTTGACCAGTGGATTTATTGGAATGGCATAATGCATTTCGGATTGATTCCTTCCTCAGATGCCGTCCCCCAACAAGACAGTGCTGTCAGTGTCCAACTTTTATGGTGCCTGTTTCGCTACGATAGGCGAAAGTCTCTCGGTGGGCGTGGCAGAAGTTTGGGCGCCTCAGGTAAGTACCTCCTTCCCATGTGGGTGGCGCTCATGTTCCTGCCAATTACACCAATGAACCAAGCACCACACCGCCGGTTCCACAAGCCAACATCCTGCCGCTTCTGTGTCTCTGGAAGTCCCGACCTGGAGTTTTGGACTGGAGTCAGTCCCAATGATTGTTGCTGGATGCTTATATATCCAACAAAATAAAGAAGCATAATACAATGTACATAAATGATAATCAATTAAGTAAGTAATTAGCAATTATTAATAAATTAATTAATTATTACTTAATTAACTTCCAACCTTACAGCCCTAACTTCCAACCTTACAGCCCCACAAACCCAGCAAAAGACACACAATTGATGAACGGAATGCAGAACAAATCAAAACATTCACCCCCAGTCAAGAGATCTGGGTTTAATCCATCATTCTTTTGCTCACCATGCCACCCCAGTTAAGACCTGGCCATATGCAAATCAGTCTTGACCATGTGCCTCATGGGAACAGTCCAGTCCGAACTGCTAAGCCAGGTCCTCCCTGGACCGGAAACAAGCATCCTAGGACAGGTTTTGTGGTTTCACCCCTCACCAGCCAGCATAGCTTAAATCCAGTGGCACAGTAAGCCCGGGACCCACGTCTGGGCATACTCGGCGCACTTAGGGCGAGGAAGCAAAAGACACACAATTGATGGATGGAATGCCGAACAAATAAAAACAT
The DNA here is from genome assembly GCA_963921515.1 of Calotriton arnoldi. Taxonomy (NCBI): domain Eukaryota; kingdom Metazoa; phylum Chordata; class Amphibia; order Caudata; family Salamandridae; genus Calotriton; species Calotriton arnoldi. The sequence goes on along the minus strand of CAWUFW010011213.1, from coordinate 170,587 downwards.
TCACCCCAGTCAAGAGATCTGAGTTAAATCCATCATTCTTTTGCTCACCATGCCACCCTAGTTTAGACATGGCCATATGCAAATTTTGACCCTGTGCCTCATGGGAACAGTCCAGTCCGAACTGCCAAGCCAGGTCCTCCCTGGACCGGAAACAAGCATCCTAGGACCGGTTTCGGGGTTTCACCCCTCATCAGCCAGGATAGCTTTAATCCAGTGGCACAGTGAGCCCGGGACCCACGTCTGGGCCTACCCGGCGCACTTAGGGTGAGGAAGCAAAAGACACACAATTGATGGACGGAATGCAGAACAAATCAAAACATTCACCCCCAGTCAAGAGATCTGGGTTAAATCATCATTCTTTGCTCACCATGCCACCCCAGTTTAGACCAGGCCATATGCAAATCAGTCTTGACCCTGTGCCTCATGGAAACAGTCCAGTCCGAACTACCAAGCCAGGTCCTCCCTGGGCCGGAAACAAGCATCCTAGGACCGGTTTTGGGGTTTCACCCCTCATCAGCCAGGTTAGCTTGAATCCAGTGGCACAGTGAGCCCGCGACCCATGTCTGGCAATACCCGGCGCACTTAGGGCAAGGAAGCAAAAGACACACAATTGAAGAACGGAATGCAGAACAAATCAAAACATTCTCCCCCAGTCAAGAGATCTGGGTTAAACCCATCATTCTTTTGCTCACCATGCCACCCCAGTTTAGACCTGGCCATATGCAAATCAGTCTTGACCCTGTGCCTCATGGGAACAGTCTGAACTGCCAAGCCAGGTCCTCCCTGGACCGTAAACAAGCATCCTAGGACCGGGTTCGGGGTTTTCACCCCTCATCAGCCAGGATAGCTTGAATTCAGTGGCACAGTGAGCCCGGGACCCACGTCTGGGTATACCCAGCGCACTTAGGGCAAGGAAGCAAAAGATACACAATTGATGGATGGAATGCAGAACAAATCAAAACATTCACCCCCAGTCAAGAGATCTGGGTTAAATCCATCATTCTTTTGCTCACCATGCCACCCCAGTTTAGACCTGGCCATATGCAAATCAGTCTTGACCCTGTGCCTCATGGAACAGTCCAATCCGAATTGCCAAGCCAGGTCCTCCCTGGACCGGAAACAAGCATCCTAGGACCGGTTTCGGGGTTTCACCCCTCATCAGCCAGGATAGCTTGAATCCAGTGGCACAGTGAAACGAGGACCCACTTCTGGGTATACCCGGCGTACTTAGGGCAACGAAGCAAAAGACACACACTTGATGGATAGAATGCAGATCAAATCAAAACATTCACCCCTAGTCAAGAGATCTGGGTAAAATCCATCATTCTTTTGCTCACCATGCCACCCCAGTTTAGACCTGGCCATATGCAAATCAGTCTTGACCCTGTGCCTCATGGGAACAGTCCAATCCGAATTGCCAAGCCAGGTCCTCCCTGGTCAGGAAACAAGCATCCTAGGACTGGTTTCGGGGTTTCACCCCTCATCAGCCAGGATAGCTTGAATCCAGTGGCACAGTGAGCCCAGGACCCACGTCTGGGCATACCCGGCGCACTTAGGACGAGGAAGCAAAAGACACACAATTGATGGACGGAATGCAGAACAAATCAAAACATTCACCCCCAGTCAAGAGATCTGGGTTAAATCATCATTCTTTTGCTCACCATGCCACCCCAGTTTAGACCTGGCCATATGCAAATCAGTCTTGACCCTGTGCCTCATGGGAACAGTCCAGTTCGAACTGCCAAGCCAGGTGCTCCCTGGACTGGAAATAAGCATCCTAGGACCGGTTTCGGGGTTTTATCCCTCATCAGCCAGGATAGCTTGAATCCAGTGGCGCAGTGAGCCCTGGACCCACGTCTGGGCATACCCAGCGCACTTCGGGTGAGGAAGCAAAAGACACACAATTGATGGACGGAATGCAGAACAAATCAAAACATTCACCCCCAGTCAAGAGATCTGGGTTAAATCCATCATTCTTTTGCTCACCATGCCACCCCAGTTTAGACCTGGCCATATGCAAATCAGTCTTGACCCTGTGCCTCATGGGAACAGTCCAATCCGAATTGCCAAGCCAGGTCCTCCCTGGACCAGAAACAAGCATCCTAGGACCGGTTTCGGGGTTTCACCCCTCATCAGCCAGGATAGCTTGAATCCAGTGGCACAGTGAGCCTGGGACCCACATCTGGACATACCCGGCGCACTTAGGGCAAGGAAGTAAAAGACACACAATTGATGGACGGAATGCAGAACAAATCAAAACATTCACCCCTAGTCAAGAGATCTGGGTTAAATCCATCATTCTTTTGCTCACCATGCCACCCCAGTTTAGACCTGGCCATATGCAAATCAGCCTTGACTCTGTGCCTCACGGGAGCAGTCCGAACTGCCAAGCCAGGTCCTCCCTGGACCGTAAACAAGCATCCTAGGACCGGTTTCAGGGTTTCACCCCTCATCAGCCAGGATAGCTTGAATCAAGTGGCACAGTGAGCCCGGGACCCACGTCTGGGTATACCCGGCGCACTTAGGGCAAGGAAGCAAAAGACACACGATTGATGGACGGAATGCAGAACAAATCAAAACATTCACCCCCAGTCAAGAGATTTGGGTTAAATCCATCATTCTTTTGCTCACCATGTCACCCCAGTTTAGACCTGGCCATATGCAAATCAGTCTTGACCCTGTGCCTCATGGGAACAGTCCAGTCTGAACTGCCAAGCCAGGTCCTCCCTGGACCGTAAACAAGCATCCTAGGACCGGTTTCGGGGTTTCACCCCTCATCAGCCAGGATAGCTTGAATCCAGTGGCACAGTGAGGCCGGGACCGATGTCTGTGCATACCCGGCGCACTTGGGGCAAGGAAGCAAAAGACACACAATTGATGGACGGAATGCAGAACAAATCAAAACATTCACCCCCAGTCAAGAGATCTTGGTTAAATCATCATTCTTTTGCTCACCATGCCACCCCAGTTTAGACATGGCCATATGCAAATCAGTCTTGACCCTGTGCCTCATGGGAACAGTCCAGTTCGAACTGCCAAGCCAGGTGCTCCCTGGACTGGAAATAAGCATCCTAGGACCGGTTTCGGGGTTTTACCCCTCATCAGCCAGGATAGCTTGAATCCAGTGGCGCACTGAGCCCTGGACCCACGTCTGGGCATACCCAGCGCACTTCGGGTGAGGAAGCAAAAGACACACAATTGATTGACCGAATGCAGAACAAATCAAAACATTCACCCCCAGTCAAGAGATCTGGGTTAAATCCATCATTCTTTTGCTCACCATGCCACCCCAGTTTAGACCTGGCCATATGCAAATCAGTCTTGACCCTGTGCCTCATGGGAACAGTCCAATCCGAATTGCCAAGCCAGGTCCTCCCTGGACCAGAAACAAGCATCCTAGGACCGGTTTTGGGGTTTCACCCCTCATCAGCCAGGATAGCTTGAATCCAGTGGCACAGTGAGCCTGGGACCCACATCTGGACATACCCTGCGCACTTAGGGCAAGGAAGTAAAAGACACACAATTGATGGACGGAATGCAGAACAAATCAAAACATTCTCCCACCATTCACGAGATCTTGGTTAAATCCATCATTCTTTTGCTCACCATGCCACACGAGTTTAGACCTGGCCATATTCAAATCCTGTCTTGACCCTGTGCCTCATGGGAGCAGTCCAGTCTGAACTGCCAAGCCAGGTGCTCCCTGGACCGGAAATAAGCATCCTAGTACCGGTTTTGGGGTTTTACCCCTCATCACCCAGGATAGCTTGAATCCAGTGGGGCAGTGAGCCTGGGACCCACATCTAGACATACCCGGCGCACTTAGGGTGAGGAAGCAAAAGACACACAATTGATGGATGGAATGGAAAACAAATCAAAACATTCACCCCCAGTCAAGAGATCTGGGTTAAATCCATCATTCTTTTGCTCACCATGCCACCCCAGTTTAGACCTGGCCATATGCAAATCGTTCTTGACCCTGTGCCTCATGGGAACCGTCCAGTCTGAACTGCCAAGCCAGGTCCCCCCTGGACTGGAAACAAGCATCCTAGGACCGGTTTCGGGGTTTCATCCCTCATCAGCCAGGATAGCTTGAATCCAGTGGCACAGTGAGCCCAGGACCCATGTCTGGGCATACCCGGTGCACTTAGGGCGAAGAAGCAAAAGACACACAATTGATGGACGGAATGCAGAGCAAATCAAAACATTCACCCCTAGTCAAGAGATCTGGGTTAAATACATCATTCTTTTGCTCACAATGCCACCCCAGTTTAGACCTGGCCATATGCAAATCAGTCTTGACCCTGTGCCTCATGGGAACAGTCCAATCCGAATTGCCAAGCCAGGTCCTCCCTCGACTAGAAACAAGCATCCTAGGACCGGTTTCGGGGTTTCACCCCTCATCAGCCAGGATAGCTTGAATCCAGTGGCACAGTGAGCCCAGGACCCACATCTGGGCATACCGGGCGCACTTAGGGCGAGGAAGCAAAAGACACACAATTGATGGACGGAATGCAGAACAAATCAAAACATTCACCCCCAGTCAAGAGATCTGGGTTAAATCATCATTCTTTTGCTCACCATGCCACCCCAGTTTAGACCTGGCCATATGCAAATCAGCCTTGACCCTGTGCCTCATGGGAACAGTCCAGTTTGAACTACCAAGCCAGGTGCTCCCTGGACCGGAAATAAGCATCCTAGGACCGGTTTCGGGGTTTTACCCCTCATCAGCCAGGATAGCTTGAATCCAGTGGCGCAGTGAGCCCTGGACCCACGTCTGGGCATACCCGGCGCACTTAGGGTGAGGAAGCAAAAGACACACAATTGATGGACGAAATGCAGAACAAAATAAAACATTCACCCCCAGTCAAGAGATCTGGGTTAAATCCATCATTCTTTTGCTCACCATGCCACCCCAGTTTAGACCTGGCCATATACAAATCAGCCTTGACCCTGTGCCTCATGGGAACAGTCCGAACTGCCAAGCCAGGTCCTCCCTGGACCGTAAACAAGCATCCTAGGACTGGTTTCGGGGTTTCACCCCTCATCAGCCAGGATAGCTTGAATCCAGTGGCACAGTGAGCCCGGGACCCACGTCTGGGTATACCCGGCGCACTTAGGGCAAGGAAGCAAATGACACATGATTGATGGACGGAATGCAGAACAAATGAAAACATTCACCCCCAGTCAAGAGATCTGGGTTAAATCCATCATTCTTTTGCTCACCATGTCACCCCAGTTTAGACCTGGCCATATGCAAATCAGTCTTGACCCTGTGCCTCATGGGAACAGTCCAGTCTGAACTGCCAAGCCAGGTCCTCCCTGGACTGGAAACAAGCATCCTAGGACCGGTTTCGGGGTTTCACCCCTCATCAGCCAGGATAGCTTGAATCCAGTGGCACAGTGAGCCCGGGACCCACGTCTGGGCATACCCGGCGCACTTAGGGCAAGGAAGCAAAAGACACACAATTGATGGACGGAATGAGGAACAAATCAAAATATTCACCCCCAGTCAAGAGAACTGGGTTAAATCCATCATTCTTTTGCTCACCATGCCACCCCAGTTTAGACCAGGCCATATGGAAATCAGCATTGATCCTGTGCCTCATCGGAACAGTCCGAACTGCCAAGCCAGGTCCTCCCTGGACCGTAAACAAGCATCCTAGGACCGGTTTCAGGGTTTCACCCCTCATCAGCCAGGATAGCTTGAATCCAGTGGCACAGTGAGCCCGGGACCCACGTCTGGGTATACCCGGCGCACGTAGGGCAAGGAAGCAAAAGACACACAATTGATGGATGGAATGCAGAACAAATCAAAACATTCTCCCACCATTCACGAGATCTTGGTTAAATCCATCATTCTTTTGCTCACCATGCCACACGAGTTTAGACCTGGCCATATGCAAATCAGTCTTGACCCTGTGCCTCATGGGAACAGTCCAATCCGAATTGCCAAGCCAGGTCCTCCCTGGACCGGAAACAAGCATCCTAGGACTGGTTTCGGGGTTTCACCCCTCATCAGCCAGGATAGCTTGAATCCAGTGGCACAGTGAGCCTGGGACCCACATCTGGACATACCCGGCGCACTTAGGGCGAGGAAGCAAAAGACACATGATTGATGGACGGAATGCAGAACAAATCAAAACATTCACCCCTAGTCAAGAGATCTGGGTTAAATCCATCATTCTTTTGCTCACCATGTCACCCCAGTTTAGACATGGCCATATGCAAATCAGTCTTGACCCTGTGCCTCATGGGAACAGTCCAGTCTGAACTGCCAAGCCAGGTCCTCCCTGGACTGGAAACAAGCATCCTAGGACCGGTTTCGGGGTTTCACCCCTCATCAGCCAGGATAGCTTGAATCCAGTGGCACAGTGAGCCCGCGACCCATGTCTGGCAATACCCGGCGCACTTAGGGCAAGGAAGCAAAAGACACACAATTGATGAACGGAATGCAGAACAAATCAAAACATTCTCCCCCAGTCAAGAGATCTGGGTTAAACCCATCATTCTTTTGCTCACCATGCCACCCCAGTTTAGACCTGGCCATATGCAAATCAGTCTTGACCCTGTGCCTCATGGGAACAGTCTGACCTGTCAAGCCAGGTCCTCCCTGGACCGTAAACAAGCATCCTAGGACCAGGTTCGGGGTTTTCACCCCTCATCAGCCAGGATAGCTTGAATTCAGTGGCACAGTGAGCCCGGGACCCACGTCTGGGTATACCCAGCACATTTAGGGCAAGGAAGCAAAAGATACACAATTGATGGATGGAATGCAGAACAAATCAAAACATTCAGCCCCAGTCAAGAGATCTGGTTTAAATCCATCATTCTTTTGCTCACCATGCCACCCCAGTTTAGACCTGGCCATATGCAAATCAGTCTTGACCCTGTGCCTCATGGGAACAGTTCAATCCGAATTGCCAAGCCAGGTCCTCCCTGGATCAGAAACAAGCATCCTAGGACCGGTTTCGGGGTTTCACCCCTCATCAGCCAGGATAGCTTGAATCCAGTTGCACAGTGAACCGAGGACCCACTTCTGGGTATACCCGGCGCACTTAGGGCAACGAAGCAAAAGACACACAATTGATGGATGGAATGCAGAACAAATCAAAACATTCACCCCTAGTCAAGAGATCTGAGTAAAATCCATCATTCTTTTGCTCACCATGCCACCCCAGTTTAGACCTGGCCATATGCAAATCAGTCTTGACCTTGTGCCTCATGGGAACAGTCCAATCCGAATTGCCAAGCCAGGTCCTCCCTGGACCGGAAACAAGCATCCTAGGACTGGTTTCGGGGTTTCACCCCTCATCAGCCAGGATAGCTTGAATCCAGTGGCACAGTGAGCCCAGGACCCACGTCTGGGCATACCCGGCGCACTTAGGGCGAGGAATCAAAAGACACACAATTGATGGACGGAATGCAGAACAAATCAAAACATTCACCCCCAGTCAAGAGATCTGGGTTAAATCATCATTCTTTTGCTCACCATGCCACCCCAGTTTAGACCTGGCCATATGCAAATCAGTCTTGACCCTGTGCCTCATGGGAACAGTCCAGTTCGAACTGCCAAGCCTGGTGCTCCCTGGACTGGAAATAAGCATCCTAGGACCGGTTTCGGGGTTTTATCCCTCATCAGCCAGGATAGCTTGAATCCAGTGGCGCAGTGAGCCCTGGACCCACGTCTGGGCATACCCAGCGCACGTAGGGTGAGGAAGCAAAAGACACACAATTGATGGACGGAATGCAGAACAAATCAAAACATTCACCCCCAGTCAAGAGATCTGGTTTAAATCCATCATTCTTTTGCTCACCATGCCACCCCAGTTTAGACCTGGCCATATGCAAATCAGTCTTGACCATGTGCCTCATGGGAACAGTCCAATCCGAATTGCCAAGCCAGGTCCTCCCTGGACCAGAAAGAAGAATCCTAGGACCAGTTTCGGGGTTTCACCCCTCATCAGCCAGGATAGCTTGAATCCAGTGGCACAGTTAGCCTGGGACCCACATCTGGACATACCCGGCGCACTTAGGGCAAGGAAGTAAAAGACACACAATTGATGGACGGAATGCAGAACAAATCAAAACATTCACCCCCAGTCAAGAGATCTGGGTTAAATCCATCATTCTTTTGCTCACCATGTCACCCCAGTTTAGACCTGGCCATATGCAAATCAGTCTTGACCCTGTGCCTCATGGGAACAGTCCAGTCTGAACTGCCAAGCCAGGTCCTCCCTGGACCGTAAACAAGCATCCTAGGACCGGTTTCGGGGTTTCACCCCTCATCAGCCAGGATAGCTTGAATCCAGTGGCACAGTGAGCCCGGGACCGATGTCTGTGCATACCCGGCGCACTTGGGGCAAGGAAGCAAAAGACACACAATTGATGGACGGAATGCAGAACAAATCAAAACATTCACCCCCAGTCAAGAGATCTGTGTTAAATCATCATTCTTTTGCTCACCATGCGACCCCAGTTTAGACCTGGCCATAGGCAAATCAGTCTTGACCCTGTGCCTCATGGGAACAGTCCAGTTCGAACTGCCAAGCCAGGTGCTCCCTGGACTGGAAATAAGCATCCTAGGACCGGTTTCGGGGTTTTACCCTCATCAGCCAGGATAGCTTGAATCCAGTGGCGCAGTGAGCCCTGGACCCACGTCTGGGCATACCCAGCGCACTTCGGGTGAGGAAGCAAAAGACACACAATTGATGGACGGAATGCAGAACAAATCAAAACATTCACCCCCAGTCAAGAGATCTGGGTTAAATCCATCATTCTTTTGCTCACCATGCCACCCCAGTTTAGACCTGGCCATATGCAAATCAGTCTTGACCCTGTGCCTCATGGGAACAGTCCAGTTCGAACTGCCAAGCCAGGTGCTCCCTGGACTGGAAATAAGCATCCTAGGACCGGTTTTGGGGTTTTACCCCTCATCAGCCAGGATAGCTTGAATTCAGTGGCGCAGTGAGCCCTGGACCCACGTCTGGGCATACCCAGCGCACTTCGGGTGAGGAAGCAAAAGACACACAATTGATGGACAGAATGCAGAACAAATCAAAACATTCACCCCTAGTCAAGAGATCTGGGTTAAATCCATCATTCTTTTGCTCACCATGCCACCCCAGTTTAGACCTGGCCATATGCAAATCAGCCTTGACCCTGTGCCTCACGGGAGCAGTCTGAACTGCCAAGCCAGGTCCTCCCTGGACCGTAAACAAGCATCCTAGGACCGGTTTCAGGGTTTCACCCCTCATCAGCCAGGATAGCTTGAATCAAGTGGCACAGTGTGCCCGGGACCCACTTCTGGGTATACCCGGCGCACTTAGGGCAAGGAAGCAAAAGACACACGATTGATGGAGGGAATGCAGAACAAATCAAAACATTCACCCCCAGTCAAGAGATCTGGGTTAAATCCATCATTCTTTTGCTCACCATGTCACCCCAGTTTAGACCTGGCCATATGCAAATCAGTCTTGACCCTGTGCCTCATGGGAACAGTCCGAACTGCCAAGCCAGGTCCTCCCTGGACCGTAAACAAGCATCCTAGGACCGGTTTCAGGGTTTCACCCCTCATCAGCCAGGATAGCTTGAATCAAGTGGCACAGTGTGCCCGGGACCCACTTCTGGGTATACCCGGCGCACTTAGGGCAAGGAAGCAAAAGACACACGATTGATGGAGGGAATGCAGAACAAATCAAAACATTCACCCCCAGTCAAGAGATCTGGGTTAAATCCATCATTCTTTTGCTCACCATGTCACCCCAGTTTAGACCTGGCCATATGCAAATCAGTCTTGACCCTGTGCCTCATGGGAACAGTCCGAACTGCCAAGCCAGGTCCTCCCTGGACCGTAAACAAGCATCCTAGGACCGGTTTCAGGGTTTCACCCCTCATCAGCCAGGATAGCTTGAATCCAGTGGCACAGTGAGCCCGGGACCCACGTCTGGGTATACCCGGCGCACGTAGGGCAAGGAAGCAAAAGACACACAATTGATGGATGGAATGCAGAACAAATCAAAACATTCTCCCACCATTCACGAGATCTGGGTTAAATCCATCATTCTTTTGCTCACCATGCCACCCCAGTTTAGACCTGGCCATATTCAAATCCTGTCTTGACCCTGTGCCTCATGGGAGCAGTCCAGTCCGAACTGCCAAACCAGGTGCTCCCTGGACCGGAAATAAGCATCCTAGGACCGGTTTTGGGGTTTTACCCCTCATCAGCCAGGATAGCTTGAATCCAGTGGTGCAGTGAGCCTGGGACCCACATCTAGACATACCCGGCGCACTTAGGGTGAGGAAGCAAAAGACACACAATTGATGGACGGAATGCAGAACAAATCAAAACATTCACCCCCAGTCAAGAGATCTGGGTTAAATCCATCATTCTTTTGCTCACCATGCCACCCCAGTTTAGACCTGGCCATATGCAAATCAGCCTTGACCCTGTGCCTCATGGGAAGAGTCCGAACTGCCAAGCCAGGTCCTCCCTGGACCGTAAGCAAGCATCCTAGGACCGGTTTTGGGGTTTCACCACTCATCAGCCAGGATAGCTTGAATCCAGTGGCACAGGGAGCCCGGGCCCCACGTCTGGGTATACCCGGCGCACTTAGGGCAAGGAAGCAAAAGACACACAATTGATGGATGGAATGCAAAACAAATCAAAACATTCAACCCCAGTCAAGAGATCTGGTTTAAATCCATCATTCTTTTGCATACCATGCCACCCCAGTTTAGACCTGGCCATATGCAAATCAGTCTTGACCCTGTGCCTCATGGGAACAGTCCAATCCGAATTGTCAAGCCAGGTCCTCCCTGGACCAGAAACAAGCATCCTAGGACCAGTTTCGGGGTTTAACCCCTCATCAGCCAGGATAGCTTGAATCTAGTGGCACAGTGAGCCTGGGACCCACATCTGGACATACCCGGCGCACTTAGGGCGAGGAAGCAAAAGACACACAATTGATGGACGGAATGCAGAACAAATCAAAACATTCACCACCAGTCAAGAGATCTGGGTTAAATCCATCATTCTTTTGCTCACCATGTCACCCCAGTTTAGACCTGGCCATATGCAAATCGGTCTTGACCCTGTGCCTCATGGGAACAGTCCAGTCTGAACTGCCAAGCCAGGTCCCCCCTGGACTGGAAACAAGCATCCTAGGACCGGTTTCGGGGTTTCATCCCTCATCAGCCAGGATAGCTTGAATCCAGTGGCACAGTGAGCCCGGGGCCCACGTCTGGGCATACCCGGCGCACTTTGGGCAAGGAAGCAAAAGACACACTATTGATTGACGGAATGCAGAACAAATCAAAACCTTCACCCCCATTCAAGAGATCTGGGTTAAATCCATAATTCTTTTGCTCACCATGCCACCCCAGTTTAGACCTGGCCATATGCAAATCAGCCTTGACCCTGTGCCTCATGGGAACAGTCCGAACTGCCAAGCCAGGTCCTCCCTGGACTGGAAACATGCATCCTAGGACCAGTTTCGCGGTTTTACCCCTCATCAGCCAGGATAGCTTGAATCCAGTGGCACAGTGAGCCCTTGGCCCACGTCTGGGCATACCCGGCGCACTTAGGGCAAGGAAGCAAAAGACACACAATTGATGGACGGAATGCAGAACAAATCAAAACATTCACCCCCAGTCAAGAGATCTGGGTTAAATCCATCATTCTTTTGCTCACCATGCCACCCCGGTTTAGACCTGGCCATATGCAAATCAGTCTTGACCCTGTGCCTCATGGGAACAGTCCAATCCGAATTGCCAAACCAGGTCCTTCCTGGACCAGAAACAAGCATCCTAGGACTGGTTTCGGGGTTTCACCCCTCATCAGCCAGGATAGCTTGAATCCAGTGGCACAGTGAGCCCAGGACCCATGTCTGGGCATACCCGGCGCACTTAGGGCGAGGAAGCAAAAGACACACAATTGATGGACGGAATGCAGAGCAAATCAAAACATTCACCCCTAGTCAAGAGATCTGGGTTAAATCCATCATTCTTTTGCTTACAATGCCACCCCAGTTTAGACCTGGCCATATTTTCAAATCAGTCTTGACCCTGTGCCTCATGGGAACAGTCCAATCCGAATTGCCAAGCCAGGTCCTCCCTCGACTAGAAACAAGCAACCTAGGACTGGTTTTGGGGTTTCACCCCTCATCAGCCAGGATAGCTTGAATCCAGTGGCACAGTGAGCCCAGGACCCACATCTGGGCATACCAGGCGCACTTAGGGCGAGGAAGCAAAAGACACACAATTGATGGACGGAATGCAGAACAAATCAAAACATTCACCCCCAGTCAAGAGATCTGGGTTAAATCATCATTCTTTTGCTCACCATGCCACCCCAGTTTAGACCTGGCCATATGCAAATCAGTCTTGACCCTGTGCCTCATGGGAACAGTCCAGTTCGAACTGCCAAGCCAGGTGCTCCCTGGACCGGAAAAAAGCATCCTAGGACCGGTTTCGGGGTTTTACCCCTCATCAGCCAGGATAGCTTGAATCCAGTGGTGCAGTGAGCCCTGGACCCACGTCTGGGCATACCCGGCGCACTTAGGGTGAGGAAGCAAAAGACACACAATTGATGGACGAAATGCAGAACAAATCAAAACATTCACCCCCAGTCAAGAGATCTGGGTTAAATCCATCATTCATTTGCTCACCATGCCACCCCAGTTTAGAACTGGCCATATGCAAATCAGCCTTGACCCTGTGCCTCATGGGAACAGTCCGAACTGCCAAGCCAGGTCCTCCCTGGAACGTAAACAAGCATCCTAGGACTGGTTTCGGGGTTTCACCCCTCATGAGCCAGGATAGCTTGAATCCAGTGGCACAGTGAGCCCGGGACCCACGTCTGGGTATACCCGGCGCACTTAGGGCAAGGAAGCAAAAGACACACAATTGATGGACGGAATGCAGAACAAATCAAAACATTCACCCCCAGTCAAGAGATCTGGGTTAAATCATCATTCTTTTGCTCACCATGCCACCCCAGTTTAGACCTTGCCATATGCAAATCAGTCTTGACCCTGTGCCTCATGGGAACAGTCCAACCTGAATTGCCAAGCAAGGTCCTCCCTGGACCGGAAACAAGCATCCTAGGACCGGTTTCGGGGTTTCACCCCTCATCAGCCAGGATAACTTGAATCCAGTGGCACAGTGAGCCTGGGACCCACATCTGGACATACCCGGCACACTTAGGGCGAGGAAGCAAAAGACACACGATTGATGGACGGAATGCAGAACAAATCAAAACATTCACCCCCAGTCAAGAGATCTGGGTTAATTCCATCATTCTTTTGCTCACCATGTCACCCCAGTTTAGACATGGCCATATGCAAATCAGTCTTGACCCTGTGCCTCATGGGAACAGTCCAGTCTGAACTGCCAAGCCAGGTCCTCCCTGGACTGGAAACAAGCATCCTAGGACCGGTTTCGGGTTTCACCCCTCATCAGCCAGGATAGCTTGAATCCAGTGGCACAGTGAGCCCGGGACCCACGTCTGGGCATACCCGGCGCACTTAGGGCAAGGAAGCAAAAGACACACAATTGATGGACGGAATGCAGAACATATCAAAACATTCATCCCCAGTCAAGAGAACTGGGTTAAATCCATCATTCTTTTGCTCACCATGCCACCCCAGTTTAGACCTGGCCATATGCAAATCAGCCTTGACCCTGTGCCTCATGGGAACAGTCCGAACTGCCAAGCCAGGTCCTCCCTGGACCCTAAACAAGCATCCTAGGACTGGTTTCAGGGTTTCACCCCTCATCAGCTAGGATAGCTTGAATCCAGTGGCACAGTGAGCCCGGGACCCACGTCTGGGTATACCAGGGGCACGTAGGGCAAGGAAGCAAAAGACACACAATTGATGGATGGAATGCAGAACAAATCAAAACATTCTCCCACCATTCACGAGATCTGGGTTAAATCCATCATTCTTTTGCTCACCATGCCAACTCAGTTTAGACCTGGCCATATTCAAATCCTGTTTTGAACTTGTGGCTCTTGGGAGCAGTCCAGTCCGAACTGCCAAGCCAGGTGCTCCCTGGACCGGAAATAAGCATCCTAGGACCGGTTTTGGGGTTTGACCCCTCATCAGCCAGGATAGCTTGAATCCAGTGGCGCAGTGAGCCTGGGACCCACATCTGGACATACCCGGCGCACTTATGGCGAGGAAGCAAAATACACACAATTGAAGGACGGAATGCAGAACAAATCAAACATTCACCCCCAGTCAAGAGATCTGGGTTAAATCCATCATTCTTTTGCTCACCATGCCACCCCAGTTTAGACCTGGCCATATGCAAATCAGCCTTGACCCTGTGCCTCATGGGAAGAGTCCGAACTGCCAAGCCAGGTCCTCCCTGGACCGTAAACAAGCATCCTAAGACCGGTTTCGGGGTTTCACCCTCATCAGCCAGGATAGCTTGAATCCAGTGGCACAGTGAGCCCGGGACCCACGTCTGGGTATACCCGGCGCACTTAGGGCAAGGAAGCAAAAGACACACAATTGATGGATGGAATGCAGAACAAATCAAAACATTCACCCCCAGTCAAGAGATCTGGGTTAAATCCATCATTCTTTTGCATACCATGCCACCCCAGTTTAGACCTGGCCATATGCAAATCAGTCTTGACCCTGTGCCTCATGGTAACAGTCCAATCTGAATTGCCAAGCCAGGTCCTCCCTGGACCGGAAACAAGCATCCTAGACCGGTTTCGGAGTTTCACCCCTCATCAGCCAGGTTAGCTTGAATCCAGTGGCACAGTGAGCCCAGGACCCACGTCTGGGTATACCCGCGCACGTAGGGCAAGGAATCAAAAGACACACAATTGATGGACGGAATGCACAACAAATCAAAACCTTCACCCCCCATTCAAGAGATCTGGGTTAAATCCATAATTCTTTTGCTCACCATGCCACCCCAGTTTAGACCTGGCCATATGCAAATCAGCCTTGACCCTGTGCCTCATGGGAACAGTCCGAACTGCCAAGCCAGGTCCTCCCTGGACTGGAAACATGCATCCTAGGACCGGTTTCGCGGTTTCACCCCTCATCAGCCAGGATAGCTTGAATCCAGTGGCACAGTGAGCCCTGGGCCCACGTCTGGGCATACCCGGCGCACTTAGGGCAAGGAAGCAAAAGACACACAATTGATGGACGGAATGCAGAACAAATCAAAACATTCACCCCCAGTCAAGAGATCTGGGTTAAATCCATCATTCTTTTGCTCACCATGCCACCCCAGTTTAGACCTGGCCATATGCAAATCAGTCTTGACCCTGTGCCTCATGGGAACAGTCCAATCCGAATTGCCAAGCCAGGTCCTCCCTGGACCGGAAACAAGCATCCTAGGACTGGTTTCGGGGTTTCACCCTCATCAGCCAGGATAGATTGAATCCAGTGGCACAGTGAGCCCAGGACCCATGTCTGGGCATACCCGGCGCACTTAGGGCGAGGAAGCAAAAGACACACAATTGATGGACGGAATGCAGAGCAAATCAAAACATTCACCCCTAGTCAAGAGATCTGGGTTAAATCCATCATTCTTTTGCTCACAATGCCACCCCAGTTTAGACCTGGCCATATGCAAATCAGTCTTGACCCTGTGCCTCATGGGAACAGTCCAATCCGAATTGCCAAGCCAGGTCCTCCCTCGACTTGAAACAAGCATCCTAGGACTGGTTTTGGGGTTTCACCCCTCATCAGCCAGGATAGCTTGAATCCAGTGGCACAGTGAGCCCAGGACCCACATCTGGGCATACCGGGCGCACTTAGGGCGAGGAAGCAAAAGACACACAATTGATGGACGGAATGCAGAACAAATCAAAACATTCACCCCCAGTCAAGAGATCTGGGTTAAATCATCATTCTTTTGCTCACCATGCCACCCCAGTTTAGACCTGGCCATATGCAAATCAGTCTTGACCCTGTGCCTCATGGGAACAGTCCAGTTCGAACTGCCAAGCCAGGTGCTCCCTGGACCGGAAATAAGCATCCTAGGACCGGTTTCGGGGTTTTACCCTCATCAGCCAGGATAGCTTGAATCCAGTGGCGCAGTGAGCCCTGGACCCACGTCTGGGCATACCCGGCGCACTTAGGGTGAGGAAGCAAAAGACACACAATTGATGGACGAAATGCAGAACAAATCAAAACATTCACCCCCAGTCAAGAGATCTGGGTTAAATCCATCATTCTTTTGCTCACCATGCCACCCCCAGTTTAGACCTGGCCATATGCAAATCAGTCTTGACCCTGTGCCTCATGGGAACAGTCCAATCTGAATTGCCAAGCCAGGTCCTCCCTGGACCGGAAACAAGCATCCTAGGACCGGTTTCGGGGTTTCACCCTCATCAGCCAGGATAACTTGAATCCAGTGGCACAGTGAGCCTGGGACCCACATCTGGACATACCCGGCGCACTTAGGGCGAGGAAGCAAAAGACACACGATTGATGGACGGAATGCAGAACAAATCAAAACATTCACCCCCAGTCAAGAGATCTGGGTTAATTCCATCATTCTTTTGCTCACCATGCCACCCCAGTTTAGACCTGGCCATATGCAAATCAGCCTTGACCCTGTGCCTCATGGGAACAGTCCGAACTGCCAAGCCAGGTCCTCCCTGGACCCTAAACAAGCATCCTAGGACTGGTTTCAGGGTTTCACCCCTCATCAGCTAGGATAGCTTGAATCCAGTGGCACAGTGAGCCCGGGACCCACGTCTGGGTATACCAGGGGCACGTAGGGCAAGGAAGCAAAAGACACACAATTGATGGATGGAATGCAGAACAAATCAAAACATTCTCCCACCATTCACGAGATCTGGGTTAAATCCATCATTCTTTTGCTCACCATGCCAACCCAGTTTAGACCTGGCCATATTCAAATCCTGTTTTGAACTTGTGGCTCTTGGGAGCAGTCCAGTCCGAACTGCCAAGCCAGGTGCTCCCTGGACTGGAAATAAGCATCCTAGGACCGGTTTTGGGGTTTGACCCCTCATCAGCCAGGATAGCTTGAATCCAGTGGCGCAGTGAGCCTGGGACCCACATCTGGACATACCCGGCGCACTTATGGCGAGGAAGCAAAATACACACAATTGAAGGACGGAATGCAGAACAAATCAAACATTCACCCCCAGTCAAGAGATCTGGGTTAAATCCATCATTCTTTTGCTCACCATGCCACCCCAGTTTAGACCTGGCCATATGCAAATCAGCCTTGACCCTGTGCCTCATGGGAAGAGTCCGAACTGCCAAGCCAGGTCCTCCCTGGACCGTAAACAAGAATCCTAAGACCGGTTTCGGGGTTTCACCCCTCATCAGCCAGGATAGCTTGAATCCAGTGGCACAGTGAGCCCGGGACCCACGTCTGGGTAGACCCGGCGCACTTAGGGCAAGGAAGCAAAAGACACACAATTGATGGATGGAATGCAGAACAAATCAAAACATTCACCCCCAGTCAAGAGATCTGGGTTAAATCCATCATTCTTTTGCATACCATGCCACCCCAGTTTAGACCTGGCCATATGCAAATCAGTCTTGACCCTGTGCCTCATGGTAACAGTCCAATCTGAATTGCCAAGCCAGGTCCTCCCTGGACTGGAAACATGCATCCTAGGACCGGTTTTGCGGTTTCACCCCTCATCAGCCAGGATAGCTTGAATCCAGTGGCACAGTGAGCCCTGGGCCCACGTCTGGGCATACCCGGCGCACTTATGGCAAGGAAGCAAAAGACACACAATTGATGGACGTAATGCAGAACAAATCAAAACATTCACCCCCAGTCAAGAGATCTGGGTTAAATCCATCATTCTTTTGCTCACCATGCCACCCCAGTTTAGACCTGGCCATATGCAAATCAGTCTTGACCCTGTGCCTCATGGGAACAGTCCAATCCGAATTGCCAAGCCAGGTCCTCCCTGGACCGGAAACAAGCATCCTAGGACTGGTTTCGGGGTTTCACCCCTCATCAGCCAGGATAGATTGAATCCAGTGGCACAGTGAGCCCAGGACCCATGTCTGGGCATACCCGGCACACTTAGGGCGAGGAAGCAAAAGACACACAATTGATGGACGGAATGCAGAGCAAATCAAAACATTCACCCCTAGTCAAGAGATCTGGGTTAAATCCATCATTCTTTTGCTCACAATGCCACCCCAGTTTAGACCTGGCCATATGCAAATCAGTCTTGACCCTGTGCCTCATGGGAACAGTCCAATCCGAATTGCCAAGCCAGGTCCTCCCTCGACTAGAAACAAGCATCCTAGGACTGGTCTTGGGGTTTCACCCCTCCTCAGCCAGGATAGCTTGAATCCAGTGGCACAGTGAGCCCAGGACCCACATCTGGGCATACCGGGCGCACTTAGGGCGAGGAAGCAAAAGACACACAATTGATGGACGGAATGCAGAACAAATCAAAACATTCACCCCCAGTCAAGAGATCTGGGTTAAATCATCATTCTTTTGCTCACCATGCCACCCCAGTTTAGACCTGGCCATATGCAAATCAGTCTTGACCCTGTGCCTCATGGGAACAGTCCAGTTCGAACTGCCAAGCCAGGTGCTCCCTGGACCGGAAATAAGCATCCTAGGACCGGTTTCGGGGTTTTACCCCTCATCAGCCAGGATAGCTTGAATCCAGTGGCGCAGTGAGCCCTGGACCCACGTCTGGGCATACCCGGCGCACTTAGGGTGAGGAAGCAAAAGACACACAATTGATGGACGAAATGCAGAACAAATCAAAACATTCACCCCCAGTCAAGAGATCTGGGTTAAATCCATCATTCTTTTGCTCACCATGCCACCCCAGTTTAGACCTGGCCATATGCAAATCAGCATTGACCCTGTGCCTCATGGGAACAGTCCGAACTGCCAAGCCAGGTCCTCCCTGGACCGTAAACAAGCATCCTAGGACTGGTTTCGGGGTTTCACCCCTCATCAGCCAGGATAGCTTGAATCCAGTGGCACAGTGAGCCCGGGACCCACGTCTGGGTATACCCGGCGCACTTAGGGCAAGGAAGCAAATGACACATGATTGATGGACGGAATGCAGAACAAATCAAAACATTCACCCCCAGTCAAGAGATCTGGGTTAAATCCATCATTCTTTTGCTCACCATGTCACCCCAGTTTAGACCTGGCCATATGCAAATCAGTCATGACCCTGTGCCTCATGGGAACAGTCCAGTCTGAACTGCCAAGCCAGGTCCTCCCTGGACCGTAAACAAGCATCCTAGGACCGGTTTCGGGTTTCACCCCTCATCAGCCAGGATAGCTTGAATCCAGAGGCACAGTGAGCCCGGGACCCACATCTGGGCATACCCGGCGCACTTAGGGCAAGGAAGCAAAAGACACACAATTGATGGACGGAATGCAGAACAAATCAAAATATTCACCCCCAGTCAAGAGAACTGGGTTAAATCCATCATTCTTTTGCTCACCATGCCACCCCAGTTTAGACCTGGCCGTATGCAAATCAGCCTTTACCCTGTGCCTCATGGGTACAGTCCGAACTGCCAAGCCAGGTCCCCCGTGGACCATAAACAAGCACCCTAGGACCGGTTTCGGGGTTTCACCCCTCATCAGCCAGGATAGCTTGAATCCAGTAGCACAGTGAGCCCGGGACCCTAGTCTGGGTATACCCGGCGCACTTAGGGCAAGGAAGCAAAAGACACACAATTGATGGATGGAATGCAGAACAAATCAAAACATTCACCCCCAGTCAAGAGATCTTGGTTAAATCCATCATTCTTTTGCTCACCATGCCACCCCCAGTTTAGACCTGGCCATATGCAAATCAGTCTTGACCCTGTGCCTCATGGGAACAGTCCAATCTGAATTGCCAAGCCAGGTCCTCCCTGGACCGGAAACAAGCATCCTAGGACCGGTTTCGGGGTTTCACCCCTCATCAGCCAGGATAACTTGAATCCAGTGGCACAGTGAGCCTGGGACCCACATCTGGACATACCCGGCGCACTTAGGGCGAGGAAGCAAAAGACACACGATTGATGGATGGAATGCAGAACAAATCAAAACATTCACCCCCAGTCAAGAGATCTGGGTTAATTCCATCATTCTTTTGCTCACCATGTCACCCCAGTTTAGACATGGCCATATGCAAATCAGTCTTGACCCTGTGCCTCATGGGAACAGTCCAGTCTGAACTGCCAAGCCAGGTCCTCCCTGGACTGGAAACAAGCATCCTAGGACCGGTTTCGGGGTTTCACCCCTCATCAGCCAGGATAGCTTGAATCCAGTGGCATAGTGAGCCCGGGACCCACGTCTGGGCATACCCGGCGCACTTAGGGCAAGGAAGCAAAAGACACACAATTGATGGACGGAATGCAGAACATATCAAAACATTCATCCCCAGTCAAGAGAACTGGGTTAAATCCATCATTCTTTTGCTCACCATGCCACCCCAGTTTAGACCTGGCCATATGCAAATCAGCCTTGACCCTGTGCCTCATGGGAACAGTCCGAACTGCCAAGCCAGGTCCTCCCTGGACCCTAAACAAGCATCCTAGGACCGGTTTCAGGGTTTCACCCCTCATCAGCTAGGATAGCTTGAATCCAGTGGCACAGTGAGCCCGGGATCCACGTCTGGGTATACCAGGGGCACGTAGGGCAAGGAAGCAAAAGACACACAATTGATGGATGGAATGCAGAACAAATCAAAACATTCTCCCACCATTCACGAGATCTGGGTTAAATCCATCATTCTTTTGCTCACCATGCCAACCCAGTTTAGACCTGGCCATATTCAAATCCTGTTTTGAACTTGTGGCTCTTGGGAGCAGTCCAGTCCGAACTGCCAAGCCAGGTGCTCCCTGGACCGGAAATAAGCATCCTAGGACCGGTTTTGGGGTTTGACCCCTCATCAGCCAGGATAGCTTGAATCCAGTGGCGCAGTGAGCCTGGGACCCACATCTGGACATACCCGGCGCACTTATGGCGAGGAAGCAAAATACACACAATTGAAGGACGGAATGCAGAACAAATCAAACATTCACCCCCAGTCAAGAGATCTGGGTTAAATCCATCATTCTTTTGCTCACCATGCCACCCCAGTTTAGACCTGGCCATATGCAAATCAGCCTTGACCCTGTGCCTCATGGGAAGAGTCCGAACTGCCAAGCCAGGTCCTCCCTGGACCGTAAACAAGCATCCTAAGACCGGTTTCGGGGTTTCACCCCTCATCAGCCAGGATAGCTTGAATCCAGTGGCACAGTGAGCCCGGGACCCACGTCTGGGTATACCCGGCGCACTTAGGGCAAGGAAGCAAAAGACACACAATTGATGGATGGAATGCAGAACAAATCAAAACATTCACCCCCAGTCAAGAGATCTGGGTTAAATCCATCATTCTTTTGCATACCATGCCACCCCAGTTTAGACCTGGCCATATGTAAATCAGTCTTGACCCTGTGCCTCATGGTAACAGTCCAATCTGAATTGCCAAGCCAGGTCCTCCCTGGACCGGAAACAAGCATCCTAGACCGGTTTCGGGGTTTCACCCCTCATCAGCCAGGTTAGCTTGAATCCAGTGGCACAGTGAGCCCAGGACCCACGTCTGGGTATACCCGCGCACGTAGGGCAAGGAATCAAAAGACACCCAATTGATGGACGGAATGCAGAACAAATCAAAACATTCACCCCCAGTCAAGAGATGTGGGTTAAATCCATCATTCTTTTGCTCACCATGCCACCCCAGTTTAGGCCTGGCCATATGCAAATCAGCCTTGACCCTATGCCTCATGGGAAGAGTCCGAACTGCCAAGCCAGGTCCTGCCTGGACCGTAAACAAGCATCCTAGTACTGGTTTCGGGGTTTCACCCCTCATCAGCCCGTATAGCTTGAATCTAGTGGCACAGTGAGCCTGGGACCCACATCTGGACATACCTGGCGCACTTAGGGCGAGGAAGCAAAAGACACACGATTGATGGACGGAATGCAGAACAAATCAAAACATTCACCCCCAGTCAAGAGATCTGGGTTAAATCCATCATTCTTTTGCTCACCATGTCACCCCAGTTTAGACCTGGCCATATGCAAATCAGCCTTGACCCTGTGCCTCATGGGAACAGTCCGAACTGCCAAGCCAGGTCCTCCCTGGACTGGAAACATGCATCCTAGGACCGGTTTTGCGGTTTCACCCCTCATCAGCCAGGATAGCTTGAATCCAGTGGCACAGTGAGCCCTGGGCCCACGTCTGGGCATACCCGGCGCACTTAGGGCAAGGAAGCAAAAGACACACAATTGATGGACGTAATGCAGAACAAATCAAAACATTCACCCCCAGTCAAGAGATCTGGGTTAAATCCATCATTCTTTTGCTCACCATGCCACCCCAGTTTAGACCTGGCCATATGCAAATCAGTCTTGACCCTGTGCCTCATGGGAACAGTCCAATCCGAATTGCCAAGCCAGGTCCTCCCTGGACCGGAAACAAGCATCCTAGGACTGGTTTCGGGGTTTCACCCCTCATCAGCCAGGATAGATTGAATCCAGTGGCACAGGGAGCCCAGGACCCATGTCTGGGCATACCCTGCGCACTTAGGGCGAGGAAGCAAAAGACACACAATTGATGGACGGAATGCAGAGCAAATCAAAACATTCACCCCTAGTCAAGAGATCTGGGTTAAATCCATCATTCTTTTGCTCACAATGCCACCCCAGTTTAGACCTGGCCATATGCAAATCAGTCTTGACCCTGTGCCTCATGGGAACAGTCCAATCCGAATTGCCAAGCCAGGTCCTCCTCGACTAGAAACAAGCATCCTAGGACTGGTCTTGGGGTTTCACCCCTCCTCAGCCAGGATAGCTTGAATCCAGTGGCACAGTGAGCCCAGGACCCACATCTGGGCATACCGGGCGCACTTAGGGCGAGGAAGCAAAAGACACACAATTGATGGACGGAATGCAGAACAAATCAAAACATTCACCCCCAGTCAAGAGATCTGGGTTAAATCATCATTCTTTTGCTCACCATGCCACCCCAGTTTAGACCTGGCCATATGCAAATCAGTCTTGACCCTGTGCCTCATGGGAACAGTCCAGTTCGAACTGCCAAGCCAGGTGCTCCCTGGACCGGAAATAAGCATCCTAGGACCGGTTTCAGGGTTTTACCCCTCATCAGCCAGGATAGCTTGAATCCAGTGGCGCAGTGAGCCCTGGACCCACGTCTGGGCATACCCGGCGCACTTAGGGTGAGGAAGCAAAAGACACACAATTGATGGACGAAATGCAGAACAAATCAAAACATTCACCCCCAGTCAAGAGATCTGGGTTAAATCCATCATTCTTTTGCTCACCATGCCACCCCAGTTTAGACCTGGCCATATGCAAATCAGCCTTGACCCTGTGCCTCATGGGAACAGTCCGAACTGCCAAGCCAGGTCCTCCCTGGACCGTAAACAAGCATCCTAGGACTGGTTTCGGGGTTTCACCCCTCAACAGCCAGGATAGCTTGAATCCAGTGGCACAGTGAGCCCGGGACCCACGTCTGGGTATACCCGGCGCACTTAGGGCAAGGAAGCAAATGACACATGATTGATGGACGGAATGCAGAACAAATCAAAACATTCACCCCCAGTCAAGAGATCTGGGTTAAATCCATCATTCTTTTGCTCACCATGTCACCCCAGTTTAGACCTGGCCATATGCAAATCAGTCATGACCCTGTGCCTCATGGGAACAGTCCAGTCTGAACTGCCAAGCCAGGTCCTCCCTGGACTGGAAACAAGCATCCTAGGACCGGTTTCGGGTTTCACCCCTCATCAGCCAGGATAGCTTGAATCCAGAGGCACAGTGAGCCCGGGACCCACGTCTGGGCATACCCGGCGCACTTAGGGCAAGGAAGCAAAAGACACACAATTGATGGACGGAATGCAGAACAAATCAAAATATTCACCCCCAGTCAAGAGAACTGGGTTAAATCCATCATTCTTTTGCTCACCATGCCACCCCAGTTTAGACCTGGCCGTATGCAAATCAGCCTTTACCCTGTGCCTCATGGGTACAGTCCGAACTGCCAAGCCAGGTCCCCCCTGGACCATAAACAAGCACCCTAGGACCGGTTTCGGGGTTTCACCCCTCATCAGCCAGGATAGCTTGAATCCAGTAGCACAGTGAGCCCGGGACCCTAGTCTGGGTATACCCGCCGCACTTAGGGCAAGGAAGCAAAAGACACACAATTGATGGATGGAATGCAGAACAAATCAAAACATTCACCCCCAGTCAAGAGATCTTGGTTAAATCCATCATTCTTTTGCTCACCATGCCACCCCCAGTTTAGACCTGGCCATATGCAAATCAGTCTTGACCCTGTGCCTCATGGGAACAGTCCAATCTGAATTGCCAAGCCAGGTCCTCACTGGACCGGAAACAAGCATCCTAGGACCGGTTTCGGGGTTTCACCCCTCATCAGCCAGGATAACTTGAATCCAGTGGCACAGTGAGCCTGGGACCCACATCTGGACATACCCGGCGCACTTAGGGCGAGGAAGCAAAAGACACACGATTGATGGATGGAATGCAGAACAAATCAAAACATTCACCCCCAGTCAAGAGATCTGGGTTAATTCCATCATTCTTTTGCTCACCATGTCACCCCAGTTTAGACATGGCCATATGCAAATCAGACTTGACCCTGTGCCTCATGGGAACACTCCAGTCTGAACTGCCAAGCCAGGTCCTCCCTGGACTGGAAACAAGCATCCTAGGACCGGTTTCGGGGTTTCACCCCTCATCAGCCAGGATAGCTTGAATCCAGTGGCACAGTGAGCCCGGGACCCACGTCTGGGCATACCCGGCGCACTTAGGGCAAGGAAGCAAAAGACACACAATTGATGGACGGAATGCAGAACATATCAAAACATTCATCCCCAGTCAAGAGAACTGGGTTAAATCCATCATTCTTTTGCTCACCATGCCACCCCAGTTTAGACCTGGCCATATGCAAATCAGCCTTGACCCTGTGCCTCATGGGAACAGTCCGAACTGCCAAGCCAGGTCCTCCCTGGACCCTAAACAAGCATCCTAGGACCGGTTTCAGGGTTTCACCCCTCATCAGCTCGGTTAGCTTGAATCCAGTGGCACAGTGAGCCCGGGACCCACGTCTGGGTATACCAGGGGCACGTAGGGCAAGGAAGCAAAAGACACACAATTGATGGATGGAATGCAGAACAAATCAAAACATTCTCCCACCATTCACGAGATCTGGGTTAAATCCATCATTCTTTTGCTCACCATGCCAACCTAGTTTAGACCTGGCCATATTCAAATCCTGTTTTGAACTTGTGGCTCTTGGGAGCAGTCCAGTCCGAACTGCCAAGCCAGGTGCTCCCTGGACCGGAAATAAGCATCCTAGGACCGGTTTTGGGGTTTGACCCCTCATCAGCCAGGATAGCTTGAATCCAGTGGCGGAGTGAGCCTGGGACCCACATCTGGACATACCCGGCGCACTTATGGCGAGGAAGCAAAATACACACAATTGAAGGACGGAATGCAGAACAAATCAAACATTCACCCCCAGTCAAGAGATCTGGGTTAAATCCATCATTCTTTTGCTCACCATGCCACCCCAGTTTAGACCTGGCCATATGCAAATCAGCCTTGACCCTGTGCCTCATGGGAAGAGTCCGAACTGCCAAGCCAGGTCCTCCCTGGACCGTAAACAAGCATCCTAAGACCGGTTTCGGGGTTTCACCCCTCATCAGCCAGGATAGCTTGAATCCAGTGGCACAGTGAGCCCGGGACCCACGTCTGGGTATACCCGG
Organism: Calotriton arnoldi; assembly: GCA_963921515.1. Taxonomy (NCBI): domain Eukaryota; kingdom Metazoa; phylum Chordata; class Amphibia; order Caudata; family Salamandridae; genus Calotriton; species Calotriton arnoldi. Next base: position 144,797 of record CAWUFW010011213.1, on the reverse strand, counting down.
CGCACTTAGGGCAAGGAAGCAAAAGACACACAATTGATGGATGGAATGCAGAACAAATCAAAACATTCACCCCCAGTCAAGAGATCTGGGTTAAATCCATCATTCTTTTGCATACCATGCCACCCCAGTTTAGACCTGGCCATATGCAAATCAGTCTTGACCCTGTGCCTCATGGTAACAGTCCAATCTGAATTGCCAAGCCAGGTCCTCCCTGGACCGGAAACAAGCATCCTAGACCGGTTTCGGGGTTTCACCCCTCATCAGCCAGGTTAGCTTGAATCCAGTGGCACAGTGAGCCTAGGACCCACGTCTGGGTATACCCGCGCACGTAGGGCAAGGAATCAAAAGACACACAATTGATGGACGGAATGCAGAACAAATCAAAACATTCACCCCCAGTCAAGAGATGTGGGTTAAATCCATCATTCTTTTGCTCACCATGCCACCCCAGTTTAGGCCTGGCCATATGCAAATCAGCCTTGACCCTATGCCTCATGGGAAGAGTCCGAACTGCCAAGCCAGGTCCTGCCTGGACCGTAAACAAGCATCCTAGTACTGGTTTCGGGTTTCACCCCTCATCAGCCCGTATAGCTTGAATCTAGTGGCACAGTGAGCCTGGGACCCACATCTGGACATACCTGGCGCACTTAGGGCGAGGAAGCAAAAGACACACGATTGATGGACGGAATGCAGAACAAATCAAAACATTCACCCCCAGTCAAGAGATCTGGGTTAAATCCATCATTCTTTTGCTCACCATGTCACCCCAGTTTAGACCTGGCCATATGCAAATCAGTCTTGACCCTGTGCCTCATGGGAACAGTCCAGTCTGAACTGCCAAGCCAGGTCCTCCCTGGACTGGAAACAAGCATCCTAGGACCGGTTTCGGGGTTTCACCCCTCATCAGCCAGGATAGCTTGAATCCAGTGACACAGTGAGCCCGGGGCCCACGTCTGGGCATACCCGGCGCACTTATGGCACGGAAGCAAAAGACACACAATTGATGGACAGAATGCAGAACAAATCAAAACATTCACCCCCAGTCAAGAGAACTGGATTAAATCCATCATTCTTTTGCTCACCATGCCACCCCAGTTTAGACCTGGCCAAATGCAAATCAGCCTTGACCCTGTGCCTATGGGAACAGTCCAAACTGCCAAGCCAGGTCCTCCCTGGACCGTAAACAAGCATCCTAGGACCGGTTTTGGGATTTCACCCCTCATCAGCCAGGTTAGCTTGAATCCAGTGGGACAGTGAGCCCGGGACCCACGTCTGGGTCTACCCGGCGCTCTTAGGGTGAGGAAGCAAAAGACACACAATTGATGGACGAAATGCAGAACAAATCAAAACATTCACCCCCAGTCAAGAGATCTGGGTTAAATCCATCATTCTTTTGCTCACCATGCCACCCCAGTTTAGACCTGGCCATATGCAAATCAGTCTTGACCCTGTGCCTCATGGGAGCAGTCCAGTCCGAACTGCCAAGCCAGGTGCTCCCTGGACCGGAAATAAGCATCCTAGGACCGGTTTTGGGGCTTTACCCCTCATCAGCCAGGATAGCTTGAATCCAGTGGCGCAGTGAGCCCTGGACCCACGTCTGGGCATACCCGGCGCACTTAGGGTGAGGAAGCAAAAGACACACAATTGATGGACGAAATGCAGAACAAATCAAAACATTCACCCCCAGTCAAGAGATCTGGGTTAAATCCATCATTCTTTTGCTCACCATGCCACCCCAGTTTAGACCTGGCCATATGCAAATCAGTCTTGACCCTGTGCCTCATGGGAACAGTCCAATCCGAATTGCCAAGCCAGGTCCTCCCTGGACCAGAAACAAGCATCTTAGGACCGGTTTCGGGGTTCCACCCCTCATCAGCCAGGATAGCTTGAATCCAGTGGCACAGTGTGCCTGCGACCCACATCTGGACATACCCGTTGCACTTAGGGCGAGGAAGCAAAGACACACAATTGATGGACGGAATGCAGAACAAATCAAAACATTCACCCCCAGTCAAGAGATCTGGGTTAAATCCATCATTCTTTTTCTCACCATGCCACCCCAGTTTAGACCTGGCCATGTGCAAATCAGTCTTGACCCTGTGCCTCATGGGAACATTCCAGAGCGAACTGCCAAGCCAGGTCCTCCCTGGACCGTAAACAAGCATCCTAGGACTGGTTTCGGGGTTTCACCCCTCATCAGCCAGGATAGCTTGAATCCAGTGGCACAGTGAGCCCGGGACCCACGTCTGGGTATACCCGGCGCACTTAGGGCAAGGAAGCAAATGACACATGATTGATGGACGGAATGCAGAACAAATCAAAACATTCACCCCCAGTCAAGAGATCTGGGTTAAATCCATCATTCTTTTGCTCACCATGTCACCCCAGTTTAGACCTGGCCATATGCAAATCAGTCATGACCCTGTGCCTCATGGGAACAGTCCAGTCTGAACTGCCAAGCCAGGTCCTCCCTGGACTGGAAACAAGCATCCTAGGACCGGTTTCGGGTTTCACCCCTCATCAGCCAGGATAGCTTGAATCCAGAGGCACAGTGAGCCCGGGACCCACGTCTGGGCATACCCGGCGCACTTAGGGCAAGGAAGCAAAAGACACACAATTGATGGACGGAATGCAGAACAAATCAAAATATTCACCCCCAGTCAAGAGAACTGGGTTAAATCCATCATTCTTTGCTCACCATGCCACCCCAGTTTAGACCTGGCCGTATGCAAATCAGCCTTTACCCTGTGCCTCATGGGTACAGTCCGAACTGCCAAGCCAGGTCCCCCTGGACCATAAACAAGCACCCTAGGACCGGTTTCGGGTTTCACCCTCATCAGCCAGGATAGCTTGAATCCAGTAGCACAGTGAGCCCGGGACCCTAGTCTGGGTATACCCGCCGCACTTAGGGCAAGGAAGCAAAAGACACACAATTGATGGATGGAATGCAGAACAAATCAAAACATTCACCCCCAGTCAAGAGATCTTGGTTAAATCCATCATTCTTTTGCTCACCATGCCACCCCAGTTTAGACCTGGCCATATGCAAATCAGTCTTGACCCTGTGCCTCATGGGAACAGTCCAATCTGAATTGCCAAGCCAGGTCCTCACTGGACCGGAAACAAGCATCCTAGGACCGGTTTCGGGGTTTCACCCCTCATCAGCCAGGATAACTTGAATCCAGTGGCACAGTGAGCCTGGGACCCACATCTGGACATACCCGGCGCACTTAGGGCGAGGAAGCAAAAGACACACGATTGATGGATGGAATGCAGAACAAATCAAAACATTCACCCCCAGTCAAGAGATCTGGGTTAATTCCATCATTCTTTTGCTCACCATGTCACCCCAGTTTAGACATGGCCATATGCAAATCAGTCTTGACCCTGTGCCTCATGGGAACAGTCCAGTCTGAACTGCCAAGCCAGGTCCTCCCTGGACTGGAAACAAGCATCCTAGGACCGGTTTCGGGGTTTCACCCTCATCAGCCAGGATAGCTTGAATCCAGTGGCACAGTGAGCCCGGGACCCACGTCTGGGCATACCCGGCGCACTTAGGGCAAGGAAGCAAAAGACACACAATTGATGGACGGAATGCAGAACATATCAAAACATTCATCCCCAGTCAAGAGAACTGGGTTAAATCCATCATTCTTTTGCTCACCATGCCACCCCAGTTTAGACCTGGCCATATGCAAATCAGCCTTGACCCTGTGCCTCATGGGAACAGTCCGAACTGCCAAGCCAGGTCCTCCCTGGACCCTAAACAAGCATCCTAGGACCGGTTTCAGGGTTTCACCCCTCATCAGCTAGGATAGCTTGAATCCAGTGGCACAGTGAGCCCGGGACCCACGTCTGGGTATACCAGGGGCACGTAGGGCAAGGAAGCAAAAGACACACAATTGATGGATGGAATGCAGAACAAATCAAAACATTCTCCCACCATTCACGAGATCTGGGTTAAATCCATCATTCTTTTGCTCACCATGCCAACCCAGTTTAGACCTGGCCATATTCAAATCCTGTTTTGAACTTGTGGCTCTTGGGAGCAGTCCAGTCCGAACTGCCAAGCCAGGTGCTCCTGGACCGGAAATAAGCATCCTAGGACCGGTTTTGGGGTTTGACCCCTCATCAGCCAGGATAGCTTGAATCCAGTGGCGCAGTGAGCCTGGGACCCACATCTGGACATACCCGGCGCACTTATGGCGAGGAAGCAAAATACACACAATTGAAGGACGGAATGCAGAACAAATCAAACATTCACCCCCAGTCAAGAGATCTGGGTTAAATCCATCATTCTTTTGCTCACCATGCCACCCCAGTTTAGACCTGGCCATATGCAAATCAGCCTTGACCCTGTGCCTCATGGGAAGAGTCCGAACTGCCAAGCCAGGTCCTCCCTGGACCGTAAACAAGCATCCTAAGACCGGTTTCGGGGTTTCACCCTCATCAGCCAGGATAGCTTGAATCCAGTGGCACAGTGAGCCCGGGACCCACGTCTGGGTATACCCGGCGCACTTAGGGCAAGGAAGCAAAAGACACACAATTGATGGATGGAATGCAGAACAAATCAAAACATTCACCCCCAGTCAAGAGATCTGGGTTAAATCCATCATTCTTTTGCATACCATGCCACCCCAGTTTAGACCTGGCCATATGCAAATCAGTCTTGACCCTGTGCCTCATGGTAACAGTCCAATCTGAATTGCCAAGCCAGGTCCTCCCTGGACCGGAAACAAGCATCCTAGACCGGTTTCGGGGTTTCACCCCTCATCAGCCAGGTTAGCTTGAATCCAGTGGCACAGTGAGCCTAGGACCCACGTCTGGGTATACCCGCGCACGTAAGGCAAGGAATCAAAAGACACACAATTGATGGACGGAATGCAGAACAAATCAAAACATTCACCCCCAGTCAAGAGATGTGGGTTAAATCCATCATTCTTTTGCTCACCATGCCACCCCAGTTTAGGACTGGCCATATGCAAATCAGCCTTGACCCTATGCCTCATGGGAAGAGTCCGAACTGCCAAGCCAGGTCCTGCCTGGACCGTAAACAAGCATCCTAGTACTGGTTTCGGGGTTTCACCCCTCATCAGCCCGTATAGCTTGAATCTAGTGGCACAGTGAGCCTGGGACCCACATCTGGACATACCTGGCGCACTTAGGGCGAGGAAGCAAAAGACACACGATTGATGGACGGAATGCAGAACAAATCAAAACATTCACCCCCAGTCAAGAGATCTGGGTTAAATCCATCATTCTTTTGCTCACCATGTCACCCCAGTTTAGACCTGGCCATATGCAAATCAGTCTTGACCCTGTGCCTCATGGGAACAGTCCAGTCTGAACTGCCAAGCCAGGTCCTCCCTGGACTGGAAACAAGCATCCTAGGACCGGTTTCGGGGTTTCACCCTCATCAGCCAGGATAGCTTGAATCCAGTGACACAGTGAGCCCGGGGCCCACGTCTGGGCATACCCGGCGCACTTATGGCACGGAAGCAAAAGACACACAATTGATGGACAGAATGCAGAACAAATCAAAACATTCACCCCCAGTCAAGAGAACTGGATTAAATCCATCATTCTTTTGCTCACCATGCCACCCCAGTTTAGACCTGGCCAAATGCAAATCAGCCTTGACCCTGTGCCTATGGGAACAGTCCAAACTGCCAAGCCAGGTCCTCCCTGGACCGTAAACAAGCATCCTAGGACCGGTTTTGGGGTTTCACCCCTCATCAGCCAGGTTAGCTTGAATCCAGTGGGACAGTGAGCCCGGGACCCACGTCTGGGTCTACCCGGCGCTCTTAGGGTGAGGAAGCAAAAGACACACAATTGATGGACGAAATGCAGAACAAATCAAAACATTCACCCCCAGTCAAGAGATCTGGGTTAAATCCATCATTCTTTTGCTCACCATGCCACCCCAGTTTAGACCTGGCCATATGCAAATCAGTCTTGACCCTGTGCCTCATGGGAGCAGTCCAGTCCGAACTGCCAAGCCAGGTGCTCCCTGGACCGGAAATAAGCATCCTAGGACCGGTTTTGGGGCTTTATCCCTCATCAGCCAGGATAGCTTGAATCCAGTGGCGCAGTGAGCCCTGGACCCACGTCTGGGCATACCCGGCGCACTTAGGGTGAGGAAGCAAAAGACACACAATTGATGGACGAAATGCAGAACAAATCAAAACATTCACCCCCAGTCAAGAGATCTGGGTTAAATCCATTATTCTTTTGCTCACCATGCCACCCCAGTTTAGACCTGGCCATATGCAAATCAGTCTTGACCCTGTGCCTCATGGGAACAGTCCAATCCGAATTGCCAAGCCAGGTCCTCCCTGGACCAGAAACAAGCATCTTAGGACCGGTTTCGGGGTTCCACCCTCATCAGCCAGGATAGCTTGAATCCAGTGGCACAGTGTGCCTGCGACCCACATCTGGACATACCCGTTGCACTTAGGGCGAGGAAGCAAAGACACACAATTGATGGACGGAATGCAGAACAAATCAAAACATTCACCCCCAGTCAAGAGATCTGGGTTAAATCCATCATTCTTTTTCTCACCATGCCACCCCAGTTTAGACCTGGCCATGTGCAAATCAGTCTTGACCCTGTGCCTCATGGGAACATTCCAGAGCGAACTGCCAAGCCAGGTCCTCCCTGGACCAGAAACAAGCATCCTAGGACCGGTTTCAGGGTTTCACCCCTCATCAGCCAGGATAGCTTGAATCTTTCTACAAACCCAGCAGCCCACATATAAACTATAACTAATACATATATTTAGTCAATTAAATATTTATTTATACAATAATAGCAATTATTTTTTTTAAATATTACTTAATTAACTTCCTAACCAATACCCTTACAAGCCTAGGAACCCATAACTAAAATATAACTAAAATTATTTAGTATTATATAATGTACATGCTAATAATTACTGGAATAATTAAGAATAAATTCATAATTATGAATTAATAATCACTTCTTTAACACCCCACCCTATACTCCTACAAACCCAGCAACCCACATCTAAAATAAACATTTATTACATAATTTACATAACTAATACTCCATTAAGTAATTAACAATACATTAAAATTAATTAGCAATTATTATCTAATTAACTTTCCTCCTTATATCCCTCTAAACATTGTAAGCCACACCTAAAAATCATAAAATCAGTATTACATATTATGCAAAATTAATATGAATCACATACTTACATAAACTATACTAATTAATTAATAATTAGTTTTTACATTAACTAATTTACCACCCTATTTCCCTACAAACCGAACAACCTGCCACAACACTATACATTACTACTAATAAATACATTTAAAATTTGAAATCACTTAAAATGGCAAACTATATTTAAAAAAGTGAATGATAACTATACAAATAATAATAACAGATAAAATTAATATATGAGCTAAAACACATAAAAAAAAAAAAATATATATATTCTTTACAACTATGTTATATTTTGTTCAAATACCGTACCACAGTACATGTGGATGACTAGGAATTATGGGCCTTATTATGAGTTTGGCAGTCTTACCGCCATACAGTAGAGGCGGCGGTCCAAAGTGCACTGCAAGGTTGGCGGTCTCTCGCCCGCCGTATTGGGATGTTCCCGCTGGCCCAGCGGCAGTGTTTCTGACAGCGGGGAATATTTTTCCATATGTGTTGATGCAGGTGTGTAAATTTTGACTGCACAAGTGTTAATTGTACACATATGCATGACACGTGAAAAAATATCTACTACCTGTACTTTGCCATTTCTGGGGTCCAGACCATATGTGCCCAGTATAGTCGATGGGTAAATACTGCAAAACGGACTTACCTCGATTTCGGTGCCGACAGGGTCGTTTTCTTCAGGGTCAAGTTGCTAATATGTAGGGGGACTCTGGAGGAAGGGATCCACATGGAAGACAGAAGGGAAAAAAAGGAACTGGGTGAGTATGCAACCGATTTCCTTCGATTCCGCCGACAAGAAGCAGGTGGTCTCACCGCCACGGTCGGCTATCAGAAAGGCAACTCATAATCGAGACAGTGGTAGCCTTGTCTGTAACGCCTTCTGAGATATGTTTTCTCCCTGCTGCAATACCGGTGGTCTGCAAATGGCTGGCAGTGCTGGTGGTACTCCGGTGGTCTTCTCTCCAGCAACTCACCAAGATCGTAATTCAACGGGTGGACCTCCAGCTAGGCAGGACCATCACCGCCAAACTCATAATCAGGCCCTATGTGATTGTCTAATGACTGTCTTTACAAAAGTTAGAAGTAGCTATGTTGTTTGTAAGTACACTTTGGCTGTGTTCTGGGCGGATTAGAAATATTGAGTTGCAGAAAGATTAAAAAAGACAATATTGTGATACAAAAATATTGTGATGCAGAAATATAGTTCTCAAGAATATCGATTTTTCAGGTGAGAAACATTGTTTTCAATAATGTTGTTAATATCGTTTTCAATAATATACTTGCAAAAAATATTGTTCTTTAATTTTCTCTAGGAGTATTAGTTCATACATTAATTGTATGTGTTATTATTCTTTCTATAATTGTTAATAATATTTTGAAATATAGTTTGTAATTTTAAGTAATTTAAACATTTATAATTTAATTGTCAATATTAATTGAAATTGTAGCGGGGTGCTAGGTTTGCAGGGTGGGAAGTTGATTAATTAGAATTAATTGATTATTAATGTATTATTCATGTTCTAATTGATTATTAAATATTAAATTGTGTAATAATTATATTTTTAAGTTATATATTAGGTGTGGGCTGCTGGGTTTGTAGGGGTATGGAGTGGGAAGTTAATTAAATAACCATTAATAAACAATGTGTTATTAATTATTTAATTGATTATTAATTATGTAAACTGTGGAATAATTGTATTTTTTAAGCTATATATTAGGTGCGGGATGCTTGGTTTTTGGGTAATAGGATGGGAAGTTAATTAAGTAATAATTAATCAACAATTCACTATTAATTTATTAATAATTCTTTAATTGATTCATAAATATGCAAATTATGTAATAATTAAGTTTTTTAAGATATATATTAGGTGTGGGCTGCTGGGTTTGTAGGGTTATAGGATGGGAAGTTAGTTAAATAACAATTAATTAACAATGCATTATTAATTATGTAATTGATTATTAATTATGTAAATTGTGGAATAATTATATTTTTTAAGTTATATATTAGGTGCGGACTGCTGGGTTTGTATTGGAAATGGGTGGGAAGTTAATTATTAATTAAGTACTATTTATTAAATAATTAATATTTAATTGATTAATAATTATGTTACTTGTGTTATATTTATTTATTTTAGTTATATTTTAAGTGTGGGCTGGCACGTTTGTGGGGGAATACTATGGTAAGTTAATTAAGTTATGAATAAATGGCCATTTGTTGAAGTGAATATTAATGAATTATTTGTTTACTAACCATGTTAATTGTTTAATTGTTTTTTATCTTCGTTGATATATATTATTTTTTTGTTAATTTAATTAACTTCTTATTAAGAGTTTTATATTTGTTATAAATTACTAGGGTTATGTTTCATATAAGTGTTTGAAGTGAAGTACTTTTCCTACTGTTGCACAGACTGGAGTTAGAATAGTAAATTTTACCCCTCCGAAATCCAATGCTTTCCCTAATGTTTCGCAGACTGGAGTGGAATAGAGCATTTTACCCCTCTGGAGTCCAACAATTTCCCTACTGTTGCATAGACTGGAGTGGAAATAGTAAATTTTACCCCTCAAAGGCCAAAATTTTCCCTACTGTTGCCCAGACTGGAGTGTGAATAATAAATTTTACCCTCTGGAGTCCAATACTTTCCCTACTGTTGCACAGACTGGAGTGGGAATAGTAAATTGAACCTCTCCAGAGTCCAAAGAATTCTCTACCACCGAGAGGCCCGCGAGATCTTAAATACAGAGAACTTTCTTAATATCTCAAATGCAGCAATACATCAAATGTTTTTTTTAACTTTAAGCAACACTTCTCATGTTTTACTTTCTTCAAAGCAACAAAAATGCACTGTTAGGTACTTAATTCCAAATGTACGATCTCGCAAGTGGATCACAAGAGCTGGACAGGAAGAATAGCCCCCCTCGTAGTCCATGCAGGGGATTGTGTGTTCGACTGCTGTGATGATCTCACAAGAGCCATAAGTTTGTAAACAAAATAATTAATACAATATACATACTGTACTGACATTATTAAACATTAACATTCAATAATAACTGACCAGATGAAAAAGGATTTTAGACAACCGAATACAATGAAATTTATAACTTTACAATCTTGTGAGCCTTCTGTGAGAGTGATTACAGATCTTAAAAATGAATGTACTTAGTGAAAACACATAGGGCCTTATTATGATGCCGATCAGACCGACCGTCCGACTGCAATGGCCATGATCCGATTTAGACTCCTGAGGTGGACATACCCCTGACTATGTCACTGCAAGTACATGCAAACTCACAGGAAACATATGATATGTGCACACATGCATGACATATGTGGGGATATGCCTTGTGCTACATGTACCCCATTGCTGGAGTGTGGCGATCTGTGCACAGTCCAGTTAATGGGGATACATGCCACCTACGGACTTCCCTGCATTCTGGCACCCACAGAGTCATAGACTTTGTGGTTCAGCTGCCGCAGTGTAGGGAGTACCTGGAGAAAGGGAACCATGCCGGAGACGTTTGGGGAGAAGCTGATTTGGGTGAGCATGCACCCCAAATCCTTTGTTTCTGACGGGTCAAGGCAGTCAGTTGAACCACCATGGTTGGCTTGTCGGAAATGCACATCTTAATCCAGACGATGGTTGGAACACCCTATACAGCTCTATGGCTGCTGCTTTTCTCTGACCACCATCTCAGCAGTGCGAGAAAGGCTGTCAGAATCGGTGGTCTGTCAGCGGTCGGTCGGAGTACACAATGCATGCATTGTAATCCGGCGGTCGAAGAAACTGCTTCCGATGAGACTGCAGCTGTCCGACCTCCTCCGACAGGACCATAGAAGCTGGTCCGACTGGCATCGTAATAAGGCACATAGTTTACAGTATAGGAAAACATGATCAGTGTCTTTTGGAAATATAAATATGAACTTTATGTAAAGATACATACAAAAAGTATGAAATTGTGCTGGGAACATTTCTGTATATGTGAGTTACTAAAACTAACAAGTTGAACATTCTCAGGGCAAGCTTTGTTAAAGTCGTTAGTTTCTATGTATTTTTAAATATATATATATATATATATATATTTTTAAAACCCTTCAAATTCATTGAAAAACAAAGCTTAGAGTAACGCCATAGTGAGGTGTAATAAAAAATGTGTTTTCAATTAAAGAAAGACATTTAGAAATTCACTGAAAAAACAAAGGTTAAAGTAAAGTTACAGTTGAGTGAATTTTTCAGTCACAACACTAACATTTAAAGGAAAAAATACACATGAAAGTCACCAGTTATAGTTAGCAGCACTAACTATAACTTGCGCCCTCGCCATGCACTGCTTATGACCTCCCATATTACATCACTAATGACATGTTCTATGACATCATTTATGACATCACTGATGACATCTCAAATGACTTCACTGATGACATCACTGATGATGCTAATTATAACTGGTAAATATCTGTACTTTTTTAGTTCAAAACATTAGCGTTGCCACTGAGAAATTCACCTAGCTATAATGTTATGTTGACCTATGTTTTTTTCAGTGAATATATTTATATATATTGATATATATATATATTCACTGAAAAAACCATAGGTTTCAGGCACGTTATAGTTAGAAATTAGCATTTAAAAAACCTTAGAAATTCACTGAAAAAACCATAGGTTTTAGGGAAAGTTATAGTTAGTTGGACATTTCACTCGTACAAAACCAGAGAAATTCCCCCGTTATAGTTAGTTCAGCTAACTATAACTCACGCCCCGCAATGCACTGCTGATGATGTCACATATTACATCACTCATGACATGGTCAGTGACATCACTCATGACATCACTGATGACATCTCAAATGACATCACTGATGACATCATGGATGACATCATCCAGTGACTGTGTGTTTCTGTAAAGTTTAAATATGTTTAATATATATAGGGAAAGGCGTATTGAAGAATGAGTGGGTGTATAAGTGTCTGAATGGATGATTTAGTAGGTGCGTGACTGAGTCTATAAGTGAGTGATTAAACGTATCTTACTGAATGCATGGGTTAGTGACTAAACTGTGTGAATGTCTGTATCCGTCTGTCTGTTGGTGTGTAAGCGGCTGCATGGGTTTGTGAATAGCTAAATGAGTGTCTATATGGGTTATTGATTGGTTGTCTGAGTATCTGTACGGGTGCCTGAGTGTTTGTGTGGGTGGGGTGTGTGTGACTCTGTGCATAGATGTGTGAGTGGGTGATTCACTGGGTGCATGGTTTCAAGAGTGCATCTGTGATGGACTGTATGGGTGAGTGAGTGTGTGTATGGGTGTGTTAGTGAGTGAATGTATATCACAGTGGTACATGTGTGAGTAACTACATATGTGAAAGGCAGTATATATGTGCGTTGTAGTATATAAATGGCTATAAGTGAGAGTGTGTGATTGTGAGAGTGGCTGTATGGATGAGTGTGTGCTTGTGTCAGTGATTGTATAAGAGCGTAAGAATGTGCTAGTATTTGTATGAGTAAGTGAGCTGGTGTGTGTATAACTGTATAGGTGAGTAAATGGCAGTGTGATTAATTATTTGCATGACTGACTAGGTGTGTGAGTACCTCTATGGATGAGTGGCGGTGTGTGAGTGTCTATATAGGTGTATGAGTGCATATGATAGTCCTGTACTGAGTGACCGTAAGTATGAGTGACTGTACGGGTGAGTGAGTGGATGTGTGTGTAGACCTAAGAATCAGTGAGTGGGTATGTAGTTATTGGTGTTGGAGTGTCTATGGTTTTGAGAATGGCAGTCTGTAATTTAGAGTGGGTGTATCAAAGGTTATATTAGGGTGTGAGAAGATGCATCAAATTATCACATGGATGATGTCATCAGTGATGTCATCAATGATGTCATTTGAGATGTCATCAGTGATGTCACTGACCATGTCATGAGTGATGTAATATGTGACGTCATCAGCAGTGCATTGCGGGGCGCGAGTTATAGTTAGCTGAACTAACTATAACGGGGGAATTTCTTTGGTTTTGTATGAGTGAAATGTCCAACTAACTATAACTTTCCCTAAAACCTATGGTTTTTTCAGTGAATTTCTAAGGTTTTTTAAATGCTAATTTCTAACTATAACGTGCCTGAAACCTATGGTTTTTTCAGTGAATTTCAAAGGTTTTTTAAATGCTAATTTCTAACTATAACGTGCCTGAAACCTATGGTTTTTTCAGTGAATTTCAAAGGTTTTTTAAATGCTAATTTCTAACTATAACGTGTCTGAAACCTATGGTTTTTTCAGTGAATTTCAAAGGTTTTTTAAATGCTAATTTCTAACTATAACGTGCCTGAAACCTATGGTTTTTTATGTGAATTTCAAAGGTTTTTTAAATGCTAGTTTCTAACTATGCCTACAGAGGTAGGACATGTGAAGAAAGAAGAAAAACGCACAGAAAGAAGCAAAAGAAATGCAGAAAGAAGCAACAGAAGTCCACAAAGACGAACAAAAGTGCAGGAAGAAGCAAGACATGTGCAGAAAGAACCAACAGAGGAGCAGAAAGAGGCCTTGTTGCAAAATCATCCTGTGCCCACAAATTTTTCAGACGGGTACTGGTGGTAACTGACTCTGACCAACCAGGCCTAGAGCCAGTGCTATGCTAAAAGACACTTAGAATACAGTGAAAACACCTACGTACACTAGGGAACACTATGCGTTGGGGTACCCCTGTGATTAGCATGACCTCCTCTGTAAGGCCCTAGTACATAATAGGGCAGGGGGATTAAAACTACCTCTAAGTCAGAGGTGCAGAAATATGCTACTTTAACTAGTAGTCACATTTGCAGAGTGGTGGAGAAAGGGTGCTGGGCGTCCAACCAACGCTCAGGAATTCCGCTGCGTAGGACTTACAGGAGGTACCAGGAGGGATTCTTGGCCCCCAAACTCCCTCAGGACTAAATTGGACTTCATCCCCCATCCCGTAGTTTGCCACGAGGCACGTTTGCAGAGTGGTAGAGAAAGGGGGCCATGTCCTCCAAAGACGTCTTAGCAATCCCACTGTGTGGGACTTACTGGAGGTAACAAGAGGGGTAGTTGGCCCCCAAGGACATCCTTGGGGGCCAACTTCCCAAACTATTACCTCCAGTCAGTCCCACACAGCAGCACTGGTAAGTACTCGTACCAGGCCATGCCCATTTTGCCCACCACTCTACAAACGCGCTCCCTGGCACGCTCTTGGATGGGGATTGAAGTCCCCTTCACTGTTGGGGGTCCTTTAGGGGCCAACTAGCCTACCTTTTACCTCCAGTAAGCCCCACGCAGTGGGATTGGTGAGAGGTAGACAAAGGCCATGCCCCCTTTCTCCACCACTCTGCAAACGCGCCCCCTGGTGTGTTGTAAATTGGGGGATTAAGTCCCCTTGAATCCTGAGGGTCCCTGGGGTCCAACTAGCCCACCAGGTACCTCCAGTAAGCGCCACAGTTCTGCGTTGCAGAGAGGTGTAAAAGGGGCGTGGCCTGGACCACCTCTCTGCAACGCAGGCTCTGTGGCGCTTACTGGAGGTACCTGGTGGGCTAGTTGGCCTCAGGGACCCCCAGTATTGAAGGGGAATTAATTCCCAATTTAAAACTCGCCACAGGGCGCGTTTGCAGAGTGTTGCTGGGAGGGGGTGGGGCCTCCGGCACAATCGCGTCTTTTTTTATTCTTTTTTTTAGAAGGGGGCTGTGGGGCCCCCTTCTTTTTCCTTTTTGGGCCCTGGGGACCCCATCCCCCAGGGCCTGACCCCTATTTTTTTCAAAAATGGAAGGGGGCCGCGTGGCCCCCCTCCCGAGGCCATATTCGGCCCCGGGGACCCCATCCCCCGGGGCATGGCCAGTGTTTATTTAAAAAAAATATATATTTGGAGGGGGGCTGCATGGCCCCCCTCCTCAGGCCATTTATGGCCCCGGGGACCCCATCCCCCGGGGCCGGCCTTTGCATGTTTTTTTTCTTCATTTATTTGGGTTTTTTGGAGGCCCAACCACACATTTAAAAATTAGCCCCGGAGGGTGGCAGTCCCCAGGGCTGCGGGGGGGCTGTGTGCCCCCCCGCAACTCATAAATCAAGCCCCGGGGAGGTGGCGGTCCCCGGGGCAGTGTGGGGGGATTGGGGCCCTCCCCACACATTTTTTCAGTGCCCCCGGGACCTGGCCCACCCGCGGGCTTCAATACAACAAAGTGCGGGAGCCCGCGCTTCATTTTTTTTTATTTTCTCGGCCGGGTTCGCGCACCCAGCGCGAATTCGGCCGATTTTTTTTTTTTGATTTTTTTTTTATATGCTTTTTTGGGCCCTGGGGGTCCTTGTGGGACCCCCTGAGCAGGCCTAGGGGGTCAGGGTGTTTCTACCATGCCCCCTTTTCTTGTTTTTCGCGTTTTTTTTCTCTTTTCTTGTGACTCGGTTCTACCGAGTAACAAGATGGCTGCCAACACTTCCTGGTTTGGAGTGTTGACAGCCAATTAGAATAAAGCTCATGGTCGGGAGGGTCCGCGGATCCTCCGTGCCTCTAAATATCAAAACTTTTATTTTTTGATTTTCTCAGCAACTACTGAACGGATTTACACCATTTAAAAAAAAGGGTGCTTTCTGAACCAAGCACTACCTTTTTGCCAAATTTGGTGTAATTCCGTTCAGCAGTTCGAGCTGTAGCCGTGTCTAAAGTTTCCTATGGGAAATTCATTTTCCGACCTCTTTTTTTCAATTTCTCAGGAACTACTGAACGGATTTACACCATTTAACAATAAGGGCTCTTTCTGAACCAAGGGCTACCATTTTGCCAAATTTGGTGTAATTCCGTTCAGCAGTTCGGGCTGTAGCCGTGTCTAAAGTTTCCTAAGGAAAATAACATGGAGAAAACACGTTTTGGGACCCCCCTTTTTTCTCGGCCCCCGCTTGGCGAATCACCCCGAAACTTTCAGGATAGGAGCTGACCGGAGCGGGCCACAATTTTTGAAAATTTCGCGAAGATTCAACAACCGGCGCCAAAGTTATTGGGAAAAGAAAAAACACTTTTCCTATGGAAACTAGGTCCTAACTATAACTATCTACTGGCGACCGCCAGTAGATTATATATATATATATATATATATATATATATATATATATATATATATATTGCAAAAAACGGACTCCACACTGCTCTCAGCAAGAATCCCACAGCACGGAGAAAGAACGATCCACAGGTAGGTTTTTTTTACCCAATAAAGTGAATTTATTTTAGTACATTTGTGCAAGCATGGACGGTCTACGCGTTTCGGCTCCTGCCTTCAACTGGACCATATATATATATGTATTACCTACTGGCGGTCGCCAGTAGGTAGTTATAGTTAGGACCTCGTTTCTATTCAGATAGCGTTTTGTCTTTTGCCAATATCTTTGGCGCCGTTTGATGAATCTTTGTGAAATTTTCAAAACTAGTGGCCCGCTCCGGTCAGCTCCTGTCTTAAAAGTTTCGGGGTGATTCGTCAAGCGGGGGCCAAGAAAAAAGGGGGGTCCCAAAACCGTGTTTTCCCCATGTTAATTTCCTTAGGAAACTTTAGACAAAGCTACAGCCCGAACTGCTGAACGGAATTACACCACCTTTGGCAAAAAGGTAGGTCTTGGTTCAGAAAGAGCCCTTTTTTTTAAATGGTGTAAATCCGTTCAGTAGTTCCTGAGAAATTAGAAAAAGAAAAATATCGATATCTGAGCACCGAGGAGGAGTCGCGACTCCTCCCGGGCACAAGCTTCACTCTGATTGGCTGCCAACACTCTAAACCAGAATGTGTTGGCAGCCATCTTGTGACTCGGTAACTGAGTCACAAGAAAGGAGTAAAGAACAAGGTAAAAAACAAGAAAAGGGGGCAGGGTAGAAAGACCCTAACCCCCTAGGCCTGCTCAGGGGGTCCCACAGGAAAGGAAAGGCCGGCCCCGGGGGATGGGGTCCCCGGGGCCACAATTGGCCTGAGGAGGGGGGCCGTGTCAAGAAACGGCAGTGTCGGTTCATTCTGGGGCCCGTAGTTGCAAGTCAGGGCCATGTGACCACTGGGTATAAATTACACTCACCTGTGACCAAGGTGGTACACCGCCGAAACGCGTAAGGAGACTGAGTGGACTTCTATGCTGTGTCATGAGATGAATAAAGTCTTCCTGCAAACAAGTCGGCGTTGTGGCTTTGAACTCCTGGTGTAATATATATATAAATATATATATATATATATATATATATATATATATATATATATATATATTCACTGAAAAAACCAAAGGTTACAGGGACGTTATAGTTAGGCTCAGATTTCACTCATACAAAACCAGTGAAATTCATCAGTGATAGTTACCTGAACTAACTATAACTTATGCCCTGGCAATGCACTGCTTATGACCTCACATATTACATCACTGATGACGTGATCAGTGACATAACTGATTACATATCAAATGACATCACTGATGACATCATCCACAGAACCACTTGAGTGAACGAGTGAAATCTGAGCCTAACTATCGCGTCCCAGTACCCTTTGGTTTTTTCAGTGAATTTCCAAGGTTTAGTTTAAATTCTATTTCATAACTATAACTTCCCTGTAACCTTTGTTTTTATAACTAAATTTCTATGGTTTTAAATTAGTAGTCGCATTTGCAGAGTGGTGGAGAAAGGGGGCGGGGCCTTTGACCATTTCCCAGGAATTATGCTGTGTGGGACTTACTGGAGGTAACAAGAGGGCTTTTTGGCCCCCAAGGACCATCAGCATCCAAGAGGACTTCATCCCCCAATCAGTAGTGCACCAGGAGGCACATTTGCAGAGTGGTCAAGAAAAGGGGTGGGGCCTCTGACTAGCTCTCAGCAATCATACTGTGTGGGACTTACTGCAGGTAAGAGGAGGGGTTCTTGGCCCCCAAAGACACTCAGCACCCAAGGGGACTTCATCCCTCAATCAGTAGTGTGCTAGGAGGCATGTTTGCAGGGTGGTGAAGAAAGGGGGATGGCTTCCAAAGACCTCTCAGCAATCCAACTGAGTGGGATTTACTGGAGGTAACAGGAGGGGCTCTTGGCTCCCAAGGACCCTCAGAAGCCAAGGGGACTTCATCCCCCAACCAATAGTGCACCAGGAGCTGCATTTGCAGAGTGGTGGAGAAAGGGGGCGCGGCCTCTGAAGACCACTCAGCAATTTCCCTATGTGGGACTTATCGGAAGTAACAGGAGGGGTTTTTGGCCCCCAATGATCCTCAGCAGTAAATGGGACTTCATCACCCAACCAGTAGTGCGCCAGGAGGTGCATTTGCAGATTGGTGGTGAAAGGGGGCAGGGCCTCCAGCGACTTGCTGTGCAGCTTTTTAGAAGTTTTTTAGGGAAGAGGGGCCATGTGGCCCCCTTCCATAGGCCGATTTCAGCCCGGGGACCCCATTCCCCAGGGCCAGGACTTTTTGGAATGGGGAGGGGGGCCGCACGCGCCCTCCCAGGCTGATTTCGGCCTCGGGAACCCCATCTCCCAGGGCCAAGTGTCAGGGTCTAAATACTTATTGCTGTCTGAACCACACAGGAGCAGAATGACGCTAGGTCCCAATACCCTTCTCAGAACCAACCCTGCTAGGTCTTTTAGTATTCCATTGCAGGTAAGTTCTAAGGGGGGAAAAGGGGTTGGGGACAGAGAAGAGACTGCTCCAATATTCTGCCTGTTCAGCTACGTCTTCTTCTTCTTCTTACTGGCCTGCAACATTAACATGTAAAAACCTTTATTTACTGTGCCTTTTAACTTACTGTTTTTTCTATGGTGTATAAATAACTTATCTTACCAGAATGTTTACTGAAGCTTACTTCTCTTCTACTTCTCATGTATTGTTTGCTAGGTTGTATGAGAAGTCTTCACTCAGATCTCTTTCCTTTTCGTTCTCAGGTACAATCTGCACTTGATCCTGCTATTCCTTAATGTAAGAAAGATAAGGTAAGTATTTATTTCTGTATTCCTAATTTACATATTATTTGGGTTTCTCTTTCTTTCTATTAACTCACTGTTAAGAGACTGGAGTGGGCCTTGAACTGGGGTTTCTGGAGTTGGATGACTGGTTTTCTGTCTTTAATTAGTTTTTAAACAATGCTTCAGAACTTAGGTTAAATGTTAAAAGGAAGCGTTCGTTTTATTCAGGCCTTTGGTTTTATGTTTGCTGGAAGCACAATTTATTCTGCCATACGTGAGGAGAACATTACTGGAGTTCTTTAACTAGCCTTCACATTATTTATCTTCAAACCTAACACATGGCATGAGAAATAAATATGCCGGGCTTTTGACCCTGACTTCACCTTTTAATTAATTCTCAGAAGAGTGAACAAGTTTCAGTCTAAGAAGACACTTCGTGTTGAAAGGTCACGCCTGCGTCTGACAGATTCAGGAACAGCTGAAAAAGACAGCTGATCAAACGAAGGAAAATATATTCTGACTTGTTTCCTTTTTCTCTTTAAATAGAAATTTACCTCTGACACGATAACCTTTTCTCACAGAATGTTTTATATTAGCTACATAGTTTAACACTAACCTGATTAGTGAGGGAATGTAGTTCCGACGAAGCTAACCCCGATTTTATCGCAACTACCCTAACTGACTTCCACGACGCTGGGAAAACAGGTGCTCTTCAAATGATTTCTTCAGTGAAGTGCACAGTGGAATATTGAAGCACACTTCACCAGATGTCATGAAACCTAAAAGACTAGACTGCTAACAGTGGTGTGCTGTCGCAGTATGTGCATGTTGGCAGCCATCTTGGAGTTCCATCGGTGCCAACAAGCACTCCAGCTTGAGGGATTATCTGACTTTTGGTAAGTTTGTAGGGGGAAAATGGTAGCCAGCATAGAGTTAGAAGGAGGAAACCTCCCGTGAGTCCTGACAGTACCCCCTCCCAACGGGGTTTCCTCCGGTCGTGGTTTGGCAGGGAATTTGGCATGAAAGGCTCTAATTAAACAGGGGGCATGGACATTAGTACTCTTTTCCCAGGAACGTTCATCAGGTCCATAACCTTGCCAATCAATGAGGTAGAAAATTTCATTGCGGATGAGTTTTGAGTCCAAAATTCGTTTAACTTCGTACTCCGCCTCACCATTAACCATCGGAGGATCAGGAGGGGAAACCCTATGCAACCCCGGTTGAATTCGTTTAAGGAGAGAAACATGAAATACTGGATGAATTTTGGTAGAACCAGGAAGAGATAGTTGATAAGTGACAGGATTTATGACCTTCTCAATTGGATAAGGACCCATAAAACGAGGCTGAAATTTACGGGGACCTTTGAGTCTGAGATTTTTGTACTCAACCAGACTAAGTCTCCTACATGAAGCTCAGGTTCTTTTTTACGTTTTCGGTCAGCGAAGTGTTTGTAACGATCCTTCGCGATCGACAAATTCTGGGTTACTGAGTGATGAATTTTAGTTAACTGTCAGGCGATATCTTGAACAGCAGGAACATTAATATCATCAAAATTAGCATGAGAATTGGGATGTCTGCCTGAGTTTATAAAGAAAGGGGAGTGGCCAGTGGATACATTTAGAGCATTATTGTGAGCATACTCCGCAGTCCATAAGTGGTCAGGCCAGTCACCCTCCTCATCTAACAAATAAAGTCTGAGGTGTTGTTATAGGTCTTGGTTAATGCGTTCAGTCTGACCATCAGTTTCTGGGTGAAAACTGGTGGAATAACGATGGTCAATATTAAGGCCTTTGATGTAAGCCTTCCAAAATCGTGATAGGAACTGAGAGCCCCTGTCTGAAACGAGGACCCTAGGAATCCCATGAAGGCGAATAACATGTTGATTGAAAAGTTGGGACAATTGTTTAGCAGTGGGTGTACCTTTGAAGGGTATATAATGTGCCATCTTACTAAAAGTGTCGACAACTACAAGAATGGTATCATACCCATGGGAAGAAGGTAGATCAACAATCAAATCTAAGGAGACTGTGTGCCAAGGATATGGGGGTTGGCATGGGTTGTAGGAGACCTTTAGGAGCTTGCCTGTCCGATTTTCCCCGTGCACAAATTTCACAGCCTAACACATATTGACGAACGTCTCGGCACATGTATGGCCAGCAGAAACGACGTTTGAGTAATTCTTCGGTTTTCACAACACCTTTGTGGCCAGCCAGAGGGTTGTCGTGACATTCCTGCATTGCCTTCAGCTGAAGCTCCTTGGTGGGTAAATACAGGGTGGTACCTAAATAGGGGAGGCCATTGCGAATGAAACGTTGTGGATCTTCTGTGGCCCAGTTCTCCATTTCAAGGTCGGTCATCAAATTTCGAACGTGATGTTCAAAGGGTTCTAAGGAGATAGTTCCAATGAATTTTCCATCAGGTATGATTTGCTGGTTTTCAATGACTGAAGTTTGATTTTCTGTGTCGAGTCTAGAGAGGACATCAGCCTTTCCATTCTTGGATCCGGGACGAAAAGTGATAACAAAATCAAAGTCCACGAAGTAAAGAGACCAACGCAGCTGACGTGGTGTGAGAGTTCGAGCAGATCGCAAACATTTTAGGTTGCGGTGGTCCGTAAACACCGTTACGGTGTGTTTTGCCCCCATTAAGTAATGCCTCCAATCTTTGAAGGCATCTTTGATTGCCAGGAGTTCTTTTTCTGTAATCGTATAGTTGCATTCCGCAGGGTTGAGTTTGCGGGACCGATATGCCACCGGGTGTAACTGTCCCGTGTCCTTGTGCCTCTGAGAAAGTATCCCTCCGATGGCTAGGTCCGATGCGTCTGTCTCCAAATAAAAAGGCTCAGAGGGATCTGCATGAAGCAACACCGGTGCTGTGGTGAAACTGTCCTTCATCAACTGAAAAGCTTCTTCTGCTTCTTCTGACCATTGGAACGGAACTCCCTTCTTCAGAAGACGAGTCAGCGGAAGTATCTTATTGAAGAATCCATTAATGAATCGTCTGTAAAAATTAGAGAATCTGATAAAGCTTTGAACCTCTTTGATACTGGTAGGAGATTTCCAGTCTGTTATCGCCTTCACTTTTTGCTCATCCATTCGAACTCCTGCAGGTGATAACACAAAACCTAGGAATTCTACTGTATCTGTGTTGAAGAGGCATTTCTCCAATTTAACGTATAGAGAGTTCTCTCGTAGACGTTGTAAAACTGCTCTGACCTGGTCGTGATGTTCTTCAACCGTGTTGGAATAAATCAGGATGTCATCTATGTAGACTATAGCGCATCGGTCAATGAATTCACTTAAAACATCATTGCTAAAGTACTGGAAGGCCGCTGGTGCGTTACAGAGACCATATGGCATCACAAGATACTCATAAAGGCCAAATTTGGTCCTGAACGCAGTCTTCCACTCGTCGCCTTCCCGGAGTCTAATCAAGTGGTACGCTCCTCGTAGGTCTAGGCCAGTGTATATCTTTGCTTCCTTCACTTGATCAATTAGTACTGAAATGAGAGGCAATGGATAACGATTCTTCACAGTTATCCTGTTAATCGCTCTAAAGTCAATACAAGTCCTGAGATCTCCCCCTTTTTTCGTCACGAAAAAAAGTGGGGAAGAGACAGGGGACTGAGACGGTCGGATAAATCCGTTCTCCAGATTCTTAGCTAAGTATTCCTTCAAATGGATGTTTTCCTTCTCCGTTAATGCGTAAACTCTGCTGCATGGTAGATTAGCCCCTGGCTCTAGATCAATTTTGCAGTCATAGGGCCTGTGGGGGGGTAACGTCTCTGCCTTAATCTCATCAAAGACGTCTGCAAAGTCTTGGTATTCATCTGGTATCATGGTAGTTTGGATCACAAATACCAAACCTCCACCTTCACACAATTGGGTGGCAGCGCAGATTACAGAAGAATGTGTCTGGTCGTCAAAACAATTTTTGGTACAGTAGTCTGAATTTAATTGAATAGTTCGGGCTCCCCAATCAATTAACGGGTTGTGTTCCGTTAGCCATGGTAGACCTAGAATCAGTTGAAATTGGGGGGCGTCTATTAAATTAAATTGCAAGGTCTCTTGGTGTCCTTCGACAGTAGTCATGTGTACCAATTCAGTATGACTGGTTATGGGCCCTGAAGTTAAATCCGTACCATCCACCGCTCTGACCTTCTCACTTTTCTCCTTCTTGATAGCTTGTAAACCGATCAGGCTAGCAAATTTGTGGTCGCAGAAATTACCTGTTGCCCCAGAATCTACCATGACAATGATTCCTGTCAAAACCACATCTCTAAACCTTAAAGTCACAGTCATAACCAAATGGGGAGAGGAGACTTGTAGTGTGTTTGCCAATTGGTGATTTGTGGGAGTCGTTTTTCCATTCGCATCCACAGGTCCAACTCCCCTTACCTGTGGTGCCTCTAGTTTTCCTTCTTCTTAGCAGGCAACTTTGGTCTTTTTAAGCAATTCTTGACAAAATGTCCACTTCCTCCACAATATAGGCACAGTTTGTTCAGCCTTCTCTTTTCTTTTTCTTCTTTAGAGAGTGGACCTCTGACTACACCGATTTGCATGGGTTCAATTCCCGAAGAACTCTCTACTGTCCGTGTGGATTCTGTTTTGACACGGTCAAAACGAGGAACACTTGGTCTAAGCTCCTTCCGCCGTTCTCCTTTCCGCTCACTTTGCCGATAATCGATCTCTAAGGTTAAATCCACTAAGGCAGAGATATCGGTGGGTCGATTAGGGATTTGAGATAGAGCGTCCTTCAGTTCCTCTTGCAATCCTCTATAGAATACTGCTGCTCTTTTATCCTCGGGCCAGTTGGTCTCGACCACTAGTTTATTAAATTGGGCTAGGTAAGACACGAGTTCTCGGTTTCCTTGCTTTAACTCCAACAGTTCGTTGTCTGAAGCTTGAGATGCTGTTCTTCTATCAAAAATTCGGAGAAATTCCGTCTTGAAGTCATCTAAACTGTACAAAATTGGGTCATCCTTGGTTACTAGTGGCATGGACCAAGAGGCGGCGTCCCCACTAAGGTAGGACAAGATAAACGCCACTCGGGATTGAGCATCGGGGAAGATCGTTGGACGGCACATAAAATGCAGAGAGCATTGGGTCAAAAAAAATTGGGCTTTCTGCGAGTCTCCATTGAATCGCTCTGGAGGGGCAAGAGGAATTACTGGGGCTAATGAGTGGATTACTTGTGTGGGGGCAAAGGATGAAGTGCTGATGTTAGGACTCTGGGTTTCAAAGGATGTGGTGCTTGGCCTAGATCCCAAAGCTGGTGTTCCCGTTTTAAAGGTTATTATCTCCTGTCTTAGTATTTTATTTTCCTCTCTGACTGCCTCTAAGTCCCTTTGTATATTACTCAAAATCTCACCCACATTTTTTAAATCAAGTCCTTCTGCCATTCTGCTCAGGTGCTTGTACCAACGTGGGCACTTCACTCTGTCAGGGTCTAAATACTTATTGCTGTCTGAACCACACAGGAGCAGAATGACGCTAGGTCCCAATACCCTTCTCAGAACCAACCCTGCTAGGTCTTTTAGTATTCCATTGCAGGTAAGTTCTAAGGGGGAAAAGGGGTTGGGGACAGAGAAGAGACTGCTCCAATATTCTGCCTGTTCAGCTACGTCTTCTTCTTCTTCTTACTGGACTGTAACATTAACATGTAAAAACCTTTATTTACTGTGCCTTTTAACTTACTGTTTTTTCTATGGTGTATAAATAACTTATCTTACCAGAATGTTTACTGAAGCTTACTTCTCTTCTACTTCTCATGTATTGTTTGCTAGGTTGTATGAGAGGTCTTCACTCAGATCTCTTTCCTTTTCGTTCTCAGGTACAATCTGCACTTGATCCTGCTATTCCTTAATGTAAGAAAGATAAGGTAAGTATTTATTTCTGTATTCCTAATTTACATATTATTTGGGTTTCTCTTTCTTTCTATTAACTCACTGTTAAGAGACTGGAGTGGGCCTTGAACTGGGGTTTCTGGAGTAGGATGACTGGTTTTCTGTCTTTAATTAGTTTTTAAACAATGCTTCAGAACTTAGGTTAAATGTTAAAAGGAAGCGTTCGTTTTATTCAGGCCTTTGGTTTTATGTTTGCTGGAAGCACAATTTATTCTGCCATACGTGAGGAGAACATTACTGGAGTTCTTTAACTAGCCTTCACATTATTTATCTTCAAACCTAACACATGGCATGAGAAAAAAATATGCCGGGCTTTTGACCCTGACTTCACCTTTTAAATAATTCTCAGAAGAGTGAACAAGTTTCAGTCTAAGAAGACACTGCGTGTTGAAAGGTCACGCCTGCGTCTGACAGATTCAGGAACAGCTGAAAAAGACAGCTGATTCAAAAAGCTTTTTATTTAATCTTCTCCGCTAAGGAAAGCAATTACTGAAAAGTATTTCCAGTTTTCAAATGAAGGAAAATATATTCTGACTTCGTTTCCTTTTTCTCTTTAAATTGAAATTTACCTCTGACACGATAACCTTTTCTCACAGAATGTTTTATATTAGCTACATAGTTTAACACTAACCTGATTAGTGAGGGAATGTAGTTCCGACGAAGCTAACCCCGATTTTATCGCAACTACCCTAACTGACTTCCACGACACTGGGAAAACAGGTGCTCTTCAAATTATTTCTTCAGTGAAGTGCACAGTGGAATGTTGAAGCACACTTCACCAGATGTCATGAAACCTAAAAGACTAGACTGCTAACAGTGGTGTGCTGTCACAGTATGTGCATGTTGGCAGCCATCTTGGAGTTCCATCGGTGCCAACAAGCACTCCAGCTTGAGGGATTATCTGACTTTTGGTAAGTTTGTAGGGGGAAAATGGTAGCCAGCATAGAGTTAGAAGGAGGAAACCTCCCGTGAGTCCTGACACCAAGCCATTTTATTTATTTATTGTTATTAATTAAGGGAGGGGGCCGCATGTCTCCCCTCCTGGACAATTTCAGTCCCGGGTCCCAATCCCCCAGGGCCCGGCCTCTATTCTAGGTGCCCTAGTCCCACCAAGGGAACCAAGTTACCTTCTTTGGGGACCGTGGGGGAGTCTCAAGGCCACCACGGTCCCTGCTCGCTCCCTGCCTCCTGCGAGAGCCTGCATTGCTTTCACAGAGAGGAGCTGCGAAACATGCAGCTCCCTCTTTGTGAAAATATTTCTGCTCTGCTTCCAGCAAACAAAAGCATATTTAACTCTCTTGTTTGCTGGAAGTGGAGCGTTTGCTGTGGTTTGGTGGGAGTGGTAAAGCTCCCACCAATCGGCAGCAAACAGCTATGTCCCAGGGGTGGGCACCCTGGCAAATAGCAGGAGCTGGCCCTCGGGTGGTAGCTGTTCCCAGGGCCATTATTGGTTCCAGGAGAGGGGCACGTGGCCCCCTTCCTTTCTCGGATTTTGACCAGGGGAGGTAGTGGTCCCTGGGTCTGCAGGGGGACATGCCTCCCCTTGCATTTAATATAAACAAATGCCCCGGGGAGGTGGTGGCCCCCAGGGCTGTGGTGAGTCCATGTGGCCCCCCGCATTCATTGAAATTAAATCCCTCGGGAAGTGGTGGCCCCCAGGGCTGCAGGGGGTGTTCGCACAGCCCGCCGCACTATTTCAGGAATAGACCTGGGGAAGTAGCAGTCCCCGGGGCTGGGGATGCGAGAGGCCCCCCATTTAAAAATTAAATAAGTCCCTTGGAGGTGTCGAATCCCGGGACAGCAGGGGAGGCCTTGCCGGCCTCCTCTGCATTCATTTATAAACAACTCCCGGGAAAGTGGTGGTAGCCTGGCCATTAATAAGCCCCAAATGCCCCTCCTTTTTTATTAAAATGCCCCTGGGGCCTATTAGTAACGAAGCACGGAAGCCCGCGCTTCATTTAAAAAAAAAAAAAAGATTTGGTGGATTCACTTAGGTCCAAGGACATCCTTGAGGGCCAACTACCCCTCCTATTACCTCCAGTAAATCCCACACAGTGGAATTGCTAAGAGGTCTTCGGAAGCTACACCCCCTTTCTTCACTACTCCTGTAAGTCCTACACAGCGGGGTTCCTGAGAGCTGGTCAGGGGCCCAGCCCCCTTTCTCTACCACTCTGCAAATGCTACTTCTATTTGAAAAACCATAGAAATTCACTGAAAAAAACAAAGGTTACAGGGACGTTATAGTTAGGAATTAGCATTTAAAAAACAGTAGAAATTCACTGAAAAAAACAAAGGTTAAAGGGACGTTATAGTTAACAAATAGAATTTAAAAAACCTTCAAAATTCACTGAAAAAACCAAAGGTTACAGGGAAGTTAGAGTTAGGGTCAGATTTCACTTGTACAAATTTAGCAGTTATAGTTATCTGAGCTAACTATAACTTACGCTCCCGCAATGCACTGCTTATGACCTCACATATGACATTACTGATGACATCCCTGAGGACATCATCCAAAGAACCACTCACCCACCTACTCACACCAAAACTTGAGCAACTGCTACGGCGGACTATAGATGCTGCACTTCACTCTCTGTTTCCTTTTGATCAATTCATATGTGCATCACAATTCCTGTACCTGCCATCGTTCGGTACAACTGCTACGCAGAATAGAAACTTGTACTTGATTTGGAATGGTGCACCAATAACCTTCTTATCCAACAATGAATAAAGAAAATGGTCGTAAGGATAGGTGTTCCTTTTTATTTTTCAATTCCATACAAAACATTCAGCCAACGCGTTTCGTTCAGTTGGATAACTTGAACTACATCAGGGCTATATTCATAATAGAATGCATGGGGGGCTCCGTCCCCCCTTGCAGCCCCGGGGACCGCCACCTCCTGGGGTTGATACATTAAAATGCAGGGGCCACGCACCCGCCACTGCCCCAGGGACCACCACCTCCACAGGGCTAGATTTCAACATGCGTGGGAGGCTCCAGCCCCCTACGCAGTCCCTGGGACCGCCACCTCCCCGGGGCTGATGTATTGTGATGCGGGGGCACGCAGGGCACAAAATAAATAAATACGGGGTCCATTGACTACAACCTCCCTGGGGCTACAAAGTTGATGGAGGGGGCCGTGTGGCCCCGCTCCAGGACCCCTCCATGGCCCTGGGGCAGCAACCTCCCAGGGCCGGCTCCAGCAATGTACCGGGGTGCCCACCCCAGGACATTGCAGTTTGCTATGGTAAGCCATAGCAAACTCTGCTTCGCTTCATCGAAGCGAAACCATGAAAAATGCTCTAGCTTCCATGAAGCAGAGCAGAATTGCTTTTGGGCAGAGGGAGCTGCATCTTTGCAGCTCCCTCTGCGAAAAAGCAATGCCGGCTCCCGCAGGAAGTGTGGGGCTGACCTGGACCGCGGGGGCCGTGAGGCTCCCCCCGTGGTCCCCAACAACGTGGCCATGTCCCTGGGGATGGGACACTTGGGGCAATATTGGCCTGGGTAGGGGGCTGCGCAGGCCCCCCTACCCATTTAAAAAAAAAAGTTACAGCCTGGCCCCATGGATGGGGTCCCCGGGGCTGAATTTTGGCCTCAGGAGGGGGGCCACGCAGCCCCGTCCTTTCTTTTTAATTTGTTTTTAAAAGGAGGGCTAGTTGGCCCCCAGGGACCCTCAAGAGGCAAAGGGGACTTTATCCCCCAAATAGTAGTGTGCCAGGATGTGCGCTTGTAGAGTGGTGGAGAAAGGGGCATGGCCTGCAACCACCTCTCAGCAATCCCACTGTGTGGGGCTTACTGGAGGTAACAGGTGGGCTGGTTGGCCCCTTAGGACCATCAGCAGTGAAGGGGACTTCATTCCCCAACCAAGAGCATGCCAGGAGGCGCGTTTGCAGAGTGGTGGAGAAAGGGGGCATGGCTTGTTATCAGAACTCAGCAATCCTGCTGTGTGGGACTTACTGGAGGTAATAGGAGGGTAGTTGGCCCCCAAGGACATCCTTGGGGGCCAACTACCCCTCCTGTTACCTCCAGTAAGTCCCACACAGTGGGATTGCTAAGAGGTCTTCGGAGGCCATGCCCCCCTTTTTCCACCACTCTGCAAATGTGCTTCCTGGTGCTCTACTGGTTGGGGGATGAAGTCCACTTTAGTTCTGAGGGACCTTGGGGGCCAAGAAGCCTTCCTGGTACCTCCTGTAAGTCCTACGCAGCAGAATTGCAGAGATCTGGTTGGAGGCCCAGCCCCTTTTCTCCACCACTCTGCAAACATGACTGCTAGTTAAAAATCCTTAGAAATAAACAAAAAAAACAGCGGTTACAGGGATGTTTTAGTTAGCAAATAGAATTTTAAAAACCTTAGAAATTCACTAACAAAACCAAAGGTTACACAGATGTTATAGTTAGAAATTAGCATTTAAAAAACCTAAGAAATTCACTAAAGAAACCAAAGGTTACAACGATGTTATAGTTAGCAAATAGAATTTTAAAAACCTTAGAAATTCACTAAAAAACAAGGCTACACGGATGTTATAGTTAGCTAACAAAATGTAAAAAACCCTAGAAATTCACAAAAAAAACAAAGGTTACAGGGACGTTATAGTTAGCTGATTTAACTATAACTTGTGCCCCCACAATGCACTGCTTATGACCTCACATATTACATCACTCATGACATTGTCAGTGACATCACTGATAACATCACTGATGGCATTTCAAATGACCTCACTGCAACTATCTATGCATGGGGGAGCAGTATGTGTTTTGTTTACCTGATGCAGGAGTGCAGGCAGAGAAACAGAAAACAAGTATGCTCCCAGCTGGCTGGAGCTTTTTTAAATCTCCCACCAGCTGAGAACAGGCTCCCATGTTTACTCCCGTTTGTTGGGATATTTAAAAATGCTTCCATCAGATGAGAGCAAACATATGGTTGCCTGTCTATGGACATGGAAACTACTGTGTCCCGGCAGTGAGCTCTCGGGGGGTGGGGGTTTAATGAAACAAGCATGGAGCCCATTGTCCTTTAAAAACCAAAATCTGTGGATTCATAGGTTCACTGAGAAATCGTGGCAAACGTTTCCCAAAATTTTTTTGGGCCCCAGGTGGAGTCCCTCTGCCACCCCACCACCAGGCCTAGGGAATCAGGTATCTGTACTCTGCTGCCTATGTCTTTTAATTGCTTTTTTCGTAGGACTCATGACTTGGACCACATCAACCAGGACATCAACCAGATCCTCTGTGGCATGAAATATGTAAATTTTTGGACCCTTAATTGCTCAAAAACTACTGAATGGATTTACACCAAATAACAGAAAGCATTCTTTCTGGACCACGATCTAGCTTTCTTCCAAATTTGGTATGATTCCATTTAGTGGTTTGGGAAGTAGCTGTGTCTAAAGTTCCTATGGATCGCCTCTGCCTCACCCCATTGATGCATCACCTCGAAACTGCCATGCATAAACTCGTCAAAAAGTAATTGTTTTTGGAAAGTTTCATGGAGATTCATCAAGCGGCACCAAAGTAATTAGCAAAAGAAAAAATGTGTTTCCTATGGATTGGAAACACGATCCTAACTATAACTATCTTAACACACAAACACACACACACATGCACACACCCGCACACACACACACATATAACTTAACTTCACAGCTCTAAATCATGGCCCACCCACAACCTGAACATTCACAGCTAAATGGGAGCCACTCTTGTCACACTATGCACTAAGAATAAGTAATATGCTGCCTGAAAAAACAAATTACAGTAACTCACCATCCTGGCAAAAGCAAATACTCCTAGGGAATGTGAGAGTAAGTAAAAGGTGAAAATTAAACTGGAACAATATCGCTGCTCTCAGGCAGAGAGGATGGGCCTGTTTTTACTGGCTGTCACCGGTGGTGGAGTCCAAGAGGGTCAGAGGCCAAGGACATTTATTGAAGGGGCACCGGCCCCATCAGCCTAACCCATCCCACACCTGCCCACCGATGTTATTATAACTATTGCAGCAAACATCTCTTTCCAGTGTCATTCACCAGACTGCATCTTTCATGGTTTTGGAAATGTGGCTTAGGGCCTGATTTTGAGTTTGGCGGAAACGCGACCACAGTTGAAATGGCATAGGAATCACCGCCACCGAGTTGACGGTCTGACCGCCCTTTTACAATGCAGGCAATCCCATAGACGAAAGACTGGCATGGTACAGCTACCACTGCCAGTAAAGCTCCCCCGTGTCTGTGGTGTGATAGGCCAATGCGTCTGTCGGATGGCAGACTGCCAGTTGCCCTGCCAGCCCAATCACTATGTGTCTTACCACCGATGTGACTGTGGATGTTAAGCCTCCACACTAAAGCTTGTGGAAAAGAAAGCATATAAGGCACAAAATCAGCTTTACTCACCTTCACACATTCTGTACCACCATGAAGCCAGCCCTCAACGTCCTGCCGCTGCTGCGCGATGATGATCAACCCCGTCATGGACGCATGGTAAGCCATATACCTACCTGTTCCCATTGTCTTCTCAGCAAATAGTTAGTCTGGCATGGAAATGCGAAGGTGTATGTGGGTCCCTGGCCCAAACATGTCATGTGGGCACCTATCTTCCAATAAATTGGAATGAATGCTCCAACCACTGCTCCATGATGCCCTCTTTGGGCAAGTCACTGATACTGCACATGCCCATGTCACCAAACGGAACATGTGTATAAAATTAAGAATCAGGGACACTGATGTGTGCATTGATTGGTGTGGCATAACAGCACCTCCCCATCAATATCCCAGCTATTCATCTCCATGAAACCCTCACATTTACCGCTTGCTAGGTCCTGCTGTCATATCAAAGAGACTTCTGGATGGATGTGTCATGAAACATGAACACATCCTCTCTGCTAAATATCTGTATTACACTCTCACACATCACCCACATAAAAAGGTAAATGTGATGTCAATGGAATGTCAAATAATCAGTGTGACAACATACAAAGGTCACACTGTAAACACACTCTGCAGAATAGGCTTGCCTCTGCCAGGGGGACCCCTGAAAGGATGGGCCCTTTGACCCCAGTCCACTTTCCACATGCCTCACAACCTCTATGTGCACAGGATCTGTGACTTGAAGTATATCCGGGACAGTGCCATGCATATGTGGGAAATGTGTACGTTCAAGTCAGGAAAGCACACACATCAGTAACACCATTTGTCACACACCTATACAAAGTAGGTAAAAGCTAATCACACTGAAAAGGACACATGTCAATAAAAAAGTACAAAAAGGTATGACTATCCACCACCCTCCATGTGTGGATAAACAAATAACTAACTTGCACACATCAAACACATATCCAATCTACACCATAGTGAAGACTGTAAGCTAAATAATGTTCACATTGCCCAAGACAACTAGAAGTACCTACCATATGATAACCCACCTAATGCAATGTCAGCCCTATTTGGAATTCATCTCACATATACATTGTTGGTACAGTTATCCTTCTCCTGTGTAACACCAGCACTGGTTCCAATGTCAGATTATACAATCCCCTTCAAATGGATCAGTAAGTAGGGTGAAACAAACACAACTGT
This sequence comes from Calotriton arnoldi, assembly GCA_963921515.1. Classification (NCBI taxonomy): domain Eukaryota; kingdom Metazoa; phylum Chordata; class Amphibia; order Caudata; family Salamandridae; genus Calotriton; species Calotriton arnoldi. The sequence continues at coordinate 112,232 of CAWUFW010011213.1, read as the reverse complement.
AGTCACACATCACAAAGTACACATTAATATCAAATAGTTATGAAAGTAATGGCAGGAGTAATGTGTTTTGAACCAAACAAAAGTTTTATTGCTCCAAAATAACATCATGGATTTAACCAAAGGCCAATGGCCAGTCCATGTCCACATTCAGTGGTCCAGCACAGTGTCGTGCCACTAAACTTGCCCTTCAAGACACTGCCAGGGAACCTCCTAACAAAGGGGCATCAATCGGGCATATCAGGCTCCTCGATGATCCTATTTGGGAGGGGAATGTTTGGGTTTGAAAGGGGTAACCTGGGATTGTGAAAGTTGGACTTTGGAAGAGGAAGGGGTAGACTGACGTTTAGGAGGGGGGTTGGGGTTGGAAGAGGTGGAATGACGTTTGGAAGGGGTACTCTGGGAAGTGGAAGAGGCGGATGGGTCAGGAATAGGGGTGGATTTGTAGGTAAAAGTGGTGGTCTTGACTGTGGTAGGAGGAGGAAGCTTCCTTGAAGGGGTAGTAGGAGGTTTGGCAGCAGTGAGGGCAAAGGAAGGGTCTACTGTAGGGAACTTGGGAGGGGGTGTGGGAAGGAGTGGGCACTTGGAGGGAGAGGAAGTGACTTTGAGTGATGTGCTTGAGTCTGTTGCAGGTGCAGGTGCAGGTGTATGTGTGTCAGGTATATGTGCTGCTAGTATGGGTGTGTCTAGTTTATGTCGTGTATGTTAGGTGCTTGATTGATTGCGTCGGAGTTTTTAAGGACTGCAGAGTGTGGGTGCTGTGTCCATGAATGTTGCTGCAGTGGAAGTGCTGGGTATGGGTGTCGGGAATGGTGATGTGCTGACTGTGGGTGTGTCTATGGATGTGCTGGTGGGTGTGCATGTGGGTATGGGTGTGTATATGGAGGGTGGGGGTATGATGTTGGGTGCGTGGTGTGTGCATGCGTGTGTGGTATTCTCTGTCCTGTGTGGGGATGTGATGGGTGAGTGGTGGGAATATATGGCTGTTGTGTTGTCAGCGGTGTTTGCAATGGTGGTAGGGTGCCTGTGAGTGTGGGGGTAGGTACGGTGTCTGTATGTTTGGATGCGTATTTGCCTTCTTTTCTGTTTGTGCTTGTGTGTGGATGTGCTGTTGGGAGACATTGTTTACTTTGCATGCGTTACATCGCATGCCATTACAAAGCGGTTGTTACAACAACCGTGCTGTTACATCGCATACGATTACATCGCAAGTCGTTACAACGACTTGCTGTAGGGGGCAGAAGGTGTTGGATTTACAATCCAACACCTTCCCTGCTGTTGCACAAACTGGAGTGGGAATAGTAAATTATACTATTCCCAAGTCCAGCGCGCCCCCTTCAGCAAGTCGTTGCAACGACTTGCGATGTAATCGTACGCGATGTAACAACGCGGTTGTTTTAACAACCGCGTTGTAATGGCATGCGATGTAACGCATGCGTTATAATGACATAGATTCGTGCTGTTTGGGTCTGTATGGGTGGGTGCGTGCAAGTGTGTGCATGTGCTTTGGACATGTTTGGGAATAGGGTATTGGGATGGGTAAGAGGCATGGGGATGGACACAAGGTTGGGGGGATGGGAGGCAGATGTCAGTGAGGATGCCAGAGCCTTAAAAGATCTCTTTAGGGCAGACATGGCATCTTGAATGCCTTCCAGGTAGGCTACCATCTGCTGCAGATGGCTGCCTTGCACATGGATGGCATTCAGCAGCGCAGTCTGGCCCACAGAGATGTTCCGCAAGAGGTCAATAGCCTTCTCACTGAGTGCAGCAGGGGTGACAGGGGCAGAGGGTGAGGTTCCTGCAGTGAAGGAGGCAGGCTACCTCTTAAGGTACTGGGCATGGCCAACTCCGTAGGGAGCATCTGAGAGGGTGGAACTGGAACGTGGGGTGGTGGACAAAGAAAATGGTGGTAGATTGTGGGGTCTGCCACCACCCGGGTGTGTCCACTGGAGGATAACTCTGATGACTCAGATGGACTTTAGCTGGCTTCCTCCGTGGCACTCCACGAACGCTCTCACCCACTGGGTCCTCCTGTGTCAGAAGTACCAGAACCACTGTGGCCAGCTGCTTCTTCGCCGATGTTGGACCTTTCTCCTTCGCTTGCCTGAGATAATCCTGCAATGGAAATATAAATCAGTCTATTGCCTTTGCAGTAATGTACCTGACCATGAGATGTTAACACTAAACATTTCAAAGATGCAGAGATTACACCAGCTCAAAGTTTCAAAACATTGGCTCCAACGATAGCCTGAAGACATGAATGCATGGTACACCACCTGTAAACAGTTGTTCACAGTGATGTCATGACCCCACACAGCTACAATGCCATGATTGAAGTTTACTCCATGTCATCCAGATGTACCTGCTGGTATTGGTCCCCACATTCTACACTTTGGCCCATTTGGGTGATAAATGAACAAATGCCCACAGCATAAGTTGTCCCATTGACTTAAGGACATCCCCATTCCATCTTTGGAGTGTCTGACTACTCCAGTCATACTTACCGTTTGCCAAAGGCAATTTACCATTCTATCTGTGACATCAACATGTAGTGTAAGTTTGTTCCCAGGGTGTTAGCATACTACAGTACCTATCATGTCGTTCACATCTTCATTTGGACATTCCCATAGAAGTATGAGTAATGGATCAGGGTATGTGTCACCCACTCACCAATGTGTACACAGTCCTGGCTGTGGTAAAACATTTACTGCTCTATTAACACACAAGATAATCTCAGTGGCCTACACACATTTGTCTGATTAACTCAGACCTCAACCTAAGCATGCAGTTAAATCATGTGGGACACAGGATTGCTGATGACAACTGCAAGAACACGTTCACAGGCCAACATGGGGGCCCTATTACTGATTGCACCAGTGATGTAGGAACACTTATGTTACCATACATACCCAACTTACTCTACTCCACTATATTGTATACCACTGTATGTCTGAACAGTTAACACCACTAAACTCAACGTTGTTACACCAAACACTACTAAATTTTATGGTGCTCAACTATATCGCACTACAATTTATGCTACTCCACTATGTGCTATTGCACTGTACCGTATTACACTGTACCCTAGTGTAGTCTACACTGTACCCCAATAAATATTCTAAACTTCCTTCATGTCTCCTGGCTATCTTATTGTGGACGAGTACGAGTAAGAGAGGGAAAGGGTGTGTCCTGTTACCGCTATTCCTAAGAGGGTCAAGAGTGTTGTGCTCTGGTGTGTCAATTCACTTGCTACTCTGGTAAGGTTAGGAGGGTGAGTGAGGCACTATAGCTAGTTGAACTTGGACCCATAGGCACTGAGGTGGTATGGTGACTCAATCTCCACATTCTGATGTTCTATGGTTCCAAGCATAGTTCTGTTCTAAGAGCAGAATCCCTGCAAGAGATCAAGAGCGTTATGGGTGGGCCTCAAGAGGGGAATTGTGGGGATGGAGAAGTTTCTGTTACTAGCAGACTCCATGAGGCCACATAAAATCTGTATGAAATTGTGATGGCCTTACAAGAGGAAATAGTGCGTCTAAAATCTGTGGTCATTCCATTGTGTCCTAACTAAATTCTTCAACTCAGTTGTTAGCTGAAGCGATTAGAAAACAGGGTCATGTTGCCACCTCATCCTCCTCACCAGCATCTGCCCCATCCTTGTCTTTATAATCCTAGGTTTCAGTTAATGGGAGTTAAACAGAAGCCTGCACTAACCCTCTTTCCAAACCACCTACAAGATCCAAGGGAGGTCCTATAGAAGCACATGAGATAAACGCCTCTAATGGCTGCCCCCCAAGGCAAGATGTTTTAGATCTCCTCGCTGGTTGTACCGCATATGTGGCAGTGTTAGTAACCTTGTCTCCAATAGCGCCACACGCTGCAGAAGGGTTTCAAGAATTAAGAAACAAGGTAGCGCATTGGATATCTAGAACAGTAGGGGCGAAGGTTAATATTCATACCCAGATAATCATGACCCGTTAAGTAGGATGGGTGAGTCGGAGCCCTAAAACAGTAAGGGGCACTGTATAGCAGTGGTTCCCAAACTTTTCACTCCTGAGGACCCCATTGAGTCACTACTGGAAGCCGGGGACCCCCAAGCAATTTGTAGGATTTAAATGTCAAACATTAAAACTGTAATTCGAAAAAATAAACACACACGTGTGCACATCAAACAAAGACTAGACTTGAATTACGAACGATTTTAGTATTTTTATATTAAAAATATTTGCAAAAATCGAAAAATCTTAATGGGAAGGTTGGTGCTGCATCTTGCGACTAACTTATCATTGTTTGGTTTTATTTCGCTGTCCGAGGCTCCTACTCCTGCCAATGGCTGGACTGGGAACCCAAAGCAACCCTGGCAAATGTTGTCACACCAGTCCCTGTACAGTGCACACCAAGTGCAGTGAGTGAGCCTGACCACTACAAAGGGGGCTTTGAGGGGCTCTCCCCAAAGAAAACTTGGGGGGGAAATGGTGTATTTTACAACACATTTGTCATTATATATTGAATTGTATTAGCTTTTAAAGCATAGTAAATAATGACCTGACTATGCACCAGGATACAACAATCTTTTGGCAATCTTCAATGATTCCCTCACTACTACCCTCCAACAGTGCCTCTCATCTCTCCATAGCCCCACTGTCACATGTATTTAATTTATTTGATAGCACCTCTCATACCATTGTAGGGTGTCAGAGCACTTTACATCACACACATACAGAGACAATGAATCATACATGTGTAAATAAGTGAATAGAAAATGTTACATTAGGCAAAGGGGACTACAAGGTGTAGGATTCACATGTTATCCATACGGGTAGGCATTTTCTAAGAGTGCTTGGTCTGGAGAAGCACAAACTCAGGATTCAGAACATAACACAGGGGTTAGCGTTGACTTTAATAATAAGGATTTATTTCTACCCAAACAAACCTTTTTAGCAGCATCAGAATAATAAAAGACCGGGAAAAAGCATAACTTACTAACTTGTATCATGCAGTTTGCATGCAGCTCTTTGATGGCAATTCATAGCTCACTGTGCTAGATTACGATTGGAACTTGGGAACTGCACAATAACAAAAGAATCTCTATGGCAAAAGCAGGAACCCTCTGAGCTATGCACAAAACAAAATACTGCTTTTTAAAAAATGCATTGTAGACATTCTTCGCAGCAGGCATATTAACCATCTGCGCTTCCTTAGATGAGTCAATGCTGTCACTGGACAAAACCCCCATCTCTCTTCAGCAGGTACATTAATCACCGGAGTTATCTTGACACTTTTATTGCTGCCCAAAAACTGCTGTTTATACAGGGAACTTTGCAGTGCTTTTAAAACTGCTGCCTGCGGACCCCCTGGGAATGTGTCACGGACCCCTGGGGGTCCGCGGACCCCAGTTTGGGAACCACTGCTGTATAGTATTTAATTTTAACAATAGTAGGGCAGCAGCAAGAATTCTTGCTTCTTCTCAGGGCATTCCAAATCAAGGGATAAGCCTGTGCCCCCTGGGGTTTTTTTACAGACCAGGAAGGGAGATGAAGAGTGCCCCATTGGCGCCCTGAGCATTTAATAATTCTCAAAATGGCTCAAGTAGGGAAGACTAGGGGCATCGCACTCACCCTATTGGCCCAGGTCAAGATAGGTATAGTAACCCTCGGGACAGGATATCGCATAATGTGATGATACCTTATAGCGCTTCTGCTGGGGACTTTTTTGCTCCATTTACAATTGCAAACAGATTTGGGTCTTTGGGCGCTCTGGAGGGAGTGGATTGACTGCCCAATCGACAATTCGGCACTGTGATTCCAACTGAAGTTCCTGGGAAAGAAGGCGATCTATTAGAACTCGAGCAAGGAGAGCAACTAAGGATCTTATCTTCGAATCTAGCAGGGCTGGACGCCAAGAAAACTTACCTAACTGGTTGGATTTTATTAAATCCTTCCATGTCCTGGCCTTTCAGGAAACTTGGTCCCTTACTGGTTCCTCTTTTCTATCAAACTTTGTTAATTTTTTCTGGCCTGCACTACCTTCGACTTCTGGGCATGCTAAGGCGGCGCTCTGCATTTTGTTCTCCCTAGCACTAAAGTGTGTGGCTACTAAAGTAGAAACATATTGCAGATATGTAGGGGAGGTCTTATTAACATTTCAGGATAGCTCACTGATGTTAATAGTAAATGTGTACAACCCGTATGGTAACCTGACTCACTTGGATATTTTTGTTCATCAAGAAGCTACAGTTTAGAGACTCAAGAATTCTCTACAAGTTAGGGATACAGTCCTAGTTGCTAAATTCGCAATAGTGATGATGGGTGATTTTAACATCCACCCTTGCCCTGGACCTTGTTTCTTGTTACAAGATCCTTTGGGGGAGGAAACTTCCCCGCTTCCTCATTTTGAACATACTGGTCAAGGGGAGCACTCGCAGAACCTGGTTATTCCCAATGTTCAGGCTGTTCTGGCGGTGGTTTACTTTGTCAAATGTGTGGCATGGAGCGATCATAATGCTGTAGCGCTGGTGCTTTTCCAACAGAATCATTCACTGCATCATCTACAGATCTAGAACCACTGGCTGTTTCTGACCTAGGAAGGGGGATAAGGTGGGCGAAAATTGTTCCAGAGGATTTGTTTTGGTTTACTTTTTAAGAATTTTAGTCTCGAAGTGGCGAATTGCCTCAATCCCAACCTATTCCCCAAAGATATTAGTTTTGATTTTTCTGATCTCTGTGCCGGTGTCAAATCAGACCTAACAGCGGCTGGCACAGGACGTTCTGCCTCTAATAAACCCTGGTGGTTTAATAGTGATTTTCCTAAGGTACGGGGGGGCTTTGAAGGCAGCTCTTAAGTTGCGTTCAAAAGATAGGGATGAGATACATTGCCTAAGATATTTATATAAGAAGGCTTTAAAAGAAAGAAAGGAGTCTCTTAAGACTGATATTTGGGATGAGTTGGTGCAAGTAAGTAACGATACAGTGGCATTTTGGAAAATTCAAAACCACCCTTTTCTAGCAGTGGATTCTTTACCTGGTCTGGCCCCAGTTATAACAAAAGGCCAATGGTATGCTCATTTTCCATCAATCTATCTACTAGATGATCATCAGGGCCAGCCAATACTTAATGGCAGTCCTGTGGATGTTAGCGCTTCTGGTCTTTCCTTCTCCATTCCAGAAGTTATTGGAGCTATTAGTCGCCTGTCAAGGCATAAGGCTCCCGGTCCACATGGTGTCCCGATAGATCTATTCAAGGGAGATTTCACTATCTGGGCTCCCTTATTGACAAATATTTAAAATGCTGCAGTTGCCGGTGGTCCATTGTCATCTTGATCACAATCCATCATAGTCCGGGTGTTTAAGAAAGGGGAGCGAGGGGACCCGAAATGTTATTGACCAATTTCTCTCTTAGACACCACATTGAAAGTTTTGGGCCAGGCTGATTGGACTGGGTGGTGGAGAAGAATATTATCTCCAACTGGCAGTACAGGTTCAGACCAGGGTTAAGTACTACGGTTAAATGTCTGAATCTTCACTTATTGATTCAGAAATATGCCGTGGCCAAGAAAGGGACAGTGTTTTTAGGATTTTGGGATGTCTTGACAGCTTTTGAACGAAACTGTGGTCACTCTTATTATCTCTGGGGGTGGAGCCAGTATTAGTTTCTTTTTGGCGGCTCTTCATAATGATGTCAGGCTCCTCCAGATTTACAAGTGAGGGCGCTCATGATCCAGATTTCCTCAGGAGGCTCTTGGGGGTTCCCCCGGGTACATGCACATTTTGGGTACATGAGGAACTTGGCAAGTGTTACATCTCAGACCTGCTCAAACTTAGGCCTTTATTAAGCTGGATTTTTATCTTTCTTAAGAACAAGCCTATCCTAAATAGGTTGATTGTTCAGGACTGTCCTCCCCTTGATAACCACATGGTCATCCCATGGCTGAATTATATAAAGTCTGCATTTTCAACCTTGGGTCATCCTAGTCCATTTACACACCCAGAAGGAATTACTAAAAATGACTATCAATGGGTTAAACAAAATTTCTTAATGCAACTAAGGGTTAATCGTGAGAAAATTAAATTTTGCAAACCATCAGTGCAGGCTTACTTCTTGACGCAGACAGTTAGCTCCTCGGAACCACATTTAACCTAGGTGAATAACATTTATCATCTACATCTTTTATCTACATTTAGGATGAATGTGTTTCTTCCATTGCTTAGTTTTCCCACAGGATGGCTGGCAGGTGGCCGTTTAGGCCCCTGTGGGTGTGATGGTTCCTCAGAGCAGACTCTGTTGCATGTTGTAATGTTTTGTAATCACTACTCTCTACCAAGGAAAATGTTTCCTATCCCGATCCTGAAGGAGGCCAAATTTAGTCAAGTGAGGTTGGTCATGCTCTACCTTGCTATGTTTGGAGATGTTCGTACATGTGAATTAAATGCATGGGGTAATTTTTAAGCCGTGTGGTAAAGATACGAGGTGCATGGCCATGATGCATTTTACTGAAATATTTAGAATTACCTGCTGTCTGCGGACAGTCAGTAAAGTTTCTATTTATTATGCATTGTAAAATTGTAGTTGAGGGTGGTCCAATTAATTTTTATGTATTTTGCATAATGAGTCCTGTTTTTATGCATATATTTTTATTGTATGACCATCATGCTTTATATATTTTACGGTTAACTATTTAACTGAATAAAGAAATGTATCGATCTACCTGCTACCGTTGTGGTATTTTTATAATCCAGGCTTTGTTGGGAGGTACACTAGGATAACCCTGGGCATAAAACTCGCTCCGCTCGTGGATTTTGCGGAGTTTTGGCAGCTCCATGTTCCGCGTAGAACTAGGAGCTGCCGAAAAACTCTGCAATGGAGCAGAGGTTTTTTTTGTTCGCGGCCCGAAATGCGTTTTTGCGCATGCAGGAGTGACATACCGGGTGCCTGCGATCCCTGACAAGATTTCCCGAGCCATTCACGAGCACAACGAGATTTGCTAGGTGGCCGCAAGGTCCCGCAAGAGTTTGCACACGCAAACACGTCATTCGGACGTGCCATCGGACTTCCGGAGGACGTTTTGTGAAGGACGCGATCCCGAACACGCAGAATATACAGCGACTGCAATCTGGAGAAGGTTCTCTCCTGAGCAGCAGCAAAACTTTCTTGAAATGACAGTGTGGAGTAAAAAAAACTCCTAAAATTGACATTTGGCTGTACTTTTTTGTGCAAGGAGTCCTTTTTCTTTTTTTACTTTTTTTAAAGAGGAAGGAAATGTCCCAGTGTCTCCAACTTCCTGTTCCTGTCCAGCAGGCTCCTCCCAGTGCTTTGTCCATCTCCTGGTCACTTTTCATTTGGATTTGGAGCTGGAAGGATCACTCTTTGTGTCTGCTGCATCATATATCATTGGATTTGAGGACTTTTGAATTTGAGATTTCACAAGTAAGTTGGAAAATTGGTGTTGTTTGTTTGATTGGGCCATGCACCTAGATTTATTTGTACTTTTCATTGTTGTTTTTAAATTTATTGTGGTGGGTGGCCTATAGTTTCAGTAGGGGCCTAGTTGTTTCTTTGTAAGTAATATTTCTTCTTTTATAAAGGAAACATGTTGCACAGTTCACTACATTTTCTCCAAGTTTTGTATTTATTTAATTCACTTTGTAGCCCAGTAGTATGCCAAAAGGCCTTTCAGCCAGTAGGCTCTGAGCTACTCATGGGTGCATGAAACAACTGTTTCTGTAGTGTCTGTTTAATTTAAACATCCTTTAGGGCATGGATGGCATTGGGTTGAAATACAAAATGTGTTTTTTGGGTATATTTCAGTTTTTTTTCATGTGCCTTTGTTGGATGTGTTTGGTTGTAATAACTTGCAAACCTTTTTTTAGCCCTAAGGATTTTCGTTTTTGGCATTGTTGCATTAAAGATGCATTGTTAGCATCCCTCCTTTGTCTGGCCAGTGTGTTTGTTTGTAATAGTGGGCCATCATTTGCTTTAGCTGAGCCTCCCCATGTGGCCTGGGGCCATTTTGTAAAGTCTGTGTCCATATAGGCCTGCTTGAGTTCATTGTTTTCCCTGGCCTCCTGCTTGTTGTTGTTGTTGTGACTTGTGACCATGTGGCTGGTGGCCATTTTGTGGAGGCAGTTAGTGTGCTTTTGCCATAGGCCTGCATGTCTTTCCTTTGTTCCTCTTGGCGTATTGCTTCTTGTTGTGGTAGCCTGGCCATGTGGCTGGTGGCCATTTTGTGAAGGCAGCCAGTGTGCTTTTGCCATAGTCCTGCATTGTCTGTTTTCCCTTTGTAGGCTTATTGCTTGTTGTTGTGGCCTGGCCGTGTGGTTGGGGGTCATTTTGTGAAGGCAGCCAGCGTGCTTCTGCCATAGGCCTGCATGCCTTCTTTGTGGTGGCCATGTCTTCTTGCTGGTTGTTGTTTTGCATGCAATTTTTTCTTCTTTTATTCAGCAAAAAATGTAGCACAGTTCACTTCATTTTCTCCATGTTTTTAAATAAATTAGCAATATTGATTTGAATTGATTCACTATGTGGCCTAGTCTGCCAATGGGTTTTCCAACTAATACTAGGCCCAGATATACTCATGGGTGCATGAAACTGTTTCTGTGGTGTCTGTTGCATTTAAACATCATTCAGGGCATGGATGGCATTGGATTAAAAATACAAAATGTTTTTTTTGGTGGTATTTATTTCACCAAGTTTTTTTCATGTGTGTTGTTAACCCCTTCGGTGCTTATGACGAGCTGGACTCGTCATGGCACACAGTGCTCGTGTGCTCATGACGAGTCCAGCTCGTCATAAGACCAACCACGGGGGAAGCGCTGGCGCTCCCCCCGTGGGAATCCGATCGTCGGTTTTTTTTGGGGGAAGGCAGGGGAAGGACTTCCCCTGCCTCCCCCCGCCCCCCCCCCATCAATGACGTCAGCGCGCGAGGCGCGCTGACGTCATTGAGGGTTTCCCTTTCTTCCCCGATGCGCTGGAAGCCATTTGCTTCCAGCGCGTCGCGGAAATAAGGTGAGTTTTGGCTCGGGGAGGGGGGGTTTGATTGGTAAAGAGACATCGAGGGAAAGGAAAGGGTTTTCCTTTCCCCCGATGCCTCTTTTGTGCATTCCTGCTGCACGATCATGTGATCGTGCAGCAGGAATGCCCACGAGGGTGTTTTATGCAGCTGTAGTGTAGGAAAGGCACTATACAATTCCCCAACGAGGTAGCATTTACTGATTAGCTGGTAGAAAGTACTCCAGTTGAGTAGAGGTATTGCACAAAACGGTGGCATCTTCGTGGATAAATATGCAGGACAGGTGTAATCCTCGATAGAGGTCTCTGCATCCTTGATTTTCTCGAGCGCAATCATCATGTAGAATTCGTGAGCGTGGTTAAGCAGATGTGCCTTCTCTCCATTTCCACCCTGAAAAGTGAGCTGTAATCCTCGATGGAGGTCTCTGCATCCTTGATTTTCTCGAGTGCAATCCTCGTGTAGTTCCTGTGACCAGGAGGTTCCCTCTCCTCGTCTGCCGGTGAGATCCTGCTCTGACCCTTTATAAACAAGAGGCATGTGAACGGGCCTAGAAGCCCCGCTCGTTTGGCCCCGCCACACATTCGTGAGCGTGGTTAAGCAGATGTGCCTTCTCTCCATTTCCACCCTGAAAAGTGAGCTGTAATCCTCGATGGAGGTCTCTGCATCCTTGATTTTCTCGAGTGCAATCCTCGTGTAGTTCCTGTGACCAGGAGGTTCCCTCTCCTCGTCTGCCGGTGAGATCCTGCTCTGACCCTTTATAAACAAGAGGCATGTGAACGGGCCTAGAAGCCCCGCTCGTTTGGCCCCGCCACACATTCGTGAGCGTGGTTAAGCAGATGTGCCTTCTCTCCATTTCCACCCTGAAAAGTGAGCTGTAATCCTCGATGGAGGTCTCTGCATCCTTGATTTTCTCGAGTGCAATCCTCGTGTAGTTCCTGTGACCAGGAGGTTCCCTCTCCTCGTCTGCCGGTGAGATCCTGCTCTGACCCTTTATAAACAAGAGGCATGTGAACGGGCCTAGAAGCCCGCTCGTTTGGCCCCGCCACACATTCGTGAGCGTGGTTAAGCAGATGTGCCTTCTCTCCATTTCCACCCTGAAAAGTGAGCTGTAATCCTCGATGGAGGTCTCTGCATCCTTGATTTTCTCGAGTGCAATCCTCGTGTAGTTCCTGTGACCAGGAGGTTCCCTCTCCTCGTCTGCCGGTGAGATCCTGCTCTGACCCTTTATAAACAAGAGGCATGTGAACGGGCCTAGAAGCCCCGCTCGTTTGGCCCCGCCACACATTCGTGAGCGTGGTTAAGCAGATGTGCCTTCTCTCCATTTCCACCCTGAAAAGTGAGCTGTAATCCTCGATGGAGGTCTCTGCATCCTTGATTTTCTCGAGTGCAATCCTCGTGTAGTTCCTGTGACCAGGAGGTTCCCTCTCCTCGTCTGCCGGTGAGATCCTGCTCTGACCCTTTATAAACAAGAGGCATGTGAACGGGCCTAGAAGCCCCGCTCGTTTGGCCCCGCCACACATTCGTGAGCGTGGTTAAGCAGATGTGCCTTCTCTCCATTTCCACCCTGAAAAGTGAGCTGTAATCCTCGATGGAGGTCTCTGCATCCTTGATTTTCTCGAGTGCAATCCTCGTGTAGTTCCTGTGACCAGGAGGTTCCCTCTCCTCGTCTGCCGGTGAGATCCTGCTCTGACCCTTTATAAACAAGAAGCATGTGAACGGGCCTAGAAGCCCCGCTCGTTTGGCCCCGCCACACATTCGTGAGCGTGGTTAAGCAGATGTGCCTTCTCTCCATTTCCACCCTGAAAAGTGAGCTGTAATCCTCGATGGAGGTCTCTGCATCCTTGATTTTCTCGAGTGCAATCCTCGTGTAGTTCCTGTGACCAGGAGGTTCCCTCTCCTCGTCTGCCGGTGAGATCCTGCTCTGACCCTTTATAAACAAGAGGCATGTGAACGGGCCTAGAAGCCCCGCTCGTTTGGCCCCGCCACACATACTCTCGGTATGCTACGTCTTCCCGCCCTTTCCCCACTATGATGGACAGCTTACTCAAAGGACCCCGGCGCTTTCGGCGCGGTGGCAAAGTTACAGACACACAGGTCATTGGAGACAATTCTTCTGGTCCTTTACGCAGCTGTAGTGTAGGAAAGGCACTATACATTTACCCAACGAGGTAGCACTTACTGATTAGCCAGTAGAAAGTACTCCAGTTGAGTAGAGGTATTGCACAAAACGGTGGCATCTTCGTGGATAAATATGCAGGGCAGATGTGGCTTCTCTCCATTTACACCCTGAAAAGGTAGCTGTAATCCTTGATGGAGGTCTTTGCATCCTTGATCTTCTCGAGCGCAATGCTCGTGTAGTTCCTGTGACCAGGAGGTTCCTTCTCCTCGTCTGCCGCTGAGATCGTGCTCTGACCCTTTATAAACAAGAGGCATGTGAACGGGCTTAGAAGCCCCGCTCGTTTGGCCCCGCCACACATACACTAGCGGTATGCAACGTCTGCCCGCCCTTTCCCCACTATGATGGACAGCTTACTCAAAGGACCCCGGCGCTTTCGGCGCGGTGGCAAAGTTACAGACACACAGGTCACTGGAGACAATTCTTCTGGTCCTTTACGCAGCTGTAGTGTAGGAAAGGCACTATACATTTACCCAACGAGGTAACACTTACTGATTAGCCAGTAGACAGTACTCCAGTTGAGTAGAGGTATTGCACAAAACGGTGGCATCTTCGTGGATAAATATGCAGGGCAGATGTGGCTTCTCTCCATTTACACCCTGAAAAGGTAGCTGTAATCCTTGATGGAGGTCTTTGCATCCTTGATTTTCTCGAGCGCAATGCTCGTGTAGTTCCTGTGACCAGGAGGTTCCTTCTCCTCATCTGCCGCTGAGATCGTGCTCTGACCCTTTATAAACAAGAGGCATGTGAACAGGCCTAGAAGCCCCGCTCGTTTGGCCCCGCCACACATACACTAGCGGTATGCAACGTCTGCCCGCCCTTTCCCCACTATGATGGACAGCTTACTCAAAGGACCCCGGCGCTTTCGGCGCGGTGGCAAAGTTACAGACACACAGGTCACTGGAGACAATTCTTCTGGTCCTTTACGCAGCTGTAGTGTAGGAAAGGCACTATACATTTACCCAACGAGGTAACACTTACTGATTAGCCAGTAGACAGTACTCCAGTTGAGTAGAGGTATTGCACAAAACGGTGGCATCTTCTTGGATAAATATGCAGGGCAGGTGTGCAGAATTCGTGAGCGTGGTTAAGCAGATGTGCCTTCTCTCCATTTCCAACATGAAAAGTTAGCTGTAATCCTTGATGGAGGTCTTTGCATCCTTCATTTTCTCGAGCGCAATTCTCGTGTAGTTCCTGTGACCAGGAGGTTCCTTCTCCTCGTCTGCCGCTGAGATCCTGCTCTGACCCTTTATCCCCTTCGGTGCTTATGACGAGCTGGACTCGTCATGGCACACAGTGCTCGTGTGCTCATGACGAGTCCAGCTCGTCATAAGACCACCCACGGGGAAGCGCTGGCGCTCCCCCGTGGGAATCCGATCGTTAGGTTTTTTTTTTGGGGAGGCAGGGGAAGGGCTTCCCTGCCTCCCCCGCCCCATCAATGACGTCAGCGCGCTGACATCATTGAGGGTTTCCCTTTCTTCCCCGACGCGCTGGAAGCCATTTGCTTCCAGCGCGTCGGGGAAATCAGGTGAGGTTTGGCTCGGGGGGGGGGTGTTTGTATCAAAAGAGGCATCGAGGGAAAGGAAAGGGTTTTCCTTTCCCCCGATGCCTCTTTTGTGCATTCCTGCTGCACGATCATGTGATCGTGCAGCAGGAATGCCCACTAGGCACCAGGGTTTTTTTTAATTTTTGTGTTGGGGAGTGGCCAAAAGGGCAAGGGTTGCTCCCCTTTTACGGGGGTGAATATTTTATTTATACTGTTAGGCCCACCTACCCCTTAGCTTGGCTGGTGGATTGTGTGTGGACTGGTGCATTATTTGCATATGTGATTGTAATGTTTTTTTTCTCCTTTTTATTCTAGTGTAAAGCTTTTGATTCCTGTTTGCGGTTTCGGCAGTGGTGGTTCTGCAGTTTTGCGTAATTGCATTTATTTGGCAAGAAAAATATTTTTGTTGTGTGTACTCCAAATGAGTATTATTGTCATGCATGAATGAATTTTTTTGTAAGTGGTGCCATAATGGCAGCATATTTGTTAGTGTTCAGAGCATGAAATTCTTTGCGATGTTTTGCATTGTCTTATGTGCAATTTTTTTCTTCTTCTTTTTAGTGGGATATTGTTGATCCTTACTGTGTCTGTGCAGAGTAGGTGGTGGTGAGTCTAGCTGCTTCTGTCACGTGAGTGGTATAGTGTTGGAGTATATATGTCTTTGTGATAAAGCTACATTTTGTTTATTTCTTTTTTTTTTACAAAGGGTTTGTTGTTGTTGACTTGTTTGACAAGTAACCTTTATTAGTAAGCATTATGGCTAGCCGTAGAATTACTGCTCAGCAGGTGGTTGGTTTGCTTCTTGAATCTTCCTCTGAGCAGGATTATGAGACTGACAGTGCGTCTGAGGGAGAGGAGGGAGGGGAAGATTCAGGCAGTGAGTTTTCTCTCCACATGGAATCATCGGATGATGAAGGTACTCTCAGTGCAGATGAAGTGCCTGATTTAGAGGAGGATACTACTGTGCCGATGGTGCAAGAGGCATCTGGATTGCAGCCTGGGGCTGCTAGGCTTCCTACTGGAAGTGCTGGACTCTGGGTTGATCCAAACATGGTGCAGCCGGTGTTGCCTGCCTTTAGTGGTTATGCAGGGTGTAGAGTGGATTGTGAACATTATTTGCCTATACAGTATTTTCAGTTGTTTATGGATGATGTATTTTTGGGTGAGATTGTTGAGCAGACTAATTTGTATGCTGAACAGTTTTTGAGGGACAACAGTGCCAGACTTAGGCCCCATTCTAGAGCTACCCGGTGGAGTCCCACAAATCTGGAAGAGATGAAGAAGTTTTTGGGCTTGACTTTTTTGATGGGTTTGATAAGGAAGCCGTCCATGGGTTCATATTGGTCTACCAGTCCCTTGATGGCAACGGCCATATTTCCTGCAGTTATGACTCGTGATCGGTATTTACTTTTGCTTCGGATGCTGCATTTTGTTGATAATGGTTTGGCGTTGCCACTGAGATCACCCTGAATGTGACCGTCTTTTTAAGATTCGGCCTGTTCTTGATCACTTTGTAGATCGATTTTCAGAGATCTATACTCCAGGGAAAGAAATATCTATTGATGAGTCTTTGGTGCTGTTCAAGGGCCGTTTGGTTTTTAGGCAGTACATTCCTAGCAAGAGGGCACGCTATGGAATTAAGCTGTATATGTTGTCTGAGAGTAGGACAGGATATGTTTTTAATTTGCGTGTGTACACTGGTAGGGATTCCACTATTGACCCCCTGGTTGTCCGTCCACTTTAGTAGGAGTTTCAGAGAAAATTGTGTGGGAACTTGCTAGAGGACTGTTTAACAGAGGCCACCATTTGTACCTTGATAACTTCTACACTGCTGTGCAATTGTTTAAGGAATTGTTCAAAGTGGACACTTTTGCTTGTGGCACAATCCGCTCTAACCGTAAAGGTTATCCAAAAGAGCTTGTTTGCAAAAAACTTCAGAGGGGACAGTGCAGTGCCTTGCGTAGTGAGGAACTGCTAGCTGTGAAATTTGTGGACAGGAGGGATGTGTACATGCTGACTACCATCCATGATGAGAGTACTTCACCTGTGGCTGTTTGGGGTCAGATTGCTGAAGTGCGCAAACCTGTGTGCATTTTAGACTACAATAAGCACATGGGTGGTGTTGATAGAGTAGATCAGAGGTTGGAACCTTACACTGCTATTCGTAAGTCTTACATTTGGTATAAGAAGTTGGCCATCCATCTCTTCAATTTAGCAACTTTCAATGCTTTTGTTGTGTTCAAGGAGTGTTCTCCTGCGTCAAAGTTGACTTTTGTTCAGTTTCAGGAGTCTGTCATAGGCAGCCTTGTTGTTGTGGAACAGGCAAGTGTTCCTAGAGTTGGAGTGGTGGAGGATGTGGCTCGATTGAAAGAGCGCCACTTTCCTGATCACATTCCTCCTACACTCTCAAAAGACTTTCCCACTAGGAGATGTAGAGTCTGTTGGCGAAGAGGTACGCGGAAGGAGACTCGTATGTACTGCCCTGAGTGTCCTTCTAACCCTGGGCTGTGTGTGCCTGCTTGTTATAGAGCGTACCACAAGCAAAAGAATTATTGGGAGCAACCATGAGTGGTAAAGTGAACTGCCTGGTCTGTAATGTTTAAGAATTGTTGTTCTGTTTCAAGGTTGGCATTAGTGCAATGTTTCTGATTTTGTGTTAGTAGATTTGTATCTATTTGCAATTTGTTTGTGTTTTCTTTTTTGTATAAAAAAATCCTAAATGTGATGGTGGTGTGTGTAGGCTGGTGCTTGGCTGGCGGTGTGCGTGGAGTGGCGCTTGGCTGGCGGTGTGCGGGGAGTGGCTCTTGGCTGGTGGTGTGCGTGGAGTGGCGCTAGGCTGGCGGTGTGCATGGAGTGGCGCTAGGCTGGCGGTGTGCGTGGGTGGCGCTAGGCTGGCGGTGTGCGTGGAGTGGCGCTAGGCTGGCGGTGTGCGTGGAGTGGCGCTAGGCTGGCGGTGTGCGTGGAGTGGCGCTTGGCTGGCGGTGTGCGTGGAGTGGCGCTTGGCTGGCGGTGTGCGTGGACTGGCGCTCGGCTGGCAGTGTGTGAGTAGTGACTTGCTGCTGGTCACTACACACACTGCTAGCCGAGCGACACTCCACGCAATCCATCAGCTTGTGTGGTTGCTGTGTTAGGAATGTGGGCGTGTGAAAGTGATGGGCCCTTGAATGGCGCTGTCTGCTGGTGTGAGTGTTGTAATGTGATGGGCCCGCGGCTGGTGGTGTGAATGGTTTTGTATTTGTCACACGTATGAAAGGTGTATGAATGGCCTGTAAAGAGGTTGGTGCCTTGTCGTGGCTTTACAGCTCACGAGCTGTGAGTCAATGGTTCAGTTTCTCGTCCTTTCAATTATTAACAGTGCATTTCATTTTTGTGAAATCACTTGTTAATACAATTGTATATACTGAACCATCACTCACCCTCGTGCCAAATCCAACCAGTATGTGTGTGTGTGCTTGAGGATTAGATGGCTGTGCAGTAATATTTTTTTTGTCTTTCTCAAGCAGGGTGTACCTTGTCCCTTTTTGTGAATGTTGTAATGTGTTTGTTTCGTGCCTGGGGGTGTGAATGGTCTTGTGTGTATCACGTATGAAAGGTGTGTGAATGGCCTGTAAAGCGGTTGGGGCCTTGACGTGGCTTTACAGCTCACGAGCTGCGAGTCACTGGTTCCGTTTCTTGTCCTTTCAATTATTGACAGTGCATTTCATTTTTGTGAAATCTCTTGTTAATAAAATTGTATATACTGAACCATCACTTGCCCTCGTGCCAAATCCAACCAGTATGTGTGTGTGCTTGAGGAATAGATGGCTGTGCAGTAATCTTTGTCTTTTTAGTCTGTCTGCCAAGGTGTACATTCCGTCTAAGAATAACCTACCAACTGTAGATATTGTCGTAAACGAAACACCCATGGGAGTACATGGTGATATCTCTCTTGTGGATCCCAACAAGTTATGGTACCCACAATGTCCTGCACACCTCAAAATGTCTGTCACATTTTCCTTGCAATATTGTGCCAAAATTTTCACGCTGCAGAAATAAACAACACATTATCTCATTATGACCTGGTTTTGCAAGGGGGTCACCTGGGTTTTTGGCCCGGGGCTCGGCGGCCACATAGGGAAACCTACCAAACCCACACATTTCTGAAAAGTAGACACCCGGGGGCTTCCAGGGAGGTATGGCTTGCGTGGATCCCCCAACGTTTCCTTACCCAGAATCCCCTGCAAACCTCACTTTTAGCTGAAAAAATCACTTTTTTCACACATTTTTGTGTGGGAAAGTGTGGCATCACTGGCCTCACACAAATTTCCTACCACCCAGCGTTCCCCAGGTCTCCCGATAAAAATGGTGCCTCACTTGTGTGGGAGGCCCAAGTACCCGCGTCAGGCAAGGGCCCACAACGTAGTGAGGCGACCTCAAAATGGCCTTTCACAAAACCACCTGGTTTTGCAAGGGGAGTCACCTGGGTTTTTGGCTCTGTGCTCGGCGGCCATCTAGGGAAACCTACCAAACCCACACATTTCTGAAAAGTAGACACCCGGGGGCTTCCAGGGAGGTATGGCTTGCGTGGATCCCCCAACGTTTCCTTACCCAGAATCCCCTGCAAACCTCACTTTTAGCTGAAAAAATCACTTTTTCACACATTTTTGTGTGGGAAAGTGTGGCATCACTGGCCTCACACAAATTTTCTACCACCCAGCGTTCCCCCAGGTCTCCCGATAAAAATGGTGCCTCACTTGTGTGGGAGGCCCAAGTACCCGCGACAGGCAAGGGCCCACAACGTAGTGAGGCGACCTCAAAATGGCCTTTCACAAAACCACCTGGTTTTGCAAGGGGGTCACCTGGGTTTTTGGCCCTGTGCTCGGCGGCCATCTAGGGAAACCTACCAAACCCACACATTTCTGAAAAGTAAACACCCGGGGGCTTCCAGGGAGGTATGGCTTGCGTGGATCCCCCAACGTTTCCTTACCCAGAATCCCCTGCAAACCTCACTTTTAGCTGAAAAAAATCACTTTTTTCACACATTTTTGTGTGGGAAAGTGAGGCATCACTGGCCTCACACAAATTTCCTACCACCCAGCATTCCCCCAGGTCTCCCGATAAAAATGGTGCCTCACTTGTGTGGGAGGCCCAAGTACCCGCGTCAGGCAAGGGCCCACAACGTAGTGAGGCGACCTCAAAATGGCCTTTCACAAAACCACCTGGTTTTGCAAGGGGAGTCACCTGGGTTTTGGCCCTGTACTCGGCGGCCATCTAGGAAACCTACCAAACCCACACATTTCTGAAAAGTAGACACCCGGGGGCTTCCAGGGAGGTATGGCTTGCGTGGATCCCCCAACGTTTCCTACCCAGAATCCCCTGCAAACCTCACTTTTAGCTGAAAAAAGCACTTTTTTCACACATTTTTGTGTGGGAAAGTGTGGCATCACTGGCCTCACACAAATTTCCTACCACCCAGCGTTCCCCCAGGTCTCCCGATAAAAATGGTGCCTCACTTGTGTGGGAGGCCCAAGTACCCGCGTCAGGCAAGGGCCCACAACGTAGTGAGGCGACCTCAAAATGGCCTTTCACAAAACCACCTGGTTTTGCAAGGGGGGTCACCTGGGTTTTTGGCTCTGTGCTCGGCGGCCATCTAGGGAAAAGTACCAAACCCACACATTTCTGAAAAGTAGACACCCGGGGGCTTCCAGGGAGGTATGGCTTGCGTGGATCCCCCAACGTTTCCTTACCCAGAATCCCTGCAAACCTCACTTTTAGCTGAAAAAATCACTTTTTTCAACATTTTTGTGTGGGAAAGTGTGGCATCACTGGCCTCACACAAATTTCCTACCACTCAGCGTTCCCCCAGGTCTCCCGATAAAAATGGTGCCTCACTTGTGTGGGAGGCCCAAGTACCCGCGACAGGCAAGGGCCCAAAACATTTTTTGATAGGCAATGTTGATGTTGCCTCAAAACGTTTTGTGTCCTTGCCTGTCGCGGTACTTGGGCCTCCCACACAAGTGAGGCACCATTTCTATCGGGAGACCTGGAGAACACTGGGTGGTAGGAAATTTGTGTGAGGCCAGTGATGCCACACTTTCCCACACACAAATGTGTGAAAAAGTGATTTTTTCAGCTAAAATTGAGGTTTGCAAGGGATTCTGGGTAAGGAAACGTTGGGGGATCCACGCAAGCCATACCTCCCTGGAAGCCCCTGGGTGTCTACTTTTCAGAAATGTGTGGGTTTGGTAGGTTTACCTAGATGGCCGCTGAGCTACGGGGCCAAAACCCAGGTGACCCCCTGCAAAACCAGGTGGTTTTGAGATAGGCAATTTGAGGTCGCCTCACTACGTTGTGGGCCCTTGCCTGTCGCTGGTACTTGGGCCTCCCACACAAGTGAGGCACCATTTTTCGGGAGACCTGGGGAACACTGGGTGGTAGGAAATTTGTGTGAGGCCAGTGATGCCACACTTTCCCACACACAAATGTGTGAAAAAGTGATTTTTTCAGCTAAAATTGAGGTTTGCAAGGGATTCTGGGTGAAACGTTGGAGATCCACGCAAGCCATACCTCCTGGAAGCCCCCAGTGTCTACTTTTCAGAAATGTGTGGATTTGGTAGGTTTCCATAGATGGCCGCCGAGCACAGGCCAAAACCAGGTGACTCCCTTGCAAAACCAGGTGGTTTTGTGAAAGGCCATTTTGAGGTCGCCTCACTACGTTGTGGACCCTTGCCTGTCGCGAGTACTGGGCCTCCCACACAAGTGAGGCACCATTTTATCGGGAGACCTGAGGAACGCTGGGTGGTAGGAAATTTGTGTGAGGCCAGTGATGCCACACTTTCCCACACACAAATGTGTGAAAAAGTGATTTTTTCAGCTAAACTTGAGGTTTGCAGGGATTCTGGTAAGGAAACGTTGGGAGATCCACACAAGCCATACCTCCTGGAAGCTCCCAGGTGTCTACTTTTCAGAGTATGTGGGTTTGGTAGGTTTCCCTAGATGGCCGCCGAGCACAGGGCCAAAACCCAGGTGACCACCCTTGCAAAACCAGGTGGTTTTGTGAAAGGCCATTTGAGGTCAGCCTCACTACGTTGTGGGCCCTTGCCTGTCGCGGTACTTAGGCCTCCCACACAAGTGAGGCACCATTTTATCGGGAGACCTGGGGAACGCTGGGTGGTAGGAAATTTGTGTGAGGCCAGTGATGCCACACTTCCCACACACAAATGTGTGAAAAGTGATTTTTTCAGCTAAAATTGAGGTTTGCAGGGATTCTGGGTAGAAACGTTGGGGATCCACGCAAGCCATACCTCCTGGAAGCCCCAGTGTCTACTTTTCAGAAATGTGTGGGTTTGGTAGGTTTCCTAGATGGCCGCCGAGCACAGGCCAAAACCCAGGTGACCCCTTGCAAAAGCAGGTGGTTTTGTGAAAGGCCATTTTGAGGTCGCCTCACTACGTTGTGGGCCCTTGCCTGTCGCGGTACTTGGGCCTCCCACACAAGTGAGGCACCATTTTATCGGGAGACCTGGGGAACGCTGGGTGGTAGGAAATTTGTGTGAGGCCAGTGATGCCACACTTTCCACACACAAATGTGTGAAAAAGTGATTTTTCAGCTAAAATTGAGGTTTGCAAGGGATTCTGGGTAAGGAAACGTTGGGGGATCCACGCAAGCCATACCTCCCTGGAAGCCCCGAGTGTCTACTTTTCAGAAATGTGTGGGTTTGGTAGGTTTCCCTAGATGGCCGCCGAGCACGGGCCAAAACCCAGGTGACCCCTTGCAAAACCAGGTGGTTTTGTGAAAGGCCATTTTGAGGTCGCCTCACTACGTTGTGGGCCCTTGCCTGTCGCGGGTACTTGGGCCTCCCACACAAGTGAGGCACCATTTTTATCGGGAGACCTGGGGGAACGCTGGGTGGTAGGAAATTTGTGTGAGGCCAGTGATGCCACACTTTCCCACACACAAATGTGTGAAAAAAGTGATTTTTCAGCTAAAATTGAGGTTTGCAAGGGATTCTGGGTAAGGAAACGTTGGGGGATCCACGCAAGCCATACCTCCCTGGAAGCCCCCGGGTGTCTACTTTTCAGAAATGTGTGGGTTTGGTAGGTTTCCCTAGATGGCCGCCGCGCACAGGGCCAAAAACCCAGGTGACCCCCTTGCAAAACCAGGTGGTTTTGTGAAAGGCCATTTTGAGGTCGCCTCACTACGTTGTGGGCCCTTGCCTGTCGCGGGTACTTGGGCCTCCCACACAAGTGAGGCACCATTTTTATCGGGAGACCTGGGGGAACGCTGGGTGGTAGGAAATTTGTGTGAGGCCAGTGATGCCACACTTTCCCACACACAAATGTGTGAAAAAAGTGATTTTTTCAGCTAAAATTGAGGTTTGCAAGGGATTCTGGGTAAGGAAACGTTGGGGGATCCACGCAAGCCATACCTCCTGGAAGCCCCGGGTGTCTACTTTTCAGAAATGTGTGGGTTTGGTAGGTTTCCCTAGATGGCCGCCGAGCACAGGGCCAAAAACCCAGGTGACCCCCTTGCAAAACCAGGTGGTTTTGTGAAAGGCCATTTTGAGGTCGCCTCACTACGTTGTGGGCCCTTGCCTGTCGCGGGTACTTGGGCCTCCCACACAAGTGAGGCACCATTTTTATCGGGAGACCTGGGGGAACGCTGGGTGGTAGGAAATTTGTGTGAGGCCAGTGATGCCACACTTTCCACACACAAATGTGTGAAAAAAGTGATTTTTTCAGCTAAAATTGAGGTTTGCAGGGGATTCTGGGTAAGGAAACGTTGGGGGATCCACGCAAGCCATACCTCCCTGGAAGCCCCCGGGTGTCTACTTTTCAGAAATGTGTGTGTTTGCTAGGTTTCCCTAGGTGCCGGCAGAGGTAGGGTTCAAAAACTACAGCTAGGCACTTTGCCAAAAAAGGGTCATTTTTCACTGCGAAATTGAGGTGTGACCGCGTTGCGTTTGCGCCGTTTCCTGTCACAGGCACTAGGCCGACCCACACAAGTGAGGTACCATTTTTCTCGTAAGACTTTGGGGAACGCGGGGTGGGTGGAAATTTGTGGATCCACGCAGATTCCAGAACTTTCCACCACAGAAATGTGTGGAAAATGTGTTTTTTTGGACAATTTTTTATGTTTGCAAGGGATTCTGGGTAACAGAACCTGGTGGGAGGCAGTCAAGTCACCCCATACTGGATTCCCCTGGGTGTCTAGTTTTCAAAAATGTATAGGTTTGCTAGGTTTCCCTAGGTGCCGGCAGAGGTAGGGTTCAAAAACTACAGCAAGGCACTTTGCCAAAAAAGGGTCATTTTTCACTGCGAAATTGAGGTGTGACCACGTTGCGTTTTGCGCCGTTTCCTGTCGCAGGCACTAGGCCGACCCACACAAGTGAGGTACCATTTTTCTCGTAAGACTTTGGGGAACGCGGGGTGGGTGGAAATTTGTGGATCCACGCAGATTCCAGAACTTTCCACCACAGAAATGTGTGGAAAATGTGTTTGTTTGGACAATTTTCTATGTTTGCAAGGGATTCTGGGTAAGAGAACCTGGTAGGAGGCAGTCAAGTCAACCCATACTGGATTCCCCTGGGTGTCTAGTTTTCAAAAATGTATAGGTTTGCTAGGTTTCCCTAGGTGCCGGCAGAGGTAGGGTTCAAAAACTACAGCAAGGCACTTTGCCAAAAAAGGGTCATTTTTCACTGCGAAATTGAGGTGTGACCACGTTGCGTTTTGCGCCGTTTCCTGTCGCAGGCACTAGGCCGACCCACACAAGTGAGATACCATTTTTCTCGTAAGACTTTGGGGAACGCGGGGTGGGTGGAAATTTGTGGATCCACGCAGATTCCAGAACTTTCCACCACAGAAATGTGGGGAAAATGTGGTTTTTTGGACAATTTTTTATGTTTGCAAGGGATTCTGGGTAACAGAACCTGGTGGGAGGCAGTCAAGTCACCCCATCCTGGATTCCCCTGGGTGTCTAGTTTTCAAAAATGTATAGGTTTGCTAGGTTTCCCTAGGTGCCGGCAGAGCTAGGGTTCAAAAACTACAGCTAGGCACTTTGCCAAAAAAGGGTCATTTTTCACTGCGAAATTGAGGTGTGACCACGTTGCGTTTTGCGCCGTTTCCTGTCGCAGGCACTAGGCCGACCCACACAAGTGAGGTACCATTTTTCTCATAAGACTTTGGGGAACGCGGGGTGGGTGGAAATTCGTGGATCCACGCAGATTCCAGAACTTTCCACCACAGAAATGTGGGGAAAATGTGGTTTTTTGGACAATTTTTTATGTTTGCAAGGGATTCTGGGTAACAGAACCTGGTGGGAGGCAGTCAAGTCACCCCATCCTGGATTCCCCTGGGTGTCTAGTTTTCAAAAATGTATAGGTTTGCTAGGTTTCCCTAGGTGCCGGCAGAGCTAGGGTTCAAAAACTACAGCTAGGCACTTTGCCAAAAAAGGGTCATTTTTCACTGCGAAATTGAGGTGTGACCACGTTGCGTTTTGCGCCGTTTCCTGTCGTAGGCACTAGGCCGACCCACACAAGTGAGGTACCATTTTTCTCGTAAGACTTTGGGGGACGCGGGGTGGGTGGAAATTTGTGGATCCACACAGATTCCAGAACTTTCCACCACAGAAATGTGGGGAAATTGTGTTTTTTTGACAATTTTTTATGTTTGCAAGGGATTCTGGGTAACAGAACCTGGTGGGAGGCAGTCAAGTCACCCCATCCTGGATTCCCCTGGGTGTCTAGTTTTCAAAAATGTATAGGTTTGCTAGGTTTCCCTAGGTGCCGGCAGAGGTAGGGTTCAAAAACTACAGCTAGGCACTTTGCCAAAAAAGGGTCATTTTTCACTGCGAAATTGAGGTGTGACCGCGTTGCGTTTTGCGCCGTTTCCTGTCGCAGGCACTAGGCCGACCCACACAAGTGAGGTACCATTTTTCTCGTAAGACTTTGGGGAACGCGGGGTGGGTGGAAATTTGTGGATCCACGCAGATTCCAGAACTTTCCACCACAGAAATGTGGGGAAAATGTGTTTTTTTGACAATTTATTATGTTTGCAAGGGATTCTGGGTAACAGAACCTGGTGGGAGGCAGTCAAGTCACCCCATCCTGGATTCCCCTGGGTGTCTAGTTTTCAAAAATGTATAGGTTTGCTAGGTTTCCTAGGTGCCGGCAGAGCTAGGGTTCAAAAACTACAGCTAGGCACTTTGCCAAAAAAGGGTCATTTTTCACTGCGAAATTGAGGTGTGACCACGTTGCGTTTTGCGCCGTTTCCTGTCGCAGGCACTAGGCCGACCCACACAAGTGAGGTACCATTTTTCTCGTAAGACTTTGGGGAACGCGGGGTGGGTGGAAATTTGTGGATCCACGCAGATTCCAGAACTTTCCACCACAGAAATGTGGGGAAAATGTGTTTTTTGGACAATTTTTTATGTTTGCAAGGGATTCTGGGTAACAGAACCTGGTGGGATGCAGTCAAGTCACCCCATCCTGGATTCCCCTGGGTGTCTAGTTTTCAAAAATGTATAGGTTTGCTAGGTTTCCCTAGGTGCCGGCAGAGGTAGGGTTCAAAAACTACAGCTAGGCACTTTGCCAAAAAAGGGTCATTTTTCACTGCGAAATTGAGGTGTGACCGCGTTGCGTTTTGCGCCGTTTCCTGTCGCAGGCACTAAGCCGACCCACACAAGTGAGGTACCATTTTTCTCGTAAGACTTTGGGGAATGCGGGGTGGGTGGAAATTTGTGGATCCACGCAGATTCCAGAACTTTCCACCACAGAAATGTGGGGAAAATGTGTTTTTTTGACAATTTTTTATGTTTGCAAGGGATTCTGGGTAACAGAACCTGGTGGGAGGCAGTCAAGTCACCCCATCCTGGATTCCCCTGGGTGTCTAGTTTTCAAAAATGTATAGGTTTGCTAGGTTTCCCTAGGTGCCGGCAGAGGTAGGGTTCAAAAACTACAGCTAGGCACTTTGCCAAAAAAGGGTCATTTTTCACTGCGAAATTGAGGAGTGACCACGTTGCGTTTTGCGCCGTTTCCTATCGCAGGCACTAGGCCGACCCACACAAGTGAGGTACCATTTTTCTCGTAAGACTTTGGGGAACGCGGGGTGGGTGGAAATTTGTGGATCCACGCAGATTCCAGAACTTTCCACCACAGAAATGTGGGGAAAATGTGGTTTTTTTGACAATTTTTTATGTTTGCAAGGGATTCTGGGTAACAGAACCTGGTGGGAGGCAGTCAAGTCACCCCATCCTGGATTCCCCTGGGTGTCTAGTTTTCAAAAATGTATAGGTTTGCTAAGTTTCCCTAGGTGCCGGCAGAGCTAGGGGTCAAAAACTACAGCTAGGCACTTTGCCAAAAAAGGGTCATTTTTCACTGCGAAATTGAGGTGTGACCGCGTTGCGTTTTGCGCCGTTTCCTGTCGCAGGCACTAGGCCGACCCACACAAGTGAGGTACCATTTTTCTCGTAAGACTTTGGGGAACGCGGGGTGGGTGGAAATTTGTGGATCCACGCAGATTCCAGAACTTTCCACCACAGAAATGTGGGGAAAATGTGGTTTTTTGACAATTTTTTATTTTTGCAAGGGATTCTGGGTAACAGAACCTGGTGGGAGGCAGTCAAGTCACCCCATACTGGATTCCCCTGGGTGTCTAGTTTTCAAAAATGTATAGGTTTGCTAGGTTTCCCTAGCTGCCGGCAGAGCTAGGGTTCAAAAACTACAGCTAGGCACTTTGCCAAAAAAGGGTCATTTTTCACTTCGAAATTGAGGTGTGACCACGTTGCGTTTTGCGCCGTTTCCTGTCGCAGGCACTAGGCCGACCCACACAAGTGAGGTACCATTTTTCTCGTAAGACTTTGGGGAACGCGGGTGGGTGGAAATTTGTGGATCCACGCAGATTCCAGAACTTTCCACCACAGAAATGTGTGGAAAATGTGTTTTTTGGACAATTTTTTATGTTTGCAAGGGATTCTGGGTAACAGAACCTGGTGGGAGGCAGTCAAGTCACCCCATACTGGATTCCCCTGGGTGTCTAGTTTTCAAAAATGTATAGGTTTGCTAGGTTTCCCTAGGTGCCGGCAGAGGTAGGGTTCAAAAACTACAGCAAGGCACTTTGCCAAAAAAGGGTCATTTTTCACTGCGAAATTGAGGTGTGACCACGTTGCGTTTTGTGCCGTTTCCTGTCGCAGGCACTAGGCCGACCCACACAAGTGAGGTACCATTTTTCTCGTAAGACTTTGGGGAACGCGGGGTGGGTGGAAATTTGTGGATCCACGCAGATTCCAGAACTTTCCACCACAGAAATGTGGGGAAAATGTGGTTTTTGGACAATTTTTTATGTTTGCAAGGGATTCTGGGTAACAGAACCTGGTGGGAGGCAGTCAAGTCACCCCATCCTGGATTCCCCTGGGTGTCTAGTTTTCAAAAATGTATAGGTTTGCTAGGTTTCCCTAGGTGCCGGCAGAGCTAGGGTTCAAAAACTACAGCTAGGCACTTTGCCAAAAAAGGGTCATTTTTCACTGCGAAATTGAGGTGTGACCATGTTGCGTTTTGCGCCGTTTCCTGTCGCAGGCACTAGGCCGACCCACACAAGTGAGGTACCATTTTTCTCGTAAGACTTTGGGGAACGCGGGGTGGGTGGAAATTTGTGGATCCACGCAGATTCCAGAACTTTCCACCACAGAAATGTGTGGAAAATGTGTTTTTTGGACAATTTTCTATGTTTGCAAGGGATTCTGGGTAACAGAACCTGGTGGGAGGCAGTCAAGTCACCCCATACTGGATTCCCCTGGGTGTCTAGTTTTCAAAAATGTATAGGTTTGCTAGGTTTCCCTAGGTGCCGGCAGAGGTAGGGTTCAAAAACTACAGCAAGGCACTTTGCCAAAAAAGGGTCATTTTTCACTGCGAAATTGAGGTGTGACCACGTTGCGTTTTGCGCCGTTTCCTGTCGCAGGCACTAGGCCGACCCACACAAGTGAGGTACCATTTTTCTCATAAGACTTTGGGGAACGCGGGGTGGGTGGAAATTTGTGGATCCACGCAGATTCCAGAACTTTCCACCACAGAAATGTGGGGAAAATGTGGTTTTTTGGACAATTTTTTATGTTTGCAAGGGATTCTGGGTAACAGAACCTGGTGGGAGGCAGTCAAGTCACCCCATCCTGGATTCCCCTGGGTGTCTAGTTTTCAAAAATGTATAGGTTTGCTAGGTTTCCTAGGTGCCGGCAGAGCTAGGGTTCAAAAACTACAGCTAGGCACTTTGCCAAAAAAGGGTCATTTTTCACTGCGAAATTGAGGTGTGACCGCGTTGCGTTTTGCGCCGTTTCCTGTCGCAGGCACTAGGCCGACCCACACAAGTGAGGTACCATTTTTCTCGTAAGACTTTGGGGAACGCGGGGTGGGTGGAAATTTGTGGATCCACGCAGATTCCAGAACTTTCCACCACAGAAATGTGGGGAAAATGTAGGTTTTTTGACAATTTTTTATGTTTGCAAGGGATTCTGGGTAACAGAACCTGGTGGGAGGCAGTCAAGTCACCCCATACTGGATTCCCCTGGGTGTCTAGTTTTCAAAAATGTATAGGTTTGCTAGGTTTCCCTAGCTGCCGGCAGAGCTAGGGTTCAAAAACTACAGCTAGGCACTTTGCCAAAAAAGGGTCATTTTTCACTGCGAAATTGAGGTGTGACCACGTTGCGTTTTGCGCCGTTTCCTGTCGCAGGCACTAGGCCGACCCACACAAGTGAGGTACCATTTTTCTCGTAAGACTTTGGGGAAAGCGGGGTGGGTGGAAATTTGTGGATCCACGCAGATTCCAGAACTTTCCACCACAGAAATGTGGGGAAAATGTGGTTTTTTTGACACTTTTTTATGTTTGCAAGGGATTCTGGGTAACAGAACCTGGTGGGAGGCAGTCAAGTCACCCCATCCTGGATTCCCCTGGGTGTCTAGTTTTCAAACATATATACGTTTGCTAGGTTTCCCTAGGTGCCGGCAGAGGTAGGGTTCAAAAACTACAGCTAGGCACTTTGCCAAAAAAGGGTCATTTTTCACTGCGAAATTGAGGTGTGACCACGTTGCGTTTTGCGCCGTTTCCTGTCGCAGGCACTAGGCCGACCCACACAAGTGAGGTACCATTTTTCTCGTAAGACTTTGGGGAACGCGGGGTGGGTGGAAATTTGTGGATCCACGCAGATTCCAGAACTTTCCACCACAGAAATGTGTGGAAAATGTGTTTTTTTGACAATTTTTTATGTTTGCAAGGGATTCTGGGTAACAGAACCTGGTGGGAGGCAGTCAAGTCACCCCATCCTGGATTCCCCTGGGTGTCTAGTTTTCAAAAATGTATAGGTTTGCTAAGTTTCCCTAGGTGCCGGCAGAGCTAGGGTTCAAAAACTACAGCTAGGCACTTTGCCAAAAAAGGGTCATTTTTCACTGCGAAATTGAGGTGTGACCGCGTTGCGTTTTGCGCCGTTTCCTGTCGCAGGCACTAGGCCGACCCACACAAGTGAGGTACCATTTTTCTCGTAAGACTTTGGGGAACGCGGGGTGGGTGGAAATTTGTGGATCCACACAGATTCCAGAACTTTCCACCACAGAAATGTGGGGAAAATGTGGTTTTTTGACAATTTTTTATGTTTGCAAGGGATTCTGGGTAACAGAACCTGGTGGGAGGCAGTCAAGTCAACCCATACTGGATTCCCCTGGGTGTCTAGTTTTCAAAAATGTATAGGTTTGCTAGGTTTCCCTAGGTGCCGGCAGAGCTAGGGTTCAAAAACTACAGCTAGGCACTTTGCCAAAAAAGGGTCATTTTTCACTGCGAAATTGAGGTGTGACCACGTTGCGTTTTGCGCCGTTTCCTGTCGCAGGCACTAGGCCGACCCACACAAGTGAGGTACCATTTTTCTCGTAAGACTTTGGGGAACGCGGGGTGGGTGGAAATTTGTGGATCCACGCAGATTCCAGAACTTTCCACCACAGAAATGTGTGGAAAATGTGTTTTTTTGGACAATTTTCTATGTTTGCAAGGGATTCTGGGTAACAGAACCTGGTGGGAGGCAGTCAAGTCACCCCATACTGGATTCCCTTGGGTGTCTAGTTTTCAAAAATGTATAGGTTTGCTAAGTTTCCCTAGGTGCCGGCAGAGCTAGGGTTCAAAAACTACAGCTAGGCACTTTGCCAAAAAAGGGTCATTTTTCACTGCGAAATTGAGGTGTGACCGCGTTGCGTTTGCACCGTTTCCTGTCGCAGGCACTAGGCCGACCCACACAAGTGAGGTACCATTTTTCTCGTAAGACTTTGGGGAACGCGGGGTGGGTGGAAATTTGTGGATCCACACAGATTCCAGAACTTTCCACCACAGAAATGTGGGGAAAATGTGGTTTTTTGACAATTGTTTATGTTTGCAAGGGATTCTGGGTAACAGAACCTGGTGGGAGGCAGTCAAGTCAACCCATACTGGATTCCCCTGGGTGTCTAGTTTTCAAAAATGTATAGGTTTGCTAGGTTTCCCTAGGTGCCGGCAGAGCTAGGGTTCAAAAACTACAGCTAGGCACTTTGCCAAAAAAGGGTCATTTTTCACTGCGAAATTGAGGTGTGACCACGTTGCGTTTTGTGCCGTTTCCTGTCGCAGGCACTAGGCCGACCCACACAAGTGAGGTACCATTTTTCTCGTAAGACTTTGGGGAACGCGGGGTGGGTGGAAATTTGTGGATCCACGCAGATTCCAGAACTTTCCACCACAGAAATGTGTGGAAAATGTGTTTTTTTGGACAATTTTCTATGTTTGCAAGGGATTCTGGGTAACAGAACCTGGTGGGAGGCAGTCAAGTCACCCCATACTGGATTCCCCTGGGTGTCTAGTCTTCAAAAATGTATAGGTTTGCTAGGTTTCCCTAGGTGCCGGCAGAGGTAGGGTTCAAAAACTACAGCAAGGCACTTTGCCAAAAAAGGGTCATTTTTCACTGCGAAATTGAGGTGTGACCACGTTGCGTTTTGCGCCGTTTCCTGTCGCAGGCACTAGGCCGACCCACACAAGTGAGGTACCATTTTTCTCGTAAGTCTTTGGGGAACGCGGGGTGGGTGGAAATTTGTGGATCCACGCAGATTCCAGAACTTTCCACCACAGAAATGTGGGGAAAATGTGGTTTTTGGACAATTTTTTATGTTTGCAAGGGATTCTGGGTAACAGAACCTGGTGGGAGGCAGTCAAGTCACCCCATCCTGGATTCCCCTGGGTGTCTAGTTTTCAAAAATGTATAGGTTTGCTAGGTTTCCCTAGGTGCCGGCAGAGCTA
The DNA here is from genome assembly GCA_963921515.1 of Calotriton arnoldi. NCBI lineage: Eukaryota > Metazoa > Chordata > Amphibia > Caudata > Salamandridae > Calotriton > Calotriton arnoldi. The sequence continues at coordinate 80,240 of CAWUFW010011213.1, read as the reverse complement.
GGGTTCAAAAACTACAGCTAGGCACTTTGCCAAAAAAGGGTCATTTTTCACTGCGAAATTGAGGTGTGACCACGTTGCGTTTTGCGCCGTTTCCTGTCGCAGGCACTAGGCCGACCCACACAAGTGAGGTACCATTTTTCTCGTAAGACTTTGGGGGAACGCGGGGTGGGTGGAAATTTGTGGATCCACGCAGATTCCAGAACTTTCCACCACAGAAATGTGGGGAAAATGTGGTTTTTTGGACAATTTTTTATGTTTGCAAGGGATTCTGGGTAACAGAACCTGGTGGGAGGCAGTCAAGTCACCCATCCTGGATTCCCCTGGGTGTCTAGTTTTCAAAAATGTATAGGTTTGCTAGGTTTCCCTAGGTGCCGGCAGAGGTAGGGTTAAAAAACTACAGCTAGGCACTTTGCCAAAAAAGGGTCATTTTTCACTGCGAAATTGAGGTGTGACCGCGTTGCGTTTTGCGACGTTTCCTGTCGCAGGCACTAGGCCGACCCACACAAGTGAGGTACCATTTTTCTCGTAAGACTTTGGGGAACGCGGGGTGGGTGGAAATTTGTGGATCCACGCAGATTCCAGAACTTTCCACCACAGAAATGTGGGGAAAATGTGGTTGTTTTGACAATTTTTTATGTTTGCAAGGGATTCTGGGTAACAGAACCTGGTGGGAGGCAGTCAAGTCACCCCATCCTGGATTCCCCTGGGTGTCTAGTTTTCAAAAATGTATAGGTTTGCTAGGTTTCCCTAGGTGCCGGCAGAGGTAGGGTTCAAAAACTACAGCTAGGCACTTTGCCAAAAAAGGGTCATTTTTCACTGCGAAATTGAGGTGTGACCACGTTGCGTTTTGCGCCGTTTCCTGTCGCAGGCACTAGGCCGACCCACACAAGTGAGGTACCATTTTTCACGTAAGACTTTGGGGAACGCGGGGTGGGTGGAAATTTGTGGATCCACGCAGATTCCAGAACTTTCCACCACAGAAATGTGGGGAAAATGTGGTTTTTTTGACAATTTTTTATGTTTGCAAGGGATTCTGGGTAACAGAACCTGGTGGGAGGCAGTCAAGTCACCCCATCCTGGATTCCCCTGGGTGTCTAGTTTTCAAAAATGTATAGGTTTGCTAAGTTTCCCTAGGTGCCGGCAGAGCTAGGGTTCAAAAACTACAGCTAGGCACTTTGCCAAAAAAGGGTCATTTTTCACTGCGAAATTGAGGTGTGACCGCGTTGCGTTTTGCGCCGTTTCCTGTCGCAGGCACTAGGCCGACCCACACAAGTGAGGTACCATTTTTCTCGTAAGACTTTGGGGAACGCGGGGTGGGTGGAAATTTGTGGATCCACGCAGATTCCAGAACTTTCCACCACAGAAATGTGGGGAAAATGTGGGTTTTTTGACAATTGTTTATGTTTGCAAGGGATTCTGGGTAACAGAACCTGGTGGGAGGCAGTCAAGTCACCCCATACTGGATTCCCCTGGGTGTCTAGTTTTCAAAAATGTATAGGTTTGCTAGGTTTCCCTAGCTGCCGGCAGAGCTAGGGTTCAAAAACTACAGCTAGGCACTTTGCCAAAAAAGGGTCATTTTTCACTGCGAAATTGAGGTGTGACCACGTTGCGTTTTGCGCCGTTTCCTGTCGCAGGCACTAGGCCGACCCACACAAGTGAGGTACCATTTTTCTCGTAAGACTTTGGGGAACGCGGGGTGGGAGGAAATTTGTGGATCCACGCAGATTCCAGAACTTTCCACCACAGAAATGTGGGGAAAATGTGTTTTTTGACAATTTTTTATGTTTGCAAGGGATTCTGGGTAACAGAACCTGGTGGGAGGCAGTCAAGTCACCCCATCCTGGATTCCCCTGGGTGTCTAGGTTTCAAAAATGTATAGGTTTGCTAGGTTTCGCTAGGTGCCGGCAGAGGTAGGGTTCAAAAACTACAGCTAGGCACTTTGCCAAAAAAGGGTCATTTTTCACTGCGAAATTGAGGTGTGACCGCGTTGCGTTTGCGCCGTTTCCTGTCGCAGGCACTAGGCCGACCCACACAAGTGAGGTACCATTTTTCTCGTAAGACTTTGGGGAAAGCGGGGTGGGTGGAAATTTGTGGATCCACGCAGATTCCAGAACTTTCCACCACAGAAATGTGGGGAAAATGTGGTTTTTTTGACAATTTTTTATGTTTGCAAGGGATTCTGGGTAACAGAACCTGGTGGGAGGCAGTCAAGTCACCCCATCCTGGATTCCCCTGGGTGTCTAGTTTTCAAAAATGTATAGGTTTGCTAGGTTTCCCTAGGTGCCGGCAGAGGTAGGGTTCAAAAACTACAGCTAGGCACTTTGCCAAAAAAGGGTCATTTTTCACTGCGAAATTGAGGTGTGACCACGTTGCGTTTTGCGCCGTTTCCTGTCGCAGGCACTAGGCCGACCCACACAAGTGATGTACCATTTTTCTCGTAAGACTTTGGGGAACGCGGGGTGGGTGGAAATTTGTGGATCCACGCAGATTCCAGAACTTTCCACCACAGAAATGTGGGGAAAATGTGTTTTTTTTGACAATTTTTTATGTTTGCAAGGGATTCTGGGTAACAGAACCTGGTGGGAGGCAGTCAAGTCACCCCATCCTGGATTCCCCTTGGTGTCTATTTTTCAAAAATGTATAGGTTTGCTAAGTTTCCCTAGGTGCCGGCAGAGCTAGGGTTCAAAAACTACAGCTAGGCACTTTGCCAAAAAAGGGTCATTTTTCACTGCGAAATTGAGGTGTGACCGCGTTGCGTTTTGCGCCGTTTCCTGTCGCAGGCACTAGGCCGACCCACACAAGTGAGGTACCATTTTTCTCGTAAGACTTTGGGGAACGCGGGGTGGGTGGAAATTTGTGGATCCACGCAGATTCCAGAACTTTCCACCACAGAAATGTGGGGAAAATGTGGTTTTTTTGACAATTTTTTATGTTTGCAAGGGATTCTGGGTAACAGAACCTGGTGGGAGGCAGTCAAGTCACCCCATACTGGATTCCCCTGGGTGTCTAGTTTTCAAAAATGTATAGGTTTGCTAGGTTTCCCTAGGTGCCGGCAGAGCTAGGGTTCAAAAACTACAGCTAGGCACTTTGCCAAAAAGGGTCATTTTTCACTGCGAAATTGAGGTGTGACCACGTTGCGTTTTGCGCCGTTTCCTGTCGCAGGCACTAGGCCGACCCACACAAGTGAGGTACCATTTTTCTCGTAAGACTTTGGGGAACGCGGGGTGGGTGGAAATTTGTGGATCCACGCAGATTCCAGAACTTTCCACCACAGAAATGTGGGGAAAATGTGTTTTTTTGACAATTTTTTATGTTTGCAAGGGATTCTGGGTAACAGAACCTGGTGGGAGGCAGTCAAGTCACCCCATCCTGGATTCCCATGGGTGTCTAGTTTTCAAAAATGTATAGGTTTGCTAGGTTTCCCTAGGTGCCGGCAGAGGTAGGGTTCAAAAACTACAGCTAGGCACTTTGCCAAAAAGGGTCATTTTTCACTGCGAAATTGAGGTGTGACCGCGTTGCGTTTTGCGCCGTTTCCTGTCGCAGGCACTAGTCCGACCCACACAAGTGAGGTACCATTTTTCTCGTAAGACTTTGGGGAAAGCGGGGTGGGTGGAAATTTGTGGATCCACGCAGATTCCAGAACTTTCCACCACAGAAATGTGGGGAAAATGTGTTTTTTTGACAATTTTTTATGTTTGCAAGGGATTCTGGGTAACAGAACCTGGTGGGAGGAGGTCAAGTCACCCCATCCTGGATTTCCCTGGGTGTCTAGTTTTCAAAAATGTATAGGTTTGCTAAGTTTACCTAGGTGCCGGCAGAGCTAGGGTTCAAAAACTACAGCTAGGCACTTTGCCAAAAAAGGGTCATTTTTCACTGCGAAATTGAGGTGTGACCACGTTGCGTTTTGCGCCGTTTCCTGTCGCAGGCACTAGGCCGACCCACACAAGTGAGGTACCATTTTTCTCGTAAGACTTTGGGGAACGCGGGGTGGGTGGAAATTTGTGGATCCACGCAGATTCCAGAACTTTCCACCACAGAAATGTGGGGAAAATGTGTTTTTTTGACAATTTTTTATGTTTGCAAGGGATTCTGGGTAACAGAACCTGGTGGGAGGCAGTCAAGTCACCCCATACTGGATTCCCCTGGGTGTCTAGTTTTCAAAAATGTATAGGTTTGCTAGGTTTCCCTAGCTGCCGGCAGAGCTAGGGTTCAAAAACTACAGCTAGGCACTTTGCCAAAAAAGGGTCATTTTTCACTGCGAAATTGAGGTGTGACCACGTTGCGTTTTGCGCCGTTTCCTGTCGCAGGCACTAGGCCGACCCACACAAGTGAGGCACCATTTTTCTCGTAAGACTTTGGGGAACGCGGGTGGGTGGAAATTTGTGGATCCACGCAGATTCCAGAACTTTCCACCACAGAAATGTGGGAAAAATGTGGTTTTTTTGACAATTTTTTATGTTTGCAAGGGATTCTGGGTAACAGAACCTGGTGGGAGGCAGTCAAGTCACCCCATCCTGGATTCCCCTGGGTGTCTAGTTTTCAAAAATGTATAGGTTTGCTAGGTTTCCCTAGGTGCCGCCAGAGCTAGGGTTCAAAAACTACACCTAGGCACTTTGCAAAAAAAGGGTAATTTTTCATTGTGAAAATGTGGTACGTCCACGTTGCATTTTGAGCCATTTCCTGTTGTGGGCACAAGGGCTACCCACACAAGTGAGGTACCATTTTTATCGGGAGACTTAGGGTAACACAGAATTGTAGAGCAACTGTTATTACCTATTGACTTTCGATGCATTTCTGCCTTCCAAATGAAAGACAATGTGTAAAAAATAAGTCATTTTGAAAAATGACCTATAATTCTCATGCTAGTATGGGTACTCCCAATTTCGGAAATGTGCAAATATCTACTGTTTCTAAAATCTACATTTTGTTCCCATTTCAGAAATACATAGGTGTCTTTCATAACAATTTTTCCATGTATACATTTTCCCAAAATAATTGCTATATACCCGGTACTTAAAAAAAAATCATTGCAAGATGTTGCTCAATTATTGGCTCTGGGTTCGTCGGGTTCTTGGTGAACCTACAAGTCCTATATATCCCCACAACCAGAAAGGTCCAGCGGATATAACGGTATATTGCCTTCAAATAGCTGTCATAATTAGAAGAAGTTACAGGTGAAAACGTTGACACAAATGGCTGTTTTTTTCAACTAATTTTCAATTTTTCCTTTATTTAACTGTTAGTTTCTATAAGGAAAACTTTAAGGATCTACACAAATGACCCCTTTATGAATTCAGAATTTTGTCTACTTTTCATAAATGTATGGCTTTCCAGGATCCATTATTGGTTTCATACCCATTTCTACCATTAACTGGAAGGAGGTTGAAAGCACAAAAAATAGCAAAAATAGGCTATGTCCCAGAAAAATGCCAAAACTGTGTAAAGAAAGTTGGTTTTCTGACAAAAGTCTGCTTGTCCCTGAACGCTGGGAAGATGGTGATTTCATCCCCACAACCCCTTTTTTGATGCCATTTGCAGGGAAAAATCAAGACGCTTTCATCTGTAGCCCTTTTTTTGCCTTTTTCCAAAAAAAACAAAATTTAGCTGTATTTTGACTAATTTCTGGGTCCCCTCCAGGGGAATCCACAAACCCTGGGTACCTTTACAATCCCCATGATGTTAGAAAAAAAGGACGCAAATTTGGCATGGATACCTTATGTGGTCAAAAAGTTACAGGGGCCTAAGCGCGCACTACCCCAAATAGCCAAAAAAGGCTTAGCACAGGAGGGGAAAAGGCCTAGCAGCGAAGGGGTTAAGTTACTTGTTGGAAGTGTGTGGTTGTAACTTGCAAACCTTTTTAGGCCTGTGGATTTTCGTTTTTGGCATTGTTGCATTAAAGATGTGTTGTTTAGCATGCCTCCTTTGTCTGGCCAGTATGTGAGTGTGTTTGTAATAGTGGGCCATCATTTGACTTGGCTGAGCCTCCCCATGTGGCCAGGGGCCATTTTGTTAAGTCTGTGTCCATCCATACTCCATATAGGCCTGCTTGAGTTCATTGTTTACTAGGCCTCCTGCTTGGTGTTGTTGTGTGACCTGTGGCTGGCGGCCATTTTGTGGAGGCAGTTAGAGTGCTTTTGCCATATATGCCTGCATGTCTGTCTTCCCTTTGTTCCCCTTGGCTTATTGCTTCCACTGTCATTTGTCAGCTGCAGCTCCCTGAGTGCTGCATCCCACGTGATGCACAATGCCAAACTGCTACATTTATATTTTTGTCATTGTTCTCTTCTTTCCTATCCTTCCTGAGTGTACCACTGTAGTGTACACAGTAACACAGTACACCATGAAAGCCCTTGTTGTTGTCAAACTCTCACAAACGGTTACACTGTATTGTTCATTGTTTTAATAACTGAGGTAAGAATATAATAACACTAACAAGTGCGACCACACACACTAAATTATATTATATTTGTTTGTACTAGTAATTGAACCACAACAATGCCACGTTTCACTGATGTTCTTCTTGCTTCTTTGCTTTTAGGGTCACAAAAGAGGAGGAGACAACATCACCCATTGTACTGCCAGACAGAAGGCCTGCGCCCTACGCACAACGTCACGTGACGTGTGACCACAGACAGGCATCTCTTCAACTTGTGCCACTGCGTGCTAATTGACATCTTCAAGATGGCCCCAAAAAAAGGTACCAGGTCCTGTACCAAGAAAGTTGCTAGTGAGAAGAAGAAGGCACTGCCACTTTCCACCACCGATTTGTCGCCCAAGACCCTTTTGGGAAACCAAAAATTGAACCTGCAGCAGCATTGTCCGGGGAGCAAGCTGGGAGCAGCACCCCTGCATCAGTGGACCCTCCCCACCAACCTAGGCCCAAGCCCATGTCTGTCGCAGAGGCAGCCAGTGTAATCACAACAACGCTGATGAGCAGTGATGTTGAAATTGACTTATCATTATCGCAAAGTAGTACCCAATCAAATTAGCAGGAAATTCAGATAAGTGGGCAACAACAGCTGCAACCTCCCCCAATAGTTGTTGTTCCTCCCGAAGTAGCGGCAGTTCAGGAGATTGAGCTTTCTGCTGAGGAAGAAGAAGAGCAAGCCACTCTTTCAGAAGATCCATTGTCTTCCAGATCCCCAGCAAGGAAAAGGAGGGTTAGTCCATCAACTTCTTTTGCAAGCCCCCTTTTGATGATCTAGACACCACTTGTATCCCACCTCAGTCTGAGAGTGAGACACGCCACGTGACAAGGCTAGGGAAAAGGTAGGTTCCAGAAAGCCTTCAAGTTATGGAGGTAGATGTAGTAGAGGAGGATGATGATGATGAGCCAGTCATCATGGACATTAGCCCAGCGCTAGTGGAGACCAACATTACCCCAACCCAAATTGCTGTGAGGAATGTGGCACGGATACCACCTACACAGATACCACCAACACCACCTACAGCTGCCATATTTACAAAGTCCCAGCAGCGACCTACATACACCACAACAACCACCTCAGTAGAAGTAGGTACTGCAGAGAGTCAAATGTCACGCCCACCTACCAGTTCATCCCACATTACAAGTGGCACCAGCAGCGTCAGAAAGTTGACCTCCCCAGTTTGGGACTTCTTTTCGGTTAGCAGGAAGGAGGTGAACATTGCTATATGCTCCATTTGTGGAGCAAGTGTTAGTTGGGGTAAGCTTGGTACAAACTATAGTACCAGAGGCCAAACAACCCATCTGAGAAAACACCACTTGATTCAGTGGGAGGCGTACCTTAGCGGCCAAAAAACTGCAAGTGTTGTTGTTGGAGGGGATGAAGAAGATCCGATCACGGTGGAAGGTGAACAAGAGGGAGACATTTTCTCTGGTACACAAAGCAGCCCTGTCCCCAGCCGTGCAGTGGTACCGCCCACATCATCATCAGCAACATCGCAATGGCACAAGAGTCAGGCTGAGACACCAAGGGGTCCAAGGCAAGAGAGTACCACAATGAAACAATGTGCATTGAGCCTAACATCTGGTGTCAAGAAGTCACCTGCATCAGTGGTACCAGAAAAGAAAAAAATCCAGGCTACCATTCTCAGCATGTTTAGGTCGGAGGGGCAGTATGAATGCAACCACCCAACGGCACGTTTGTACAACGCGAAGATGGCTAAAATGTTAGCACTGGAACTCCTCCCTTTTCTTTTGTGAAAGGGGTGGGTTTTCTTGAATTTGTGGCAGCCATCTTCCCGAAATAGAAGGTTCCCAGCCGGTCCTATTTTGCCAGAGTTGCTGTACCAGCACTACATCACGACGTGCTGGAATTGCTTGGACAAGCGTTGCAGCAGAGTGCTGTTCACACTATCCATCTGACAACAGACATGTAGACCAGTTGCAAAGCCACTGATTACATGTGCATTACTGCACGCTGGATCTCTTTTGTAGGGGTTAGAGAAAAGATATCTGCAGCTGTTGACACTGCTGAGATTTTTAATGCTACTCAGAAACATGCAACTGTAGCCATGTTCACCATGAATAAATCTCATACTGCTGCAAACATTTTGGAAGACTTTGACAACAAGGCCTTTGAATTGCTGCAACCAAGAGGCCTTAACATTGTTTTTTGCCACAGACAATGGCAGTAATATAGCTAAGGCCATGGCCGATGGTGGCTATTTCAGGGTCCTGTGTTTGGCGCACTGCATTAAAATCATTGTTCAAGACTTTCTGAAAAAAAATACTGAGTCAGTAACTTACTGACCACCTGTAGTTTCCGGTCAGACGCAGTCCCGGACACACGAGAGCAACAAGGCGTACTCGCCCCAGCCTCAATTACGGCGGATGGTGCCGCATTAAATCGATCTTGCCTACACGAGGCGTACAGAAAGAGTAATAAGGCAACGTTTGCAATACCAGGTTATAGACTGCACTATAGCCCACACTGGCAAAATATAGAGATTAGATTGCCCACCCATGCACAGTATTCAATATTCACATTTTTTCCAGAGGAACATAATCCATCATAATATAATTGCCAGCATCGAGCCATCAATCATCCTAGTTCCAGCACTAAAGGTTACGCAGCTGCTTGTCCACATCATCATAGCTCGAGTCGATTTCAGTTTGTAACTTGTACTAGGCTAGCCATCCATTCTGTTTTATTTTACTTTAGCATTGCTTATCATCATGGTTTCTTGTTTGGCAGTCTTATTGTGTACTGTACTTTTACTACTCGTTCCCTAGTCTCCCTCAGGTGACTGACTGTCTCATTTTCTTTTTTGCAAATTCTACTGTCAGTGTCTACTACTACTACCACCACAATGGCACCTTGGGAAACCAACCTGTTAGATTTGGGGGTCTCTAGTTGGCAGAGGTAGGTACCTTTGACCAAATAGGGACCCTTGCGTCTAGTCAGGGTAAGGGGGTACACTCCTAAAATAACCCCTGCTCACCCCTTGGTAGCTTGGCACGAGCAGACAGGCTTATCTCAGAGGCAGTGTGTAAAGCATTTGTGAACACATACAGTAACCCACTGACAACACTACAGATGGACACCACACAGGTTGTATATTAAAATAAGTATTCTTTATATAGACTTAACACAAGACCACAAACGCCAAAAATCCACAATACTGTACTTAAAAAATGGTAGAATTAGCTTAGTTCTCTTTAGATGGTAAATGCGACACTTTGAGTTCAATGTACCTTTGGATGCGTAACGCTATACAACGAAAGTGTTGCAGGGAAGGTGATGCGTCGGTTCCTTACACGCAAGAACGGTGATGCGTCGGTTCTTCTCGGCGTGGGGAGGTGATGCGTCGGTTTCTTACTGCACTTCCGTGGCGATGCGACCAGCAGCGCCGTGATGCGATGAAGATGCGGTGCAATGAAACAAAGATGGCGTCTTCTTCTTGATGCGACACGATGCATGCACGCCCGATGACCGTGCGGCGACTCAACGATTCTTCTGAGCCGGGACAGGCCCTGCGACACGCTTCCCGGTGATGCGATGGCGTCTGATGCGACGGTGACACTCTTCTCCGGCGATGCGAGGCGCTTCGGCGATGATGTGACAGCTGCAGCGGCGGCGACACGCTTCTCCGTTGATGCGGCGGCGTCTTATGCGACGTCGATCCTCTTCTCCGGTGATGCGAGGCGCTTCGGCGATACTGCGTCAGCTGCAGCGGCGGTGACACGCTTCTCCGTTGATGCGGCGGCGTCTGATGCGACGTCGATCCTCTTCTCCGGCGATGCCAGGCGCTTCGGTTGTGGTGGCGACGCTTCTTCTTCGTGAGTCGCGCTTCCAGCTCCTTGCGACACGCAGTTCCTCAGAAAGCCCAGCACAACAGCAGGCACTTCCAAAAAGACTCTTGGGGAGCTGGTTGGTGAAGTCTGTTGTCCCTGAGACTTCAGCAGGAGGCAAGCTCTATCTCAAGCCCTTGGAGATCCTTCACAAGTTGATGAAAGTACACACAAAGTTCCTCTATCCTTTCTTTGGCAGTCAGGCAACCACTGCAGGCCAATCCCTCATGCTTAGGGATAGTCTCCTCCTCAGTTTCTCTGGTTCCTCTCCTCAGCAAAGGTTCTTCTTATTTCCCAAAAGTGATCTAACATTCTGGGGATTGGGTCCCCTCTTTTATACTCATTTTCCCTTTGTTCTCTGAAGGCAGAGAGGCCTTTGCCTAGTCCAAACCAGTTCTGGTCAGTCCTGGAGCACTTTGTTGACAAGACTCCTTCTTTCCTTTCACAGTGTAGGCCAGGGACATCAGACGCACCACAGGAGGTGGAGCCAGCATTGTGGAGGGAAGGCACAGCCCTATTCAGGTCCCAGGTGCAACTCCTCCCACCCATCTCCATGCAGATCTCTATTCAGCCCTGTGCTGACTCACCCTGTCTCCTGGAATCCCCCAGCCCCTGTCACTCACAAACCAGACATGGAATACACAACCTAGCAGAGGCAGGTTTGGATAGTTAGGCAAGAAAATACCTACTTTCTAAAAGTGGTATTTTCAAACACAGAATGTTAAAACCAACTTCACTAAAAGATGTATTTTATCATTCTGAGTTCAGGCATACTAAATTCGTTTTTCTACCATGTTCCCTGGGTCAGTTAGGATTATAAGATGTAATAATCAAACTGCCCATTCTGGCCTATGGGGAACAGGTAGCCTTGCAATAGTGAAAAACGAAAATGGATGTAATTCACTATTAGGACATGCCACACACACCAGGGCATGTCCTACCTTACACATACAATGCACCCCGCCCTAGGGCCTACCATAGGGGTGACTAATATGCAGGAAAGGGAAGGTTTGGGGACTGGTAAGTGGGTGCACTTACCAAGTCGACATGGCGGTACCAGACTGCACACAGGCTCTGCAATGGCAGACCTGAGACACACTTTTACAGGCTGCTTCTGTGGGTGGCACAACCAGTGCTGCAAGCCCACCACCAGCATTTGGTTTACAAGCCCTGGGCACACTCAGTGCACTGTACTAGGGTCTGACAAGTAAACCAAACCAGCTAATGATGGAGTCGCTAACCCATACATCAATTTACCATAGGGAGCACTTGCACTGTGGCACTGAATAGCAGGGGCACAGTGCCCAAAGCATCTATAACCAGCAAAAACACATGAGGCAACAGCAAAAAATGGAAGGGAGACCCACGCCAACAGTGCCAGGTCTAACACAACCCATCACCATGCAGCCATCGCTTCGCCTATAAAGCATAAGCATCAATCACAGGCAAGAGAAGAAGTGTGGAGGAGGCATATTGTATATTCTATGGAAATTAATTAATTCACACACCCACAACCTTCCGAGTCCATAGGGGTTTTAGTTGCACACTGCATAGACTAGGAGGAGAGACTGACAGTACTAGAAGGACAAGTGCAGCAAAGGAAACAGTGCCAAGTAAAAGAGTAAACCCCCACAAAAGATTTACATCATATGTAAACTATAAATAATGTATTCCCCTAACAAATTAACTAGAATGAAAGAAAAACACAACACCTGACCCAACCCTCTCCCTAACCCCAACCAATGTCCAGCAGTAAGTCCAATTGTCCATAAATTAAACAATCAAAATGTCCATAGACGGAGGTCTAGTGGCGGGCTCGCCGGATCTTCCTCTCTAGGGTGTTTAACCTCTCCTCAATCCTGGCCTCTAGGCGTGCAATCAGGAGGAGCGTGCAGCTCTGAAATGTCTTGCATGAATGACAGGGGTGGGCAGCAGTGTTTGAAGTGCAGCGGGTGGCTGCCAGACCATGGTGTCATACCACCGGAGGCACTTTGGGGGCCTGGATGGGGCCCAGGGCATTGGAGGAGGCTGCAGCTGCTGCCTCCTCCTCTTCCACCAGAAACACCAGCTGCCGATATTCGTCCTGGATGGCCTCCAGCTTCCATTGCCGGGCCCTGGCTGCTAACTCCTGCCTGGTGGGTGGTTTTGGTTGGGAAGGAGTAGCTATATCAAGAAAGAAAAAAGAAAATTGCAACCAATACTCTTAGCAAAAGAGTGCCACAAAATTATACACATAAAATTATAGTGGCACAGTAGCACTAGCAAGCACAGTACTTAACATTGGTGGTATCCTCCCACTTCCTCGGCCCCTAACATTTGTGTGAGTTTCAGGCATTACTAGGCACTAATGAGTAGACAAGTCTTCTTCTTCTCTCTCTTGTTTAGCTAAATTAATCTTGTAGGCATACCAACTCAGTCAGCTTGCGCCCTAGACAGACATACTCGTGTCGCAGCCGTAGACTCACATTACTTTTAACCCTGGGCGGTGAACTACGCTACGCTCGCGGAGTTTGCGTAGTTTCGGTAACTCGCGATTCGCGTAGAACGCGAAGTTACCGAGCACTACGCAATTTGCAGCGTAGCGTAGCTGTTTTTCTTCTTTGCACGCTCAATATGCGTTCTCGCGCACGCGGTAACGACCTACCGTGATTCTGCATTCGCCGATGCAATTTCCTATCCGTTCGCGGGCGCCACGAGATTTGGAATCCGGCCGCACGATCCCGCGAGAGTTTGCGAACACGTCATTCGGACGGGCGATCTGACTTCCGGCTGCAGTGTTGGTAAGATCGCGATCCCGAACACGAAGAAACTACAATCTGGCAAAGAATATCTCTCGAGCATCATAAAACCTTCTCGAAAATGATTATTTTGCTCCAAAAAACTCCTCAGATTGTGATTTGGCTGTAGTTTTTTGTGCAAGGAGTCCTTTTTCTTTTTTTACTTTTTTTTCAAGAGGAAGGAAGTGCCCCTGAGTCTCCAACTTCCTGTTCCTGTCAAGCAGGCTCCTCCCAGAGCTTTGTCCATGTGCTGTTCACTTTCATTTGGATTTGGAGCTGGAAGGATCACTTTTTGTGTCTGTCTGCTGCATCATATCATTGGATTGGATTTGAGGACTTTAGGATTTGAGATTTTACAAGTAAGTTGGAGAATTGGTGTACTTGTTTGTTTGATTGGGGCTTGTTTGTACCTACATTTTTGGGGATTTTCATCGTTTTTAAAATGTATTGTTGTGGCCTGGGTGGCCTGTAGTTTCAGTAGGGGCCTAGTTGTTTTTCTTTGATTGAAATTTCAGCCAGTAGGCCCAGAGGTACCCATGGGTGCATGTTTCTGTGGTGTCTGTTGAATTTAAACATCATGTAGGGCATGGATGGCATTGGATTGAATTGCTAAATGTGGTTTTTGGGGTGTATTTCACTTTTTGGGTGTGTGTTAATAAATAAATACCTTTGTTGGATGTGTGTGTGTGCTTGTTGTGTAACTTTCCAACCTTTCGTAGCCCTGTGGATTTTCCTTTTTGCATTTTTGTATTAAAGCTGTGTTGTTTAGCAGGCCTCCTTGGTCTGGTCATATTATAGGCCTGCTTGAGTTCATTGTTTTACATGGCCTGTTGTGACTGTGAGTGACCATGTGGTTTGGGGCCATTTTGTGGTGGTAGTTTAGTAGTGTGCTGCTTTTTCCATATAGGCCTGCATGTCTTTTCTTTGTTCCCCTTGGGTTATGCTTGTTGTTGTTGTGGCCTGGCCATGTGGGTGGCGGCCATTTTGTGAAGGCAGGCAGGGTGCTTTTGCCATAGGCTTGCATTGTCTGTCTTCCATTTCTTTTTGTTGTGGGTGGCTAGCGGACATTTTGTGGAGCCATCCAGGCAGTGTGCTTTTGCCATAGGCCTGCATTGATTGTCTGTCTTCACTTTCTTGTTATTGTGGGTGGCCTGGCCATGTGGGTGGCAGCCATTTTGTGGAGCAAGGTAGTGTGCTTGCTTTTGCCATAGGCTTAAGCTTGTGGCCTAGTCTGCCAGTAGGCCCAGAGGTAGTCATCATGGGTGCATAAAAACTGTTTCTGTGTTGTCTGTTGAATTTTAACATCATTTAGGGCATGGATGGCATTGGATTGAATTGCAAAATGTGGTTTTTGGGGTGGTATTTCAGTTTTTTGGTGTGTGTTAAATAAATAGGCCTTTTCAGCTAGTAGGTAACCCTGGGCATTCAGCTCGCGGACTTTTGGCAACTCCGCACTGCGCGACAACGCGGACTTACACTTTTTTTCTTCTTCGCGCGCTCAATATGCATTTTCGCGCGCGATAACGACTTTTGTGACGATCGCGACGCCGAACACGCAGAATTTACAATCTGGCGAAGAATATCTCTCGAGCAGCATAAAACCTTCTCGAAAATGATGATTTTGTTCATTTTGCTCAAAAAATTCCTCAGGTTGTCATTTAGATGTAGTTTTGTGAGCAAGGAGTCATTTTTCTTTTTTTTACAATTTTTTTAAAGAGGAAGGAAGTTCCCCAGAGTCTCCAACTTCCTGGTCCTGTCCTTTGTCTTCACTTTCTTGTTATTGTGCGTGGCCTGGCCATGTGGGTGGCGGCCATTTTGTGAAGCCAGGCATTGTGCTTTTGCCATAGGCCTGCATTGTCTGTCTTGTCTTCCTTTTCTTGTTGTTGTGGGTGGCCTGGCCATGTGGTGGTGGCCATTTTGTGGGACCAGCCACTGTGCTTTTGCCATAGGCCTCCAAGCTGGCAGCCTAGTCTGCCAGTAGGCCCAGAGGTAGTCATCATCATGGGTGCATAAAAACTGTTTGTGTTGTCTGTTGAATTTAAACATCATTTAGGGCATGGATGGCATTGGATTGAATTGCAAAATGTGGTTTTTGGGGTGGTATTTCATGTTTTTGGTGTGTGTTAAATAAATAGGCCTTTTCAGCCAGTAGGTAACCCTGGGCGTTCAGCTCGCGGACTTTTGGCAACTCCGCACTGCGCGACAACGCGGACTTACACTTTTTTCTTCTTCGCGCGCTCAATATGCGTTTTCACGCGCGCGATAACGACTTTTTGTGACGATTGCGATGCCGAACACGCAGAATTTACAATCTGGCGAAGAATATCTCTCGAGCAGCATAAAACCTTCTCGAAAATGATGATTTTGTTCATTTTGCTCAAAAAACTCCTCAGGTTGTCATTCAGATGTAGTTTTCTGAGCAAGGAGTCATTTTTCTTTTTTTACAAATTTTTTAAAGAGGAAGGAAGTTCCCCAGAGTCTCCAACTTCCTGGTCCTGTCCTTTGTCTTCACTTTCTTGTTATTGTGGGTGGCCTGGCCATGTGGGTGGTGGCCATTTTGTAAAGCCAGGCATTGTGCTTTTGCCATAGGCCTGCATTGTCTGTCTTGTCTTCCTTTTCTTGTTGTTGTGGGTGGCCTGGCCATGTGGTGGCGGCCATTTTGTGGGACCAGCCACTGTGCTTTTGCCATAGGCCTCCAAGCTTGCGGCCTAGTCTGCCAGTAGGCCCAGAGGTAGTCATCATGGGTGCATAAAAACTGTTTGTGTTGTCTGTTGAATTTAAACATCATTTAGGGCATGGATGGCATTGGATTGCAATGCAAAATGTGTTTTTTTTTGGGGGGTCTATTTCACTTTTTGGGTGTGTTAAATGAATGCCTTTTTTTGCGTGTGTATGTATGTGTTGTTGTTGTGGTTGTGTAACTTTCCAACCTGTTTTTAGCCATGTGGATTTTAGTTTTTGCATTAAAGCTGTGTGTGTTGTTTATCAGGCATCCTTTGTCTGGCCATATAGGCCTGCTTGAGTTCATTGTTTGCCGTGCCTTGTGCCTGTGAGTGACCATGTGGCTGTGGGCCATTTTGTGGTGGTAGTTAGTAGTGTGCTGTTTTTGCCACATTGGCCTGCGTGTCTTTCCATTGTTCCTCTTGTCTTACTGCTTCCAAATCCATCCCCATTGCCAGCTGCAGCTCCCTGATGCTGCATCCATCCCACGTGATGCACAAATTTAGGCCAAACAGGCTCCACTACATTTTTGTTTTTGTTCTTTGCTATTCTTATTCTTCCTGAGTGTACACAGTACACCAGGAAAGCCCTGGCCTTGTTGTCAAAGTCTCATAAATGGCTACACTGTTGTTGTTCACTGAGTTTCTAAAATTTAATAATTGAGACAACCACACACTAAGTTATATATTATATTAGTTTGATTTGTGCTATCGTTTGACTGATGTTCTTCTGGCTTTTTTGCTTTTAGGTGCACAAAAGACTGAGGAGGAGGTGTGTCATCATTGCCCGTTGTTTTGTACCGCCAGACAGACATCCTGCTGCTGTACACGACATGACGTGTGACCTGACCAGACATCTCTGCAACTTGTGCAACTGAGTGCTGCTGACATCTGAAGAAGATGGGCCCAAAGAAAGCAGGTACCAGGTCCTCCAGTACCAAGAAAGTTCCTATTGAGAAGAAGGAACAGAAGAAGGAAGTGACACTTAAGTCTGGTGTGCCACCCAATACCTTTTTTGGGAAAACAAATATTACGCCTGCAGCAGCGGTGTCCGGGGGGCAAGCTGGGGGCAGCACCTCCGCATCCGTGGGCCCAACCCACCAACCCAGGCCCAAGCACATGAGTGTGGAAGAGATAGCCAGCCTAATGGTGGAAAGCAGTGATGCTGAGCCTGAGATAAACTTATCGCTATCTCAAAGTAGTACCCAATCAACGCAGGAGGAAACACAGCAGATAAGTGGTCAACAACAACAGCCGCAACCACCGCCCGTAATAGTAGTTGTTGTTCCTCCCGAAGTAGGGGCAGTTCAGGAAATTGAGCCTCATGCAGAGGTAGAAGAAGAGGAAGCCACTCATTCAGAAGATCCATTGTCTTCCAAATCCCCAGCAAGGAAAAGGAGGGTTAGTCCATCAAGTTCTTCACCAAGCCCCCTTCTGATGATCTAGATGCCACTTGGAAGCCACAAACTGAGTCTGAGAGGGAGACACGTCCCAAGACCAGGCTAGGGAAAAGGAAGTTTCCAGAAAGCCTTACACTTATGGAGGTTGATGTAGAACAGCAGGATGATGATGATGAGCCAGTCATCACGAACATCACTCCCGGCCCCGAGGAGATGGAGACCAACATTATTAACCTATCCAAAATCGCTGCGAGGGATGTAGCACGCATACCTCCACAGGTAACACCAACACGACCTACAGCTTCCATATTTGCATTAGCAAAGGCCCGGCAGCGACCTACATCCAGCACAACCACCACCTCAGTAGAAGTAGGTAGTGGTACAGCACAGAGTCAAATTCAACCCACACCCTCCAGTTCATCCGGCATTGGAAGTGGCACCTTCAGCAGGAGGCAAAAGTTAAGCTCCCCAGTTTGGGACTTCTCTACGGTTAGCGAAAAGGAGGAGAACATTGCTATATGCTCCATTTGTAATACCTCTGTTAGTCGGGGTAAGCTTGGTACAAACTATGGTACCGGAGGCCAAATAACCCATCTGAAAAAACACCACTTGATCAGCTGGGAGGACCACCTTCGCGGCATAAAAACTGCAACCATTGGTGTTGGTGGGGATAAACGAGTAGAAGATCCGATCACGGTGGAAGAGGAAGGACAGGGAGACATTCACTCTGGTAGTGCTACACAAAGTAGCCCTGTCCCCAGCAGTGCAGTGTAATCGTCGCCCACATCTTCTTCAGCAACATCTCAGTGGCACAAGAGTAAGAGTCAGCCTGAGACAGCAAGGAGTACCGCAATGAAAAAAGTGCGTTGTTGAGCCTAAGAGAAAGGAAAACCATGCAGCCTACCATTATCAGCATGTTTGGGGGACGGGCAGTACGAACGCAACCACCCAATAGCACGTTTGTACAATGCGAAGCTGGCTAAAATGTTAGCACTGGACCTTCTCCCTTTTTCTTTTGTTGAAGGGGTGGGTTTTCTGGAATTTGTGACAGCCATCTGCCCAAAATGGCATGTTCCCAGCCGCTACTATTTTGCCAGAGTTGCTGTTCCAGCACTACATCACGACGTGCTGGAATTGCTCGGAAAAGCCTTGAAGCAGAGTGCTGTTCATAGTATCCACCTGACAACAGACATGTGGACCAGTTGCCAAGCCACTGATTACATGTGCATCACTGCACACTAGATCTCTTTTGCGGGGAATAGAGAACAGATATATGCTGGTGTTGACGCTGCTGAGATTTTTCATGCCACTCGCAAACATGCAACTGTAGCCATGTTTGCCATGGAGAAATCTCATACTGCTGCAAACATTTTGGAAGAGTTTAACAGCAAGGTCTTTGAGTGGCTGCGCCCAAGACGGCTTAACATTGGTTTTGTTGCCACGGACAATGGCAGTAATGTAGTTAGGGCCATGCAAAGCGGTCGCTATTTCAGGGTCCCGTGTTTGGCACACTGCATTAACATTGTTGTTCAAGACTTTCTGAAAAATGAATACAAAGTCAGCAACTTACTGTCCACCTGCAGAAGAATATGCACACATTTCAGCCATTCTTTTAAAGCCCGGAAGCAGCTGAGGGTCATTCAACGTGAGCATAAAATGCCAGTCAAAGCACTCATCCAGGAGGTGCCAACACGTTGGAACTCAACTTATTACATGCTTGATCGTCTGTTTGAGCAGTACAGACCACTCAATGCTTATGTCATGCAAAGATTAGGGGTAGGGGTGGGCGGCAAATTCCGTTCCGCTCGCGGAACTTGCGAAATTTCAGCATTTCCGCGTTCCGCGCGGAACGCGGAAATGTCGAAACTTCCGCGATCCGCGGCGGAACGGAATTCGGGTACATGAAGCACTTACAGATTTAAATAAAGCAGGTGCCCGAGTTGAAGCTCAAATTCTGTAACGCATTAATCAGCACAAAAAATTCGTGAGCAAAGTCGAGGCTAAGCAGGAGTGCTTTCTGCCCAGATCTACCGCCAAACATTAGCTGTAATCCCTGATGGAGGTCTTTGCATCCTTGATTTTCTCGAGCGCAATCCCCGTGTAGGTCCAGTGGCCAGGAGGTTCTTTCTCCTCATCTGCTGCTCAGATCGTGCTCTGACCCTTTATAAACAAGATGCATGTGAACTCGCATGGATGCCCCGCCCGTTTTGCCCCGCCCCACATACACTAGCGGTATGCAACGTCTTTTCCCGCCCTTTCCCCACTATGATAGACAGCTTACTCAAACGACCCCGGTGCCTTTCCGGCGCGGTGGCAAAGTTACAGACACACGAGGTCACAGGAGACAATTCTTCTGGTCCTTTACGCAGCTGCAGTGTAGGAAAGGCACTATACATTTACCCAACGAGGTAGCACTTACTGATTAGCCAGTAGAAAGTACTCCAGTTGAGTAGAGTTAGTGCACAAAATGGTGGCATCTTCGTGGATAAATATGCAGGGCAGGATTCATTCTGGCACGATGCTACGATGCTCCTGTCACAAAAATTAAACCTCAACAGGAAGCACTTACAGATATAAATAAAGCAGGTGCCCGAGTTGAAGCTCAAATTCTGTAACGCATTAATCAGCACAAAAATTTGTGAGCAAGGTCGAGGCTAAGCAGGAGTGCTTTCTGCCCAGATCTACCGCCAAACATTAGCTGTAATCCCTGATGGAGGTCTTTGCATCCTTGATTTTCTCGAGCGCAATCCCCGTGTAGGTCCAGTGGCCAGGAGGTTCTTTCTCCTCATCTGCTGCTCAGATCGTGCTCTGACCCTTTATAAACAAGATGCATGTGAACTCGCATGGATGCCCCACCCGTTTTGCCCCGCCCCACATACACTAGCGGTATGCAACGTCTTCCCGCCCTTTCCCCACTATGATGGACAGCTTAATCAAAGGACCCTGGTGCCTTTCCGGTGCGGTGGCAAAGTTACAGACACACGAGGTCACTGGAGACAATTCTTCTGGTCCTTTACGCAGCTGCAGTGTAGGAAAGGCACTATACATTTACCCAACGAGGTAGCACTTACTGATTAGCCACTAGAAAGTACTCCACTTGAGTAGAGGTAGTGCACAAAATGGTGGCATCTTCGTGGATAAATATGCAGGGCAGGATTCATTCTGGCACGATGCTACGATGCTCCTGTCACAAAAATTAAACCTCAACAGGAAGCACTTACAGATATAAATAAAGCAGGTGCCCGAGTTGAAGCTCAAATTCTGTAACGCATTAATCAGCACAAAAAATTTGTGAGCAAGGTCGAGGCTAAGCAGGAGTGCTTTCTGCCCAGATCTACCGCCAAACATTAGCTATAATCCCTGATGGAGGTCTTTGCATCCTTGATTTTCTCGAGCGCAATCCCCGTGTAGGTCCAGTGGCCAGGAGGTTCTTTCTCCTCATCTGCTGCTCAGATCGTGCTCTGACCCTTTATAAACAAGATGCATGTGAACTCACATGGATGCCCCGCCCGTTTTGCCCCGCCCCACATACACTAGCGGTATGCAACGTCTTCCCGCCCTTTCCCCACTATGATGGACAGCTTACTCAAAGGACCCTGGTGCCTTTCCGGCGCGGTGGCAAAGTTACAGACACACGAGGTCACTGGAGACAATTCTTCTGGTCCTTTACGCAGCTGCAGTGTAGGAAAGGCACTATACATTTACCCAACGAGGTAGCACTTACTGATTAGCCAGTAGAAAGTACTCCAGTTGAGTAGAGGTAGTGCACAAAACGGTGGCATCTTCGTGGATAAATATGCAGGGCAGGATTCATTCTGGCACGATGCTACGATGCTCCTGTCACAAAAATTAAACCTCAACAGGAAGCACTTACAGATATAAATAAAGCAGGTGCCCGAGTTTAAGCTCAAATTCTGTAATGCATTAATCAGCACAAAAAATTTGTGAGCAAGGTCGAGGCTAAGCAGGAGTGCTTTCTGCCCAGATCTACCGCCAAACATTAGCTGTAATCCCTGATGGAGGTCTTTGCATCCTTGATTTTCTCGAGCGCAATCCCCGTGTAGGTCCAGTGGCCAGGAGGTTCTTTCTCCTCATCTGCTGCTCAGATCGTGCTCTGACCCTTTATAAACAAGATGCATGTGAACTCGCATGGATGCCCCGCCCGTTTGCCCCGCCCCACATACACTAGCGGTATGCAACGTCTTCCCGCCCTTTCCCCACTATGATGGACAGCTTACTCAAAGGACCCTGGTGCCTTTCCGGCGCGGTGGCAAAGTTACAGACACACGAGGTCACTGGAGACAATTCTTCTGGTCCTTTACGCAGCTGCAGTGTGGGAAAGGCACTATACATTTACCCAACGAGGTAGCACTTACTGATTAGCCAGTAGAAAGTACTCCAGTTGAGTAGAGGTAGTGCACAAAACGGTGGCATCTTCGTGGATAAATATGCAGGGCAGGATTCATTCTGGGACGATGCTCGTCTGCCCCTGAGAGTGACCCTGCATAGATTACAACGGGCGCAGCAAAATCTCCGCGAGCACGCGAAATTCCGCGTGTTCGCGGAGATTTCTTGCCGTTTTGCGGAATTTTGCGGAACGCAACTCCGCAAATTCCGCCCACCCCTAATTAGGGGATCCTACTGTGAGAGGCATGACCGTTGAGATGGGTCAATGGGACCTCGTTAAATGCCTGACAGAGATGCTATTTCCTTTTGAGATCTTCACACGTGAATTCAGCAGGGAGGACTGTACTATGGGCCAAGCTATCCCATTGTTGCACATGCTAGAGCAACAGCTGAAGGAGGTGTCTGAAACGTACGCAGGTGTGGATGACAAACAAGACGCATATCATTTGGCGGAGTCCTTAGCCGTTCGCTTATCTGAAAATACAAGGATTCAAAATAAAATTGTGTCAGATCCACATTACATTACTGCCACAATTTTGGATCCACGGTACAAAGTATTTCTGAACAGTAAGGCAGTAATTCCTTTTTCGGAAGTGGATGTTGCAAGTACAAAACTTTGATAGCTGAGGAAGTCACTAAGTTCGAAAACGAACGGCTGGTAATTACAGGCCCCCCGCCCCAGGCCATAACAAGTACTACAGGGCATCCAGAGTCAAGTTCTACTTCGGAGCCTGAGGGCAGTGCGTTTGCCTCCCAGCAGTCACCGACACCAACACTACCAATAACATCAACAACAGCAAGAACAGGATCATCCACAGTACAATCAGCAACTGATTGGTTTCTACGGCAGGGGTATGGTAAGTCCAGTGCTGATGCAAAGGCAAAACAGGCCAAGCACATCGGAGCACCCCTGAGCATTGAGCGGACGGTCCAGGCCTATCTGGATGACCCAACAGAGGTCTTCATGGATCGAAACCCATTGGTGTATTGGTATGGGAAAAGAAGCCAATGGACAGTGCTCAGCAGGCTGGCGATAAAGTATCTGGCTTCCCCTGTCGCAAGTGTCTCT
Organism: Calotriton arnoldi; assembly: GCA_963921515.1. NCBI lineage: Eukaryota > Metazoa > Chordata > Amphibia > Caudata > Salamandridae > Calotriton > Calotriton arnoldi. Next base: position 57,591 of record CAWUFW010011213.1, on the reverse strand, counting down.
TCTGAGCATGTTTTCAGTGCTGCTGGTGCCATTGTAACTTTGAAAAGGACCAGTCTCTCGCCCAAAAGCGTGGAGAGGTTAACCATGATCAAAATGAATCAGCACTTTATACCACCGGATTACAAAATACGTGAATCACAGCAGGAAGAGGAGAGCGACTTCGATGACGTAAGTAGTGGGTTACAGGACCTACTTCTGTCCGAACCACCAGAGTTTGAGGACGAGCTCCTCTTCCCTGACAACTAGGCTTTCAAATTGTTACTTTCTTCCTTCCTTTATTTGTCTGTTTATCTGTCTTTCTGGTTCAAATCAAATCACAACAAATCCATCACCACCGTCTTCTCTTTTTATTTCCCTATTGGAGTTGCACGTCTGTGCATTTAACTGTCCACTCCTCAGAGTCCTGCTCCATCTTCCGGACTCGCCCTAATTACATTTCCATCAAGCGAGACATTGGAGTACAAGAAATGTTGCCTCTAACAGTCCCTCCATAAGAAGTGAAACGTGACTATAGCTATCCTCCGTTTTGTTTCCGAGCCGAAACTCATCACTGTCCAAAGGCTATCGCCTCTGCAGGCATCCACAACTCTTCACTGTCAGAACTTGGGCAGGCATCCAAAAGTAAACTCATCACTGTAAGAAGGCTACAGCCTCTGCAGGCATCCAAAGCTCATCACTGTCAGGACAGAAGGTACTTGGCAGAGAAAGACAAGACTCTTCGAAGAAACTTGCTGACATTTCTGCAAACTCAATTGACCAGCAATGACCGCTACCCAGGCCGCGGCCCATCACAGCGCTGACCATGTGAACCAACTTAAACTGCGACAAAGTGCCACAGATGAATAAGACGAAAACCGAAACAGCGACTACCAACACTGAAAATGAATGTGGAATAATAATGAGGCCACTGCCTCGTTTAAAAAAACACACACACCTGTCAGAAGTTAGAAGAACTAGGCATCTGATGATCTGACAGCCAAAGAGAAGAGCAAGACAGGTAATGATGGCATGCATTGGATGCTTGCTGACTCTGAGCGATTGCTGTTTGTTGTGTTGATGTTGTGCATGAAGTCGAACTCTACTAGTTAATCTACAAAGTGAAAGTGACTCAAGTGACAGTCAATGTTTCCCTTCTTGTTGTTTAATAACCAAATTGACTCCTACTACTGCAGGTGCAGGCCAATATCCGTTGCAATTTTTTAATATGGAATATGGACTTAATCGGAGACTAGTCACTACAGACTGAGTTGGAGTTGGACAACACGTACCACACCATGATGATTGACCATACTACCTTTGCACGCAGTCAGTCAGTTGGATCGGAGATGATTGATGGAATAACTGCGTTTCATGAAGTGGCATAAAAAGGTAAACACAACAATTCAACAAGAAAGTAAACACAGCAGACCTACATGTCCATGTAGTGGTGGAGTCGAGTGTAGTCATATGACTGACAGCGGCGCATTGATTTATTCACTTAATTTTGAAAATGCTAGGTTTCTGTATATGCCTTTTGTCTGGCTCTGTCAAAATTTAAGGTAAATGGAGGTTGGGTCACGGCCTGGTGCCGTGGGCCTGTTCTGTCCTGTTGTTGTTGTAGCTTAATGCTGTAAACAGAATAGACACGATGTATCCAAGCCGCCTCAGTCTGAAAGTGTTCTCTCTTCTCTTCTTGGACTCCACCGTAATTGATGCTTTTTTTTTATTCATTGATTTTTCAATACCCCTTTTGTTTTTCCATCTACACTTACAGGCCGGCCTTTACCCTGTGCTATACTGGGAGAAACAACTCACACTTACCTTACCAATCCGCATCAGGCAGGCAGTGGCACCCAAGATTGATGTGCGGAGCGTCCACGGAAGATAGGACCAAGAGGAATGACGAGATTCAACTCCACAATTTGACCAGGATAATACAGTAACTTTAGTATCATTCATCATTCGTCTTTTAATTAATTTGATTCCTTTGTTCTCTTCAATCATTACGACTGTGTGTTGTGTTGTTGTTTGTTTGCTAATTGATCCCTACAACTATTTTTTACTTTCTTTGCTATCTTTAAAAGTAAGCCCGGTACAACATGTAATTTGGGTCTCTCTGAGGGCATACAGGCAAGGCAAATTGCATAGAATATACTGCTGCCCTGTACTGTCTAATTGTCTAGTAGTAGTTAGTAAGTACTACTCATTAACCATCAAGTTATCTTCATCATCATGCATGCATTTCCTTTTTCTCCCTTTATAGATTTATTGGATAAGATCATGGTCGTCTGCCAAGACTGTGCTTTGCTTTTGTTGTGTCCATGCGTACTGTTTTTCTTTGTTAAACCTTTCCCCAAACCCCCTTCCCATCCATTCATCAAACCCTAAACCTCTTCCCCCGGGCTGTGATTTATATTGAGGTGTGATGTGGCTACATTAAATTGACACCAATTGATCACACGCTTGCTGGGGCAGATGTGGTGAAAGCAACACTAATTCAATTTCAAGGCAGGGCGAGGATCTTCTTCTGCTTGCCCACCCATGCTCAGTCTATGTGCAAGCCAATTTTTTTTCCAAAGGGACCTAATACATCATAATTAATTGCCGGAATTGATTGGATTCATCATCAACATCCTACCACACAGCAGTAAAGGTTACGAATTACGATTGTGTTAAGTGACTCACTCGACAAAACTACAGTTTGTAACTTCTTGTACTAGGCTGTCCCCGCCACCATTATGTTTTATTTTACTTTAGCAGTTGCAATATTGTTTGTTTGGCAGTCTTCTTCTGTACTGTACTTTACTTCGTTCTACTACTCCTCCCACAGTCTCTCTCAGGCAAGTGACTGTCTCTTTTTTATTTTTTTTGCAAATGCTACTGCCAGTGTCTACTACTACCACCACAACCATGGCATCTTCTCCATTCTCTTGGGAAACCATGAAGCCATCGCTGTGCCGAACTTAATCATCATCAATCACAGGTAAGATAAGTTTGGTGGGAGGTATAATGGACTAGGAGGAGAGACTGACAGTACTAGTAGGACAAATAACTCAGTGAGGGGTACCGCTGCGCATCTATCTGTTTGTGTGTTACATAATCGGCAGATTATTTAAATCAAACACTGGCTGCGGCCCTGCAGCAGCAAGGAAACCATGTGACGTAAATTTGTAAAACAGTAACCCCCCACAAAACATTAACATCGTATGTTTCAGTTTAAATATAATTTATTACTCTAACAAAACTAAACTATCCCACACCTGACCCACCCCTCTCCCTAACCCCAACCAATGTCCAAAACGAAAAAGTCCAAACAATGTCCATAAACCCCAACGCCCAATTCCCACCCACCAACAAAAGGAATAAGAAAGGGGCAATCCAACGGGGACCTACATAGTTCTTAGATTCGGTGGGCTTTCAGGTGTTTATCCATGAGGATCTTGACCCGCTCCTCTAGTTGCTCCTCTAGGCGTGAAATCCGGAGGAGCATCTGGCGGCAAAATGCCCTGCAGTGGCATCCAGGGTGGGGGGCAGCAGTGCTGGCTGTTACGGAAATGCGGCGGCGGGTGGCTGCCTGACCGCGGCGCCGTACCACTGGAGGTGGGGCCTGGCTGGGGCCCGGGGCATTGGAGGAGGCTGCAGCTGCTGCCGCCTCCTCCTCCTCCTCCGCCTGAGCCACCAGCCGCCGGTACTCTTCGCAGATGGCCTCCAGTTTCCGGCACCGGGCCCTGGCTGCCAACTCCTTCTGTGATGGTTTTTCTTGGGAAGGAGGATCTATATCAAGAAAGAAAAAGAATATTGTTGTAACCAATACTCTTAGCAAAACAGTAACACAAAATTAATTCAACACATAGTGGCACAGTAGCACTAGCAAGCACAGTACATAACATTTGTGGTAATAATCTATCCTCCCACTTCCTCGGCCTCTATCATTGTGGGAGTTTCAGGCATTATACTAGCACTATGGACTCCAGTACACAGTACACCAGTCTTCTTCTTATCTCTAGTTTAGCGAAATTACATAACCTGGTTGTAGCCGGCATGCCAGCTCAGTCAGCTAAGCTTGCACCCAAGACAAACATACGAGTCATGACGCAGACTCACGTTAGTTTTATTTACTACTGTCTGCAGGTGGGGAAGCTCGTATTTTTCTATTACGGGTGGCACTGGCCATACTCTCTCTGTTAAATGAAGGGCAATTGCTCAATTTCACTTTCACCCTGCCCTGGCTACTACAAAAAGGCAGATTATATATCTGATCCAATGATCATTGCTTATATGGGACGACGACATAAGGTCAGTAGCGGTCGGTGGTGGGAGTGCTGCCGGGCGGTGACGTGGGGAGCGGGAGGGGCAAGGTGGGGGGTAGTAAACTATGGATTATGGCCAATTACAGGTAAGTAAACATATAAATAAATAAAACTAATTTCGTTGCGAGCACTGCATCGCATTTGGCGGTGCAGTGCGCACAATGAAATTCGCTTTATTTATTTTTATGTTTACTTACCTGTATTTGGCCGTAATCCATATTTTACTACCCCCACCCTGCCCCTCCCTCCCCACATCACCGCCCGGCAGCACTCCCACCACCGACCGCTACTGCATAAGGTACTTTGTTTTGATTGATTGTGTAACCAACAGATAGGCCACCCTTTGCAGGCTAGCTGACACATTCGAAAATAAATTAACATAGGTAGGGAGTGGTTCTCGGAGTCGGAGGAAGGCGCTTGATAACTAACTATACACAATATATATATATGATGTGCTTGCAAACTACTGTGAGTCAAATGTATTCTGAAAATACAACTTGTATTCCCCTCGGCTTTGCTACTCTGGCATGGTTTCTTTTACATTCTCTTCAAACTAAGACTCTGCAGTCTGCATCCAGTGACAGTCTCCACCCATGCTGTCTATGATGAATACATACAGGCATCCATCCATTCTAAGTAAATGTCTATCATTCTTCTTAATCTCTCCACAAACCTTAGTTTGTTTCACCAACAACCACCCATGCGTCCACTCCTTCCTTGCTTGCCTTGGCTTTGAGTTTCACCCAAACACCGGTGATGATTCTTGCTATCCCAGTATCCACCCATACTGTGTCGCCCACCCAGGCAGGCATCTTGTTTCACCTTCCACCCATCCTTCAACAACACATGCATCTGATTCCTATTCCTATCAGCCACCTATGCATGCTTCCAACGTATCCTTCTCTGCCAGTCATATTACATCTCACCCATCCTTCCTCCTTCCACCCTTCTTTCCCTTTTTGTTCAACACATCCATCAAGGTCATCTGATCTGACTTTTAGTCTTCTCCATAAAACTTTCACAGCTGAGTTGGAGTCAGATAGAAGAGGCCATTGGTTACTCAACTCACGCTGCTAATGCTATTGCTAATGCATTGCTAATGTTAAGTAAAGGGTGTCTTCTTCAACCGTTGTATAATGTTCACTACAACTTCATACTTAATAAGTCTCAACAGTACAGTGAGTGAAGTGAACACCCTTCCAGCTAGTGTAATGTCAATAAGTAATGAATATAACTTACCACCGTCCGCCACTGCTGTTGGCTCACCCCCTGTATCTCCTGCAGGTGCCGCATCTCCTGCCGCCTCCGGAATGGCCGCATCGCTATCGCCGCTGGCCCCGCCGGCACTGGTGGTCGGTAGTACGCCTAGAAAAAACATTACACATTTTTAGATGCCTGTACACCTCCCCCTATTTATTCGTTTTCACTAGCAAGATTGAAAAAAAAGTTAATACATACATATACAACATACATCACTAGTCCAAATCGGGTACTAGAGTAGAGTCAGTAGACACTAGTAGTGTTATGGTCCTAGGGTCATTATTATAGTCTACTCTACTCTTTGTAAAGTTAGCCTGAGCCATGCAACCATTTTCGCTTCATGTCTTTTGCGCATGTTACCTCGCAGCTTGTTGTGCAGTAAGACGCCTTTTTGAGCCCACATGAGCTCATACAGCTACTGTCTGAGCGTTGCGTACAAGAGGTCGAAAAACAAGCCACTTTGTTATGGAGTTCGGTTAGTCCGTATTGCTTAGCCATAAGTAACATGTTACACTTTTTGGCATGACTGAGAAATGCTTGCATTATACTATCTAACGAGCACCATTTTTCTCATAACAGGCAGAAGATTCCCTTCTACGAACCAGAGATTTGCAGAGCTTATGAATGATGCATGTAACCAGTACTTCTACGTTCTTCGGTGAGGGGTCTCCCAGAATTCGCACAGATCTTTTGTCTTCTATCATGCACTTGTAACAATGTTTATTGTTTTAATCTTATGCATTTTGCTGTTGGAGCTGGCTGTAGTACACTGAATTTTATAGAACAACGTACAGGGCTTGTTAGTTGAAAATAAACCTCTTGAACTTACACATAGACTCTGTGGTATTTGGTGTGGTGGTGGACTTAAACGAATGAGTGAGCGAAAGGGTGTTATGTTCTGGGTTGTGTAATCATTGGGTATCTTCGGGTGGGGGTTCGGGGACCTAATGAGACACTATAGCTAGTTGGTCAGGGGATTGTGGGTTCACTTCTGACTGAGGTGTGAGGAAGGTCCAACCTCCCATCACCAACATCCTATTTTCTTGTGCATAGTTCTGTATGTGGCTGTGCAGAATCCTCACAACAGTAGTAGTATGTACTATATCCTATCAAAAATAGTCAAATATCTGGTTGGGCATTTTGTTGGTGGTAATTGTCAAAGCCTCAAGATTAAGAAGACTAGAAGAGGACAACCCAAAGGACTGGACTCAGTGGCTAGAGCTATTGGTCAATCTGAGTTTTATTCAAAACCGTAAAATAAAGAGTGGCAAACTGGGCAAGCTTAGCTACAGACAGACTAATAGTAGTAGTACAGAGAGTCATAGCAGAGGCAGTTAGAACTTAGAGGCAGGGATAACCAGAATTTAGAAACAGATAGTCAAGATCAAAGAAGCTTTTGTAAAAAATAGAATTTGGAAGTGGAACCAGAATTAATAGTTCGGAAAAAATAAGGTGCAGTAAAAGTTAGGGAATATAATTGTTAATATTAACCACTGGAGGACTTACTGGGGCCAGCAGCAGGGCCCTCGGTAGAGGAGCGGTCCTCTGGTTGTCCCGCCGACTCGGACCCCGTCTTCTTGCCCCTGGGTGCTGCTGATCAGTGATCATGTAAGATATAATAAAGAAAGAGACAAACATTAATGATTGCTGTGAAACAAATAAATTATATTAAAAAACGCTCAAAAAACATTTTAGGAAACAATAATTGCAATAAAATTGACCTATCTAATCAGATCGACTACTGGCTTGCGGGATTCATGGACCATCTACTTATTTATGAACACTAATCCAGTGTTCCATTCTGATTGATTCGAATCCAGAACACTAACTAAGCCTAAGTACCACCTGACCTAGCCCACCTATTCCAGACGGGCCAATTGTTCACTAAGTCTGCATTTCCATTTTTTTAGCCCTCAAAAATGCATAGATGAGATGGAGGACATATGCATACATTTGTGCATACACCAAATTGTTGGTTGGTTGTGTCTGATGTTCTGCTACTGACTGACACTGCTAAGCCTACCACTCACTAAACAAACTACAAAAGGTTCTACTGAGGACTGGGGTAAGCAGCACTCAGTGACACAGGATGCGTCACGCAGACCGCTAAAATATTATCAACTAATACTAACTAAACCTAGTATCAATCCATCCACCACTATTTGACAGGAGGACAAAGGAAGGACTAGAGTCTCTCTAGCAATAGCATTACCTAACTTAAGTTCTCTAAAGTAAACTCTTACATAATAATCAGCCCAAGCGAGCGCAAAGTTGCAAACAAGTAAGAGTAGCGCCGAGCACCTGTGTCCTACAATCACAGAAGATTTTGAAACGTAATTTACCTGCAATGTAAGCAGCAGTATTCTTGTTATTCGTAAAAATATTATACACAATACTTATACTACTATATATTAGCTACTCACCAAGCCCCACGACCTCGACACCTAGCAGGTCCAACAGGTCCTGCTCCCGGTCCAGGATGTCTGACCACCGATGGGCCAGCTGGTTATGGGTGCGCCAGACCCCTGAGCAGCGAAACACTGCCCGGCGCACCTTCGCCCACCGGCGGTGACGCTCCTGGGTAGGGTACCCGGAGCCTGGCCTGCCGCCTGCTGCCAAGGTCAAGGGGAGGTGGCGCTGCACAAAAAAAACAAGGGCGGACACCTCCGCCTCGCAAAAAAGCTGCCGGGCTTGCACCCCTGCAGGGCGCAGTCTGCCGCAAGGCAGGCGACTCTTGGGCGCACGCGCCTTTCCCTTGGAGCCGGTAGTGCTGCTACCCTTCGCCATGGTTCTGGGTGTGTGGGAGGCAGAAAAGAAAAGTTAGAAGGAAAAAATAAAGTTAGGGAAGCTTAGGAGCTTAAAGAAGGAAGTAATATAGGAGCTTAAAGAAGGAAGTAATATAAAACAGTAGAAAAGTCAAAAAAACACAGTAAAACTTAGAAATAAATGCAAAATATAGACTTAGGGACAGAGAGAGATAGATAATAAATAAAAAAATTGAAAAACAGTGTAAAAAACTAAGGATTGCAAAGATTGAGGGAGGATAGAAAAGCAGGCCCAGAACCATAGCATAGAGTGAAAAACAAGATGGCCGCGCCCTTCGCGACCGCGTGGGTAAGTTTGCGCGATATTTCCCCCGAGCACGCAAAGCGTAGCGAACACGTACGACGTGTTCCCGAACATGAAATGCGCATCGCGAGCACGCTATACGCGACCCGGAACAGGAAATAAGGCATCGCGAACGGGCGGGACACGTGAAAAACAAGATGGCCGCGCCCATAGGCGACCGCATGGGCAAGTTTGCGAGATACTATCCCACGAGCACGCACAACAGCATCCCGAACACGCACAACGCGTTCCCGAAGAAGAAAAACGCATCGCGAACGGGCGCGACAAGCAACTACGCACGCTCATGTAGCTCGCGTAGCGCTCCAACAACTCGCGTAGCTTCGCGTAGCGTGACTACGCGAACTACGCTCAGGGTTAGTTACTTTACTACTGTCTGCAGGTGGGGCACCTGTACTACACAATTATCTATTTTTCTATTATAGGCAAACTCTGTTAAATCAATGGCAACTGCTCAATTTCACTTTCACCCTGACTACTACAACAAGGCAAATCATATCTGATTACTAATATGAATGATGATATTCCGAACAACGTGAGGTACTACTATTCTTTGATTGTGTAACCATGCAGCCAATAGGCCACCCATGGCTGACACGATCGAAATAACATAGGAAGGGAGCATGAGAGGGCCTCAGAGTCAGAGGGAGGCGAGTGATAATGGGTGGGCATGGGTACATACATACACAATATATATGTTGTGTTTGCAAACTACTGTGAGTCAAGGGAGCATTCTGAAATACAATCTTGAAACAAAAACCTTGAAAAAAAACTGTCCTTTTTTTCTTTCCAGCGATTTTTCCATTTATCTTTGCATTGCTCTTCTAGCATTCTTTTTTATTCTAATCTTCACCCTTGGCTTTGCTACTCTGGCATGGTTTATTTTTACTCTGGCATGGTTTATTTTTATTTTCCATGCTCTTCATCCAGTCTCCACCTATGCTATGATTGAATACCATCCAGGTATCCATCCATTCAAAGTAAACATTGCTATCATTCTTCTTAATCTCAACAAACCTTTCACCAACAACATACATTTGTCATTTTTTTAACCACTACCCATGCGTCCTTGCTTGCTTTGGGTTTGACCCATCAAACCCCCGGAGGATTCCTTTCACCCATACAGTTTCACCCACCCACCCACCCAGGCAGGCATCCTTTCTTTCAACTTTCACTCATCCTTCAACCACCCATGTATCCTATCAGCCACCTATATGCATCCCGGGCCCTCTACCTTCACCCATGCATCCTTCTCTGCCAGTCATATATTGCATGTCACCCTTCCTTCCTCCTTCCATCCTTGTTTCCCTTTTCGTTCAACCCATCCATGAAGGTCATCTGACTCTTAGTCTTCTTCATAAAACTTTCCCAGCTGAGTTGAAGTTAGATAGAAGAGGCCCTTAGTTACTCAACTCCCGCCGCTAATGCTAATGCTATTGCTAATGCTAAGTGAAGGGTGTCTTCTTCAACCGTTGTTCACAACAACTTAGTCTCTCTCAACAGTACAGTGTACACCCTTGCAGCGAGTGTATTGTCAATAAGTAAGGAATATAACTTACCACCACCTGCCACTGTTGCTGGTTCACCCCCTGCAGCTGCCGCATCTGCTGCTCCCTCATTACTGGCGTCACCTTCGCCGCTGGCCCCAGCACTGGTGGTCGGTTTGCCTAGAAAAAACATTGCACATACATACACCACACACATCACTAGTACAAATCAGGTACTAGAGTAGAGTAGACAGTATGTCCTATCCTATCAAAAATAATAAAATATCTGGTTGGGCATTTTGTTGCTGGCAATTTTCGAAAAGCCTCCAAGAGGAGGACAACCCAAAGGACTGGACTCAGTGGCTAGAGCTATTGGTGAATCTGAGTTTTTAAAAAGAAAAAAAGTGGCCAACTGGGAGGACAATCGAACATGAGGTCTCTTGAGTCCTCTCTCTTGGTTGGAAAATGTAATGTTGCCCTCCTCTTCCTCCTCCTCCTCATACTTCCTTCCAGCCATGGTGCACGGTAATCAGTTGTTCACCATCAACTGCTGCTAATAATAGTACTAGGCCTAGATGAGAAAAAGTAAAATACACCACTTTGGGGTGTCCAACATGACCATCATTTTATTTACTGATTGAGCATGAGAAAGAAAGTAAAAGAAAGCCTTCTAATCTCAACAAACATGCGTAGAATACCTTAGTTGGGCATGTAATCTGCAGAGTAGTAGTACTAGTAGTAGTAAGGACCAATGTGTTCTTTGAGTCTTACAGTAGTACCACCACTTGGCAGTCCACAAAATAAAAGGGGAGAGGGAAAGCTGCCTGAAAAACCAGAATAAAGCAAGCTACAGACAGACTAATAGTACAGAGTTAGAGGCAACTCGATTTGATGTAAAAAAAGACACTAGAAATATAAATAACTAAGTTGGTAGGTAATGCAGGGATAACAAGAATTTAGAAACAGATAGATCGAAGAAGATTTCGTAAAAAATAAAATTAGGAAAATGGAAATAATAGTTCGAAAAAATAAGGTGCAGTAAAAGTTAGGGAAATATATATTAATATTATCAACAGGAGGACTTACTGGGGCCAGCAGAGCCATCTGCAGAGGAGCGATCCTGGGAGGCACCTCCAGCTCCCGCCTCGGCAGACCCCGTCTTCTTCTTGCCCCTGGATGCTGATCATGTAAGACATAATTAAAGAGACAAAAATTGATTGGTGTGAAATAAATATTAAAAAATCGCTCCAAAAAACGGCAATTGCAATAAAATTGACCTATCTAATCAGATCGACTAGTAGTAGACTAGTATCGCGGTCGCATTCCAACAGTTCCATTCCGATTCCAGTATCCTACACCTAAGTACCACCTAGCCCGCCTATTCCAAAGACTTTGGAATGTATTTCCAAAACTTTATTTGCTTCTTCTAGGTTCCAATCTCATTTGCAATCATCAACACCCTTTGACGGGCCAATTCACTAAGTCAGAATTTATTTTAGTCCTCAAAAATGCATAGATAGACGCATGCATATTGCATACACCAAATTGTTGGTTGGTTGCTGAGTTGCTATATTATTCACTCACTAACAAACTACAAAAGGTTCTACTAAGGAGTCAGCAGCACGTGAGAGGAGGACGCATCATGTGGACCGCTAAAAATTACTTACTAATACTAAGTAACTAAGTAACTATCTACCACTATCTTAGTGACAGGACAAAGGAAAGGAGTCTCTCTAGTCTGCATTACCTAACTTAAGTTCTCTAACCTCTCTTACATAATCAGCCCACGCAAGCGCAAAGTTGCAAACAAGTAAGATTAGTAGCGCCGAGCACCTGTCTAGAAGAATAACAATCCCATAATATAAGATTTTTAAATGTAACTTACCTGCATGTAAGCAGCAGCAGCATTCTTGCTATTTGGGAAAAAATAATATTTGCAATAACACAGAACAGAAAACACAATAGTAATATAATTAACTACTCACCAAGCCCTATGACCTCAACACCTAGCAGGTCCAGCAGGTCCTGCTCCCGGTCCAGGATGTCGGACCACCGGTGTGTCAATTGGTTATGGGTGCGCCGGACCTCAGAGCAGCGAAACACTGCCCGGCGCACCCTCGCCTACCGGCGGTGATGCTCCTAGATCCCGTACCTGGAACCAGGCCTGCTGCCTGCTGCCAGAGTTAAAGGGAGGTGGCGCTGCACAAAAAAAACAAGTGCAGCCACCTCCACCTCAGATAATAAGGCCCGGGGCTGCACCCCTTCCATGCGCTGACTTCCGCAAGGAAGAAGGCTCCTCCTGTTTCCCTGGGAACTGGGAGAAGCACTCTTCGTAGTCTTGGCCATGGTTCTGGAGGGCGGAAAAGAAAATGTAGGAGTAAAAAATTAAGTCAGGAGAAAAAGAAGGGAAGTAAAAAAAAAAAAGCAAGCAATAGAAAAACAGTACAAAAACACAGTAAAACCCACAAAAAGTAGAAAAAACCCACAAAATATACACTTGGGAAGAGAGAGGGATAGATATTAAATAAAAAAGATCAGAAAAAAAGTTTAAGGGACAAAGGATTGGAAAGATTTAGGGAGGAATGAAAAATAGGCCCCAGAACCATAAGCAGACAAGAAAAACAAGATGGCTGCGCCATGTGCGATCCGCGTGGTGAAGTTTGCACGATATTTCCCCCGAACACGCAATCCGCATTGCCGAATGTCAGAAATGTCTCGCTAGCATGTTGAACAAGCAACTCCGCATGCTCATGGAACTCCGTGTAGCGCTGTAGAGTATTTTTATCGCTTTGCAGAGTTACGCGTAGCGCGGCTACGCGAACTCCACCCAGGATTACACTAGGAGGGACCACTGACAGAATATCGACGGACCGAATATCGACCTACAAGAATATCGAGTACAGAATACCGATGGACAGAATATCGACATCCTATCTCTACAAAGGTAAGTACAAAAATATCGAAACCAAAATATCGTTGTTTAAAATATCGTTGTTTCAAATATCGTTTTTTTTTAAATGTCTTAAAAATAATATAAAATTAATTAAATAATAAATATAATTAATAAAAACATAGGGGTCTATTACGATGACTGGCGGATGCACCTCCGCGATGCTGGCGGTGGGAGAAAACGCCATTTACCGCGCACCGGCAGCAGTCCTCACGCCCGCCATATTAGCATGTCTAGACAGAGCCCATTTCCCATCCGCTGCGGTGTGACGCCGACCGCCATCAAAGTGCGCCCGCCACCGCGGCGGTGTGAGCCAATGAGCATTCACCGCCGTGCGGAATGACGTCCCGTCCGCCGAACAAATCACGATGGCGGAAAAAGGGCAGCACACCGCTGCGGAGCAACCGTATATTCAAAGACGGCGGAGACACCACAGAGGAGCAAGAAAATAGACACCCGGCCCACACCGCAATGGATCCAGCTCTACACGCCTTTCCGGTGCTGTATATAATACACCACCTGCAAGTCATTGACCGGCATGGACGCCTCCGCAGGTACGTACACACACAACTGTGCATGCAACACAATACACAAGTCAAGGGTTTGAAAACGGTGCATGTCCACACCAGACACCCCTGTAGGGACAGGCACACAGCCATCACTGCATCCACACATGTCCCACCTGTCACAAAAACACCTCGCAACATCCTGGCTACACATGTTCCGCGATCATGAACAAATGTCCCGGTGTCGTCACCGCCGCGGTCAGTGTGCAGGAAAACATGCACACAACGCAGAGGCCAGTGCCAGCGCCAGCCATGGCCACTGTACAAAAACACAAAACCACTACTCAAAACACAACACACTAGCCCTCTCCCTGAAGGGACATATCATGTGCCTGCCATGTGCCACTCCTACACAACAACAACACAGGTGAATACACACCCTGCCCCACATCCCTAACAACTGCAGAGATAGCCACAGCAGGAGTTGTTGCACAGGAACACATACCACAGAAGGCCAGGCCCCAGCCAACACACACACCACAACAATACCACACACATGCCAAGAACACTGAGCCCCAGCACAAAATGTACACACACACACATATTGATGATCAAATAATTCACTGCACACACAGCCTACCAACTTACACGGACACACCCTACCCTGCCTCACAGCCACATACACAGACCACATGCTAGCAGCAATGGAGATCAACATACATGAAAGCTAAAGTGATGTGCCCACAAATGGAAGGACAAGGACACAACTATCAAGCATGTGTACATCACATGCAAGACAACAGACATCTGAGAACACCCACAGCCCATCAAATCACACATGGCTGCCACAGTGAGTCAACCCAAAACACAAGCACCCCAATCCAACAACTCAGGGAGACAGCAAGGCCACCCATATCAATGCACAGGGATGAGAGGAAGGCCATGAAGTCAAAAACTGAACAGACACACATAGGTATGCAATTACCTGACAAGAGCATCTCTGCACCACAACACACAGGCCCCATTCACACACTCCATGATTGAGAAGCACAAGTAGGATACGTCACACATCCCCCTCTCACATCAGCAGCACACACCACTCCCATGTGCACCAAATCACAATTGCAGGGCACAACAAGTACACATACACGCACACCACTCCAGGGTGACACATGGGTGTAGTTGACTTGACAATGCAGGTGCACACACATCAACAGTCACCACAAAGTCACCCCCTTCACACCACACACTTCTCCACCACCAAAGTGTACACTTTGGAAGTAAGGCATGGGACCAGGATTACTGACCACCACAAGAGGACCGTACACATACACTGCGGGGCACACAGTAAGTAGCTCACACAGACACCATGACCCGTGCCAACCTGCATGAAAGCCTGTGCATAAACTCCCACCCTGTGCTGACATTGCCTCTAAACATGACATGTCTACACCATAGACAACATGGACAAAGAAGGATGATGACAACAAGAAATTGTCAAAAACCACCTTCACTGCACCCACAAGTATAAGAGTCAGGAAGAATTGAAGTCCCTGTCACCCCTGCAAAAACATGGAAATGTGAGACAACCCATTGCCAATGTTGAAGTGCCATACTGAGCATGTGACACAGTAAACCATGCACACACAGAAACAGTTTTATTGAGAAATTACACTGACAGAACTGACAACAGGAACAACTGTCTTTATTCACACTTGTGCATAGATAGACAACAAATGTGGGCAACTGCAGGGCCAGTGGCCACTACAATGTACAGAGTAGTTACATCAGAAGCTGCATAGGCAGGGGGCAAACAGCAGTGATCAACAAGGCAAGTACAATGTGCAGAGTAGTTACATCAGAAGCTGCACAGGCAGGGGGCAAACAGTAGTGATCAACAAGGCAAGTACAATGTGCAGAGTAGTTACATCAGAAGCTGCACAGGCCAGGGGCAAACAGCAGTGAACCACAAGGCAAGTACAATGTGCAGAGTAGTTACATCAGAAGCTGCACAGGCAAGGGGCAAACAGCAGTGAACAGCAAGGACAGTGGCCAGTCCAAAGTGCAGGTGAGGTACATGAGAAGCTGCACAGGCCAGGGGCAAACAGCAGTGAACAGCAAGGCCAGTGGCCAGTCCAAAGTGCAGGTGAGGCACATGAGAAGCTGCACAGGCAAGGGGCAAACAGCAGTGAACAGCAAGGCCAGTGGCCAGTCCAATGTGCAGATGAAGTCCATGAGAAGCTGCACAGGCAAGGGGCAAACAGCAGGGAACAGCAAGGCCAGTGGCCAGTCCAAAGTGCAGGTGAGGTACATGAGAAGCTGCACAGGCAAGGGGCAAACAGCAGTGAACAGCAAGGCCAGTGGCCAGTCCAATGTGCAGATGAAGTCCATGAGAAGCTGCACAGGCAGGGGGCAAACAGCAGTGAGCAACAAGACCAGAAGCCAGTCCAATGTGCAGATGAAGTCCATGAGAAGCTGCATAGGCAGGGGGCAAACAGCAGTGAACTACAAGGCAAGTACAATGTGCAGAGTAGTTACATCAGAAGCTGCACAGGCAAGGGGCAAACAGCAATGAACAGCAAGGCTAGTGGCCAGTCCAATGTGCAGATGAAGTCCATGAGAAGCTGCACAGGCAGGGGGCAAACAGCAGTGAGCAACAAGACCAGTAGCCAGTCCAATGTGCAGATGAAGTCCATGAGAAGCTGCACAGGCAGGGGGCAAACAGCAGTGAACCACAAGGCAAGTACAATGTGCAGAGTAGTTACATCAGAAGCTGCACAGGCAAGGGGCAAACAGCAGTGAACAGCAAGGCCAGTGGCCAGTCCAAAGTGCAGGTGAGGGACATGAGAAGCTGCACAGGCAAGGGGCAAACAGCAGTGAACAGCAAGGCCAGTGGCCAGTCCAAAGTGCAGGTGAGGTACATGGGAAGCTGCACAGGCAAGGGGCAAACAGCAGTGAACCACAAGGCAAGTACAATGTGCAGAGTAGTTACATCAGAAGCTGCACAGCGAATGTGTGCGAATATACCATGCCATGCTCAGCAACAGAGTCATGGGGATAACAATGGGCATCACAGACACTGCTGTGGACAGACAGGTGTGTGAGGGTGACTACCACTCAGATGTGGCTGTTTGTCGGACTTGGAGGTGACTGTGTGTCGCGGTCAGTAGGAGGACTGCCCCGGGGAGTGTGAGGAACATCTGTGGAAGAGACATCTCTGGCTTGGGAAGCTGGAGGGCTGCTTGGACCAGGTGGGGTGGTGGCACGGGGAGGTGGACTGATGCTGTGGTGAGACACAGTGTGTGCAGGAGATTGTGGAGGGGTGCCTTTCCACTTTTTGGGGATCCTGAAAGTCTTCACTGTCTGGGGACTAATGGGAACTGGTGTGGCCACAACAGGTAACCCCACCACCAAACCTGCTCCTGGTGCTGACTCTGGGGCCCCCTCTGGGGACATGCTGGATCCAGCTGTGCGCTTCCCTGGGGCTTGCCTCCGCCCTTCCAAACCCTTACTACTATGTTTAGCCCCTACAGTGCCCCCTTGTGCCTGCTTCACAGGGCTCGGGATGGGAGTGGAGGTTGTGGGTGGATCAGCCATAGAGCCCACATCCAGTGTAAGCCTTGCAGGTAACACCTCCTCAGTGGGCAGGGAAACTGCCTTCTTGCTTTGCGAGCGGCCCTTGAGACAGGAGAGTCCTTGGCGGGGGATGACTCTGAGGCCTGTGACCCTGAGGCCTGTTTCTTGCCCCTCTGGCCCTTAATGTCACCTGACGGGCTTTTATCTCTGTGCTCTGGGGTGGTCTTACTTTTCTGTGGGGATGGTGTCTGCGGCCTGGACCGTTTGGGCTGTTGCTGCTGCTGTGTGCTGTGTGTGCTGTATCTGGACTTTGGGGTCTGTTGAGCATTGTCACTGTCGTCAGAGGTGCACAGTGACAGGTGGGTGGACAAAGGGACAGGAGCTGCTCCCTGAGAATGTGCCTGTTGCAGGGCTGCCGTCACTGTTGAGGTCAATGACTGCACAGTCCGGTGTAGCCCACCCACATCCGAATGTATACCCTCCATGAAAGCTATCACCTGGCCCAATGTTTTATCGTGGTCTAGGAAGGCATTGAGGAGAGCTGTCTGCCCCACACACAGCTGGCGCAATAGCTCTACTGACTCAGCACTGAGGGCTGCAGGGCTGACATGGGCCGGGGCAGCAGTGCCTGGGGTGAAGGACACTCTTCCCTTTCGACTTGTGTGAACACGGGCAGCACCAGTGGAAGTAGATGGGAGGCTGGGCACTGGACGCTGTGTGGCAGAAGAGGAGGCAGAGTCCACGTTCCCTGTGGCCCCCAACATGGATGCGTCACCGCTGGCGTCAGATGACGTAGAGCTTTGCGTCTCGGGTTGTGATTCCTCCAGCAGACTCCTGTCCCCCTCCTCGGCGCTGGTCACATCTGTGTCACTCTGCTCCGGTGCGGCTGTTGCACTGGATGCCTCACCGCTGGTGTCCGTCCCCTGTCCCTCAACGCACACGGGAGATGCTTCATGGGAGAGAGAGGTAGTGTTAGTGGAGTGGCACCAACTGAAGTAACATGTGCAAGTAAATAACCATTCAAGAAGATGTGTCATCCGCCTTACACATCACCCTGACTAAATATACATTGCCACCTCAATCATCAACCCAACAGTGCATGTAAAGAACAAATCCAGCCATAAGTGATCCCGGTGACTCACACAGCACACCATCCTGCCTGTGGCCCACTTCAGACACAGGCACAAAATCTATATGACCACACAGGGTGCCAAGGATGGCAAGGATGAACACCACAACATGGTGTCAATTACGTACATGGATGGAGCAGTAGGGGAGCACACACACACAGACCACAACATAGTAACCCACAATGGTCATTAGTGCATGCCAGCTACCATGTTGCTTGCACGGGCACAAGTACTGCAGCACATTGTCCTCAGAAGTTGTAGCAGCTGAAATCTGCTGTCAGGCATTGCACGCATTCATTGAAACACACTCAGAGTATGCACACTGCCGTCAACATCAATATGAATTCACACAGTACCCCACTGCACAAGCTACCTGAATGCCCCAACTTTGAATGCAATGGCAATGCACATTGCGCAGATCACATCAGTGAGTACAGGTTGGACACATGCATGTCAGATGCACCCAGCCCAGACGCCACTTACAATCCACTGCATCACACTACCAACGTCAGATGGCTCAGAGTTTGTCCAATCTGTGGACACATGCATCCACTCCCTGCCAAAGCCACCCGTCAACAAATACTCACCCCTAGCTTGCTGCTGATGCTCCTTCAATTGTGCATCCAACTCAGGCTGTGTAACGGCCAAGATGCGGGCCATTAGTGGGGTCATGCTGCGTCGGGACAACCTGCTGCTCCGCGGTATCAGCCCCAGCGTCATCTCAGCCACGTTCTTGCTCAGCCAGCAGATGTCGTCCCACCTTTTATGACAGTGGCTGTGTCGTCGGTTTGACACACCCAGATCACGCACCTTGGAGGCAATGGCCCTCCACACGGCTTTACGCTGGTGGACTTTCAGCTGCAGGTATGGGAGACAAGAGGGGTAATACATCAGTTACACAGTGTATACTACCAACATTTCTCAATACAGTGGCACGATACTCACTCATCCCAAATCAACAGATATGTGGAACAGAGCCAAGAATGCTTGGCACATGGTACAACCGCATTGGAGAACCACACGTGAATCCATGAAGGTGTGAGGGTGGACACAGTACCTCTACATCCCATTCACATGCAGGATGCCAGCACATCAAGCAATGTGTAGTCTGCCCACATCTACTGCCCGCTGTTAGCTAGAGCAACACATAGATCAGATAGCAACACATGGTTGTTGGTGGACTCACTGTGTCCAACACTACGCAGCCCCCAATGTCCTAGCCCTGTGAATGGCTCACTGTGTCATGGAGCTCACATACAGTCACATCAACTCTCATACACACACCCTTGTCACAAGGCTTGTCGTGTGCAATCAACAGGGCTGAGATGGCTCTTTGATGAAGATGTGTGAACAAAAGATACATGGAACACACTGTACATGCAGTGATGTGTACTTGTGGGATTGTGCGGCGACTGTGCATGCCAGGTGGGCTGACACTGAGAGGGACATTTGGGACCCACACAGCCATTCACACAAGCAATCACTGGCCTGACTCCTGCATTACCAAGTTGCTGCTTCACTGTATGGCTGACAGGACAATACATGTCCCTCAAATCTGGATGGGCATGCAGGGAAACGTGTGAAAGAGGCTACACAGCCCTTCCCCCTGGAGAAAACATGCTAGGCAGTGCATGTCAGAGCCCCACACTCACTGACACATACTGCAGCACCTCCACCTCACGTGTGCCCCCTGCACTCTCACTCACACTGTTGTCGACTTACCACGACATTAGGGGCACCATAGAGCCTTGGGTACTGTGCAAGCACCCCGTCCACCAGGACCTCCATCTCCTCGCTGGTGAAGGGACTGGCCCGGATCTTCTGTGTCCTAGACATCATCGTGGACAGGTGGCAGCAGCAGCAGGTGGAGTTCAGGGGCGGCAGGCAGCAGTCCCTGGAGGCAGCAGCAGCAGGTGGAGGGTGGCAGGCAGCAGTCCCTGGAGGCAGCAGCAGCAGATGGAGGGTGGCAGGCAGCAGTCCCTGGAGGCAGCAGCAGCAGGTGGAGGGTGGCAGGCAGCAGTCCCTGGAGGCAGCAGCAGCAGGTGGAGGGTGGCAGGCAGCAGTCCCTGGTAGCAGTGGAAATGTGGGGCACCCTCCACACATATATAGGCCCCTGGGGCTGTGTCAGTGGTCCCACGCTGCTGCAATTGGTGTACCAGGTCTGCTATTTTTAAAATCATCCAATGTCCGCCTCCGCGGTGGCGGTGCACGCCTACCGCGATTTTCCAAGCCATATGAAGCAACCGCTAGTGTGCGTCCCATTGGCTGCAAGGGCATGGACCATGGCGGTGACAGTCCGCAGGGGCCAGGCGGTAGTCACCGCCATATGGGTGCCATACAGTGCCTGTAGTGACCGTGAGCTGGGTAGCGGTGCATGCCAACCGCCATATACACATGTAGACATGGCTGAGACTACTGCGATCGTGTCTGGGGTATTGGCGGGGACAGTCCGCAGGGGCCAGGCGGTAGGCACCGCCATATGGGTGCCATACAGTGCCTGTAGTGACCGTGAGCTGGGTACCGTGCATGCCAACCGCCATCTACACATGTAGACATGGCTGAGACTACCGTGATCGTGTCTGGGGTCTTCGCGGGGACAGTCCGCAGGGGCCAGGCGGTAGGCACCGCCATATGGGTGCCACACAGTGCCTGTAGTGACCGTCCGTGGACTTGCGGAGCAGGTTTGCTGCACATATGGAGTCATCCATCTCTATCCATAGCCCAACATGAACTGTGCCCAGTGTCTCCAACATTGAAGGACCCTCATGAGGCCAACATTACGAATGGGACATTTAACTCCATGTCACCTACACATGCCATATATGTGTATGTGATAAATAGTATTGACACATACACACGCACATGTCATATGTGATGTGTAAGGGCATGTAGACTGTACAGTTTTTGTGTTGCATACCATATGTAGCTAATGGTCAATGTGTGTAGGTGCAATGTAACGCACAATGCTGTCTCATTGTGTGAACTAGGGGCATCATTGACTGTCACATTGTCTACTGCACATGCACACACGTGTTCACCATGCTCAGCCTGTGGTCAGAGTGTACTTGATGTGTGCCATGTGCAACCTGTGTTAGGAGGTGTATCATGGACAGCAGAACGGTGTGCTAGGGTAGTATTGTAGTTTGACACATATGCTGGGGGTAATACTCACAGGTGTGTGCACACATGTGGTGCCATATCCCACTGTGCATGCCAATGAGCAGGAGGTGTGCACAGATCATTGCTGCGGGTAAGGGGACAAGTGTACAAGTAGTGTGCCTGACGTGTACCGACTTGTGCAGTGCTCTGTTGGTTGATGGTGCAGTCTGTAACATTTGGCAATGTGTCTGTAGAAATGTGAAATGTCCTGTACATCTCATGGTGTGTCTCATTGACATATGTGCACTTTCATCTGACCTAGGAGGAGGCCCAATATCCATCGTCCATTCACAGTGCTGGCTGACATGGAGAATGAAGAGATCATCCGCAAATTCAGGCTGGATAGAGTTTCCCTACAAAACCTATGTGCCATGTTGGAGCCCCACCTGCAGCCACGTCGCACATATCCAACAGCTTTCACTGCGACTTCAAAGGTGATGGCGTGCCTGCATTTCTTTGCGACAGGCTCATTCCAGCACACGGTAGCAAGCGCAGGTGGGATGTCACAACCGATGTTCAGCATGGTGCTGAGGGATGTACTGTCAGCTATGATGAACTACAAGGACAGATACATTCAATTCCCCAGGGGGCCAGAGTTGGTGGCTGTGAAGGGATATTTTTATGCCCTTGGACACATCCCCCATGTTGTTGGTGCCATTGATTGCACACATGTTGGGCTTGTGCCACCACAGGCACGTGAGCAAGTTTACAGAAATCGGAAGCATTACCACTCAGTAAATGTTCAAGTGGTGTGCCGTGCGGACATGATCATCTCCCACGTGTGTGCCAGGTATCCCGGGTCAGCCCATGATTCACACATCATGCGCAGCAGCATCGTCCCGCAGCTGATGGCCAATCTGCTTCCTGAGCGTGCATGGCTTGTGGGTGAGTATGCATAGTGGAGTAGCGTGGTGTGTGTGTGACATGCTGTCCTGTGGCATTGTGGAACATCAAGGTTAATCTGTGTTTCTCACACCCAGGTGACTCTGCATATCCTAACCGTCCATGGTTGCTGAGCCCACTGCGGAAGTCTGTGACAGCAGCTGATGTGCGATATAATGATGCCCATGGGAGGACACAGCGTGTAATAGAGCGTACATTTGGTCTCCTAAAGTCACGATTTCGCTGCCTGGACCGTACCGGAGGTGCCCTGATGTACTCGCCAAGGAAGGTGTGTCAGATAGTCATGGCATGCTGCATGCTCCACAACCTGGCCATACGCAAGGCAATACCCCTGATCCTGGATAATGATGAGCAGCCAAGGGCCCCGCCTGCAAACCAACCCGGGTCCAGTGACGAGGACAGTTGAGAGGAGGAAGGTGTCGACATGCGTCAACAGCTCATCAACCGCTACTTCACTTGAAGGTGAGTGACGATGTAGGAGGGACACATGGTCTGATGGTGTTGCAGTTGCTGTGAGGGTGTATGTGAGCTTGGTGACTGCAGCCTTGTGTTCACTCATTGCTGGTTGGCAATGTTTGGGGGATAGGGTAGTTTGACACAGATACAGGATGTCTCCATGGCGACTGTTGCTCTGTGTAATGTGTGAAGATTGGAGTACCTTGTTGACAAGTGTTGTGTGATGTGTGTGATGCCACACCAAAACAAGTGACTCTTGTTCTAATGTTTTTCCTACGTCCCTTCAGCCTCTCCTTGCCTACCTACATTCCATTTCCCTGGGGCATTTACATCACGGTGAAGGTTGCACATCCTGTATTAAAGACGGAGCAGACACAACAACATGTGTGTAAGGTGTATTTATTTACAATTGTGACATGTGAGGGTCGAGAAAATGTACAGGGGGGAAATTTGAAGAAATGAGTTGACGGACATGGTAGATGAGATAATTGAGTAGTCACCACAGTGATGTGGAGACCCAGTCCAACAGACAGATGCCATTCACATGGCAGTGTGGGGAAGGATAGTCCAAAAGGTAAATGCAGTGGTGCAGTGGTCTGCCATCATGGCTGGCTCCGGGACTTGCCTTTGGCAGGTGCTTTGGCACGTGATGCCTCCTGGCCTTTCCTTGGACGGCCCCTTTGCGCTTGACTGGAGGGGCCTGTGCTGCAGGGGCAGTGGTGTCTGAGGACTCACCCCCTCTGTGGACTCAGGGAGGATGACGAACTGTCATCCTGCTGCCCATCAGGGGGAGGCGGAGATGTTGAATGTTGCGCTGGCCTGTCCCGCAGAATGGCCACTAGCTGCCCAAAGAGGTCCGCAATTTGTCCCATGCGGGTGTCCATGGACCTCATCAGCAGGAGGAGCTCCCGAGAATCTTCCTCAGACCGGCCCATTCGTCCCTGGGCCTGTTCGTATGCCCCAAGGACTCTGTTGATGTGGGACAGGGCTTCTGTCCCAGGCTCAGTTCCCCTCTGCATGACCCTGCCCCTCCCACCTACACTGCTGCCACGGGCCTGTTGGCTCCCCACATTGCTCCGCTGCATCCTCTCCGTGGCCTCCTCAGTAGATGTCGTGGTGTGCTCATCACCTGGGGCAGGGAGGGTGTTGCGGGCAGCTTTGGTGGGGGTGGTAGTGGTTGCCACACAGGCCGTGACAACAGCTGTCTGGGGAAGGTCATGGGTTGCAGCAGATGTGGTTGTAGGGAGAATGGGTGCCTGGGCCTGGTTGCGGCCTTCCACAACAGATGTGCTGGCTTGGGGCTCCTCATCCAAGGAATCCAGGGAGTCTTCATCCAGTAGTCTCTGTTCCGGGGTGGGGTACTGGCTCTGCAGGTTGGTGGTGTCGTCCTCTGCAGTGAGTTCTTGGTCACCTGTGGGTGAGATGAGAAATAGTCATTGTGTTGCAACCAGCAAAGCTTCTGTTCGCACTGTTACATCAACTGTTTGTACATCCAGCAGTTGTTCACTGATCAAATTTGCAGTTACCGACATCCAGTGATGCATTACAAGCTGTTGAGGTACATGCATTACTCGTCCATATTGGGAGTTGGCAAGACATGACATGCACAATTTAAATTTTTTACATTGACAGGTTCATGTTGGCATCTAGTGAGTGTTTAATCATATGTGATCCAGTTACGCATGTATGTCACTTGTTGTGCCCTTGCAGCCGTTTTCTCTGCACATTGGGGCAACATTGTAGTTGCAGCCATACCTTTGGCATGTGGTGTACATATCTGTATTTGCACTTCCAGCCATGCTTTCTTTGCTTTCATTTGGTCCTTGCTGGTCTGGACCCCTGCCATTCTCAGATGGCATGCAGTGGTGTGCAGGGTTGTGCACTGACTTACATCTACATGTGGATCTGAATGTCACACTTTGGTTGCTGTCATTGTTTCATTTTCTTAGGTGTGTGCACACTATAGTGGTCAATGCTATCTGGGTGTGCAGTTGTGCAATGTGAGGCCTGGTGTCCTATGCCACCATGCTTGTCGTGAGGCATATCTGGCTGCATGTAGTGGCTGCTGATATGTTCTGTTTGCTGTTTTTGGCTTGTATTTGTAAGACCTCTCTGTGTGTGTGTGAGGAGGCTTCCATCTTGATCCAGTGTGGGACAAGTCAGCATGATATGTCTACCTACCAGTGATTTGGAAGTGGACATTGCAATGACTGACACATGCATCTTAGTGCGAGGGTGTTATCAGTCTTGGGGGCTGGAGCACATGTGGGCTTGTGTGAGTTGTTGTGCAAGCTTCCCACACACCCCGACCTGTGAGATGCGGTTAGCTACCTGTTAGTTGAGTGGGTGGCATACAATGCCTGCCACATGATTCTGATTGGGGGTGGAGTGGCCCATCCTACTCAGGGGTGGGACAGCAAGCATAGTGGGATTTGTGGGACAATTTGCCAACCCCACAACACCGTCTCCGTGTGAAGATGGCTACCTACCGGTTGAGGTGAAGGTGAGCAATGACATGGCTATGTGACTTAAGAGTCATTCTTGGGAGGAACGTGCCAGTGGTGAGCAGAAGGTGTGTGTGGGTTTCAGTACCCAAACTTTTCACATCACATTAGGGCATGGGGTGTGGCACCACCATCACTGTTGTCCCAACTATCTGGGTGTGGGGTTCACTCCCCCAACATTTGCAGGCAAAATAGGGCATGGGGTATATCCACCCCATCACTGTTGTCCCAAGTATCTGGGTGTGGGGTCCACTCCCCCAACATTTGAAGGCACAATGGGGCATGTGGTATAGGCTCCTATCACTGTGGTGACATACAGCAGGTTGAACATCGCACCCAGCAAACATTTCAACACTATCATGGTTTCATGGTATTTGTGGCCCGGAGTACATGAGCACAGTACAGGTGAAGCACTTGTTCCGGGACCTCCATACACTTACATGTTGTGGACAACCGTGGTGTGTGTGTGAGATATACTCAGCCATGTGCAGACAATGTGTGCTTTTGGGGCCAGACTATACCAGCACTGTTCAGACAGACAGTGTGAGATGTGGACATTGTCAATGCATACACACATTGCTGGTCCCAAGCAGACACATTTGTGCCTTTTAGTCAGACAAAGTACTCTTGTTATGCAATTCAGTGCAGCACTGTGGCTGCTGGGTCTGTTGCAAGACAGTTGGGATGTGCATAGTTTAGCAGTGTGAGTCCCAGGTCCAGTGGAGTTTTTGGTAATCTGCACTTCCACTGTTTACATTGCAACACTGTGGTATGATATGGGTGATTAGCACATTGACAGCCAACCTGCCAGACACTGCTGCAGGGAAGCATGATAGGTGTTAGTGTTGCAGTGTGTGATGCCTGGCACAGTAGACACAATGTGGGAAATTTTTGCAGTGAGACTTGTGCATGCTGAGTACAATACGACTGTTTAGCATAATTTGTGTAGGTGACTGTGGACAAAGTGGTATGGTGTGATGTGCGGGGGAACAAACGTCACATGCCTATGAGTGGGACAAGTGCTCCATCATGCTGATCTGTTGAAGAAGTGGGCCTGTTGTGGGTTGTACTGCAGTGTCACCAATTGCACACACCACTCCCAGTTGAAATGGTTACCTACCAGTAAGTTTGATGAGTCACATTCAATATCTGCCACATAGTTGTGGTTGTGGGGAGTGCTCCATCTTGCGCAGCTGTAGGACAAGGGGGCCTGGTGGGAGTTGTAGTGCAGACTTCCAAACCACACACACATACCTCCGTGTGAAGATGGCTACCTACCTGTTAGGTTAAGGTGAGCAATGCAATGGCTGCCACATGGGGGGTCAGGGCTCCAACTTGCGCATCTATAGGACAAGGGGGCCTGGTGGGAGTTGTAGAGCAGACTTCCAAACCACACACACACCTCCCTGTGAGGATGGCTACCTACCTGTTAGGTTAAGGTGAGCAATGCAATGGCTGCCACATGGGGGGGTGGGGGGTTAGGGCTCCATCTTGCACATCTGTAGGACAAGGGGGCCTGGTGGGAGTTGTAGTGCAGACTTCCAAACCACACACACACCTCCCTGTGAGGATGGCTACCTACCTGTTAGGTTAAGGTGAGCAATGCAATGGCTGCCACATGGGGGGTCAGGGCTCCATCTTGCGCATCTGTAGGACAAGGGGGCCTGGTGGGAGTTGTAGTGCAGACTTCCAAACCACACACACACCTCCCTGTGAGGATGGCTACCTACCTGTTAGGTTAAGGTGAGCAATGCAATGGCTGCCACATGGGGAGTGGGGGGTCAGGCCTCTATCTTGCACATCTGTAGGACAAGGGGGCCTGGTGGGAGTTGTAGTGCAGACTTCCAAACCACACACACACCTCCCTGTGAGGATGGCTACCTACCTGTTAGGTTAAGGTGAGCAATGCAATGGCTGCCACATGGGGGGGTCAGGGCTCCATCTTGCGCATCTGTAGGACAAGGGGGCCTGGTGGGGGTTGTAGTGCAGACTTGCAAACCACACACACACCTCCCTGTGAGGATGGCTAACTACCTGTTAGGTTAAGGTGAACAATGCAATGGCTGCCACATGGGGGGGGTCAGGGACTCCATCTTGCGCAGTTGTAGGACAAGGGGGCCTGGTGAGAGTTGTAGTGCTGGCAGCATGTAAACATGTACCCATGGTGATGTTTGTAGCTACCTTTGAGGTGAACCTGAGGGACTGTTGGATTAATGTGTGGGAGACGTGTTGGTGAGAGTGTGGTGCACAGGACTGCATTTTTACCTGGGAGGTATAGCTTAGTAGTGGTGCAAGACAGTACATATCAGTGTGATGTTAGGCATTTGTTTGTACTTACCAGCCTCCACTCCCCGGGAATTCCTGTGAGACTCTCTGGATGCAGTATGCCAAGCACCTTCTCCTCCCATTCTTCGAATGTCTTGAGTGGAACGGGAGGGCCACTGCCTGTTCTGTGAGCCAGCTCATGGTTCTTGGCTCTCTTTTTCTTGACCACTGCCTTCAGATCGTGCCAGCGCCTCATAATTTCATTTCTATTGTGTGGCACGGTCCATACTGCATTTACCTTATCTACTATCCTTCTCCACATTAGCGTTCTTGTGGCTACTGGTGTCTGTTGTACCAGGTTACCAAACAATTGGGGTTCTACCCTTATTATCTCATCTACCAGGACCCTCAACTCACTGTCAGTGAATTTGGGCATTTTCTGTGGTGACATGGTGTGTGATGTGCCAAGGTGTTTGAGGTGCAAGTGTTGAGGTGGTGGTGGTGGTGGTGGTGGTGATGTGTATGGTGTGTGATGTGCAAAGGGGTTAGAGGTGCAGGTGTAGAAGTGGTGGTGGTGGTGGTGATGTGTGTGTGTGTTGTGCAGATTTGCCTCTCCTGTCAGCTGTGGTGTATATCCCTTCAGTTCTGGAGTTTTGCAAAGGATTGTGGTCTGGTAGGGGGCTGGAATTATACTGGGCTATGTGGGTGTGTCAGGATGGGGTATTGGTTGCAGGTGTGGTGTGTGTGTCGTCCTGGGATTTGTCGTTTTTGAGTTTACCATGGGGGTGTGTCTTTGGGCTGTATTAGGGGTTTTTGGGAGCATGACTTGTTTGCTTGATGCACTTTGTGGGCATGTTGTGTGTATTTATTCCGACCGCCATTTTTTTCATGGAGCGTACGCAGCGGTGGCTATGCTACGGCGCTTCCGCGGGCACTCTCATTCCTCACTATTGTCGACCACGGCGGTCGTAAACAGCGCTCTGCACCGCAGTCATGTCGGGGATATCATAATTTCCATGGCGGTGTCTCCGCTGTGGTTGCGGTGGTTTGGGCTGTTTCCGCAGCGAATCCGAACGCCGCGGACGGATTTTGGGCTTCTCCGCACGCAACGGGCGGTTTCTCGGGTCTCCTTTCCGCCGCGGTTGGATTTTTACTGCCGAGGATCCTAATCTAGCAGTCGGTTTTCCCGCGGTAGCGGCGGGCGGTGAGTTTCCGCTACCATGGCGGTCGGGTTGCTTTTCCGCCCTCCATCGTAATGGGCCCCATAGTTAGAAATATTTAAAAAAGTTAAAAATGATAAATAATAAATGTAATATATAAAAGAATTAAACATACATATTAAAAAAATATATATATATATTAACTTAATAATATTAATAAATAATTATTTTATTTAATTATAAAATGTTAGAAACATAATAAAAATTATATATATATATATATGTATATATACATAAACCTGTAATATAAATATAAAAATATAATATATATATAATAAATTAAAATATTAAAATTAATATTTATTTGTAAAAAAATATTTTACACTACATTAACTATAACAGTAGGGAAAATGTTGGATAGCGTAGGGGATAAAATTACTATTCCCACTCCAGAGAGTGCAACAGTAGGGAAAGTGTTGGATAGCGGAGGGGAATAATTTACTATTCCCACTCCAGCAAGTGCAACAGTAGGGAAAGTGTTGGATAGCGGAAGGGAATAATTTTCTATTCCCACTCCACAGAGTGTAACAGTAGGGAAAGTGTTGGATAGCGGAGGGGTTAAAATTACTATTCCCACTCCAGTAATTGCAACAGTAGGGAAAGTGTTGGATAGCGGGAGGGTAAAAATTACTATTCCCACTCCCGTGAGTGCACCAGTAGGAAAAGTGTTGGATAGCGTAGGGTAAAATTACTATTCCCACTTCAGCAAATGCAACAGTAGGGAAAGTGTTGGATAGCGGGTGGGTAAAAATTACTATTCCCACTCCAGTGAGCGCAACTGTAGGGAAAGTGTTGGATAGCGGAGAGGTAAACATTTATATTCCCACTCCAACAAGTGTAACAGTAGGGAAAGTGTTGGATAGCGGAGTGGTAAAATGTACTATTCCTACTCCAGTGAGTGCAACAGTAGGGAAAGTGTTGGATAGCGGGTGGGTAAAAATTACTATTCCCACTCCAGTGAGTGCAACAGTAGGGAAAGTGTTGGATAGCGGGGGGTAAAAATTACTATTCCCACTCCAGTGAGTGCAACAGTAGGGAAAGTATTGGATAGCGGGTGGGTAAAAATTACAATTCCCACTCCAGCGAGTGCAACAGTAGGGAAAGTGTTGGATAGCGGGTGGGAATAATTTACTATTCCCACTCCACCAAGTGTAACAGTAGGGAAAGTGTTGGATAGCGTAGGGGAATAATTTACTATTCCCACTCCAGCAAATGCAACAGTAGGGAAAGTGTTAGATAGCGGAGGGGAATAATTTAGTATTCCCACTCCTGCAAAATAATTAACATTAATTAGCAAATAATTAATTTGTCAAAAATAATTAACATCCCACCATATTCCCCTATAAACGACACCACCAATATTATAAAATATTACACAATTAACATAATTAATTAACAATTAATTAATAACAATTAACAAGCAAATTAAAAACCATCAAAAATAAATTAGATCGCACAATTAACACTATAAAATAACTTTAAATACATTTTATATAAAAAAATATTACAAATTTTATTAAAATTACATTATTTCCCACCCTACTCCCCTATCAACCCACAACCCGCTCCTAAAAAAATTACACATTTAACATATTTACCAATTCATTTTTTTAAATTAATAACCAATTAATAACTAATTAATAACAGTTTTTAACCAATTAACAATAGAAAATATTAATTACATAAATATTAATTAATAAAATGATTAATTAATTAATTATAATTATATAACTTCCCACCCTACTCCCCTATAAAACCAAAACCCGCCCCTAAAAAATTATACAATTAACATATTTACCAATTAATTATTAATAACCAATTAAACATTAATTAATAACCAATTAATTAACACAATTAACAATATAAATTATTAAATACAAAAATATTAATTAATAAAATCATTAATTAATTAATTTCAATTAAATTACTTCCCACCCTATTCCCCTATAACCCCACAACCCGCTACGGAACTAAAACGCAATATATATATTTTTTTTTTAAATTAATAACTTCTAAAAAATTATTAATGTATTATAATTAAATTACTTCCCACCCTATTACCCTATAAACCCACAACCTGCTACAGAACTAAAATACGCAAAAATTAATTAACATAAAATTAATTACTTGTAAAAAATTCAAACATACATTAGAAAAATAATCTATACTTTTACCATATATACTAACATACAAAACACTAAAAAAAAAATCAATATTATAAACAACGATATTTTTACTTACGATATTACTAACTTCGATATTAAGTAAAACGATATTTCTTACCTGCATGTCGATATTCTTGTTGACGATATTCTTGCAGGTCGATATTCTGTCACATCGAAATTTAAACATCGATATTATGGCATATCGATATTTAAAACTTGATATTATGTCTGCATACCCACTAGGAGCACATGCAAAAGGTAGACACACTTTGATCAGGTGCTCTTGGATGGTAGTAATGCACCAGTTAGACAAATCAACCTATATGGAATACCGGTGTTTAATCGCTATGACGCTCTGGAGGGTGTGGATTGACTAACGATAGGAAGGGACATCCTTCTGACAGAGAGCCATGGAACTCTAGGGGCTGGGGGTAAAGGGCTGTAAGCAATAAGGGATATGCCAAGGGTAGATTGGGTTATGAGCTTCTTTTTCAGGTAACACAAGAGCCCCTTTTACAGGTAACACAAGAGTTTTTAAAGAAGGGCATCCTCCATATGAGCCTGTGCAGATTGAGCAAAGGGCTGCAGATTCCAATACCTCCCTGGCAAAACACTTAAGTGTTCTCTCCCTTATTGATGGGTCTGCAACTTTCTGCCCTGATATCTGTGATGATTCCATAATTAAGTCCCCTGTTAACCAGGTCAAACTGATATCATTGAATATTGCCCAGTTAGCCTCAAAAGCTGACTCCCCAGAATGCTGCGAATTTATGGACACACATTCAATATGTCTTTTTCAAGAAACATGGTCCACAAAAAAGCAGGGGTAGACCTTCAGGGGACCTAGTCATTTGGGTGAGTACTGCACACAATTGTAAGGTCCAGGAAATAATGACACCCTCACAGGACATCCTGCACGTCTCATTAGTTTTTCCAACACTAAGGGCCAATGTTTATAATGTTTACTTCAGGCCATGGGGAACCAATAGTGACTCTTCAATCGTTGAGCAACTGAACACGCACATGGCCAATGACCTGGAGGTGTTGAAGCTAGTTGAAGGGGTCTTCAACTGGCAATTTGAGCCCCTGGATGCCTGTTCTACGGAGTTCACACATGGCGAGGATTTTGTATGGTCCATCCCCCATTTAGGAATTCCACCTATCAAGAAATGGTCTGCCCTGGTGTTAGACCTGGCTTTTCCAGCTGGTTTATCCCCAGACCTTTTGCTTTTGACCTCCTGTTTTTGACCCTGTTTTGGTTGGTTTTATGACTCTGGGCACTTTACCACTGCTGATCAGTGCGAAAATGCATATGCTCTCAGTGTAAATTGTGAATATGGATTGGTGTTTCCATGATTGGCTTGTCTGACTTACTACTAGGTCCCTAGTACAGTGCACTGTGTGTTCCCAGGGCCTGTAAGTCAAATGCTGCTAGTCGGCCTGCAGCACTGATTGTGCCACCCACACAAGCAGCCTTGCTCAAGGTTCTCAGACCTGTCACTTCAGTGTCTGTGCGCAGTTTGGTACTGCCATGTCGACCTTGCAAGTGCACCCACTTGGTAGGCCCTAACCTTCCCTTTTCTTACATGTGAGTCACCCCTAAGGTAGGTCCAAGGTATCCCTGTGGGCAGGGTGCAGTGTATGTGAAAGGTAGGGCATGTCCTGATGTGTGTAACATGTCCTGATGGTGAACCACAGTGAATTTCGTTTTTCACTATTGAAAGGCTATCTGTCCCATAGGATAGAATAGGAGTATATTTATAACATCTTATAAATATACCTTTCCATTGGGACACGATAGGAAGGTAAGGTTAAGTATGCCTGAACTCAGAATATAAAGATGCATCTTTTAGTAAAGATGATTTTTACATTGTGTTTGAAAATACAACTTTTAGAAAGTGATTAATTTCTTGCTTAGCCATCCTGTGTGCCTCTGCTGGTTTGTGAATTGGCTGTCTGGCTTTGGAGTAACAGGGGCTGGGGATGTGCATTCACTGTAGACAGCCACTGGAGGGCTTGAGGTGGGTCCTGCCTTTCCTGGATGAGTCAGGGCTGGGCTGAATAGACCTGTGCTACATTTAGAGTAGGGGGAAGAGATTTCCTTTCACCTGATGGGATCTGGTCTGCCTTACACAATTCTGTCTCCAACTCCTGCCGGGAAGATGCACCATAGAGGACAGAACTGGTTTTGACTGAGCACAGAGCCTCTCTGACACCAGAGAACAAAGAGAAATGGAGTATAAATATTGGGGCCCAGACCCCAGAACTTTAGAATACTGCTGAACTAAGGAACGTGCCAAGAAGGAGAACCGGGAAAGCTGAAGGAGAAGTACTGCCCCTGTGCTGTGTGCTATTGGGAGTTGGCCTGCAGTGGTTGCTTCTGTCTTGGGCAGGGAAAGGACTGGTCTGTACTTTCATCATCCTGCTGTTAGAGTTCTCTCCAAGGGCTTGAAGTAGAGCTTGTCTCCTGTTGGAAGTCTCAGGGATAGAAAAGACTTCAGAGATTACTTCTGGAATTCAAGAGGAACCTCTGCCAAGGAGAAGAGCTGGGAAAACTGAAAGAGAAGTACTGCCCCTTTGCTGTGTGCTGTCTGGGGTTGGCCTGCAGTGGCGGTTTCTGCCAAGGAGAGGATAAAGACTTTGCTGTGTGCTGTGTCTCCTGCTTGAAGATCTCCAAGGGCTAGAAGTAGAGCTTGCCTCCTGTTCTGAAGTCTCAGGGACACAAAGACTTCACCACCAGCTCTCCTGAACTTCCTTGCTGGGAGTTCTGACCTGCCAAGAGGTTCCTGTTGCTGAGTTGGGCCTCTGGAGGTTGTTCCTGCTATTGGGAGCTGGAAAAGAGATGCAACTATGAGAAGCGCAAGGCATCTGCACCTGTTTCCGACGCATCGCCTGCCCGCGGCTGGAGAAGTCGCCGCATGCCGAATCCCGTGCACTGATCTCCGAAGTCCGAGATCACCACACCGATTCCTACGCAGGCCCTGCTGTGCAGCTGCAAGAACCAACGCATCGTGGGACCGCAGCTGGAGAGACCAACTCATTGCCGTTGCCACCGCATCAAGAATCGATGCATCCCCGATCATCACACATCGCACCATGGCGCCCAGTCTACAAGAATGCCGGGGCCGCAGTAAGAAACCAACGCATCACCCCCCCCCCGCATAGTAAAATACCGACGCATCACCTCCCCTTCAGTAAGGAACTGACAGATCACCTCCCCTGCATGGCAGTAAGGAAGCAAAGCATCCCCTCTCCTGGAGTAAGAAACCGACACATCACCTTCCCTGGGCATAAGGAACCAACTCATCACCTTCCTTGCGGCTGATTTTGTTAATGATTGTGACGCATCCAAGGTACTTTGTGTTGAAAGTGTCGCATCTATATTTTGCTATGGACAGAACTGTTTCTACCTTTTAAAAGTCATATTTTGATTATTGTATTGTGGATTTTTGTCATTTTGTTTTTTTTTGGTTTAGATAAAGATTACTTATTTTTCTAAACTGGTGTGGTGTCCATTTGTAGTGTTTTCACTGTATTACTGTATGTGTGCACAAATGCTTTACACACTGCCTCTGAGATAAGCCTGTCTGCTTGTGCCAAGCTACCAAGGGGGTGAGCAGGGGCTATTTTAGAAGTGTATCCCCCTTACCGTGACTAGGAAGAAGGGTCCCTACTTGGACAAAGGTGCCAACCATTGCCAATGAGAGACCCCCATTTCTAACATTGGTGGTCAGCGGTGAGGATCGGGGCTTGCATTTGTGCCTTACATACAGTGATTGGTGTACAATACTAGTATAGTGCAGACCATTACAAAATGACAAACTATTTTTCCCTGTTTTCCTTCGGCTTTTGGTTGTTGGAACTCTGGTTAGTTGTCGCATCTGCGGGCCTTGTCAAAATGGAAATCAACTTTTGGCACCTGCACATCTACAAGATGAGGGAACTAAAAGTCTTCTGGAAGTAGAGGGGGCTGACTGTGAAGAGGAGATCCACAAAGCAGGATCTTGAGGCAGCCCTGCATAGTTATGAGATGCTACGCTGGGAGGCAACAATATCAGATGACTCTGAGGAAGAATCTGAGGGGAGGATCTCCAGCCAGATTACTAAGAGGGCAGTGGCACTGAGGAGGAAACATTATGGGAAAGATTGGCTCAAGAGGAGAGAAATCAGATTCATGCTCATGACCAGAGCCTGAGGCAGCTAGACCGGAAGTGCAAGGAGATAGAGCAAGCCTTAGCTGAAAAAGAAATGTGTGTATCTCAGGAGGTGAGCTTGGCTGGGCTGGAGGTGGAGACTAGCTCAGATGATGGCAGCAAAAAGGTGTTATTTCGTGCTGATTGAAAAGTAAACACACCCAGAGATGTGGCGCCTGACTTGAAGGCGGACGTTGACATACACCAGGGGATTCAGGTTTATGAGGTAGCTCCATTGGTGTGCAGTGTCCCTGAAGTGGATTGGGGAACTTGCACAGGGGATCATATTCCTAGTGGTGGGAGGGACACTCTACTGGCTCTAGATGAGAGGCGCAGGAAGAGGGGTTCCCCCATGGAAGAAGTCCTGGTATGTGAGTGTGGAGACTGCCCAGAAGAGTGTGGGTTGAATGACAGGGACAGTCAGACACTGTCTTGCCAGTCTCAGGTGAGTGATGTGGCATACTTGTGCGAGGCACTGGATGGTAAGGCAAAGAGTAGCTTTGTTAACACCTGTGTGGGGCTGTCCGATTCAATTGTCGGAGAGCATATTTTAAGTCCCTGTTTTCCAGAGCTATGCCAACACCTGGTGGAGTGTGAGTTCTCTGACTCCATGGAGCTCGCACCAGAGGCAGACCTTTTGGTGGATTCCATAGGGTCTGAAAAAGCATCTGGGGGTGATCCTGAAGGAGGTAGCTCCGGTTTTCCCCAACCAAGGGAGGTAGGGGAGGGTTGTGGTAGACCAGATAGTTCCCAGAGTAGTTGGAGGGGTGTAGGGTCCCATGTCCTGTCTCAGAGGAGAAGGAGTGGGCTGTGACCTGAGGTGCCCAAAACCCAGTCTTACGACCTGGTTGGTTCCATGATGGAACACCAGGAGGGGGCCTGGTCTGTAATGTGAAGCCATTCCTTGGGGGATCCTAAGGTGTCAGGTGAGCTGAGGGGGTGCTGTACCCAGCGTCCCACCTGTTCAGGTGTCTGGTAGCACCTCTCCAGTTGGGAGGGTGCATGAGTCCAGAGATCGAGGTGAGGGGGGACACAGTCCCCAGTGGAAGGACCAGTGGGTCAGGGGTTGCCAGGTCTGAGGTCAGAGCACCGCAGGACTGACCCTAGTGAGGCCACTTCTATCCTGGGGGGTCTTCATGCTCTGTCAGGTAGACAGGAGGCTGGAGACCTGTGCCAGGCAGACTCTTGCACAACTCCTGAGGAGTGTGTTTCCCTTGGGGGTTGGTGTACTTTCCCAGAAGTCCTGGGTTGCCAGGGACATGTCCAGCCTAAGGGTGCAGACCCTGGGTGGGAGCGCCAGATTCTGGGTGTCCCCCTGACCTGGAGGTAGGGGCGACTGCTAACAGTGCCCCTACCGGTTTGTCTTCTGGGGGCACTGCTCCAGGTGGGAGGGTGCAGGGTGCCGGGGGAGGGGAGAGGGCAGCATCACCCCTGACCCCTGCCCAGCCTAAGGGGTACAGATCCTAGGCTGGGATACCAGTTGCAGGATAGAACACCTGAACTGGTGGGCGAATTATGCTGGCCACCTGCCACAGGTGCCCTGACAATTCTAGAGTCTGGGGGTACCACTCCAGGTGGGAGGGTGCAGAGCCCCAGGGAGTAGGACAGGGTGTGGGAGGACCCACCCCTGTCTCATGTCCAGTCTCAGGTTACAGACCCTGGGCTGGTGGGTCAGTGTCAGGGTGTCATCCCTGACCTGACAGGAGGGAGAGTGGACAAAGGGTGCCAGGCACCTGGGGCTACCGCCCCCACACTCTGACACCACAGAGGTTAGAGAGCCCTGAGAGGCATAAGGCCTGGGTCTCGTCACTGACAACGGTCAGTGGCCACTGTGGCTTCCTGTCCTGGTGGACAGAGTTGCCCCTGGGGGAAGGTGGGCGTCACACCCCAGGGGTGGGCTGGGCCACACCAATATGTTGGCTAGGTGGGTACTATCTGCCTGCAAAGACAACTGTGAGCAAGCTAAGATTAGGTGCTGCACAGAACGGGGTCCCCAGGTGAGAAGGAGGGTTCCCTATGGGTTAGCTTAGTGGGCCCTGAGAGTATGGACAGAGGGATCCACCTGGGTTCTGCAAGGTGTAGAACCAGAATGTGCCCCCACTGTTGTGGGCCAGGTCTAGGTTCTATCACCCCAAGCAAGGAAGTCCATCAAGGGATTGATTAGTCTACCCTGGCTTTAGGCTGGAAGGGGGCTGTGTTAGACCTGGCTTTTCCAGCATGTTTATACCCAGACATTTTGCTTTTTGGCAGTTTTTGGTTGGTTTTATGACCCTGGGCACTTTACCACTTCTGATCAGTGCGAAAGTGCATATGCTCTCAGTGTAAATTGTGAATACGGATTAGTGTTTCCAGGATTGGCTTTTAACTTACTACTAAGTCCCTAGTACAGTGCACTGTGTGTGCCCAGGGCCTGTAAGTCAAATGCTATTAGTGGGCCTGCAGTACTGATTGTGCCACCCACACAAGCAGCCTTGCACAAGGTTCTCAGACCTGCCACTCCAGTGTCTGTGCGCAGTTTGGTACTGCCATGTCGACCTTGCAAGTGCACCCACTTGCCAGGCCCTAACCTTTCCTTTTCTTACATGTGAGTCACCCCTAAGGTAGGCCCAAGGTACCCCTGTGGGCAGGGTGCAGTGTATGTGAAAGGTAGGACATATCTTGATGTGTGTAACATGTCCTGATAGTGAACCACAGTGAATTTCGTTT
The DNA here is from genome assembly GCA_963921515.1 of Calotriton arnoldi. Lineage (NCBI taxonomy): Eukaryota > Metazoa > Chordata > Amphibia > Caudata > Salamandridae > Calotriton > Calotriton arnoldi. The sequence continues at coordinate 19,696 of CAWUFW010011213.1, read as the reverse complement.
TTCACTTTTGAAAGGCTATCTGTCCCATAGGATACAATAGGAGTTTATTTATAACATCTTATGAATATAACTTTCCATTGGGACAAGACAAGATGGGAAGGTAAAGTTCAGTATGCCTGAACTCAGAATATAAAGATGCATCTTTTAGTAAGGATGATTTTTACATTCTGTGTTTGAAAATACCACTTTTAGAAAGTGGTTATTTTCTTGCTTAGCCATCCTGTGTGCCTCTGCTGGTTTGTGAATTCGCTGTCTGCCTTTGGAGTGACAGGGGCTGGGGATGTGCATTCACTGTAGACAGCCACTGGGGGTTGGGTGTGTCCTGCCTTTTCTGGATGAGTCTGGGCTGGGCTGAATAGACCTGGGCTGCCTTTAGAGTAGGGGAGGAGATTTCCTTTCACCTAAATGGGCCTGGTCTGCCTTACACAATGCTGTCTCCACCTCCTGCCGAGAAGCTGCACCAGAGAGGACAGAACTGGTTTTGACTGAGCACAGAGCCTCTCTGACACCAGAGAACAAAGTGAAATGGAGTATAAATATTGGGGCCCAGACCCCAGAACTTCAGATTACTGCTGAACTAAGGAACCTGCCAAGAAGGAGAGCCAAGAAAGCTGAAGGAGAGGTACTGCCCCTGTGCTGTGTGCTGTTGGGGTTGGCCTGCCGTGGTTACTTCTGTCTTGGGCAGGGAAAGGACTGGACTGTACTTTCATCATCCTGTTGTTAGAGTTTTTTCCAAGGGTTTGAAGTAGAGCTTGCCTCCTGTTGGAAGTCTCAGGGAAAGAAAAGACTTCAGAGATTACTTCTGGAATTCAAGAGGAACCTTTGCCAAGGAGAAGAGCTGATAAACTGAAAGAGAAGTACTGCCCCTTTGCAGTGTGCTGTCTGGGGTTAGCCTGCATTGGCTGTTTCTGCCAAGGAGAGGATAAAGACTGTGTGCTGTGTCTCCTGCTTGAAGATCTCCAAGGTCTTGAAGTAGAGCTTGCCTCTTGTTCTGAAATCTTAAGGACACAAAGACTTCCCCTCCAGCTCCCCTGAACTTCCTTGCTGGGAGTTCTGACCTGCCAAGAGGTGCCTGTTGCTGAGTTGGGCCTCTGGAGGTTGTTCCTGCTGTTGGGAGCTGGAAAAGAGTTGCAACTATGAGAAGCGCGACGCATCCGCACCTGTTTACGACGCATCCCCGAAGGAACCGACGCAGCGCCTGAAGGCGGCTGGAGAAATTGATGCATGCTGAATCCCTTGCACCGATCTCCGAAGTTCGAGATCACCGCACTGATTCCGACACAGGCCCTGCTGTGCGGCTGCAAGAACCAACACATCGTGGGACTGTGGCTGGAGAGACCAATGCACCGCTGTTGCCGTTGCATCGAGAACCGACGCATCCCCGATCATCCCGCTTTGCACCGGGGTGCCCGGTCTATAAGAATGCTGGGGCCAAAGTAAGAAAACCGACGCATCACCTCCCTGCACAATAAGAAACCGACGCATCACCTCCCCTTCAGTATGGAACTGACGCATCACTTCCCCTGCATGGCTGTAAGGAACCGACGCATCACTTCCCCTGGAGTAAGGAACCGACACATCACCTTCCCTGGGCGTAAGGAATTGATGCATCACCTTCCCAGAAGCTGTTTTTGTTTATGATTGTGACGCATCCAAGGTACTTTGTATTGAAAGTGTCACATCTATAGTTTGCTATGGACAGAACTGTTTCTACCTTTTAAAAGTCATATTTTGATTATTGTAGTGTGGATTGTTGTCGTTTTGGTCTTGTTTGGTTTAGATAAATATTTACTTATTTTTCTAAACTGGTGTGGTGTCCATTTGTAGTGTTTTTACTGTATTACTGTATATGTGCACAAATGCTTTACACACTTCCTCTGATATAAGCTTGTCTGCTTGTGCCAAGTTACCAAAGGGTTAGCAGGGGTTATTTTAGAAATGAATCCCCCTTACCCTGACTAAGAAGAAGGGTCCCTACTTGGACAAAGGTGCAAACCATTGCCAATGAGAGACCCCCATTTCTAACACCTGGCACTACAAATCTATGCTTTAACAATGAATCAGGGATTATGAGCAGGGAATGGTAGGACTTCGTAGGCTAGAAAAGGGAAACATACATTCAACCATATCCCAAGCAGCAGTCTCATTAACTACATTTTTTGGATGTCAAGGCATGGCTATTTATAAAAGACATGGTAGTACTTGATAGAAGAGATAGTTATCATAATGCCCTTGTTGTTGATCTTGACCTTCCTGCAGGGAGTGTGTGGGTTAGTGCTGATGAGCCCTTAGGTCGCAGTTTACAAATCTTCAGTAACAAATGTAGAGTCAATTGGTCTACCATGGCCAACTCTAAGGAGCAGATATGTGGGGTAAATAAGTTGGTTGTAGGTAGTATGGAGGAGGCTATGGTTCAGGGGGATCATTTAGACCAAGTCTGTGCCATTCACAATAAGCTTTTTGCACAGTTAAAAGACCATTTTTATGTGGCCACCTTGGGGCATTTAAGAGAAGACCACCGCAGTCTTGGTATAATTTCCTAGGGCAGCCCTCAAGTCTGCCATACATGCCAAGACAATGAAGCAATAAAAGTGACGAGGGAGACATACAAGAGGTCCACTAAAATTGCAAAAAGAGAATGGGAAATAGAGATATGGGAATGCTTGCTTGTTGCAGTAAGGGAGGGCGACCAGCATGCCTTCTGGAATCCTCTTTCAACAGGAAGCAAGGAAGGCCACTGCCCAATTGAGCTTAATGTCTCTGCTGCAGACTAGGTTGCCAATATTTCCAGCCTATACGCTGTGAACAGAGCTGATAGCACCCCCTATCACTGTGGGAAGCTGAATCAAGTCATTGCGGGTAGTAAAAGGGCCACAAAGGAGATAGTTCAGATATCGCTGGCCAAGGTAAGATCGGCGATCTCCAAGATAGTCCCAAACAAAGCACCAGGGCTTGACAAAATCCCAGGGGACCTGATTGGGGGAGGCTGAGATCTGGAGTTTCTATTTTTAATACTATTTAACTCCATCCTGCTAGGGGCACCTATACCGCCAACTTGAGCAGGAGCAGAAATAATCCCAATTCATAAGAAGGGCTCCCTAATGGACCCATTTAATTATTGGCCAACAAGTTTAATTGACTGCTCACAAAAGGTCTATGGCCGAATTCTACTTGAATGGCCTCAAGCCTGGATTGGTGACAGTGAAGTACTTTCCCCTTTGCAGGCGTGTATCCGGTAATGTACTAGCCCGGTCGATCAAGTCAGATTACAGCTATATTTACCAAAAATAGTGGCACTGGGTGAAGGACGACTCTACTTTGCATTTATCAACTTGAGGTCGGGATTTGACTTGGTCCCAAGGTTAATACTCTGGTGTGTTCTGGCAGACATGGGGGTCCGCAGAGACCTTCTGACTGCCATTTTAAATCTACACATCAATAACTATACCCAAGTTTGCTATGGTAGGTTGGGTGAGACGCACGAAACCATTACCTGTCAGCCGAGGTATAAGGCAGGGCTGTGTATTTGCCCAGACACTCTTCACGCTCTTTGTCAATGGTTTAATCACATTTGTGACCCAGTGTGATGGAGGTGCCCTCTCTTTTGCCAACTTTAAGACTCCAGCCTTGATGTTTGCAGCTGGCACCTCGCTATTATCAAAGTCACCGATGGGGTTGCAGAAAACTTTGGATAGTTTTGAGTCCTTCTGCAGACTGAGAGGCTCAGAAATAAATGTAGCCATAATGAAATATATGGTGTTGAGCCCATGCCATTCCACAAGATAGAACCCAAAGCTCCTAGGGACTCCCTTGGAGTGAGTACAAAGATTTGAGTATCTGGGGTTGATACTCACAAAACAGCTAGATTGGATGCCCCATATAGACAAATCTAGTCTTAAATCTGTGCAAAACACGGGGTGTTGACCAAAATGCTGAAAAGCTCACATTTTCGACCAACATCCCCAGTGATTCAGATTTATAAGCAGCAGGCATTAGGATCAGCCCTCTATGGTCTGGAGTTGTGGGGCCACAAGGATGTGGGAAAATTACTAGCTGTGGAGAACCATTTTTTACGACAGCTCACGGAACTCCCAACTAGCATGTCCCTGCTCCCTCTTAGGTTGGATATGGATCTTCGGCCAATTACGGAGGTGATTGGAGTCAGGCCTATTATCTCCTGGAAATGTGTTTGGTGGCACCAGAGCTCTGGTCTTATCGTGAGGGGATCAAGGAAGCCTTGGGCATTCTGGGTTCAGGTAGATTGGCTTGGATCAAGTACGTAAAGACACCCTGGTTAAGATGGGGTTTGGAATTTTTGGGACAACCCTTCGGAAGTCTCCAAAATTAGTAAACCTCTTCTGAAGTAGAAGTATAGACAATATGTCACGAGGCAAACACAGACACCAGCCCCTTGAGGCACCTGTATAGATTTATTTATTTCAGTCAAGGATGATTATGTCTTTGGGCACTTCCTTGATGAAATCGAGCCCCACAAGCTAGAATGCTATATCTGCAGTTTAGGCGCAGTGTTCTACCGCTAGCATATTTCACTGTAAAATGGGGTTGCATGCTTGGGCAGGCCGGGTGCGCATGCCCTGTCTGTGGGGCTAAAGAGGACACTGAAGGGCATGTCTTGTTCTTCTGTCCTCCCTATCAAACTGGCAGAAGAAAATGGTTTGTACTCGAGTGCCATATTCTTGGGGTAAGAAAATTTGCAGAAGGTTTTCAAATTTTAAAATCAGATACCAAATGGTATCTAGTCTTTGATTTGTCTTGTTACCTTTCAAACGTGTGGATAATCAGGCAAAAGGTGAGTGGCCAGATTGATTAGACTTTTACTTCTTCAAAGATCTGGGTTATGTAAATAGGCAATGGTTTAAGTTCTCTTGGATGTAGGACGGCCGAGTGTTTGTGTTTACACTATAGATATTTTGAATGTTCAACTGTTTTATATTTTACTTATATGTTATCTGAAGTTTTTCAATGTGTTGTCTTATTTATGCTTTTATGCAAACATTCAACACAACACAGTAGAGAGGTGAAATGGGAAATAAACCATTCCAAGGCATAGCAGGGTAAAAATCTGATTATTAAACAACTTATAAGGATAAATAGCATTAATCATCATATAAACATTGCAAAGTACATTTATCATCATAACAACTTATATACAGCATACAACATAACATACATTTAATTTTTTATACAGCCTACTTTGATTTGTGAAACAAATCACATCAATTCAATAAAATAACAAGTGACATAATACAATATTAAAGAAAAAATGGCATTTCAAAACATAGCATAACATAGAGATTGATAACTACATAACACATATCATATGTGAAAATATGTAGGAAAAGAGAGAATGGCTATAATAACATTGCAATAATATTTTCACAAAACAAAAACAAGGCATCATGGTAGTTGTAGTCATTTCAGTTACACATTAACAACACTTGTAAAATTGTAAGTTGAACATACCTAGTAAAATATATGCAGTGAAAATGAACAGACATTTAGAATAGAAAACACATATATGAAATATGTTATTAGGTGAAAAAACACTTACATGCACCATAACTTCATGTGATATTAAATGGAGATTGAAACCTGTAATCTTAAGCACAACAAAATTGATTTAGACAAACAGAGGGACAAGGCAAAAACAAAACATGTAACATGAAGAAAAACACACATATCGACAACACATATTATCAATTAGTAAAATGAGAGAAACAACAAAATTGCTGAAAAATTCCTAAAAGAATTGAAATAAATAAATGTATGTATGTGTTTATATGTTTAAAAAAGGTGCAAAAAACATTAGCAATAGCTACATTTAAAGCAAAAAGGACAATATGGTTTAGTGAGACTTTCAAAAGTATAACTTACCAGTCTCCACTCCACCAGGGATTTTTGTGAAGTCTTCAGGGCGTAGGATCTGCAAAACCTTTTCCTCCGAGGGAAAAAGTTGTGAGGGGGGCTGGGAGAAGCACTACAAGTCCTCTGGGCCTCCAGGTGACACTTGGAGGTCAGGGAATACACTCTCCCCACAGGTCATTCCACCTCTTCCTTATTTCCTATTGTGTGCACAGGTTGTTTGCTACAGCATTCACTCTTTCAAATATTCTGGCCCACACATTCATTTTCTGAGCTATAGTTGTATTTTGTACTTGAGCTCTAAGCAATTGTGGCTCTACTTTTATAATTTCATCCACCATGACTGACAATCCTCCTTAAGTAAAACATGGATTTCTCCTCCCTGCCATTATGAAATGAAAAACTTAAATGATTGTAATAATCCACAAGATATAAGCAAATAGGACAACAAAATGAACAAGAAACAGAGAAAGAGACTTCACTGAAAAAGTGCTCAGGAACAAAGTTCTGCTGTAGTGGAATGAAAAAGGATCATAAAGTGCACAAGAAAGGAAGGTGCACTTTGATTGAAGTCAAGCAGCAAAACCGTTAGTAATCCAAAAAAGTTCATCTTTTTTATTCAAGATTGTATGGATAAAACCGGCACACAGCCAACGCGTTTCGTTCCCTAGTGCCACGGGAACTTCATCAGGGCTAATTCAAAATTACGAGAATATTCATGTGACCACAATCTTTCGCAATTGGTCCTTTTGATTCGGTAAAAGAACACACAATAGTAAGTCAATTCAATCGGTCCACACAATTCTGGATAATGAGTTTGCTCATAAAACCGTATAAACTCAGTCTGAATCGCTCCCAAAGTTTAAGAGGCCAGGTATGAATAAGACCCGAGGTAGTTTCACAGCTACGTCCGCATGATGCCTATCAGCACAGTCACAGCATTCAATGATGAAAAAGGATCATGGTCTGAAATGGAGTGTGTTTTATAGTGTGGTAAGCAGGTGGAAAAATTAGCCAAAACACATTAGGTGTGTGATGCTAGCATCCATCCAAAATCCACAGGAATAGTACAATGTTGAATGCGTCCCGCGATGTAATCACCCCGTCAGCAAACCACCGCTAGGACAATGCCAGCACAACTCTAAAATCTAAATATGCTCGGCACAGTTCCCCCACCCTGGTGGTGATGGAGTAATGTTAGCCAGCAGAGGGGTCCACCGCGTCGACAGCGGTGAACCATTTGTGCAACGGAAAACAGTCTGTCAACATGGACATCAGATCAGCCAATCCACATTTAAATACGGCAGGCAGAAATCTGTGAGCTAGATGGAGTACTTGTAAACTCCACCACAGAGGGACGTCGAGAGTCCCACCAAGATCTAAATCAGGCCCTTAGTCTGCTCCAACTGTCTGGGACCAGACTTGTGATCTGTTTCCCTGCCCGCACTGTTGCAGGCAGAGAAACAGAGAAGCAAATTGCTGCCACCCGGGGGAGCAGCATAAATAGCTGCTCAAACAGGGTAGGAGAAATGGCAGATCCTGCACCATGCAGACAGCTGTCTCCATACCCTTTTATTTATATTTCAGCCCCGCAACTCCACTCCACTCCACACCACTCCATTCTATACCACTCCATGCTACGCTATTCCACTCTACGCCACTCCACTCTACGTCACTCCACTCTACGCCACAACACTGTATGCTATTCCACTCTACGTCACCCAAAACTACCCCATTCCACTCAACTCTATGCCACTCCACTGTAAGCAAATCTACTCTATGCCACTCCACTCTATGCTATTCCCCTCTATGCCACTCCAGTCTATGCCATTGAACTGTATGCCACTCCACTGTATACCAATGCACTCTATGACATTCTACTCTACACCACTCCACTGTATAGCACCCCACTGTACCTCACTACACTGTATACCACTCCACTCTAAACCACTCCACTGTATGCCACTTCACTCAAAGCTATTTCACTCTACGCCACTCCACTCTAAGCCACTTGACTTTACTCCACTTCACTCTACTCCACTCCACTGTGAGCCACTGATCTGTACATAATCCACTGTATGCTACTTCACTCCACACTAGTCCACTATGCGCCACTCCACTGTGTGCCACTCCACTCTACAACACTCCATGCTACGCTATTCCACTGTACACAATCAACTGCATGCAATTCACTGTCCCTTCTCCACTCTACGCTACTCCACTTTGCGCCACTGTATGCTATTCCACTCTACGTCACCCAAAACTACCCCATTCCACTCAACTCTATGCCACTTCACTGTAAGCAAATCTACTCTATGCCACTCCACTCTATGCTATTCCCCTCTATGCCACTCCAGTCTATGCCATTGAACTGTATGCCACTCCACTGTATACCAATGCACTCTATGACATTCTACTCTACACCACTCCACTGTATAGCACCCCACTGTACCTCACTACACTGTATACCACTCCACTCTAAACCACTCCACTGTATGCCACTTCACTCAAAGCTATTTCACTCTACGCCACTCCACTCTACGCCACTTGACTTTACTCCACTTCACTCTACTCCACTCCACTGTGAGCCACTGATCTGTACATAATCCACTGTATGCTACTTCACTCCACACTAGTCCACTATGCGCCACTCCACTGTGTGCCACTCCACTCTACAACACTCCATGCTACGCTATTCCACTGTACACAATCAACTGCATGCAATTCACTGTCCCTTCTCCACTCTACGCTACTCCACTTTGCGCCACTCCACTCTACGCTACTCCACTCTGCGACACTCCATGCTATGCTATTCCACTGTATGCTATTCCATTCTACCCCACTCCATTCTACTCCACTCAACTCTGCGATATTCCACTGTCCAACACTCAACTGTACACCACTATACGCCCCTCCACTCTACGCCATTACATACTAGGCCCACTCTACTGTACCCCTCCGTATACCACTCTGCTCTATGCAGCTCCACTTTACACTATCCCACTCTGTGCCACTCCACTGTACACTATTCTTCTCTACACCACTCTATTGTACACCACTGCAATTTACACAACTCCACTGTATGCCACTCCACTCTACACTATTTAACTGCATGCCACTCCACTCTACACTATTCCACTGTATGCCAGTCCACTCTATGCCAGTCTGTGCCACTGCTCTCTATGGCACTCCACTGAATGCTATTGTACTGTACAGCAATCCACTGTACGCCACTCCAATCTATGCCACTTCATTCTATGCCACTGTTTCTATGCCAATCGACCCAACACTACTTAACTTTATGCCAGTCTATGGTACGCAACTTCATTCTACACTATTCCGCAATATGACACTCCACTCTATGCCACTTTACGCCACTCTACTGTATGCCACTCCACTCTATGCCATTCCACTCTATGCCACTCTACTCTACGCTATTCCACTCTACACCACTTCACTGTAAGTCACTCTATGCCTCTCCAATCTATACTATTTCACTCTAAGCCACTCCACTCTATGCAACACTGTTGTACATCAATCCACTCTATGCAACTGCACTGTATGCCACTCTACACCCCTCTACTTTATGCTATTCCACTCTACGCCACTGCACTCTGCACCACTTACTGTACACCACTTCACTGTACATAACTCCACTGTATGCCACTTGACTATACACCACTCTACGCCACTCCATTTTACATTATTTGACTATACACCACTCCATTCTTTGCCTCTTAGCTGATTGCCACTCCATTGTAGACCACTCTACTCTACGCCAACCATCTGTACTCTATTCCACTCCACGCCACTCCAGTCTATGCTATTCCACTCTCTGCCACTTCACTCTACACACTTCCACTGAACGTCCCTCCACTCTATGCCACTGCACTCCATGCCACTCCACTCAATGACACTCCAGTCTACACCACTCTAGTCTGTGCTATTGCACTATAGGCCACTCCATTTCATGCCTCTGTGTTGTACCCCAGGGAATTCTATGTCACTCCACTCTACCCAACTCCACTCTATGCCACTCCACTCGTCTCCACTCTATGCCACTGTATGCCATTCCATTGTACCGTATCCCTCTCTACGCTACTTCGCTGTAGGCCATTCCACTCTACATCATTCCACTCTATGCCACTCCACTCTATGCCACTCAACTTTACCCCACTCCTCTGTATGCCACTGGACTCTAGGCTATTCCACTCTACACCACTCCGCTCTATGTCTCTCCACTGTATGCTAATCCGCTGTACACCACTCCTCTCTATGCCACTCCACTCCACACTGTTTCACTCTATGCCACTTGACTCTACGCCACTCTAATCTACGCTATTCTACTGTACGCCACTCCACTTTACGCCACTCTACTATATACCATTCCACTCTACGCTACTCCACTCTATACCACTCTACTCTACACTGTTCTGTTCTACGCCACTCGACTCTACAGCACTCTGTGCCTCTCCAATGTATATTAATACACTGTAAGCAATTCCACTGTACGACACTAAGGCCCTCATTACGATGTCGGTCGAAAAGCAGTCCAGCTGACTCCTTTCCAGAATGGTTTCCGACCGACTCGGGAGTCCGACTGACCGATTACGATCATTCAGAACACCGTTCAGTCGGACTCCCATTGACTTCAATGGGAGCTTGTGGTCCAACCGACAACACTGGCTCCCATTGAAAAACGAGGTAGTTGCAGAAAACCTTGCACCCTGTGGCGGGCACCCCATGATGCCTGCCACAGTGTGCATGGTTGTAAAGAGGGGCCCATTGGTACCCCCACGCGCCCCAACCAGAGGCCTCTGGGTGAAGGGGGCCCGTTGCAGGCCCCCAAAGGCAGTTTCCGACAGCCAATCTGTGTCGGTCAAACAGAGTCGGAAAGGCTGTCCGCATATTACATCGTAATCGCTCGGTCGGAAACGTGGTCCGTAGAGCTGTACGATTCGGCTCCGACCGATTCGGCTTCCCGAATGCCATAGGGAACCGAGTAGGAAACATCGAACGGGTACCTTGTATCATAATCGGGCGGTCGGAAATGTTTCCAAGTCGGTCGGAAACATGGATTCCGACACGGGTTCGGTAAAACCGAATGCCATTCGAGCCTTTCCGAACGTCATTGTAATTAGCCCCTCTAAATAAGACACTGTTCTCCACTCTACTCTGTAACACTCCACTTAACAACACTCCACTCAACGACAATACACTCTACGATTTGAAACACTTTTTTATTAAAAAATAAAAACCTATGAAATTCTATTAAAAATACAAAGGTTAAAACTTAGTTATAGTTATGAAAACGTTATTTATTCTTTTATACAGAGCAAACTTAAACTACCCAAACATTACAAATTCTAAAGTTAAAGTTATGCCTTAAATTTATAATTTATGCACCAGCTTCAAAGTATTACAATTTGCACACCTCCATACACACTGTAGTGAACTTGGTAGCCACAGACATTAACTATAACTCGCCACTGCACCATGCACTGTGTTCTGATGAATGATGTGACTTGCAATGTCATAAATGCTGTTATGAGTGCTATAATTTCAGATGGTATAAGTGATGTAATATGAAATGGTATAAGCAGTGCACGGAGAAGGTGCGAGAAGCCGCTTGCTACTCGTAGCTTTGTGAATGCTTGTGCAAATGTAATGGCACTGCCATATCCAATAGCAGCACCGATCATCTTGTAAAGTTACCTCTATACTTTCCTGATAAGTAGTACATTGCATGAAGACACACCATGGTGGCCTTCTTGGAGGTACAAAAATAACATTCCATCATATCTGGATTCACGTATTGGCTTTGCTAATGTTTGTGATGCAATTTTACAGGCATTGGCAAAGCCAGAGTTGGTGATGGACATCTTGGAGGGTTCTTTTATATTTCCAAGATGTTCATCATGTTGAATCTAAGGGTAATGTTGTAGCCATCTTTCAGAAATAAAGGATAATATTCAGCAATCCTATTTTCTACACTTCTGAGATGGCCATCATGTATTGCAAATTATAGAAATTCAACAGAATAGCCAATCACTATGCACCTGAAAACTTTTAACGGAAGCATACTCATGAAGTGAACAGTCAAGACCATTCAGGCTGTCTGACTTCCTAGATGTGTGTTGGTGGATTCTGCATCTTGTCACAAGGAGTCATGCCATGTAGAGACAGAATAGTTACAGATTTCAGGCCATCTAGTGAAATTAAACTGAGCATTCATAATGCTGTATTATGGATTATTCAAGGCATCTGCACTCTCTCCCATCTCCTTCTCTTGACCTTGTTAGCCAAATCCTACATTTGGCACAGACACCTGTCCACAATGAAAATGTTTACCTGCACAACCTATAAAATGGTCAATGGCATTTAACCAATGTTCTTTTGAAGTTAGGTAACTAGGACCAGCGCAGGAGGCAGCAGGCAATAACTTCCAATCAGGTTGTGAAGCACTGCCACTCCATTCCAGTGGATGGTTCCACAACATATTTCTGCAGCTTCTTGCTGTGTCAGTCACTATACACAGGAATCAGATTACTTGAAAAGATGCTTTTTGAGAAATGGGTTACTCAGAGTTAGAAAGCCAAAGCCAATACATAGCCTTTTTGATGTCACAGGCCACCTTTGTGGAGACATACCAACATCTTGTTTAGCTGCACAAGTAAGCAATTCTGAAATAAAGTCATGTGGTCTTCTGAAAAGAAAAAGGCAGTAATAACTACGCTGTCTGAGTAGTTTTTCTGCACTGCACCCCCTCCTCTTGTACCGAATATTTCAATCATTCCTCTATATTGTTACATAGTTCAGTACTATTTTTACCTGTTAATAGGAGTTCCTTACTAAAGAGGGAGAGCTCTAGTGAATGCAGCGAATAGGTCACCAAGTTAAATGTATAATTCAGATGGCAAATGACCTGTATGCATCCTCCTGTTGGCCTCTTGAAGTGGCAGCGACCTAGCAACTATGGGATAGCTGTATTGTTTCCATAGCAATTTAAGAGCCACTTAATGAATTGTACGGCAGAGTCTGACTGCCAGCTTGAACATGATAAGGATGAAACTCCCAAGGTGGATGGATCAGAATGCCTCTGTTGGAGTGCATACAGAAGAAGAAAGCCTCCCAGGTGGCTAGTATTTAGATGCTAAAAGATCCTCTCTTTATATGATGCTGTCTGGAAGGGGTGCCCACAGATAATGGGACAGACTCAAGTTAGTAGACCAACAGTAAGGCAGATGAGAATTAGGCTCTACTGAGGCCTAGGCAAGGACTGTCCTGTTGCTGTATGATGGCCCCCCAACACTGAAGGACAAAGTGGCAAAGACTTTAAAGTGGGATGGTGTTATAATCTATTACTTGATTAGTGCATCCTCCCTTTTGATGTCCTCTGCCTTGCTGCTCAGTCATCGGTGATGTCATCGGAATGTTGTGAGTGTTTGAGTTGGAGAGAGGGCAGTTGGAATGGATGGGCTGAGCAGCAAGGAGGCTGCTCCTGGTGGGGCTTAACATGGATCTAACTTGTTTCCTTTAACCAACCAACAAGGAAGTAATCTTAACAATAAATCAACTATCTTGTTCTACATGACCCGGCCTACGTATCATTCTTCCTTGCAACACTGGCGACGAGGTGGGATTCCTGCCCTGCTGTCCTTTCTACAGTCGTGAGATTGGCTCTAGCAACCGGCGTTTGGCAGCAGTGACGTGTACTGGGAAGACTGACACTTTCTGTGGTGGAGATTACTGCTATCCTGCTCCCTGGAAAGAAGAAGGAAAGAAGAATTGCTTTTGCCCAGCTGGCTCTCCCACAGCCCCTGCTGTCTTGGTTTGGCGGTAGCCACTGATTTTCTAGAATTGCCACCATCAGACACTAGTGAGCAAGACTGAAACTCATGGTGAGCAGTAACGCTGATTTGATGATGCCCTCGCTGTTTGTCCCAGTGCTCGAGGGTGAGTGGACCTAAGTGTGTTTGGAAAGAATTGCAGCCCAACTAAAGTTTTACCCATGAGGAGCTTGGACGAGATCTTACTACGAGATCGGCAATCCGGAAATGTGACCCTGTCTCTTGGCAGAAATTGGAGCATAGAGATGTTGCAGTGACATTGAAATTGCAAGTAAGACATTTTTCGTCTATTATTGTTTCTGGCAGCTTCCGCAATCCTTGTGTCAGTGCCAGTTAAACAGTTTTTTATATGTTTGAAAATTTGAGGCCCGAGTCGCGAGAGCGCGCACACTCTTACCTTCATTGTTGCGTCGTGCTGACTGGAACTCGGCTGCTATTGAACGCACGTCTTCGCTGCGAGCCACCCGGCCGCGGGCGTAACAACGTGCTGCCATCTTGTGTTTCTATTGCAGTCCTGCGCTTCAGCGCACGCTGTCTACTGTTGTTCTTTCGTCGGCGGTGGCACAATAAAGTTAATGGCACAATAAAGTTAATTTCACTGGGGCTGTGAACTTATTAAAGTTATATTCAACGGCGCTCTCACGCAACACCAAGGCGCTATTGGTACTCGTGCCAGTTTCCCCGTCAAGCTCCTGTGGCTATTTGAAGCAAGTTCCTGTTGCTCTGAGCTGTGATCTCTTGGCAGCATCCCGATCAACTGAGTATCCTGGCTTTGGACTTCGGCTACTGGTCAGTGTGAATTTCTGACATAGGACAGTTGGGAGTTTAGCTGCGCAGTACTATCAACACACCTGCTGAAATTAAACTACTATCTTCTTGACAAACTTACGCCTTCTTTAACAATTGGACAATATCATCGAGTGGAGAGTCTACTAACTAGAGGTTTCTGGGATTGGAGCATCGGGTGAGAAATCGCTCACCGGAGAGAAGTACATTATTCTTTGTTTTTCAAAGTCTTATGCTATTTGTTGTGTTTATATTAGCATATATCTCTAGCATGTTTAAGGGGGAGTACTGTGAGGGGATGTGCTCTTTTGTCTAGTTAGTGGGGGGGTGAGTAACGTTGTGGTGGTAAGTCCACGAGGTGTGTTGGGTCATTCCCGCTGTCTAGGAGGTTTATTTTAGGGGTACGGGATACACTTGTGTTTGCTTCATTGTGAGGCGAGGTGGGTTGGGTCATTCCCGCTGTCTAGGAGGTTTATTTTAGGGGTACGGGATACACTTGTGTTTGCTTCGTTGTGAGGCGAGGTGGGTTGAGTTATGTATTAACCACTGTTTAAGTGGCTTATTTTACGGGTCAGAGATACCCTGTGTGTTTGATTTGAGTGAGGTGTTTGAGACCTCTGGGGGTTGTGATGATACCCTGTGAATGGTTGTTGTGTGTGAGGTACTTGGACTGTGCGTTGCAGGTGCGCACGTGAGAAGCCTCCTTCTTATGAAGCTTCTCTGACTTACCTGTTTTGGTGATACCCTCTGAATGGTTGTTGCCTCGTGTGAGGTGCTTGGACTGTGCGTTGTGGGTGTGCACATGAGAAGACTCCTTCTTATGAAGCTTCTCTGACTTACCTGTTTTGGTTATACCCTCTGATTGGTTGTTACCTCATGTGAGGTGTTGGACTGTGCGTTACGGGTGCGCACGTGAGAAGACTCCTTCTTATGAAGCTTCTCTGACTTACCTGTTTTGGTTATACCTTCTGATTGGTTGTTACCTCATGTGAGGTGTTGGACTGTGCGTTACGGGTACGCACGTGAGAAGACTCCTTTTGTTAAGCTTCTCTTGTTTACCACTATTTTGTGGTTGTGGGTAGTCTATTACCCTAGTGTGAGTTAACGTGAGTGGGTACTCACTGATTTATAAAGTGGAACGCTTTTCTTGTCTTTTCCCTATCTTTTCTAGTTGGGGTTGGGCATGTGATTATTAGGAATTTGTGGGACATGTGTAGTGTGTGTGTTTCATCTTGCATGCAATCAACATCTGTTACATGTCGTTGTGTGTGCTATGAAGTTGCATACCTTAATGTTATTTTAATCATTATAGAGGGGGGGATGTGTTATAATCTATTACTTGATTAGTGCATCCTCTCTATTGATGTCCTCTGCCTTGCTGCTCAGTCATCGGTGATGTCATCGGAATGTTGTGAGTGTTTGAGTTGGAGAGAGGGCAGTTGGAATGGATGGGCTGAGCAGCAATGAGGCTGCTCCTGGTGGGGCTTAACATGGATCTAACTTGTTTCCTTTAACCAACCAACAAGGAAGTAATCTTAACAATAAATCAACTATCTTGTTCTACATGACCCGGCCTACGTATCATTCTCTCCTTGCAACAGATGGCACATGGACTCCAAACGAATAGCATTAACCAGGCAGATGTGCCAGGATAACACTATAGAGTGGACAATTGTGTTGGTTTATCTTGGCCCCAAGCAGCCTTGCACTGAGGCCTGTATGAGCTATGACCCCTACTTCTGGTGATCTGGCCAGTTGCGAGCCTAGACAGATCGAGGTTTATGAGTCCTGATTGTCTGGCATTTTTCTTCAGAGGTACAGTCTGTATTTCTTTCCCTCAATGTAGATCCCCCCACAAAACACTATCACGTACATTTAATTGTTCTTAGTATCCCTAGCAATGGAACAGCCTAGTTAACAGGTCTGTTGGGTTGGGTTTCAAAGAAGGGAAAGAGGATGCCAAAACAATTTGTGTGTATCTACTGTCTTGTTGATGAAAAATCAACCTTTGTTGTACCACACTTCTGTCTATGATGTTGTTGTAGGTACAGCACCTGCCTCAAACTGGCTTTTAGTGTGAAATGTGGGAGGGACGCTAGGGTTACCATCGATCACTCCCCACACATACTCCCAGCCTTCGGAGATCAAATTTAGTGTGGCTGAAGATTTTGGCAATCTTGAAAATGCCCAAACTTTGTAGGGTTAGGGCCTTTACCAATTGGGTAGGGTGTCCCCAGCGGTCATTTCCACCCAATAGCTCTTGCCAGGCATAAATGTGGCAGCTCCAGACATCCACTTCAGAACACTTCTTAACCTGATGAAGATCAGAAGAGGACTGGATCTGATGTCTACAATGTGAGATGAGCCCTGGAGCACTAGACCAGCTTTCTCTCTCTTGTACCCAGGACAAAGACTATCAAAATGCTGACCTGCTCAAGCTACAGAGATGTCACAAGTTCCTAGAGATCTTTCCTGCAACCTCCCAGGTGATCAGAGGTAACTTGACCTGGATTGGACTGACACCTTGAGAGTCTCTAAGTATCTCGCCTAAGGTTCTGGGGGCTTATGAAGTGTACTACTCCTGTGTTGGATTGAATGAAAAGGATTAATGCCAGAAGATAAAATCTTAGTTGATGTATCTGACCCACGCTCCATCACAGTCAGCGTCAAATTGCACCTATGTCCTGTTCTACTGCGAACATTGACTATCATTCTGTTCTTTGTGCTTCTCGGGCTATTTCCACTTAAAACCTATAAAAAAAATCATATCTCTGGTTTCTTAGTGGATTTTTGTCATTTTGGTGTCATTTTGTTCATTAGATTTGACTCTATTTTTCTTATTCGTTTTGAGATTCAAATTTTTCTGCATTTCTACTTTACTACTGGTTTTATTACTGTATAAATACTTTACACATTGCCTCTCAGTGGTGTAATTGTAACACAGGTACTGAACTTCTTAAACCCATGTGGAGCCATTACAATGATGCTTTGTTGTTTTGGGACACCAAACAGGGGGCATCACATACTGTCAACACCCACACTCAGGTTATTCTATTTGTTAGCACAATTTGCAAAAAATACTACTGCACCCTCGGAGTATACAGAAATATGCCTTGCCCTCTAAAACCTCTTTCCCCTTTGATTGACTGACAAATAATAGAAGTCCAGTTGTTTATTGATTTCCTTTGTATACAAAAACTAATTCCGAAGGAGTTTACAATATCAAACATCATTTTCTTCATTTTTTCACCAAAGTGAGTGGTTGTGGGTCACCCCTTGCAACGACCACCTCAAATTAAACAGTGACTATACTTGTGCCATTACCTTCACGGGTACGTGTGCGCATGTAGCTTAAAATCGATGACATGTTCTAAAAAAAACATGTTGAAGATTTCCTAGCTCCAAAGACACTTCAATGACTTTCTCACACATACGATATTCACAATATTTTCTGCAAATCTCGCAAGAAAGACATATAGCCAGCCAACTCACTCCATTCTATTTGTAATCACATAGCCACTTAAAAAATAAGAAATGGTTCCCTTTGAATTTCCTCGAATTGATCTTGTGAGAGACAGTCCATAACCATTTGGGCGCTCATCCAATTTAGAGCGAGTGCTGCCAGATGAAGCCCCAGCTCCATCTTTTTTGTCGAGAATTTCTTCCTTCCGTATCACGCTTGAGCTATTGCAGCCTCCCATATCTTCCAGTCAATTATTCCGATCCTGCATCACTCATCAAATGACGCAAGATCTCATCAGTTTCACTCATACACTGGCGCGCGGGTTGGAGGCGCAGCCGGGGCCACAGGCCATACACATTCACAAAGGTGAGAGGTTAACCGAAATAGTGACTAAGTCAAGGAACGCACGAATGAAATCCCACTAGAAGTCCCGAAATATCGAGATTGCCAGTTACAATTTCTGTCGCTTTTATGATTTATTTTATGAAGAATTAGCTGCTAAAATAAACTATATGTTTTCTATAGGTCGGCATGAAAGGGTTTTTGATGATATAAAAACGAAAGGAAGGTCACATGCCATGAACTGGAATGGAAAAAGATCTAATCATGATGGATATTTTTTGTGACACTGCAGAGGAAGTGACTTTTAACAGGTGGATGGGACATGATGTTGCTAGAACTGACCAAGATTATGCCGTCCACGTATGAGCTAGGGCAGAGTTCTGCCTTGAGCTATGTTATGCTGTATGCATCGCGGGGCACAATGCTCTAGTGTTGTACAAAGCCAGCCATTTTAAATGCATTTATGACACCTTAGTCAGTTAAGGACCTGCTGCGATGTCTATGTTTAAGCTGCAAGACCCAGACTTTAAACGGAGCATGGCTTAGTCGTTCGTTCATGGTTCCTCGGTCAATCGTTTCTGTGTTAGTCGGGATACTTTTTATTAGAAAGGATATAAAATCGCATATCTGTAACAAGAAGGGCTATCTCGAAAACAAGCTACTGAGGAGTATGACAGGTTTAACACTGTGGAAAAATATGAACCAAATACAGGAAATATGAAAAAACATTTAACAATTATTTCATTACACCTTTTGATCACCTTGATCTGAATATAACTTTCTGTTGAGAGAGTAAAAATCATAAATTGCACTTAAGTTATTCAGTGATCCGAAAGCAAACTCAGCAATGCAAAAGCTACATTAATCAAAGTCAGCAATCACCCTCAAATATATAGGGACATGTTTCAGGATTCCATATAACATCGCAGATTATATTTAATCCAAGAAATTAATGCCAGGTCTTGAGCTACTCATGGGTCAGTTGTCAGTTCAATTGAAAACCTTGCATGTCATCTGACCATGTTTTTCTCCACACATTAAATAGGTGTCCTACAACTGTGGGTCTTAGACTGTATCGGACCGGTTCATATGGTGTCCAACCGTCGTAAATTTCACGGAGCATCCGTTATTTGGGCCTTTTGTCTGTCATTCTGAACATTGGAGGGGCAGGGGTTGCATTTTGACAATTCCTTCAGGGTCAAAGGCACATACTTTAGATCCGTTGTGTGGCAGCAATTTATAGGCTAAAAACGACAGTTTACCTCTGTTGATTAATGTATCTGTTTGAGAGATCTGAGTCTTGTCTGAGTTTTGAGTATCATAAAGTAGCTCAGAGGGATAATGTGCCTCCAGCAAAGCACAATGGGGTACA